>OY986058.1:19684466-20909533 GCA_963920205.1 Stenodema calcarata
CCCCTTACCTACTAAATGTATCACAACTGAAAGGCTATTTAGTTTGACGACTAATATACCTATAAATACCTGAAAACAGAGAGATACCCACACACAGCTAATGACCGACAAAGGGATCAGTATCATTAAGAAATAATTGCTTTGTTGAATCAATACTACTGTTGTACCTACTATTGCTTAATAAATGCAAAAAAAAAATGAATTGGAACAAACATGTTTTTAGAAAATCGACTTTTTCTAACTTCCTTTTCTGACCGGCCTCATGTGAAATGAAAAATCGAATTTAGTAACATCGATTCTCAATTTTAGGAAAAATCGAAAAAAATCGATCGATTCTCGTTTTATAGCATTTCTTAAAATTGATGCCAACTATTATTTTCGGGGGCGAAAAATAGTAATAACACCTATTACGCCTATAAGCCTTAATAACAGGTCACCAGAAAGGTCACCTTTCTAACATGGAACATTGTTTTAGCCTTCATCTAAAGCTAATTTCTAAGCATTCACACTATGAAGCTGTAACTTGGTATGAAGCCTCAGGACTTACACTTTAAGCAGCATTGGGCCGTGATTAGCCGATACTTTTCTAAAGCTGATTTCTATGCTATTCACACTATGAAGCTATAACTTGGCGAGTCCCGCGGTGCCAAGTTTTGAGTAGGCCTACACTCCCAGGCCATGGACTTTTTTGTATTTCTCTATCAAGTTCAACAGATGATTTTGATCAGTATTGGCGTTTTAATGCAGAAAAAATCCATAGTCATGCAGCATGGCTATAAGAGCGAATTTTCGAAGAAATAATTGGTTTTATGTAAAATGTCTTCATTAAAGACCATGATGTCCATGAAGAACATCTCACTTGTCAGACCGTTTTATTTTTGGAATGTATGCCCCCCCCCCCCCCCCAACTCACCAAAACATCCCTCAGCTTTTGGACATTTCAACTCTAACCATGAAGAAATACCTATTCAAAATACCATTAAATGGTATTTTGCAGCGTTCCGTAAGAGCTGATGCACACTAGCGCTGTAGCGCAAACTGCGTACAACACGAGCTGTTTTGTATCAACGTTGCGGTCTGGTTCTTATAGTATCCATGTGAGGCTGTCGGAGCTTGTGAAATATTTTATAGATTAACGCAACACTGCCACCCACAACAACTTCTCCGTGTTTTTGGTGAGGTTTTGTTGGCAGCATCGTCATCTCATAGGAAATGGAAAGACTGGAACGGCAAGTTCCTCATCGTTCATAATCGTTCGGCCATTGTTTTCCGAGTTACTTGAGAATTAATTTGTGAAAAGATATGGTGCATTTACACAGTACATTTATGTTGAGTGCGTAAAACAATTATTCATCATGTCGTCGCTGCAATTCGTGGTCCACCCGATCCCCGGGACTGAGGACCAGCTGAACGACAGGTTCGTAGAATGGACGATGGCGAACGAAGCATTTTCGTTGCGATCCATCCTACTTGTCTTTTTATCACCCGCATTTCAACACATTTCTCGTTCTTCTAATCAACTTGTGTCCTATTAGCTGTATTTCCTTTTCTTTTAAATTTAAGTTTTCTCATTTTTACGGGGTCGATGGATTTTCCTCGGCATCCGCAATAATTTTGAAGGAGGTCTCGTGTGACCCCACCTCCCCAGTCGGATTACTTGCTGTATGTAATGGGCTAATGGATGCCCAAGCCAAGGCCGTGAATTCTTCGAGATTTCCGTTGCCGGAAAAAGAAACTTTCCATCTTACCCAAACCCATGACCATTTGTTCTGCGCGTATGAACTTACACCGTCTTTTCTCGCTCAATTCCATCAATCGGTTCTTTCTCTCGGAAGCATGGCCTCAAATTCGTTCTCCCTGCCTCATTTTCTACCTTCCTGTTCCCATGGCCCTTTCTTCTCATGAGATCTCTTTCGGCTAACTTGGGCTTCGAAATTGAATCAAATGGTACTGATTTCCTATCCCCAACTGAAATTCTCATACCGATCAATTTTTTCGACGTTTTTTCGGATCATTCCCATGACGTCATACCCAACCTTCTAAGACCTTACATGCACATCTCGAATGTAATGAAAATAAGTAGTGCACGATATTGTGAAATTGGTACCCATTAACTGTATTACAGCGTATGTACCCACCTTCTGAATATTAATTTGCTTATTTCAATATATCTTCTCAATTCTTCTATTCCCTGGTTGCTTTTCCCATATTATGCATGTGCATTCATTCGTACTTGATTGCATTAATGAAGTCCAAATCGCTATCCGCCTTCGGTTTTTCAAGGTTAGCGGAAAGGTCTTTGGTTTCAACAAAATTACACTAGAAATTCGAATTTGTGCTAAGGTTTCCCATCACAAGGAACTTGATGGATTTAAATTCGGACTAAGTAATTCGTGCAGTTTCTCGGTTCTAACATACTGACTTACCTACTGACTTCTGCGATGTCCATTGTCTCGATATTGCTGCTATCGAGTCATGCGAAAATTGGTTGGTGCTTTATGAACATCTGATCGATTATGGACCAATATCGGACCTTCCAACTCTTTTCTTTAGCAGTTGGAACAGCTTACAGGGCAAACCTCCCAAACTCTAGTCAGTCTGACGAGAGTTTTGTAGGTGTACCATACTCCCTCCAACTCGAATCAGACTTTTTTCCATGCTCAAATAACAATCTTCGGAAGATACCTCCCGTGTATTCTCTGCTATCACCAGTTGTGAGCTTCTTTTAAATCGTAAACTCTTCTGTCACACAACCTCACTTCAAGTTGTTCAAACGTTGTTAAAAAGCCGTATCTTAAATCATAGCCCTCGTTTACTTCATAGTCCCCATTAGGTTTTCAGTATTTACCCAATCTGTAGGTCCCGTTCCTGGATCCTCTTTTCCTGAAATTCCTTCCGTTTTTGAATTCTTTAAATCATTGGATACGGTTTTCTTAGGGAACTGTTCTCCTCCACCTGGAAATCTCTAGGTTTGCGTTTTCTCTCGTTATTTAAGCTTGCCCACTCTTTATTTTTCCGTTTTGCGAGCCAACTCCTTGCCGAGAAAACTCGTTATTCGAGTCAATAACTAAAACTTTTTTTTTATATATCTCTCGGTAACTTGGTGAAGCTTCTTTTTTAGTGTGATGGTAAATAGTTCATTATAATTCAATATACAAACTCTTAATGAGGACTTTAACCCTTTATACATTTTTCACAAATCGCTGTTTTAGGTTGAAAGAAGTCGCTGATAGACTCAACAGATTTGGACCCGTAGCGCCCCCTCAAGCCTTGTCCGTCATCAAGTCTGGAGTCAGGCAGATTGCTATTGGCCCGAACCATTTTGCACTTCTCTTGGAAGATGGCAAAGTCTGCAGAATAGCTTTTTCTATAATCTCCGATCGACTGGATCTAACGAAGAATGACAATAATAAGAAGTAAGTAAAATCTACAGAACTTGAATACATTATTAATTCGTTAGTCATGAGTTAAAAGTTCTAATCGCATGTATTCTTCAGTTCCAAAGGTGGCGGAGGCGGTGGAGGCAGTCGCCAGCTCGCCAGGAGGTCGAACCGAGGAGTACGAAGTTCATCATCGGCTCTAAGGTACTAATTATTTATTTTTATCTTTCTCTTAGGGCTCTCCTCACATAGACATTCGCCGAATTCCTTGTCGTGTGGATGGCATTCTTGAAGTCAGTAATTTCTTCACAATTCAAACACGAACATCCATAACCACAACTCAAAATCGGATGTTGGTTGATCTCGCCCTCGCTATTGGTCAGATACTCACTAAATTTCATTGAGCCTCGCTTATTTGTTTCTAGCATAATATGTAAAGAGACTCTAGCATAATATGTAAAGAGACTCTAGCATAATATGTAAAGAGACTCTAGCATAATATGTAAAGAGAGCATAATATTTACTCCTTAAAACAGAAAGATGTGAAAATTTCCTCGTTTTTTTGAATTTAGGTTTTGTTGTTTTTGAAAGATAACTTCATCTCTAGAATAAATCAAACTGTTCATGTTATTAAAGTGCGTTTACGTTTAGAAGTGTTTGATATTTTTTATTTTGGAGGGTTGTAGGAGGTTTGGTGAAAAAGAGAAGACGTTTTCCAAGCTTTCGGCTTTAATAAGCCATCTTCAGGGTTAGGTTATTTCTTCCTCGTACCAGTCTCTACTTCTCTCAGCTGTGTGGTGAGCTAAAAGAAGTAGAGACTGGGACGAGGAAGAAATAACCTAACACTGAAGATGTCTTATTAAAGCCGAAAGCTTGGAAAACGTCTTCTCTTTTTCACCAAACCTCCTACAACCCTCCAAAATAAAAAACGTATAATAATTCAAGGAGAAATGAACGAAACATTAACAAATTACTGTTTGTTATTGTCAACATGTTATTGATGCTGAGTTGATAAGCCACTGGCTCGTAATGATCTAAAATCGGCTCAACTCATTTTAACGACGTAGATAGTCCTAGAGACCCCACTCTTGATACCGTCACTAAATTTGAATTTTTTGGGCCAATTATTGGAATCCCTCATCCAAGTCTTGATCTGGAAATCGTATGAATGTCGGAATTGTGGGCGTTTCAATATAATAGTAAAGAAGGATTAGAGACTCCTCTCGATACTCTACTTGAATAGTATGTTCCAAATTATCGTTTAAATGTCATTGAATTTAACCTAAGTGTGGTGTTTGGTCAATTATTGTATTATTTCATTTGGATTGAATTGGGAGATGAATAAATCTTTTATTGCGATGTTCATAAGGGGCCGTGGTCCAACTGGAACAGCCGGCGTCATCATGGGAGTCAACACCTCTGGGGGTAGTAGCCGTTCCGTCATTTCCGCTCCTTACGTTCCTGAAGAGCTCGTGTCCCAAGCTCAAGTCGTCCTTCAGGGCAAAAGTAGAAACCTCATAATCCGTGAACTGCAAGTACGTTCCAAAAGCTATAGTTTATTGATTTACTTCTTTACTGAGTTTATAACAGTTTTAATGAGATGTTGTTGCTGCTGCAGAGAACCAATTTGGATGTTAATCTTGCTGTCAACAATCTCCTTTCTCGTGACGATGAGGAGGGCGAGGAAGGGGAAGAAGGTGGTGACTCGTACGTACCTGAAGACCTCATATCTCTTCTTGATGGAGGTTTTCACCCCGATCATTCCGTTATTATTGACGCCGACGCGATGTTTTCCGAAGACATGTTTGGATACTCGTCTATGAGAATGTAAGTAGCTCTCTTTCTGTATACAGCTACAAATAGAACCCGATTGGTTCCATGATTCGCATGAAGAAAATTGGGCAAATGAGTGGATGTGCTCAGTTGGATTCTCGCCGTCTTTACTGTCATATAAGAGTTGTTGGTATTCCATCACCTTTTCACGGCTTGAGAAATCTCTCATTTGACCTTACCCCATTACCTTAATTATTCTCGACTCAAAATTTGTTAGCAGCCGTGGTGGTACTGGGAGTAGCTTGAGGAGAGCCAACAGTAATTCAGATCGCGATAGAACTGGAACAGAAAGCACCAGTGGAGGCGAAAGGAGTAGCGAACGTGATCGGACTGAAAGACGAGACGGAAACGATCGTGATAGCTTCTCCAGATGGAGAGACCGTCAGTATTTTGGACCGAGAAGATGGCTCGAGAACGCACTCAGAGACAACACCAATTGGGACAAGGAAGGAGGTTAGTGTTATTAGGCATTTTTCAGTTGAATATCTCACACTGGTCTTTCCTGCTTCCCAATTAAGTTAGTGTCAAGAGTGAAGCAGAGTTCATGGGCGTGCGGCAATCCGGCAACGAGCACCAGAGCAACCACAGAACAAAGCGCGCAGGCGATCTTTGCGGAATCCCGGTATCTGATTTTTCTGATGTGTACAGCCGCTCTCAAAATGGCCTCTTTGGAAAAAATCGCCGTCCACCACCCCTAGCGCCAGCCAATCAGCGGGCAGAACGCAATTCCGAGTTGCCGCACGCCTGTGAATCCTGCTTGATACTGCATAATGTCTGAGACTTTTTGTTCACCCGTTTTTTGTACGTTACTGCTTTCATTCATATCACCTTCCCATTCGTGGCTCTCAACCTAAGCCTAAAACCGATTATCTTCGAAATTGTTCAACAGATAATAAAAAGAAAGACGTGATTGGCGGTAACCCGTTGTGGATGTCTGATGATGTCGAGTTCTGGCCTGAAAAAGACATATCAGGTAGTGCTCCGCGCTTTGTTAGCATTGCTGCTCTCCACAGCGAGCTGATTGCTATAACTTCGAATGGACAACTACACCAATGGAAGTGGTCAGAGCCTGAACCCTACAGACATCCAGATGTGAGTATTTGTTTTAATTAAATTGGCCATCTTTCACTACAGCTGATTGTCGAAATACCCATCGAGAAATCACAATAGAAATTGTGAGAATCCTTGATAGTCATTTAATTTTTTTTTTTTTTTTTCGCTCGGATTTTCTCCATCCATTATCGCGAATTCCGTTCTATCTCATTGTTCTTGCAGGGAGGAGTGTATCATCCCAAAACTGTACCACTTGGGCTCACGAACGAACGTGTGGTTTTGATATCAGCCTGCTCCATCCGTTGCACGGTCGCCACCGACTCCGGCAAAGTGGCCACTTGGATGGATGAACAGCTGGCTCACGCTGCTGCTAAACTCGAACACCCTGCCACAACGTTCACTGAATTCACTCTGGACAAGATTGTATCCCTCCATACGTGCACATTGTACTCCCTTGCTAAGCTGGAGAGTGGGGCTCTCTACTGGTGGTAAGAGTACACAAGTGTTGTATTAAGCCCTGTCAATTTGGATTTATTAACCTCCATGTCATATTAGCATAGTGGTTTTCTAACCTGTTTGTCCCTTGATTCAGGGGTGTCTTACCGTTCAACCAACGGAAGAAGCAATGGGAAAAACATCGGGCCAAATCATCGAAATCTCGGCCTTCAGTTGGAAGCCAAGAAATCGCTGCTGGAACGCAAGTTTGTATGAAGAGCAGCCCAATGTATCAGGCCGGCGCAATAGGTATGTCCTAAGTGAATAGTTCTAAGCATAGTCTTGTACCACGAGTACAATGTTTTATTTGACCCGATTCTCTAATAATGAATGCATAACGTTGTCCCTAATGGTTCTGCTTTTGCTTCACAGGTTTCACAGTCATAGGAGGTGTCCCCAAAGTCGGCCAGTTACTCAATGCCGCATGGAATTTGGCTGATGTCTGTCGCTTCAAATTGATTCCGCCGACTGCTACAGAAATCAAAGCTGAAACCAAAACTAGATCTGAATCTTCATCTGGCAGGTATGTCCTGTGCTCACAAATCATCCTTACCTTGAAAAGCACCTCTCATGCATATTTGTTCCTTATTACTCTGGTATTACTCTACTAAGGTATTTTTCGATTTCCACAGTAATAAATGTAGTAAATCCAGTAATAGTGCACAACCCAAGTCCTCCAGCCAGAAGGAGACTGCCGACAGAATTGACATGCCTCCTCCACCCAGCCCAGCATCCTCAACTTGTAGTGACACTGGGTCTACTTCTCATAGTGAGTATTTCTAATGACCTCTCGAAATCGTTTGATTCACTGCATTACTAAAGTAATATTTCATTTTACATAACTTGAATCTATTTTCAGAACGACCCAAAAGAGCGCCCATAAAAGAAGACGAAAAGAAAGACGAAGTCATGTGGGGGCTTAGAAACGTAGTTTTTGTTGATGACGTCAAAACCCTTCCTGTCGGTAAGTTTCATTCAGCCGCATCCTTAAAACAAGTCTTTACAATACTTTGAAGTCGAACATAGATAAACCACCGAGAGATGAAAAACCTGAATGGTCAGATGTCGATTAAACTGGGAATGGGTCTATGGGGGCTTTGGGGTGGTGTAACGTTTTCTCAATATTTGACTATTGAGAAAAGGTATTGCAGTCAACATTTACGTCAGTGTGTGGGTTGCTTTGATTAAAGATAGTAGCCGACAAATACATTCAACCAATTACAATAGGGTCTGCGCATGACTTATGTTTAGAATTTTTTTTTTTTTTTCATTTCAAAAACGTGAAAATGGAAACAATCCGGCAAAATTAGATTACCCTTATTTTTTATGGATAGAGAAATATAATGGACCTTTGAACTTGTTAGTCTGAATTATTGTGAATTTCCTTAGGGAGAGTATTGAAGGTGGATGGAGCATACGCTGCCGTTTGGTTCCCCCCAACCTCTTCCAAAGACCGTAAGGAAGCCAAGGACATGACTACTGAAGAGTCGCAAAGCCTCTTGCAAGATTGTCGACTCCTTCGGAAGGATGATTTACAGGTAATGAGTCGTTCCTAATTACTTCGTAGCTACTAGGTGAATTTTTAAAGTTTGAATTGTGACCGTCCACAAATGAACGTAACTACCTTAGCTTCCGGAAGCAAATTTTTCAGGAGAACGAAAAAAGAAGTCAGGGTCGAAGAATCGACATTTTGGGCTATTATCGATTCGTAAAGGAAATCTAACGTAGTTTCTGAATCTGTTAGCTGTTTTACGAATCTATTACTGGAAATCATCGATTCAACACAAATTTCTGTGATTGTCCCAGTCTAAAAAATCCATCTTGTACCTACTCTAATACATTCCTAACAATAGCTAATAAAGAAAGAAGAAACAAGTTTTTGAAAAACAATTTTTTCTAAAACTTTGATTGCATTTTTCTCAGAAACAGCTTTTTTTGCAATTCAGACGTTCAAAAAATTATAACTTTTCAACGGATTAAGATATAGAACATCTGAAAACGGCAACGTGTTCAGCAGCTTCTTGTCTCTCAGGAATGAAAATAAACCTGATTTCAAAATCCGGAAGCTAAGGACATGACGTTTTCCTGTGGACGGTCACTATTGAGTACCTGGAATATTTATTCCATATTATGTAGGTTTGAAATACCTGTGCTTCTTGATCATGGCTACTGTTTGATTTTCAATGTGCTTTCAGTATATTTACTTACATATGCAAACAAAGCACCCCTTACGAGCACAACTTACCTCAAATGACGTGTTTTATCTATCCTTGGCTACAGGTTGTAAAAACTAGTACTACATCGAGAGCACCTGATTGTTTCCAAAGGACTCCTCGACGAGTGAACATCAGCGATAACGTAGGCCAAATTCTAGCAGTTGCCGTAGACGGACATGGTAAGTCCATAGTAACATATTTTATTTACCTAGTGATAATTAATAACCATGATGAAAATACCGGCGTTTTCTCGTTACAGGGCTTCATGCCATAGTGAAGAGTAACTCCCGCATAAGCTACATGTTGTTCAACATTACTTCTGGTAAAATTGAACAGGACTCTCCATTCCCATCAGAAACCGATGCCTTTTTAGGCTTGGAGCCTTCGAACATCAATCTCACTTCTACTGGCGAGGTAAGGATTCAATTCTTCATGTAGTCCTCTCAAGTGCGATTAGAGCTCTGCTCACAATTGATGAATACCATAAAATCTTGAGACACCTTCTACGAAGTAAAATGAGGAAGCTTGGTAAAATAGTGATTATTTTTCTACAGATGTCAGATTCAGTTCTTCTTCTGCGTGATGGAAATTCCACATTGTGCCCCCTGGCTAAAGACTCCGTTGACTCAATTAGAGACTCTCAATGGTTGGACCTTCCTCCGCTCAAGTGCGTCGCCACTGCTCCGCATGCTCTGCCAGTCTCGACGCCAACTAACCTCAAGACACAGGCTGCGATCATCATTCTGGCCGTTCAACAACAGGTCCTCATGCCTTCGATCCTAAGATGCGACATTGAGACTGTCAAGCACATCTTGCTTAGCTTAGATCATGATTCAAGTAAGTTTCATTGAGCTACTTGAACCATTTCTGAATGTTGAAAAATGAACGAAAACATGCTGCAACAAAACCTCGGGCTGATGTCTAATGAATTCCAAGTACCATGGCACTATACCATATTCTCGTACCCCAATATCCCTTTACTTGGTTTCAATTATTCTAATAATGATATCCTTTTTATACCTGATTCCCAATATTTTTGTTAAGATACAACATCGTGTTTTTTTTTTCTCAGGAGGCGAAGAAACTCTGAGAGCTATCCTCAACGAAAGATGCGATGGAAATAGGAATATCCTCCACGCCTGCGTTTCAATGTGCACTCCGACCACCAACAAGGATTCAGAAAATGGTACTACATCCTTAAATAAACACTGTAATTGAATCGTTTATTTCAGAAACCACCTAAGAGACAAAATATCAAAAAATGTGTTTTTGGTTTGGTTTGGTAAATTGGTTTTTGATTTGGTTTTGGTAAAATTTGGTAAAAAATGTTTGAAGTATACTAGACTTGTACTTAAGCTGCAAAATAGGTTTTTTTTAGTTTTCCGAAAGTTGAAAAAAGCGCACTTAAGTGGTTTCTGAAATAAACAATGTAATTATGAACTGTTGACTGCTTTGATGTTCTATAGGTAAATTGAAGGAAAATAATGGGGTATGCGCAGGACAAGCCGCTGTCCCATGTAAGTGGAACACAAGCAAGTGGTCCACCATACGTCCCACAACGCACACATTTCAGAGTTTGTCGAGATGTTGCTGAAGGGCGTGATCCTAAACATCGACAGCATTTCATCCCTTAAGATCCCACAAGGTCTAACTCAGTTATTTAGCAAAATGAGTTAGGAACGGATACTTATGCGAAACCTCTCGGTCCGTCTTTCTTGCTCATTGGTTTGTCCTTTACTGCAATGCAGGAACAGGCTTCTTCAACGTAGAAAAGCCAAGATAACCATGGAAATTACTACAGTACGTTGGAAAATCCATTTTTTGTCTCTCCTGAAAATTTGGGGAAACTGAGTTAGACCTTGAGGGATCTTAAGAGACGATTTGGCTTTGCGTTCAGGGAGGGTCTGGTAAACTTCTCTGGTTTCTTAGTTGGGGCTATGTTCTAACGATGTATTGGTACCAAAGAGCTGTCTCGGTGCTTGTCATTGTAGCAGGGGGGTATGTGCATGAGAAATGATAATTGAAAAAAAACCGATTCGATGTGTTATTCGAGTTGCTATTTGCACGTAAACTTTTAATTTCCATGTCAAAAAAACTTCACAGAGATCGATAATCACTATGGAAATCTGATTGATTTGAAACTTGCACGTAAAATGGCGCGCAGTTGTGACGTCACCCACCTTCGACCCCCCCCCCCCCCAGGCCTTCTCGCTAGTTTCAGGAAGGGTTGCCGTCACCACGCTAAACCCTTCTCGCATGTTTCATCCGATCAAAATCCTAAATATGCAAAAATCCGCAGTAGCAGGCCCCATTATTGCCGTTCCGTGTACACCACCTGATTTGAAACTGATGGGCAGCAGTCCCTGACGGTGGAGAGGGGGGGGGGGATTAACGTTCGGATTTGTTCGGGTTCTGTCCTTGGTTTACTACAAAAAAAAAAAAAAAAAACCTTGCGCATCCTATACAACGATTACAATATTTACCATTCAGCACAGAAGATACATGGCATGAGCTCTTGTACGAGTATTCCTAGCTGCTATACAATTTGGTGTAGGGTTAGCTAACATGTTTTTATTTTATACTAATAACAAATGATGCGCACACCAAAAAAAAAGCAAAGTCAAGCTAATTCCTACTTAATAAATATTTCATTTATTTTTTCTATGTTCAGCAGATATCCCGCCTACTGTGACCAGCAGCTCCTCGACCACAGAACAAGGTAACGTCATTTCTTGGTCATCTCGATCCGTGAGTCTTAGAGAGATGATGCGAAGGGCTACGCAAGCCGTGTCATCGCGGACGAGTGAGTTTACTGCTTGCATTGATGTGTTGTTGAAAGAGAAGAGTTTGAGAGTTTGCCTGTGGTTTCATGGTCTTGCCGCAGTAAGATTTTTCCACATCAGTAATGTTACTTACCATTTGTTTGCGTTGTCATGGCTTTTTAGTCGGTGTTTTTTTTAATTCACTTGGGGTGCAAACCCTTGATGAAATATATGACATTCCGAGGTGGGCCCTTTTTCGTTTAATCTCTGGTGTATTTTATAAGGAGGCGAATATTTCCTACAGTTATTTGGAATTAAACGAAGAAAGGCTCATGTTGAAATGGAAAAAGCAGTCATGTCCAATGAATGTTTCTTTAGTTCTCAGCATGTTTTTGTTAACACGGTAACATGCAGTGGCGTCGCTTATAGGGTTAATGAAAAACGTGTGATTCATTTAAGTATGTCTGAAAATTGGTCTAGAGTAGGGCGGACCCTAGGAGAGCGCAGTTTGTAAATGAAGATCGTTCTTCTGGTTATTCTGAATCATGGGCACCGACTTATTATTGGGGGGGGGGGGGGGGGGCAGATTGTTTAGAATATATTCGGTACATGAAGTGTATCTTTATGACTAATTACCATCTTAGGTAGGTACTAAGTTGTTTCAAGCCCTTCATGCTAACAAAAAAGTGTTGAGTCATACAAAATACTTTAAACTAGAACAGTAGAGAATTTTAATAGGGTTCCTTTTACAGTTTATGAATTCAAATAATTAATCAAACATAACTTTACTTTTCTTTTAGATTATTATGTGTGTTCAAATTTCTCCTTTGGATGGATCATTACTAGTTACTTAATCTTTATTATTTATATTACTGACAAATAATTAATTTTTTAATCTCACAAAAAAAAAGGTGTTCTGATGATAAATTTATACCCAGCGTTATTAAGGACGTTTCTAACCTAATTGGAATCAAGGCTTTTGAAAAACTGAGTACTTGACGTCACAGCCAAGCCTCCTCGTTCAAAATGGCGCCTATGTTTGAATGACGTGTCAGATATAGAGGATGGTCACGGATGGACCACTTACCAATTTTAGGGCTTTGGTGGGGGCTTCTGGCGTGGAACGACAAGCCTGTAGTTCTTTGTGTGTGCAGGTTTACTAACTGATTTGCAATGCTCTCGAGTACTGACTTGGTCTCGATTAACCGGGATTTCAATCCTGCGTCCATTTCAGTTCCCAAGGCAAAAACAATTCTTGTAGGGCACTTGCTGATCTCATACATGCTCAGACATGTATTTGGCTGGTAAATTACCCACGTAAGTACGTATACATACTTAGTGAATATCAGGGAAATATGATTTTTTTTAAATACTGTTAATCCAACAAAAATACTTGATTAGTAATGACAGGGATTGAACTGCTGTGGACAAATGTAATTTTTCAACAGTAGTTACCTAAATCCAGGGCTTTAACAGAGAATTATAGTGAGGGACGCCACTGTTTGTTCCAGTCAAAAAATTCTCATCTTTGACCAACTTTTCCCAAGTTTCGCCCCCAAAATATTTCCAAACCTTCCCCCTGCCCATTATCCATCTTGTGTCTAGTGTAAAAATCGTACTAATAGACTAGTACTAAGGTTATGAGGCTGTACATTAACGATTTGGTTCCTTGTTCATGAATCCTGCAGGTACAGGCGAGGGAAGCGAGAGCAGCAATGCCCAAGAAGAAAGTGTGTCGACCCTGGGATGGCCACCAGATGCCTTTGAGGCAGCTTCCGGTGATGAGGACTCGATGATGGTGGTGACTGGTGGCAACACCTCGACTTCCCCTTCATCTTTAAAACCTCCTTTGCCTCAGTTGCCTGACCCAGGCGAGAGACGGGCTAACGCGCTTCAAGCATTGAGGCTCTTGTGTGAGTCGCCTATTCTCCAGCCACACCTTCCCACACTCCTCATGTCTAAGTGAGTATCTAACTACCTGTGTATGGTTCATTTTTATTGGTTAAAGTTACACGTGAAGACGGACAGAAAATGACTTAATGGAACGTTGTCCATGTTGGCTTAGTTATTTTGGCATGGATGGAAATCTCCTCAGTTCTGTTTAAACTGGCTAGTCAGAAAAAAACCTTGGGAAACATGTTTTATGTCTGATTAACGTATCTATATTATTTGACGCTGTTTTATCTTCTTAGGGATGGGCAAGGAGAGACGCCTTTTATGCTTGCTGTTGCCTGCAGAGCTTATCACGCCGGACAAGTCCTTTTTGATACAATCATCTCCCTAGTGTCGAAAGGACCTCGTCTTGTTCGACCTCCATCTCCTCTCCCTCCACCTCCGCCCCCCTCAATGTCTGCGAGCACTGAGGAACGTCTCAAGAGTGTGTTGTCTGCGTGGTTTGCCAAACCCTCCAACGCCGATTCCAAAAGTGTGTATTATACTTCTGTAGCTTACAATAATGTTGGTCTCACAGTACATCGTGGACCGAAAGTTTTATAGTCGAGTGTGCTTTCCCATTTCGTTTGCTGTTATGCCTTCACGTTTTGACTCCACAGGTACTACTGTAAATGACCATACAGAAATAGTAGATAAAGAAGGGCTGGAAGCCATGGTATTTCCTAAAGGATCCAACCCCGATCTTTCCCCACTGCATATCATTTGCTGCAACGACACTTGTAGTTTCACATGGACTGGAGCCGAGCATATCAATCAGGTATGTACCAAGTTTTCAATTTCTCCGTATTCTGAGTTAAAAGAAACTGAATTTCTAAACCGTACTAAACATCATCAAGTACCTTAAATCGTGAATGGACACTAATAGACTTGGTACCCTGTTCTTCCAGGACATATTCGAGTGCAGAACTTGCGGGCTGACGGGGTCGTTGTGCTGCTGCACGGAGTGCGCAAGGGTTTGCCATAGAGGACACGACTGCAAGCTGAAGAAAACGTCGCCGACCGCCTACTGCGACTGTTGGGAAAAGTGCAAATGTCGAGCTCTCGTTCAGGGAAACCAAAACGCTAGGTTCAGCCTTCTTTGCAGCCTCATCAACCATACGGATCTCGTCACTAAACACAATTCTAGGTACCTAAATCTTCTTTCCATTTCATATTAACATGGTACATGTTTTAGCCTCCACTTAGAAGGCTGAAACCGTCCGTTCGTTACGCTGTTTGCGTGACACAAATTGGTGTTTTTTGTGCAATTCCGTGGTTATCGAGACTTGAAATTTGGCATGAAGCCTCCTTAGGACTTGAAACTTTAAGCAGCACAGGGCCGGGATCAGGTGAGTGGCTCATATAGCTAATTTCTATGCTATTCACACTATGAAACTGTAATTTGGAATGTAGCCTTCCTTGGGCTTCATCTTGACGCTACCCAGGCTCCGGATACGCTGAGTGACTCCTAAAGCTAATTTCTCCGCTATTCACTCTATGAAGCTGTAATTTGGTATGAAGCCTCCTTAGGACTTACACTTTAAGCAGGCTTTATTACTGCTATTATTTTTGACGGTATGCAAAATGGGATTTAAAAAGAAAGGGGGGATAACGTGGCTAGAACACGTTCCATTCTTATAGAAATTTTGCCGTAAGGCTCAAAACAGGGGCAGTTCCCCTTGGAGATGCCCGCAGGGCCGAGTTTTATTTTCACTTTTTCGTTATTTATATTACGTTCATTTTGGCGAGATTAATGACTTATTTCGTGGATTTTCAGAGGAGAGAGTATTCTGCTATTCCTCGTACAGACCGTTGGCAGACAGATGGTCGAACAGCGACAATACCGTGCGCCAAGATCAAGATCAGCTTCAGCTGCTTCTAGAAAAACAACTTCAGCTGATGTTGGTTAGTAATCTGAATGTGTTTAATTAGTGCTAAATCTCCATTATTACAGATCTAGAGAAAGGTGTAACGTAAGTACAGTGGCATCTTACTGGATGCATGATTCGTTGATTTTTTTGTGGCAGCTTCTGAACCGGACATGCCTGAACATGATTTGGAGCCTCCGAGGTTCAGTCGGCGAGCATTTGAGAGACTTTTGAGTGACTGGCCGGCTGTGAAAGGAATGATTATGACTGGAACTAAAGAAGAACGAGATTGGAAGGAACCTCTGTATGAAGAACAAGCGTACCTCAACGCCCAGAATGGCAGTGCTCTCCTAGACAAATTCACTCACTGCTTGCTGGTCAAATGCGGCACTGAGGTACTTGATATATCAAAATGTTGCTATGACATCATTCAGTAATTCTTTGAAGAAGAATCTTCATTTAATTTTGAATGCGTTTCAGATGGTCGATAGCGTAGTGGCCACTCTATCACGAGAACTGGTGAACACTACTGTTCCCGGACGCATCGATGAAGCGACTATGGTTGCTCGACGGTTCGTTCGATCTGTGGCCAGGATCTTCGTAATTTTCAGCGTCGAAATGGCTCCCAACGCCAGTAAAAGACGAGGGTAAGCTTTTGCTCTCGGTCATGTTATTAATTAGTTATCTCCTATGAAATTATTTATTCTGAACGGAACCGTATTGTTGATATTTATTACAGAGCTGGCGGTGTGGCTGCTCCTTTGATGCGCTGCAAGAGGGTGTTTCAATCCTTGTTGAAGATCGCTGTAGAAGAGCTTGTAGAGACTGCAGACAGCCTGATAGCCCCTGTTCGTCTTGGAGTATCTCGTCCTACTCCTCCATTCACTTTGTCTACTCTCACCATTGAAGTAATTAATGTGAGCTTATTTTCTTTCATTTCTTCCTAGTAAGGCTGGGTAACAAGTGATAACAATTTCAGTAAACCCCACTGTTTACTTGAAAATATTCCATAAACAGAATAAATAGAATTTGATAAGGTTTATTAAAACTGTCGGAGTCCCCCAATGCCATCTACTACCCTCCCTTCTTTCTTTTTTTCCAAATTTAGAATCTATGTCTAACAATTTAGTGTTCAATTAATCATTTCATAATGCTGATTCAATGATTTTTTGTAGGGGTCTGAAGAGCTATTTTCGGTTGAGCCACTCGCCCCACCAACGGCTGGAAGTAGTAATATTAGCAGGAGAAGCCAGAAAACAAATAGAAATGACGACAACCAAGGATCTTCTAGCTCTAGCTCCCGACCCAGACCGCTCGTCAGTCTAATGGACATTGAAGAAGAAATGGTAGAAAGTGAGTTATTAGATTGAACCCATTTTCTAGATTCTATTGTATGTACTGATAATGATGTATGTAGACAAGGGGATTGTGATTGGAATTGATAGCTACAACCAGTTTCATGTGACCATGAGTTTCAGGTTTGGTAGCTCTTGCCAATGATGGTGACGGCAGTGAAGGAGAAGGCGAACGCGAAGTCGAGCGTGAAGGAGCTGAACGCGAAGTTGAGAGAGAAGGAGTTGAAAGCGAAAGTGAAGATCTTCTTGTTGAAACTGAGAGTGACAGCGACCAAAGCAATCAGGAAACAGTTGTTGGCGACAGTAGGACTCCTGCTGCAGGTTTGTACCTGCACTCAATAAACACATTATAGGTGGTTTTCCTTGAAAGATTATCAGTGTAAACTCATAGGTATCTATTCACCTTCTTCTGTAGGTGAAGACGAAAGTGGCGATTCCAGTCAGCAAGAAGAGACTGATGGCGAAAGTGAAGGTTTGGACCATGAAGAGATGGTCCTTAATGATGATCAGCTTGAAAGAAGAACGTGAGTGTCAAACATCGTTTTTATTGCAATTTGCATGGAAACGGATTATTTATGAATTCATATTGGTTCACTGTTGATTTTTATGTTGACAGAAGTGGTAGTGGAGCTGGACAGAGAAGCAATCTCGCCCCTCAATCTATGCAATGGGCTATAAGGAGTCGAGACACAGGATCTCGCTCTTCTGGTTAGTTGACAACGTCTTTGTGATTTTTTTGGGGTTAGGGTTTAAATCACTAGTATCATAAGCTTCATTGATAGTTATGATGGTCAATATCTGTTACTTCTTTAGCAACATCAAACAACTCGTTGGTTTTCATCGACCCAACTTCCCTGCGCCGTTCCAACAATAACAACTCGAGTAGCGGGGCTGGCAATTCCAACCAGGATGGCGTCACTATGACAACGACTGCTGCCTGCCTTGCTAGGAGTTTTGCTATCGTTCTCCGCCAAATAGCTGATCTCCTTGGCAGCTTGCATAATGTCACTGGCTGTCAAACCCAACCAATGCCTCTCTCCTACAAAGAATGTGTTGCACTCCAGGTATGATTTCTCACTGATCCCACTGGCTCTTGTATACATTCAACTGGAGATTTTCAACCCTTCTCCAAATCCAAACCGTCTTTGAGTTTCACAATATCAATTTTTCAGAACTATGTAGAAAGACAGTTGAAACCTACTTGGGATTGGCTGCTTACTGTCATGGATTCGACAGAAGCTCAGCTCAGATTCGGTGCGTCATTGACGACGTCTTCAGACCCCACACATCCGCACCACCCTCTTCACCATGGTTCCAGTGAGTGCCACATCATGTTCAACATTGAATATATGAACATTTTTGCCATGTGCTTGCCCCACCTTGTATTGCTAGAAAACCAAAACTTTCATGTTCCTCAGCTATGTCCCACTTAATAAGATCTCACCTTGCAGCTCTGAACACCATCATCGAGGAAGGACATTATGTCATATAGCATGAAAAGATTTATGGGAAATTCAGATGTTATAATACTTTATTACAGTTTGATCGAAAAATCTTCAACATAACTTTATGTTACAACTGTAATAAAACATCTAGCAATGTTTTTATAATAAATTAGAGCGTTTCTTGTGGTCTATAGATCACCACCTATATCCACTACACATCACTCTACAATTAGTGAGTCATGACGAAGGCCATTGGTTTGGTCCTCTTCAGTCTCTGTATTTACCTTTTACGGGTAATTCGTTCAGTATTTTCCCAGTTATTAGATCGTACACCTGGGCTTTCTTGGAAATTATGTTGATCCTTATTTCAGATAGCGTTATACACTCATCAATCGTTTCATTTTTCGTTGTATGTTCTTCTTCAGTCTGCCTCTCTGCCTAAGAGTGACAAGAATATTATTATTAACTAAAATTGTTTTAGGTGGAAGTGGAACATCCAGTACAAGTACTACAGGCGGAGTAAGCGGCTCAGGCACTGGAGCCGGGACGTCCCGCTCAAGTAGCTCTCATCGTCCGGGACAGTCATCCACTACATCATCATCAACTCCCACCCGGATTGTCGGGTTTGCCACCAACACGGAGTCTGCTAGACCTTCTCGTGATCGAGAAGGTATTTGCCCAATTATTTCCGTTCACCACCAATTCACCGCTAGAATCGTTTAATTTCTTGATATTCAATTTTCTCCATATTCCAGGATTGGACGGACATTCCGCTCGGCGAGAGTTACTCATGTACTGTTTGTCCCTCATGAGGTGCCACAACTCTGAACATGCCGACTCCTTGCCTGTGCTCGACGTTAGCTCACTTCGTCACGTTGCTTATGTCTTTGACGCGCTCATTTACCTCCTTAGAGCCGGCACAGACCAGAATCCTGTCATTGAGGAGACACTTCTCCCTCAATCGTGGACCCAACCTGTAAGTCTAACTGAGCTTCATTCACAACTGCAGATATCATGTTTCATAGAACTGTGTTTTGGTAACCTAAGTGAAGTGTGTCCTAGTTGAAATGCCACTTTCCCCGTCTCCTCTCATACATTTTTGTTTATCTACCAGGATGAAAACGAGAACGACGAGCCCGAGGTGGAGGAGATCACGTTGCCACCTGTCATTGAAGCTGAAGCTATGGAAGAAGCTGAGCCCTTGGGACCAGCAGGCAAAGGTCGACGTCACCCATTCTTCCAACGTTCTGACTCCACTCTGGGCCTCGGGTGCAGTCCACCTGATCCTTTCGAGTTCCCTCTGCAGAGAGCTCTTCCTCTTGCTGATCAGCCTCATCTTCTGCAGCCCAATGCCACTAGGGACCAACTGTTCGGCATACCCAAACAGCCTATCAGCATTGCTCCTTCCAGTACGTTATACACTCGACTACATTCATCTCTTTACCTCAATCGATTATTTTCCATATTGACTGAATCCACTCTGAATTGTCGTTGAATTTCTACAATCACCTTATCCTCGTTTCAAAAATAATGAGTACGGTTATTTCACTTTTCCATCATTGCATTTCTAGACTGATCTCATTCAGTGATCTCATTCTCCTGTTACACAGTTCCACCAATTTGTTATAAAAACCTTGTCAACATTCCTATCTACACAAGATCATCTCTTGAACGTCTTTCCAATCAGGAGCAACCTCTTTGAGGTTTTCCTCTGTGAATGCTGAAGCACCCTCCGTAGGTCGCTGTCCTGCTATGAGAAAGTACTAAGTGTGTGATTTATTGCAGATACCACGTCTTCGACCAATCAACTTGGGCACCTCCCCACTAGGTTAGGCCTTTCTCTTAGGAAATCCAATTCAGGTACGGATACATTTCAGACAACAGAATTTAGAATAGAAAAAACATACCGTTGGCATGAATTTCAGCATTGTTAATCCGTGTTTATTTTTTCTTTCGTCAGGTGACGAAGAGCCATCGACATCAAAAGAACTGAAATTGGAATTGAGGGACATCATGTCAATGGAAGTAGACGCCGAAGATATAAAACCAATTGCCTCGGACAATCCAGGTGATTGTTGTTTCCTTACAGGTGTTCTAATAAACACTTTTTTAATGTATCATATGATTTTATATTCTTGATCCTTGTTCGCTAGCCCTTGCTACTGATTCTCGTGAGAACTCTTCAAGACCTTTGGTGATCGTTCGTGCTGGACGGGCCGGGGACGAGAGATCGAAATCCCCCCCACCCCCTGAAACTGAAAGGCAGTGCAGTTCTCCCGTTGAGAATCCTCCTCTGCCAAGGTACAGCTCGCCGTATTTTCTCCGTAAAATTATACCTTCTCAGGTTTATCACTGAACAGTGGTTTATGACTTATTTTCTGTGGTGTCTAGGGTTGTCGGATGGGTGTCTGCAGACCTCCTTCTTGGCCGATGGCGGATGGCGTTAGATCTATTCGGCCGAGTGTTCATGGAAGATGTCGGCCTGGAACCAGGATCCGTTGTCAGTGAATTGGGAGGATTCCCTGTCAAAGAGGCCAAATTCAGGAGGGATATGGAGCGCCTCAGGAACCAGCAAAACCGAGATCTGACGCTGTCTAAGGTTAGTGCCACTGTTTGTCGGATTTAGAGCTGCAAGGAGAAAGAAAAGAAATTAGGAATATTTGGGACTAGGATCTGTTTAATGCTCTGTAGAAAAGATGTCGCTCGTTTCGTGCCACAAAGTGCGTCCATTGCCCAATGTAAAAATTTCATGTGACTTCATTAACAGGTGGAAAGAGATCGCACGCAGCTGCTTTTCCAAACCTTGAAGGAGCTCAACACCGTGTACAACTCCCAGCAGCGTAGAGCAGGCTCTCAGCCTCCTTTGGCCGTCAGCAGGGTGAAAGTCACATTCAAAGAAGAGCCAGGCGAGGGTTCCGGTGTCGTCCGAAGTTTCTACACCGCCATCGCTGAGGTAAACACATATGATGGAAAGGAAGGAGTTTGTTTTTGTGGTGTTCACGTATAGAGGAAGTATTGAGTGAGCTGTTTCAATATTGTGTCATACGAGGGGGGTCCCAAAAGTAACGGGAATTTCGTCATAATCCCTTTATTTTTCAATATTTTTACACCAAATTTTGATTACTTCAAAGTAATTACCACTAACTGCAACGCACTTTTCCTATCGCGTCTCCCATTGTTCAAAACATTTTCGAAATTCATTTAATGAAAAAAGTTGTTTAATTAGAACAAATCTCAAGGACAAACCGTATTACTCACAGCAACCCGACTTCGCACACTGACTCGTGAGATGTGTCCCTTTCAAACCTCCCACCTGCCAACCAGCCGCTCACACCTGCCTTCCCCCTCCAGCTTAATTCCCGATACTTCTGGGTCCCCCCTCGTATATCCTTTCTGGAGGTACGCTTTACATAGTTAGCATACATGTATAACGCCTTAACCTCTTCAATACTATAGTTTTCAAAACATGGTTTCGAAGGCATTTATAACTTTATCGCTTTTGATTCCAGGCACTTTTAGCTAATGAAAAACTGCCCAATTTGGAGTCTGCTCAAGTTGGTTCTCGCACTCAATACACGGTTCTTTCCCGTCTGAGAAACAGAGATCGAGAGACTACCAGAAGGATGCAGGTGAGAACGCTCGTATAAATTCAACGTCGTGGTTTTTATAATAACGAATAAATAACTCCCGAATATCTTTTTCCAGGTTGTTTATTCAAAATTTGTATATATTTCTACATTTTTTTTCTTTCCATTGGCCTAGCAGACACGTTCATCCACTTCCTCGAGCTGCAGAAGCCCCAGGAGAACATTATCATTCGACGCTCGCCCGTTCACGCCGTCTTCCCAAGCAGTCGCGGCTGCGCCATCAGGCCCGAGTTCCGGCTCCTCCAACATCGCCAGCGGCCCAAGTCCCAACGGGTCTGAGGGCACGAGCTCCGCCCCATCGTCGAACTATGACCACTTATCATACCATCAAATCACTCTTGGAGAGAGGCTGTATCCTAAAGTAAGCTTTCTCCTAAATAAAGCACCACTGAGTAATGAACTTTTATTAAATTAATCAAGTATCACTTTTGAATTGTACTATTGTTGCTTTGTTTCATCTCATACACACTTCTGACGATCTTCAATTTCTGCAGGTGCACACGCTCAGGCCTTCGTTTGCCTCCAAGATCACTGGAATGCTGTTAGAATTATCGGCTGCTCAGTTGCTGATGCTGCTTGCATCTGAAGACGCCCTAAGGGCCAAAGTGGAAGAAGCTAGGCAAATTATACTAGCCCACGGCCATCAAATGGGAAACCAGTCTCTTTTAGGTATACAGAATAAATCGCCAGCAATTCAGACTGTTTATATTCTTTGCAAACTCTATTTGATGCGACTGAGTTTCACTTGATCAATAGTTTTGGACGTTTTAGAAATGGACCTGTTGTCAAGCGGTAGCACAAAGAGCGGAGCTGGGAGCAGCAACCCAACTCCTGACCCGAATCCAGAAAATAGCGAGGACTCTGCGGTAGAGGACAATGCACCGCTATTCTATACCCCTGGGAAACGGGGATTCTGCAGCCCCCGTCAAGGGAGGGCGTCATTTGAACGTCTCAACGCTTTCAGGAACACCGGCAGGTAAAGTAGAACGAAAATCAGAATTCGAAGGCTGTTGAATGGTTTGTAGAAAACGTGTGACTGACTACCCTCTCACATTATAAGAAAATTGTGGTTTGGCTGTAATATTGAATGAAGAGACGCTTGGTAATTTATGGTCATCAAGTGTACTCTTAGCTCTTCGTAGCAAAGTTAGAAAACCTTGGTCATCTCTCTTCACCAAGTACATGTATACAGTCAGAAGTACGAGTACATACATTCTTGCGTTGCCAAAGCAACTGTGACCTCACGCTAACTACTGAAAATTGTGTGCTCATGGGAGCACAATTAGTGGTTGAACTTCTAAATAGCAGTTCCTAGGGATTTTTATCTCTATGGAACACCCTATAAAAACACTCGATTTTGTTATGAACGTAGAGTAGTTAGTAATGTTTAAACCTCTGGCGCCGGTAGACATTATCCCTGTCAGACATTATCTACTGTTTTTGGTCTTTCCATAGACCTTCAGTATTAAACTTGGTTGAAAAACTTTTACAGGGGTTAAACTTTATATATATATATATTTTTTTTTTTTTGCAGGTTAATTGGTTTATGTCTTCTCCAAAACGAATTGCTACCTCTCCTACTCAATAGGCACGTTCTGAAGTTCATCCTCGGCCGTCAAATTAGATTCCACGACCTGGCTTTCTTCGATCCTGAAATGTACGAATCACTGAGGCAACTAGTCATAGATGCGGAGTCTAAACAGGGAAACTCGCTGTTTTCAGCTCTGGATCTTACCTTCAGGTTAGTTTTTTGTCAGCTTTACATGGAGCTCTTGTATTTAGTTGTTTTGTTGTTGTATTCAACCATTTTCAAATGGGATTTGGGGATTTTACAGCATAGAACTGAGCCCCGAAGAAGGCGGTGGTAGTATGGAGCTTGTCCCGGGCGGTCGAGACCTCGAAGTCACTGCTGCAAATGTTTACGACTACGTTAGGAAATACGCTGAATACAGGATGTACAAGTCTCAACAAAAGGCCCTTGAAGTGAGTTTTCCTTCAAACTATCATTCAACTAGTATTTTCAATCCTATACATATTGTACTATTAAATAGTAAATATTAAATAATACAATAAATTTTATTGTATTAATGTGTGTGCACTAGTTGGATCTTGTACGTTCGTACTTGAATTTTGAGTCTGTTTGCGCTTACCTTATGTTAGACACTCCATATCTCGTCGTTATCGTAACTTTACTAAACGTTATCCAAACAAGTAAAGTATTGAGAAAAAACATGAAAATCGTAGCTTTGGCGTTTTTGTACCAGATATTCAGTATTTAGCCTGACAATCTGAGTCTAATATGCAATCTACCTTCTTTTCGTTTTATAGTCACTTATAGTATTTCCAATATGTGGTTCGCTAATATGTGATATTGTGTCACAGGCGATTAGACAAGGTGTGTTCGACGTCCTACCCACGGGCTCCCTGGACGGTCTGACTGCGGAAGATCTTCGACTCCTGCTCAACGGTGTCGGCGATATTAACGTGTCTGTCCTCATATCTTACACTTCCTTCAACGACGAATCAGGCGAAAGCTCTGAGCGCCTCCTCAAGTTCAAGCGCTGGCTTTGGGCCATCGTCGAAAAGATGTCTCACATTGAACGAATGGACCTTGTAAGTTTTAGACACGAATATTCTTCTTTATATTCTCGTAGTTATTGTATTTAATTAATAAATCATAATATGATTGGCCAATGTCAAAAACAGAATTATGTATAAAATAACGTAATGTTGCAAAGTTATACCTCCAATCATATCATGAGAATATGCCGGTTTACACTAAAGTTTTTGGGGTTCCCAAGGGGTAAGTTGATGGCAATGGGTAAGACCCTGGAAGCTGCTGGCAATATTTGTTACCCAATTGATTATGAGGAGGAAATTTAGAGGAAGGAAGAAGGTGCTCATTTTCTCGGACAGCCAGGCAGCACTATAGATCCTCGCGGCGGCCCAAACGAGGCCAAGACTAGTAAAGGAGAGCTGGGAGGCACTGAACTGCATGGGGGCAGAGAACAAAGTCGGCTTAATGAGGGTACCGGGACATACTGAGGTGGAAGGCAATGAGCGAGCAGATGGCATGGCAGGAAAGGGGGCCTCCACAGCTTTTGTGGGGCCTGAACTAGTCTTGGGTATTGCTAAATGCTCGATAGGATTCTCCTTGGGAGAATGGGTGAGAGAGAGGCACAAGACGCATTGGGAAGACATCCCGGCACAAACTTTTGGGAAGTTGAGCTTCCTGTAGGAGAAGCACCTCAGAAGCATTAGAGTTGCCTAGTAGGAAGATGAGATTCCTGGTGGGGATGCTGACGGGGCACGGGTGCTTCCATAAACATCTGCACAGTATTGGAGTATACGTGGGAGATCCGTCGTGCAGACTTTGTGGAGAGGAGGATGAAACTGCACCTCATCTCCTCTTTGAGTGCTTTAAGAGGATATGACCTCTTCTGTCATATTGTGTTTGTAACTAATTCGTATCTATTTTTTGTTTGTTTCAGGTTTACTTCTGGACTGGGTCCCCCGCTCTGCCCGCGTCAGAAGACGGTTTCCAGCCGATGCCCTCGGTGACGATCCGGCCGGCAGACGACACGCACCTGCCGACGGCCAACACCTGTATTTCCCGCCTTTATATCCCCCTCTACTCCTCGAGGGCCGTCCTCAAACATAAACTCCTCTTAGCTATCAAAACCAAGAATTTCGGGTTCGTCTGAACAATGAGAGGTCAGTTGTGGCACTTGTGGCTCAAACAAGATTCTAACTTCGCCCTGCCCTCCCAATGGCTTCTCTGTATCGTGTTGGAAAAAATGCACAAAATACCGATGTGACGCCATCGGAGGACAACATCTATGTGTCCTGACAGTTGAATTCGCAATCACTCATTTTTGATCATATCGTTTGCTTGTGGTTGTGGAATACATTCCAATAAGATCTTGTTTCATCAAAGCTCTCACATGTCACGTTTTGTTTAACCTCAAATACAATTTAGAATAATTTAAATCGGCTGTAACTGGTAGGATTGCATGAGTACGTGATAGAATTGTTCACTATTCATATTTTGGTTATATCTGTATTTCCACATTAAATATCTTATTTTGTATGACTAGAGACATTTGATTCGAGTAACTTACTAATTATGATCGTGATACAGGTTGAAATTTATTAAATGCAATAGCAATTTGAAAATGTATTTAATAGCAATAGAACTGTACAGCCCCTCCAACCGCTTCTTCTTGCGATCTGATTTTGTGCATTTTTTCCGAACACAGTTTCCATGTCTTGCTTATACACTGCTGGACCCAAGTGCATTGTTGTGTGAGGTTTCCGTTTCCCACCAACTTTGAATCCTAAAATGTCAGTGTTTTCCACTTTATTCAATCGCGTATTCTGCTCGGTTTTTGTTGTGTAAATAATTTCAACGCTGTGGCAAACAGAAATATTGTTCTGTACCCAATACATCGAATAAGAAAGTCCATCGTATTTTTTCCAAACTATAATTATTATTAAAAGACTTCGATTTTATGACTCGTTCATTTTATTTTAGTCACTTCTTTTTGTTGATTTAACGATTTGTGGCCCAACCGGCCTCAAATGGCAAGACGCAATCACTCACTTATTTTTTACTCAACTGCGGCCTGTCATAGTTGCCTCAAACCCTCCACGTTTGGGGTTACCAATCTAACGCACATCTGAGTATTAAATCGAGTGATTATGTGGAGGATCCAGAGAGTCAGGTCTGTTTCTGACTGGTTCAGTTTCTCCGTATGAACTAGTTTGTTCCTACCTTATCTATCGTATCGGTTCAGATCTCTGGTTATCGTCCTCATCATTGGCGATGAGATGTTACAAGACCACGTCAGGTAATTTTACTGCAGAAGCTGCTGAGTTCCTTTACCGCAAATTACGGATTTGTTTGTAATAGTATCACCAAATTTTGCGTTAGATTGACGAGATGCTCAATACGTCCCCATCTTATGATTAAAAAAAGAAAAAGTTCCTTAAAACAATAGGCATCTGCCAGGTAATGGTAGGTACGTCTCTAAAGCCTGGTACACTCTAGTAGACCATGTTGCACGATTGTTTTTGAGAAGTCTTAAGACGGTCTAGATATAGACATGGCCTATAGACCGATCCTTGTCTCGTCAAGCGTGCAAATGGAAGCACGCGCATGTCATCATGATGGAAAACGAGCAAACGATCCCAATGGCTACAGAGCAATAAGTCCCTATCCCTGTTTTCAAAACTTTTTGAATGTTTACTGCTCCCATCCTCTTGACACACCTAGGTTCACAAATCCCTCACACCCAGTTTGGATTTAGAGTAATGCACTCCTGGACACAACAACTTCAACGAATAGTGGACGAAATACATGAGGAAAAAGGGGTATGTCTTGGCCTTTACCTCGACACCGAAAAAGCATTTGACAAAGTATGGATCCCAGGCCTTCTTCCATTAATACGGTAACGCCCTCTCTAGATCACCATCTGAATATCAGTAACTCAGCACAGCACCAATTAGAGAAGAACCCAAACAGAACCTTCAAAAATACTGTGACAGCGAATGGTGTTCCAAATGACGCAGTCATGAACCCTATTTAATCTACTGTGTTGAAACTCGCCTGCCAGAGGAGGTGTGGACCATCCCCCATCATAACCCTTAGCTGTCCTGCCGTTCCACTGTCTGAAAATGTCCAGTATCTGGACCAAAAACTGAACATGCTGACAGCTCAAGAAGCACTTCAACATTTGTTGGATGACCCCTCCACACCAAAAGTCTCCTCTGTCTGACCTTAATCCGACCAATCTGGCAGTTTTCTCGTGAACTCTGCGGTTCAGCTGCTGAAACCGCACTCACAAAAAGTACAAACGTTGCATAACTCAGGAACTCAGTTCTGCATGAAGACCTCCGCATACCCACGATCCGAGAGACGATAAATGAATGCTACAAAAAAACTCCACTCAACTACGCTACTTCACCCGAACCCTCTCATTAATCGCCTTGCTGACAATCCTCCAGCACCTCGCAACGATAGGCGACTTGAGAGAGAGGCCATTAAGATAAATTAGTGTAAACAAAAAATGTTTTACTAGGTAATGTATTTATTACATATTAATAACTTAATGTAAGGCAATCTGTGGATTGCACCATGAATCATACTAGATGGTAATTACCTTGGATATCCACTCTAAAATTTAAGTAATTTACTCAACTGTACTTAATATTTAAGTAATAATAAATTTATCTTCTTAAAAAAACTGTGATGTGAATTTTTTCAGTCTTATTATCGACAACAGTTGTTACTATGATGACGGACATTGCGAAACGAGTGCCTGTTTAATTATAATTTTAAAGTGAAAGAACGCGAAAACGTAAACGTCGGTGGACGAGCGAAGTGCTCGCAGAAGGACTTAGATTTGGTACTTCATTATTGAATTAATTAATACTCGAAGACACCCGGTTTTCGGAATTTCTTCTGGTTGACGTCCACTGATTTTTAAGAATTGCGTCAGATGGTTGGAGGGAAAATAATGAAGCAGGATACAACATTTAAAGAAACTATCACAGCTTCTCTTGGACCCAAGAGCCTCATGTACACCTTCAGAATATCTAAGTAGGCAATATCAATTGAAGGGTACAGGGGAAGAAGGCACAGGGACAGTTAGAGGAAAGTTTTCAGTTCGTGGACACTTCAATTTCAACGTCCAGTTCTTGCATGCACCACTCTTAAATACCGTGGGGGTGCTCCTGCAGATTCTGCAGGAGCACCCCCACGGTACTTGAGAGCTAGTGGTATTTGAGTAAATAATATTTAAAAAAACATTTCACCTAAGTAATTGAGTTCTCAAATGTAGACAACATCCGTCCAATGAGCGCTCAATTGCAGTTCTCCACTTCCGCTACCTTATCAGAATGAACGGTTCTCATAACTTATAACACAACCTTTTATGTATATTACCCTTGATGAGTAATAATATGATTTCAAACGATCTCACTCATGTTTCCTGCTGTTCTAGGTATTGTGAGAGATTCCCAGTTGGAGCAAATCAGAAAAAATTATAACTTGAAAAAATATTTATTTAATGAAAAATGTGAAATGTCCCGTATAAATATTTGATGATTACAATGTAGGTTTCTAGTAATGTAATTGTTTGAGGCGAATATTTCTTTCTTTTTTTAAATTATTCGTTGTTTCTCTTTTTCTTTCAATTGTTCTTTAACTGCTGTATCATGGATTCGTGTGATTATATAATTTGTACATGTACCCCTCGCTGTTATATCAAAACATTTGTACGCTATGATAAAACCTTATAGTTAATAAAAATTTGGGGGAACACCAAAAAAATGTTACTTTTGTTACACCCGTTCATTTTCAAAGGGAAGAGGCCATTGGGTTCATCGTATATTTCTGAAGTGGAAAATTCAGTACAAATTAGTTTTGGAGCGTTCTGAATTCACACGTTTGTACACAATTGGGGCTAAATCCGTAATACCGAACCATTAATTACCAACATTAATTGGCCGATTCTGGCGGTTTATTAGGTTGATTCTCCGAAAGTAGGGATATTTCAGTCCTGAGTTCGGTATGGGTTCCCTGTATGATATTTAAACTAAGTTTAAAACTGCTCAGTTAAAGAGTGACTTCAGCTTCAATTTGGGAAGAAAATAATACTATATTACATTTTTTCCAAATTCTTTATTTATTAAAAATTAAGATAACAACTGAGCAGTACTGCCCATCTAGCTACTTCACTTGCAACTCGTACATAAATCACTCTGGAGTTAATGGGGTTGCAGATCATCATCTGGCGCAATTGCACTGGACCGTTCATTTTGGTCGTCAATGTTCATGTCTAGGTTAGGTAACATTTCTATTTATAGAACATTGAAATATGGCTACCTACCTTATAAGCTACAAAATAAGAATTTTTCATAATAAATAAAAAGTTAAGTTGATTCAATTCTCAACTTGTCTTTTTTGTAGGCATACGCCTAAATTTATTTTTTCAAGTTTTTGTAGAAGTTGAAGAAAAATTATTTATTGACAAAGAACTACCTACGTGGTATTATTTATAATGAATACCTACTATACAGTCATAATAGACATGATAAATTACACAACAATTTTGATAGTTCTTTACACTTACCTCTTCAATGATGGTGTCCAGGTTGGCTTCTCTTGTAAGGTCCGTCTCCACTGCTAGAACCCCCAAGCTTGACAGTCTGTCTTGACACATAGTAGAGCGTAACAGGTGTTTTACTCTGTTCAGCATGACAGGGATTGTTGCAAATATTCGGACGGCTATTGAGATGCTTGGAAACAAAATTTTCTAAATTCAAACTCGATTTTGTTTAGGAGTTCAAAGGGTGGGAGGCTTTTGTCACCAAAGTTGGCTGAATATATTAACTTCAGGTCAATTAGCAGGTTCAATTCCTAAATCTCTTGGGTACTTCTGAAATAGATCTGCTAGTCTTTTTCAATAAATTTAATTTCATGAATGAACTGAGAATACCATCTGCAATTTTTTCATGAATTTTCAAGCTACAGGGTTTAAATAATATACCTACTACAAAAAAATTTAATTTGCTAATGCTCATTTAGTCATCTCTGGTGTGATGATAAGTGACTTACAAACGGGGAAACCGGTTAAAATGACTGAACCTTAGGAACTTCATAATTTATTTCTCCTATCGTGTAAGGTACATGTAAATGTGCGACAATAGTGAGAATATTATCTTAAATGATTTCAGTCCAATGCTTTGTTCTTTCGGTTCGTTGAGAGAATTGATTCGTTATTGTCTCAATATAAACGCACCAACTTTCAATGTTGATTCAATAGGATGATCATCGAGTCGTGGTAATTATATTTTTCTACTAGAACCTTGGCGATATCCAGAGTTGTTGATTGTTGTCAATCACTTGTTCATTGGTGTACCAAATCATCCCCAAGATATATGGCCTACAATCGACCAACCTGAGTTCAATCTGAGTTGGGTACGTAGCTTTTGTCGTTTGAAATGTCAGATTGTAGGAACAGTTAGGGTTATCTGTATTATTGAACATGTTCTTTACGAGCGTCATCTTGTTTACATTTTGCTCAACTGGCGGTTCAACTCGTCAGTTCTGAGGTGTAACGGGGAGACTGAGAGGTACGACTTCGCTCTCCGTGTCGAAAAACCGGTGGAAGTGGACGGCCAGCAACTTCTCCAATTGTTCCAATGGGATTCCCATTTCCTTTAGGTCGTGTTTGGTGTCCTGGAAGGGCTTCGAGTTGAAAATCGGGTCCAGAACCTGTTTGGCTTCTCCGCTCAGCAGCTTATTCATCAGCGACTAAAACAGATGTAACCGGCGAGTAAGGATTTTGCTGAAACAGTATTAACCAGTGTTTGAATTTAAGATCCAAACACCCCTGAACCCACGGTTGGTCTTTGACCTGGGTGGTATAAGTTGGGGACCGTATCCCTCATGACTTGGTATGAGTGGGGCAAGTCCAATCCCACAAAGCACTGAGACATGGAAAGCGGTAGGTCCTCCCAAAGGTTCTGAAAGAGGGCCGAGCCTGCGACCATTCAAGGCCTGTGACGGGGAGGGGGGGGGGACTGAATGAGAGATTGCCTGATCCTTGCAGGCTCGGGTTGCTCAAAATGGTACCACGGGCGGAGGGAGTCCCAGGCCACCAGAGCAAAGCCCTTGGGGCATAGCTCCACCGGCCGTCAACTTGCTAGAAAGTAGGTAGCTGTCCCTCACCCTCAAACCCTGATGTTGGGCAGGACCCCCTGGTAGAAGACGAAAGTCCCACTAGCCATAAACTACATCTTCCACATGGACTTTGACCTGCTACGGTACCTGATGTGACAACTACACGCCAGATATCTTACTGGTTTGCAGTAGAAGGTCCTCGATCAAGGCATATCCCACCTTCAGGTTTTCAGCATCACTCGGAGAAATTAAAAATAACTGATTATGTTCCACTCACTAACAACTTCCGTTCTAACAGAACTGTGACGTGGAGGTCACTCACAGGACCTGATGAGTTAAAGCCCACTACCCCCCGTACCTACCCCCCCGCGGCCCCTCTCCTTAAGAGAGACTGGAGAGAGCAATCAGTTACATACGATCGACCTATCGAACAAGTTCCCTCCCGTCCCCCTATTTGAAGTATTGCAATTATTCTAATTGTATAAATAAACCCTGTTTCCCCCCTTTACTTTTCGTCATCTTTGACTACACCCGATCATCCAGTACTAAAGGTACGTGAATCGTAATATCCATATTCACATTATCACATGGTAGCACAGCGTAACGGTTGATCCAATCCTGCTTTGTGATACTCCTAAATTGTTCCCCGTCTTACCGCTATTGAACCATTCCCCAGCCCGCCCAAATCCCCTTACATCATAAGAATTTGTGTTTTCCCACATTTCTTCCCCCCAGTAGTGTTTTTGTGTGATCCACAACACTTTTTTTACCCTTTCTGGCCACCGCTCGTTGAAAACATCGCGAATATTCCCTGCAACGGGACGGCCATTTGAAGACCCCCCCCCCCCCCCGCCCAATCGACGGCGAATTCCCCCTGCCCCTCCTTCAATCAGGACCCCACTTCGCATCCATTTCCCCTTCGCCTAACCCTCACCTCTCCACCTCCTCCCACTGACGGCAACGTCCCCCCCCCCTGCCACTCATCGGCTCCTTCCTGGGACGCCCCACTTACGACAAGTACACCCCCCCCCCGCCCCATCAGCGGCTCTTGCCCCACCACCCTCGACAGCCCCACCCTACCCCAGTAAGACACCTTTGCACGTCCCCACTGCCCCGTCTTCCCGAACAGAAGACGCCACCCCCCTCCATCACCCGCTGCTCCCATTGAGCGCTCCCCCCCGACCACCACTTCACCTTCCCCCCCCTGCCCTTCTCCCGCTCTCCACCGGCTATCTCCCGCTACGAGCTGGCAAAAACCCTTCCCCGCCAGCCTCCGACTCCCGCCGTGTTATTAAACAACATGCCTATAACTGATTTCCACCAATTTAATTGTGATCGATGTAGGATCCCTATTCCAGTCGACGAAAACGACGACCCGATCTTTTGTGGCAATTGCTGTTCGTCCTATGACTCAAAATGTGCCATGATGCCATATGCAGAATGGAAACAAATGCCCCAACAATTAAAGGATGAATTAGACTGCATTTATTGTTCTAACCCTGAATTAATCTCCACCCCCCTCCATAAGAGGGCGCTACGTTTGTCAATAACACAACCTACTAACCCCCTACCCCCTCCAGTTGAACAACAGATACTGCCCCAAGTCTCTTGTTCACAGGGCATTGAAGAATGCGACGACCCAGTACCAGTCACCCACACTCACGTCAAGCAACAGGGCCCAGCACTTGACACCACTGATACTCTACCACCAGTAATTACACCAGAAGCTCCACCCCCTCCCCCATCAAGACCTTCAACTGACGTCGTCGTCCAAGAAACCCCAATCGAAACTTCTCCCATAAAAAACCCACTACCAGAACCCGACTCCCATCCCACATCAGTCCAACTCCATTGCGCCCACCCAGATATTTCCATTGCGGACATCCCCCCAACTAACCCCCTTGGTATAATCTCAATCGAGGAAACATCCCAAGGAGATAACCCCCCCTCCAATAAAACCGCAGTGACCTCCAGCCCCCAAAATTGCCCCCACATTATTTTCAGGATCTTTGATCCTGCAACGCCCCTTCACAAGTGCTGCACGGTTGACAGGGCACCGAGTCCCTTGGTTTCTGCTCAACGTGTAGTACCAAAACGGCCCCCCACCCCCCACATTATGCTGACATGTTTGTCCTGGCCCCTACTAATCATCCTGGCCACCTCCTTTTCCTAATTCCGGGCTCACAGGTACCTCATCAGCGGCTCCCTCCCCGAAAACAAACAGGCCCTTCAGGCACTTGGGACAAAAATTCAGTAAGCCAATTCTTCATATTTTCTTGTATTTTCTAGGGTTTTTTCCCCCACTCTGCTCGTTCAACCACCGACCCAAGCATTCCCCCCCACAGAGGAAATTCCTGCCTCAGGTAAATTAATTTCCTTATTATTTTCAACATATTTGTTTTATACCCCGTCAACCGCCTCCAATGCTGAAGGTTTTCCAGCACACTCGAACGAGCAGGGACGGTTTTTCCCTAGGGATAGGTATGTCCCTCAAAACAAAAACAATTTTAAAACTTGCAGCCCAAAATACCCTTCCGCCCTTTTTCAACGGAGGGGGAGTGTGACGTGGAGGTCACTCACAGGACCTGATGAGTTAAAGCCCACTACCCCCCGTACCTACCCCCCCGCGGCCCCTCTCCTTAAGAGAGACTGGAGAGAGCAATCAGTTACATACGATCGACCTATCGAACAAGTTCCCTCCCGTCCCCCTATTTGAAGTATTGCAATTATTCTAATTGTATAAATAAACCCTGTTTCCCCCCTTTACTTTTCGTCATCTTTGACTACACCCGATCATCCAGTACTAAAGGTACGTGAATCGTAATATCCATATTCACATTATCACAGAACTCACTTTGAATTCGGGGTTGTGATTGACTTTGTACTTGTAGGCCTCTTTCATGTCTTCTAGCGGAGTGAGTTCAGCAGCGTCTTTCACCAGCCCCGCTATGCCGTCTCCTGGACTTCTCTTGTCCCTGAAAAAACGTTAAAGGTATAACAAATGTGTGCAGGTTGTTCGCTTGTGATGACACTAAATTTTTTTCTGTCCCTGTAAATCTGAAGAGTTGAGTTACCAACAGAGAAGGTGAGTTCACACGGGGCGTTTGGTGCGGCTGCGGTTGTTGTGCTCCAACAGGGGTTTGATTGGAAGTAGCTCATTCCTGATGTACTTACGCCAGTAACTGGGTGTGTAGGTGCACGTACTTATCAAACCCTCAGAATTGACTAAGGCATCAACAGAATGTGGAAAGTTTCGTGGATTTGATTGATTTTGACACCCGCTGCGTTAGAAATTCTCCTTCTCGTAGTGCACCTGTGAGTACAACGAGGTATCGGATGGCTCCTTCAAGAGCTGCTCTGGCAATGCCGTGCTGCTTGCAGGTGCAAGTACAGGTCCAATGATGGTGAAGGAATAAAATATTTAAATCCTGCTTGGTATGGCCTCTCCGATTAATGCATAATTGTTTCCTCAGTTTCATTTTTGTCTTAGCTTGGTAGTTATCTTTAATTTTGTAAAAGGTTTCCCAGAAGTAAAACGGGACTTTCGGCAGAAGGTTGATACTGCGCCGTTTGTTATATTATAGGTATGTCTACTTTTTTCGGCATTACGTAGAATTATCAAGTAAATTAACTGGGATGGAGATGAAGTGGTCAGTGATCAACAGTTCTCTTAAAATGTATACTACTTTCTACTATTTAATATAGTTCGTTCTTAACAATCTTTCGTTCTTAAGAATCTTTTGTACTTAAAAAAATTTCGTCCTTGGGAATCATTCGTTCTTATGGATGACTTTTACAAAAGAGATAGGGTTAATCATTTTTTATTTAAATACGAGTATAATATGAAAGTATGAATCGCTCACCTTTTATAAGCGATTTTGTAGCTCAGGGGAGGCATGTCCAACGCAGAGTTGAATTTATTAGCCAGAGTGAAGGCGTCAATGTTGTAAGTAGAACTCGCTTCGGCCAGCTACAAAACAAACCATGAATCAATCATCTAAGATAAATAATAAGCTGAAGGAGCAGTGAAATTATACACCTACAGGTACCATATTGATCCCAGTACTTGGAGCTTGTTTTAATCTTGCATTTTCTGTGTCATTTTAATGGACGCTGTAGCTTTCGCTACTTTACCTACTTTAGCTGTTCATGATGACGGTAATCATGCAGGAAATCGCCGTAATGACGTAGTCGGCATGTTGTTCAATGAATCAAGTGCACAACAAGAAGCTGGGTTTAGTGCTCTGCACTAATGGAATTTGAAAAGAAATGTCGTCAGGTCAGTACCTATTAAGAAGGAAATTATCTCACCTCTTACTCTTTGAGAGGTCTGTAATACGAAAATAAACAAGTACCCAACTGATCTAACTAAAGCCTGATGAAGATATCGGTGAATTATTAATGAAAAGTGGGTATTTAGTAATTTTGGGCATCCAATAGCAATCATATGATTGTCCAATATATTAATGTTTATCCATATCAATTCTTACTTGTAAGAATTGCGGACTGGACTGCAAGCTAATAACGTTTTCTTTGAACTTGTCGCCGGAAATGTACTGCATCAACGATTTGACCTGTGGATCGGCAATGGCGTACTCCATACCCAAATTAACCATCTGTTCGTAGGGGATCATCTCCATCAGCTCTTCAATGTCCATTTCAATTCTGGATCCTGAAAAATTGAAATTGAAGCCATTACGTTTTTTTAACCTACCAGATGAGGAACCTCCTGTTAAATACCACGTGAGTAACCTTCAGTTGCCTACTTGATGATTAACCTCCTGTTACGTACCTGATGAATAACCTCCTGCTACCTGCCTGATGAGTAACCTCCTGCTACCTGAGAGCTACCAGGTGAATCACCTCATCTCACCTATCTGATGAGTAACCTCCTGTTACCTACCTGATGAATAACCTCCTGTTATCTACCTAATCAGTAACCTCCTCTTACCTACCAGGTGAGCGTAACCTCCTCCTACCAGCCAGATGAATAACCTCATCCTACCTACTAGATGATTAAGCCCCCCCTAGGGATGGCAAAAAAAATGAAAACATCGATGTATCGATGCATCGATACATCGACAGGCCGGCATCGATGCTCCAAAAACATCGGACCCCAAAAACATCGATGGGAAAAAAACATCGATGTTTTTAAAAAAACATCGATGTATTGATGGTTTTCAATCAATTTTTTTTTTTTAAATTTATAAGCTATAAATTTATTTTATTTGTTACCATTATAATTCAGTTCCAAGAAAAAAAATCGTATAAACGAAGGCTGGGCTATCACCCAGTATTTGGCAGGTAGTCCATTCAAGAAAAGTAATTTTGAAAGCAATTTGCCCCCCAGGCGATTTCTCTGCTGCGTAAGAGCTGCACCAGCCTTGGAGAATAATCTTTCTGCCGGTACCAAGTATTCTCTTGATAACGTGTACAGCTTGGGTTAGACTGTCTTTCCCAAAATTCAAGGGGATTTGAACGTATGTTTGATGCCACTGGAGTTGAGAGATACATTGATATCTCCGTGTCCAAGTTCACCGATAAGCTCTGAAAAGATGACATTTTCTTGTTGGTTTTGAACGCCAACGATTTATGATGGGCCCATATTATTTCAACGGGACTTCCACGGTCCGATTCTGAAGATGACTGAGATGACGGGGAATTAGAAGTATCAACAGACGCCATCAGTTTTTTAATTTGAGTGAGGGCTTTTGACGATGCGATAAAATCGGAAAAGTGAATATTTTTGAAACGGGGTCCAAAAACATGGGTAGGGTCAGCAAGTGACAGTTTTCCCGCCCCTTAAATCTCGAGTGAAATCCTGACATTAGAGCCTGTTTTAGCTGCTTTCCCACAGGCGAAATATTGGAAGTATCGATACTTTTCAGCCAACACGCCTCGATATTTTCATTTAAAGGAAATAAAAATTCAGAAATAATATTCCTAGGTATGTGAGAAAAACGTTCGAATAAAACATTCAGCAGCCTATGGCAAAAAAAATTGAAACATCGATGTATCGATGCGCCGATGCATCGAAACCCCGACATCGATGTTCCAAAAACATCGACACAGAAAACATCGATGGAAAAACATCGATGTGTTCCGCGAAAACATCGATGTTTCAAAAACATCGATGTATGATTGCCATCCCTAGCCCCCCCACCTTACAAGAAGAAGAGAAGAAGGGGAGAATTTCATTAAAACCCAACATATGTACATGCAGAAAAATAAATAATGCAGTACGACTTTGGGCTTTCACCCGTCTGTCGGGAAGAAGCAAGCCAAACGCCCAAACATTATCAGTATTATGTACATAACCAGTACACCACCAGTTGCACTCTGCCACCAACGCAGCAGCTCAACATATCTATGCATAGAATAGGTAATCGTTTTCATAGATTATCGTCATTCTTACAGGGCCCTCCTTACTAGTTAAACTTATTACACTATTCCCACCATAACTACCTATAGTTTGACACAATATTTTTATTTTACAACTTCTTACGTCAAGTATCCCATGTGTCCTCTGTACTCAAATCTCTTATAGTAATTTAATGAGATGAACTACGTCGACTTGTATGCACTATGTTCTGTATGCACATACTCACCGGGAGCTGAAGTAGTGGCTGCCGCCAGGAAGCACGTAAGTAGCAATATTTTCATCTGGAACTCGGAAATACAACGGAAATGTATTAAATTCATTGGACCACCAATTACATCTGAAATTCTGAATTTTGAAAACAAAATATTAACATCCTAGGGTTAAATACCAGTAGCTGATAGGCATGGCTAATTCGGTTATTTCTTGGTAATAAGTTATCGAATAACAGCGACCACATAGTAATAGGTTGTGGTATTAGGTTGTTTTGGTAATGTTTCCGAATCGCCGGTAGGTAACCTATTACCAAAATAACCTAATGCCACAACCTATTACCAGACGGTCGCTGTTACTCGAAACTAACTCAATACTCACTCGAATAACTTGTAGACAGTTATGATCGCACACCTCATTATCGTTTCCCGTAACCTATTACCTGGAATACCAGCCAACCTATTATCACGAAATCCCGAATGGCCGGCGACAAAGAAACCCTCAAAGGCCTTTCCCCCAAGTTCTCAAAAGGGTTATTCCAGTAATAGGGTTTTTCTGGTAATAGGTTATTTGAAGCAGTTACTCTAAATATTCCCCACCCCTAGTAGGTGACAATGCTCCAGTTGCTGCCACATTCATTGAAAAACTGAAATAATAAGGATCCACGCCCTCGAAAATCGCTGTTTTTAAAATTGGCGGCTTCGGTTGGCACTATGTTGTCGTTTGGTTGCCTCGCCTCTATAAAGATTGAGAAATTAGCAATAATTTCATTTCTACGAACGCCGTCGAGAGGTCCCTTTTCGCTTTCCACGTCACAAATATTAAATATTTGTGACGTGGAAAGTGAAAAGGGACCTCTTGTGATATTACTACTTAGTAATTTATGACATAAATTACATTGTGAGAATAATCCGTATTTTAGTTTTAGAACTTCCCCTCTGGTTATAAAGAGCCTTGATTATTTATATTGTTGTACCTGCTTGATGTGTGATGTACGAGGTGTGAGCTTACCTTGGTGAGTGGCAGGACCAGACTGATGTTGCGCCCCGTCCTTCACCTCTCCTACTTTAATTAAACAATTCCCGTTCCCTCCCGACGGGGAGGGGTACCAATTTAACTCAATGCGACCTTCCTATCCTGCCTGTAATTATTCCGAATCAAAAGCTGTCAAAACCTCAACTGGCCCTTTCATCGTCGAGCGTTCGTCGCGTTTGGCTCGACGGAGAGGTTTTTTCTGGAGGCCACTCGACGGCGCATTATACGGGGAAACAAGTCAATTTGACGTTTATTTGAGCGCGATTGCAGCCGCCGGCAGTTGGTAGGAGAGCGTCGCACAGTGGTCAGAAATCGTAGAATTTTTGCAAAAACTATATACTAACTTACAACTACTTTTTAAAGCTACCCTTGTGATCCATCATGATTTAGGGCCAATACTATTCATAGTGTACATAAATGACTTGGGTACGATATGTAAAGGCAGTGAAACAGTTTTGTTTGCAGATGATTCTGCTTTCTATTTTGAGGAGGACAATTGGCAGAATTTGTATGCGAGGGCTGAGCGTGGTCTTCCACTTGTGAAAAAGTGATTAATTGATAACCGTCTGACGCTGAGTTTGCCTAAAACGAATTTTCTGCCTTTTTATCTATCACCTGCTACAATACCCCCTAGCAATCTTGAGATACAATTGCATAATGCCGACTGTGACCTGGCACAGACCTCTGACCTTAGTAGATGTACATCCTGTAATAGCAAGACATGAACAACTGAACAATTTGAATAGCCAATATAAATGCTTATAATATAAGCAAAACGGGTAATGCTTATATTATGCAAAACGGGTATCTTCTGGGAAAGCTCCTCAAATTTCAAAAAATTAGTGGAGGAGGTACTGAGGAAAAGCCAGCACGTACCTACCAATCAGGCTCTGCTACCATGTAATGTATGGCTGTTGAGTTCCCCTGTTCAAGGGAGGTTAGGCAATAAGCCCACCCAGAGGGATTTCCGGTCTGTGCTTCCACAGAACCGTATATCCCCAGAGCGGTCGAACAAAAAGATTATTATTGTAGATAGAATTGAGATTAAAAGTTCAAATTTACATCAAACTCCTGAATTCACTGCCAAAAGACACCAAAACTCATATGAATAGGTATAGGTGTCTTTTGGCAGGGAATTCAGGATGGTCTAAAACGGATTTTGGTGTTCGATTTTTAAAATTTTTGGACCGAGAACAATCAATAGCTTCCTTTCCTTCGAAAATTCGCTAAAATCATAACTCTCTAACAGACGGGGATAGGACACTCGTTCGGGAGGGGTTGTACTACATCTTTGATGCAGAGTAACAGACAAACATTTTCGTCGGTTATCCTGTATAATAAATCCTAGCGAATCCTACGCCTCAATATGTTATCCCGTACGTTTTGCGGCTCTTTTACATGCCCAAAGGGGTTTTTCGTCGACCTTTGACGAACACGGAAAGTGAAATCTGCCCGGAGGTCGAGTTCGTTAAGACGGTCCCTCGAGAGCTGTTGGACAAAAGCCTCACCTGACCAGTTCCAATTTGATTGAAGTGTGGATTCGGAGCGCGGAGAGTCGGCTCGAGAGGGGTGACGAAGAATATCGGAAAAGATGTTGAAGGGGAAGTCTCGAGGAAAACCCCTCCGAACAAGGCCGGTGACGTGGATTCGACGGAGAAAACGGTATGACGTCATTGCGCCAATTGGGAGGAACGGGATGACGTTACAAATCGAAGGTGACCTCACAGTTCTTGTATACGAGTTACATCATCAACAGAAAGAACGGGAGTAACGTCTCCTTTGACGAGTTGGTAAATAGCTACTAACAGCTCTGTGTAGGTACTGCATGAAGTAAAATTCTGAATTTATCAAGAAATTACCTAGCATTCTATCGGAATGCAAGCAGAAAAAAACCGTTTTTCTAATTCAAGTGAAGATGAAATCCCAACCAATTACAGATTATTTGGCTCAGTGAGTGAACTCAATAACATCCGGCCTAACAGAGTCTATCACACATTGATTAATGTTCTCCGCATGGATTGAGTGAGATTCTAACAAAGGCACCAGTTTCGTCTCTACAGCTTATCGTGAATAAACGAGTTAAATATTGTGTTCCACAGTGCTACCACGAGTAATTTGCTTTTACCACGTCTTGTCAATTACATTTCAGTTAGACATAATTAAATTACCTCCAGTCATAATATGTCGTGGCTGGGGGTCATTCACAGTGAATTGAGTCAAGAGAGTTCTTCGCGTGAAATGGAGTCGAACCATCCCGATTTTGAATTTGCTGTCTGTTTGTCTGTCCTTCAATCACGCAAAAACGGCTCAATGGATCGAACCCTTCTCCCGTATTTAAATGTTTCCGTGATCGGGGAAGGACATAGGGGGGTTCACTTCCTGATCCGATGCATAGGGGTGGGGGTTAATAAGGAAACCGTGGTACAGATGAATATTATCTTTGGTATTTAAGATTATGAGGGTTTGTAAAGGGACATGTAAAAGGTATAATCCGTAAAGAGACAGGTAAGAGTGGCAGATGGATCCATCCCGAGTTCTGCCCTTCCGGGACAGGTAACAGAGGTAGATGGACACACCCCGAGTTCTGCCCGTCTGCTAGTCACCACTCTTTTTGAAATCACCACTCTTTTCCTCCCTCCAACAAATTTGGTTGGAGACAAAAAAAAAAGAGTGGTTGGAGGAATTTGAAAAGCTTCACTCAGCTTAGGGATTCCACAGCAATCACTCAGCAATTTATTGAACAAATGAGCCATTCAGATAAATCCTTTGGCTAGCGATTGAGCTGAACGTTGTCAGTGATGACCGTTTTACTTCCTTAAGTTCAATTGAATCGCTGAGTGTAGAAACGGAACAAGTCCCAAAAACCCAATTTTATAGGAGACGAAAAAACTTCCTACACACGAGAGGAAAATTTCGTAAATTCCCCACACGATGCAGATTCCCGAGAGATATTTTACATCCAGTCGTCACCATGGTCGGCCATCAGATATGGCCGTGGCAGTCAATTTTGAGCGATGGACTTGTCCTTTTTCTTCCACTCAACCATGGAAATTGCAAAATTGAAATTAAATGCCTTCGTCCAGACTTATGGATGCGAAATTTGGGGTTCAGCATGCGATTCGACAGTGAAGAAGGTTCAGGTGGAGCAGAACAAGATCTTGAGGATTCTCACTGACGCTCCCTGGTTCGTGAGAAACGACACCCTCCACTCTGACCTGTGCTTGGAGACAGTACAAGACACCATTAGGAGCTGTTATACAAGACTGCGCACCCGCACCACGAAAATCCAGAAGTGGCTGCAATTGCTGGACGATGGTAGGTTGAAGAAGCGAATTCTACGAGACTACTCAATATTGCAAGATTGAACTACGCAGCACGTGACGCTAGACCAGCGTACTGTTGGTCAATGCTCCACTCCACTCGTGGTCTGCAGGACTGAGGTGGGACAGCCGTGTTCTACCGAGCGACGAACTCCCACATTGGATCATCCCCAAGTTTACTCACATCCCCAAGATGACGAACATTCCCCATACTGACTTACACAAAAAATATTACTGACACAAACACCACTCCCGCCCCACATTAGCCTAACAGGCAATATTGTGAATAAAAATGATTGATATTCGTCCAGACAACCATCCTGCGGCCTTTTTTCGAATGATGACGTCACAAAACGCGACAGTCCGGGCCTAGAAAAGTGGGCGTTGGAAGGGGGGCAGACGCTTCTGGGGGTGGGCACAGGAGGCGGGAGGGGGCCTGGGGCCTGCAGTGAGATGTTAACCACTGTGTTGGTAGCATCGGTGCTCGCAGTCTCCGCACAGACTGACTACTACTCGGAGATGGACCAGGATGAATTGGAAAGCAATAGCACAGGTACCTCATCATCCAATAAGCCCCAACAGAACCATCGCCGAACTAGTCGGGGTTTAACCCCTCGGAACTACCTCCGGCCTTCATGGCCACCATAAATGTAGGTTAAGCCCACTCGCATCACCGAAATACCCAAGTTCATCGGCCTGGAACTAACTAACACACCGTCCCTTCCATCACCTCATTTCCTTGACGTCTTCCTTTCAACTTCCACATTTAGACAACTCCCACAAAACCACCCACACTCAAACCGCGTATAACATTTATTGTAATAATTACAGTAGATTCCGCATTATGAATGGCCATTGACATTGGGCGATGGGAAGGGCTATTTATACAAACAAGAAAAAATCCAGTAGGAACGCCTTGATCCATGCCAGACATTACACAACAAACGAAATCATTCACAAAATCCGTACTAAAAAATCCACAGTCATGCAGCATGGCTATAGGAGCGAATTTTCGAAGAAATATCCGGTTTTATGTACTCTGTCCCTATTTTACAGGTGTTATAACAGATTTTGTCTCCTTAGCCAAAACACATCAATGTATAGATTTTTCAACGCTGAACACGATGGTGAAGTCAGAATTGCGATATCTCATTCCGTTATCATATTAGAGCAGATGAACCATGAAGAGCATCTCAAGTAAAAACCACGTTTCTTCATCTTGAAAGTGCTCCAGTTTGAGAACGAAATAAGATATTGCAATTCTGATTCCACCATCGTGTTCAGCGTGAAATAACCTTCAAAATGAGGTGTCACTCGTCAGACAATTTCATTTTCGGAATTATGGGTAATATTCCCCCCTTAAAATTCCCCAAAACCTCCTTAAGAGTGGCCGATTCTGCCCACTTTAAGCAGAATAGGCCCCTAATTTTAATGCAATTCACACTATGAAGAGGTAATTTGGCATGTAGCCTCCTTAGGTCTTATACATTAAGCAGAATTGGCCCAGCATCAGCTGTGTGGCTCCTACACCTAATTGTTATGCTACTCACTCTATGAAGCTGTAATTTGGTAGTATGTAGCCCCTTTAGGACTTACACTTTGAGCAGAATAGGCCCAGGATCGCTGAGTGGCTCCTAAAGCTAATTTCTATGCTATTCACACTTTGAAGCTGTAATTTGGAATGTAGCCTCCTTAGGACTTACACTTTAAGCAGAATAAGCCCAGGATCAGCTGAGTGGCTCCTAAAGCTAATTTCTATGCTATTCACTGTACGGAGCTGTAATTTGGTATGTAGCCTCCTTAGGACTCAACTGTAAGCAGAATAGGCCCAGGAACAACTGAGTAGCTCCTAAAGCTAATTTCTATGCTATTCACTGTATGAAGCTGTAATTTGGTATGTAGCCTCCTTAGGACTTAAACTATAGGCACAATAGGCCCAGGATCAGGTGAGTGGCTCCTAAAGCTAATTTCGATGCTATTCACTGTATGAACCTGTAATTTGGTATGTAGCCTCCAAGCAACATATAACTGAAACAAAAACCACCTAGCCTCGAACTCCCTCCCCACATTAGCCTCCCAGGCAATATTGTGATTAAACTGATTCATATTGAGTGTTACACGGGAAAAAATTGTAACGCGATACCAATGAAGAGCAACGGGCAATTATTACCAGCTCACTTTGGTTGCGTTATAACGGCCCCATTTCTCTTACACAATGCTAAGCAGTTAGAAATATAGTTAGGTAATAGTTATTTTGTTTTACTTGAGACACAAAACACATATTTTACTGGGAGAAAATTAGACATATCCATACGAATTTATCTGCAGGTAGTGTAGATACTCAACATCACTCTACTGATTAGCAGTAGGAATTTTCGATTGTTTACCCTCCACCGTTTAAAGCGGATGTTTTATATTTTGTTTCCGTTTCCACTCGTAATAACATTGTCTTGTTTAATGAGAGGGAAAGTGTTGGCGATGACGCTTTCTTTGCCCTCGTAACATTTGGCCAATGGAATCGACAGTAATTGACCTTAAGGTTAAGTCTCAAGTCTACATAACTGAGTTTCCAAGTCAAATATAGAATGAACTGAATTATATTCCTGCATGTAGTCCTGCATTGTATTACCAATCAAATTGTATGTAGTTTACAGTATTTATAACGATTTACACTCAATCGTTTGATTATTTCGTCCATGGTGATAACGTAATTCAAATTCTTCCTCCCTTCCTGGAACGTATTTCACCTGAGAAATTTATATGAGGCCTTCAGAATCAAGAGTGGAGCTCACAATCATTTTTAATTTTTCCATAAGCCTTTATTTATTCCCACCAAACTGCCCCAATATGATTTCGCTTTAAGAGATATTTTTTAACAAGCCCATGGATGGTCACTCCAGTTGTCCCAAGTAAATTCCAGTCTGACCAAAAAATGATTCATGATAACAGTGGGGTTTTCACTTGTGCCTACCCCTGGCGGCAATACGCAACTACCTACAAATATACGAAATAACTTCCTGTATCAGCTGTTCCCCAGTTTTACCGTTTGATTCACGCACAAATTTAAATAGGTACCTATTAGAAAAATTAATATTTAATATTAATTAATGTATTCCTGTTACAAACTTCAAAAAAACATTTTTTTTTTCTTTTTGGTCGATTCCGTCATTGAATGTGCGTGATACGCTAAACCCGCACGATCGAGCGGTCTTACAGGTGGTGTAGCCCTTGTGAGCCGTCCAGGGTTAAAAGAGCCAACTATCTAAAGCATCTAAAGTCTTGTGTTCCTTGTTACTTCCCTTCGCGGTCAAGAAATATTTATGTAAGTAATTTGCCTCCTAAAATACAAACGATGATAGGATAAGGAATACGTTAGACACGTGTACCAATTTAACTATTTTATTGAATAATTTCGTAGTGAATTAGTCGAAACCTAAATTTATTTCATATTATGAAACTCAATCTGAGAAATCGTGTAAGTTCCTCCCATTTATTGAGATTAATACGATCAAACGGTGCATGATAATAAACCTCAAAATGACTATTAGAGCAGTAGTATAATCAATGAATACAATTAATACATTAATTATATTGCAGTATTAATATTTTAGCAGGATAGTGTGAAACATCACTGTGCCTGACGCAGTAGAGCTAGACATAATTTTTTTTAAACAAACATGCAGCATGACTATAAGAGCGAAATTTTTAAGAAATAACTGGTTCAACCATTTTCTGACGAGTAACACCTCAGATTTTTTGTGCCAATTTGAACTTTTTAAGTGGTATCTCAATTCTATCAAAATAATATACATATAAATAAGATAAAATTTTTAGTGTATTTTGGCTGTGAGCTTAGGATGGTCTAGAACGGATTTGGGTATTCTTCGAAAATTCGCTAAAAGTGAACATGAAGTGTATGCTGATTTTCAATATATAACGATTTGCGAATAAACCGCGTGTAACTAATACGATTCCACAAATATTGTAATCAGCTCCTCTAATTGATCGTTGGGATTGAGTAATTAACAAAATAATAATTATCAATAAGTACTCATGTAAGAGTTATTGTGAAAACAAAGGGATTTTTAGAGTACTCGTATTTCTATCTCTCGGAGAGTCTGAAGATTTCATTCGCAGATCTAGGGAAATTGAATTTCCGGCTGATAGCTGTTTCCATTGGCCTGAATGACACATCGTGATACCATCCATATCTTTAAAAAAAAATACAACTTCTTCAATGGAACATCTCCCACATGAATGTAATTCTCATCTCATTTATAAGTCTTAGATAACAATAGTGCTATTGTTTTTACTTGTGACTTTCTTGGACTCCTCCGTTTGGGTATTTGTTTCTTGGGTAGTCGTCGTACGATTTTTTCGCTTTCTCTATGCAGTCTGAACTGCAAACGAAGTCGTCACGAACGTGGAATTTCTTCGTCACAAAGTCCACTGCAATAACAATAAGAAATCCGTATGAGTCGAGAATATCGCTGTAAATTGCTCCTGGCATTCCTCACCATTCCCATGTCTCACAAATCCACTTCGCACATTTTCATGTTAATTATTCGGGTTTTAATTGGAAGTGAAATCCAGCTTGGCTGAAAAACGATTCTCACTCATTGAAGGGCTGTGACGACAACAATCAGGAACCCTCATCTTTTTCTAATACCCCTGAATTCCTCGTTTATAAACTACTCTAATTAATAAGAAGCTCAATACATTTTTGATTAATTAGTTTAATTGTACTTGTTAGCAGAGACTTACGTCACATTTCAAATATGACTAATAGCTCTTCTCAGATCTCTCACTAAAAGGGGTTCAGACTGTTCGGTTGGTATTGAACTTGGCATGACCTCTCCATAAAAAAAAATGTTTGCCCCCTACAGCACGTTGTATAAAACTGGTCAACATTGATTGTGCTTAAATATGGAAGGTCGTTCATTTTTAGAAACCTGTTCGCTAATGGTATTCAATTTGCTGAAATACCCAACGCTCTCAATACAAATAACACAACGAATATTGATGTTTTCGAGTTAAGGAATACGACATCAATACTATCAACCTTAAAACGCGACCACTGTGAGGTTATGACACCTTTAATACAGTTATCACTGTTTCTTTCCTATAAATTCAAACTACTTGGTTGCCTACCATCATAGATATTCAGTGTGATGTTCAAGTGTTTGAAATTGATATTTCTGTTGGTGTCCCACAAAAATTTTTATTAATGGATGCAATACCGATCAAAATTGAGCCTCATCACAAACCAGTACTGTCACTACCAATCACCTCCAACACATATTGTCTCTTTTCGTACGAACTTCTGAAATAATCGATTTAAAATAAAATTAACGGATAATTGCAACAATGGAATTTTTCAACATTCACAAAATATCAACAAAAAATATGGGAAACACTGTTACTCTTTGAATTTTGAGGTAAGAAATTTGGTAGAACTGATCAAGTTGAGTTCTGTCTGCCTTGAATATAGTTACCGCCAATTCGGTAGTTTTCGTTTCTTTACTCTTCTCGTATAATAACTTGAATGAGGCTAAATTCAAATAGTTTTATCGGCTGATTTGATAAACAGTTCTTGTTTGACTGGTATTAGACTTTTTTGTAGGTATTAAGAAGGTATTGAATATATGGTTTGATCCACTGTTTTCATATTAAACGCATACCATATCCTGGAGGACGTCCTGGTACAATGTAGGACCTCCCAACAAGAGTCTCAGATTTGAAACACAAGTTGAAAGGCGGTCTTCCGAGGTGATCTCCTTTCTTTTTGTTTTTTACTGTCCCGTCGCCTTCCCCCATGTTTTTTCTCTCTAGATACAAAATAACACGGGAAACCCAACGGGAGAAAAATAAAACGTTTTCTACTCTGTTGGTACAGTTTTGGAAGAAAGTTGAAAGGAACTGATCTGCTTAGCAACTCAGTAAACAGCCCTATCGATTCTGCCTTACGACGTTTCCCCTCTGCCCCACCGTACAACCTTCTCGTTACTCTTTCCCACTGTATCTGCCCCTCCTGATCCACCTTTCCGATCATTTGCCGCCCACCAGAAACGTCGGTTTGTTTCCAGGCTTTTAGGTGTCACCTGTCGTTTCCTTGGCCAACACTCGAAGCCGAATGCTCAACCCTCGATTAAAAATTCACGGCTTTGACGGGAAAGACACGATTCAGAGTCGTAAAAAAAAAAAAAAACCGAGGGACATAGTTGTCATGTTACGTGGGCGAATCATTTCAGTTATACGACTCGACGCTTACGTCTGGCCTGAATAAAATAAGAGATATAAAAGCTGAATCGCCGTGACAATTCTCCATTTACTCGGTGCGTAAAACATGGTAACAACCCCATAATGATCAGCACAGACGAATATTTTATAGCACTATCAGGAGTCCAGCAAGGGTCACACTCGAGCCCATCGATGTTTCTCATCATTATCAACGATACAGGAGAGGGCCTGGACTCCAAGGTCCCTCATTTCGTCATTCGACGAAAACATATCAATTCAATCAATCGATCAACTGAATCACAATATTGCCTGGTAGGATAATGTGGGGAGGGAGTGGTGTTTGTGTCAGTTATATGTTGCTTGGAGTGTGTCTTGATGTGTGTGTTGAAGGGAATGCTGCATCTGAGTTGTTGGCCCTCAGCTGCATCCTCTTCAGCCTGCGGCGTTCGGTTAGTGGAAAGCCCGAGATTGCTGCAACTTGAGGGTTGAAGTGCCACACAGCTCTTTCCCTGAGTGCTCTGTAGGCCACCTCAATCTTCTCCGTCACCGTTTCCATCAGAGATCTGCAGATCCGCCTCAGTACTTCATTTTGCATGCCTTGTTGTCAGGCGGAGCCCCAGATTTCGAACGCTTACGTCCATATTGGTTTGATGAGCGAAGTGTATACCAGCCTTTTGTTGTTAAGATGTAACTCCGCCCCTGGTTTCATTACCGGCCATAGCTGGTATACACGCCGCTTCATTTCGCGGTTGATGTGTCCTCTCCAGCAGCAGCCCCAAGTATCGCATTTCGGATCCTTGGCGGAATTTGTTGACTTCATCTTGACCTTCCATCTTCTACACCACCGGCTGACTTCTTTGAGTTGTTCTTGCAAACATTCCTCTGCCTCTGTCCCCCCTGCCAGAATACCAGTATCATTGTTGCCAAGGAGACAAAGGAGTCCTGACAGTAAAGACTATACAGCAGGGGAGACAGCAGCGAGCCTCGAGGAACTCCCGCACTTGCCTCCTTGAAAGAGGAGAACTTGTGCCCAACCCTCACCCTGAAAGTGCGGTTGCTGACGAATAACTACATCAACAAAAACAGGGAGTTGGGTAAAAATTCCTCCAACTTGAACAAGAGGCCATCGTGGCAATCCTTGTCAAAAGCCGCTTCATTTCCTTTCGTCGTAGCCTTTTGCAATGAAATCCACCACTCTGTGAACCTGCTGGTTGTCGAATGTTGAGCCCGAAACCCAAATTACAAATCTGGGATTCGCGGGACACATTGAAGACCTTGTAGATTCGCGCCAACAGGAACGTGTCCAATAATTTTCTAAACACCGCTAGCAAACTTATGGGCCGATACGATGCTGGATAATGCAGCGGCTTTCCTGGCTTCCCCTCCACGATGAGGACGGCATGCTTCCATACTTCTAAGTAGTAGCCAAGTCGGAGTAGCGCACTGTAGATACTCAACAGAAACACCCTACCTTTACGTGGAAGCCTTTTGATCATCCCTACTGCAATTAAGTCATATCCTGGAGCAACACATCAATTGAGTTATCATTTGAGTTTTTTTTAAATTCTACATAGCGATGGCAGTACTACCAATGTCTTTTTCAAGTTCTCACGCTTCTCAAATACCGTTAAATTGTGAGAAATTTCCAAAAATTACACCTTGTTTTCTATTTTGGTTTTTGAAGTTGTCAAATCATTTTTAGATTCCTGGTTGGAATGTCGAGCCTGAATACGTTGGGAACTTCGTCCCTGAACACTGAGGGAACAAGTGGAATCCAAACTTTTTGATTGCTTCGAAACCTTCGGGTTTTAATTGCCACTTGTACACCCAATCCATCTCTGGTGTGAATCTCATGTGTGGGCTGGGATCGGTTGTCTTTTTTAGCTATTCACATTTCTAGATGAGACCCACAGTACATTTCGATTGAATACGGTAGGACAGAAAGTATTGTCACCGTCCCTCTGATGATTGAATTCAAGTTATCAGGTATTTATTTCTTTGAGGTTTTTGCGCACATTTCAAGTTGAACAAAAATCACACACGTAGTTTATTAATGCAATTCAGCTAAGATTAAAAAAAATTTAATCTTTAAATAAAAACTCCCGGTTGTCTTGAGCATACTGAGGTTTTTTCGACAAAAAATGGAGAAATACAAACAGCTATTTCTTTGGAACTTCGCTCTTAAAGCCATGGTGCATGATTTTGGATTTTTTGTCTGTGTTCTGAGCGCAGGCTAATAGGCGTTGAATATTTCAATTCTTCTTAAGTGATGAGCTGATTGCCCTCGAACCGTTTTACGAATTAGTAACCCAATAAGCTTTGGGTTTCGGGCTTTGGTGACTCCCTCCCTCCACAAAAGATCATTCATTTGTCGTGCAAACAGATTTATGGACACTTGCCAAAACTTTTCTTTTCCTCATCAAAACTTTCCTCGCTTAAGAGGCAGCACCACGTATCTAACTTTTGCCAACTTTTCAGGAGGATGACCAAACATGTTCTTGTCTAACATATTGGCACTTCTGACATTTTTCTCGCAATTTTTGATTGTCCAAGTGTACAACACATTTTGTAAGAGGTTTCAGTAGTCTGACATCGAAATTACAACAAAAAACCGTTAGATAATAATATTATCTACATATTATGTGGTGTTGCCCAAACATTTTGGTAGACATGTGGTGTTGATGAAGACAATTTTTTCACCTAATCATCGATAAATTTAGTTGTCTTGCTCTTAAAAATTAAATTTTAGATTTTTAGATAACCAGAGGATATTTTGAGATCATTTAAATTGACTTTTAAGAATTAACTCGATTCATCTCGGAAGAAGTTTAATTCAAATCAAAGAGAGATACCTAGTCATTTTGAATGAACTCGACTTTTAACAATCAACTCGATTTATGTTCTGAACAATCAATATCAATTCAGAGCTATAATAAATCGACTAGCAAATATAGCAAGACTAAACTTTAACCATAACGAACGAGTGGCCATTATAGAGTTAGCCCTACATTTCACCAAAATTAATAGTCTAGTAAGTGTTTCATATATAGTTAGGTATTATAATATAATAACTGCTGTAGAAGTAGGTAAGTTTATTATAATAATCAGTGTTCAATAATTTCCTCCACTCAAGTTGGACGAACGGCGAAACCAGTTGAGGTAGATGACAGTGCGGGGTTGTTAGATACGTGGTATTGCTTTATCAATGTAGATAAGTGGTGTTCGCATCTAAGCGATTTTAGCCCTCCAATCGATTTTTTAAAATAAAACTGTGATCACTGGCCTACGAGGCGCGAAAATTTGAATCGACTGGTGTAAAAATTGTTGTCTCATTAATGTTGGATACGTGGTGTTGCCTCTTAGGCGCTGATTTGGTATGAGATCACCGCACCGGAATGGTCTATTCAGAGGAAGGGGGGGGGGAACACCTTGTATATCAGTATATCAGCATCGTGTGTTTCAATGCAGTCATGAAATGAAAGTCATAAATTAGAGCACGGTAGGCAAATAAAATCTTGCTGTATCTCTACCTCAAACGCGTCTGCCTGCAGGGCGCTCCGGAATAGTTCGCCGCACCCCGTGAAAAATTCAACTCGTTCCCCAAAGGCTGAAAAAAAAACCCTTTGAAGGCAAACCCGTGTTGATTGCTGTTTTTTTTTTAATTTTTTTCTCCACCCACTCCGCCTCTCTTTGACCTTATTAAAGATAAGTCGGTTGTAAGTTATTGTGTCAGTGTGGATCAATGAAGCTGGTTGCTAATGGCAACGGGAGGTTCTGTACCCTCCCCACATTGATTCACCCCGCCCGCCGACCCCGGGCCAACCCCCACCGGCCGGTGGGGCACCTTTATTTTACAACTTCCCTCCTCTCCCTTGTTTTTTTTCCCACTCCTTTCGATATATTGCCCTTTATCTTCGTACTTTCGTGACAAAAGATGGTATAGGCCCTTGTTTGTATTGAAAACAAAAAAACAAAAAAAAAACAAAAACCAAACGATCTTTTGCTTGTAATGAAGTCGAGGACGTCCTCGTACAGTGGGCCGCAATGAGGTTAAGAAAACCGCATTTGGCCAAACCCTCTTCCGAAGGCTCCCTGTTTTCATTACCACTCATGAAATTTAAACGGTTTCCCCGCGGTTGGCTTCGTTACTTCCTGACCTGAAATTATGATATATCGAGGGTCTCACGGCAACACCCCACATCGCCACTTTTGGCCAAAATGCGTTATGCATACCATTCGAGAGGCTGTAGCCTTGCCTAACAGAATAAGAAGAAGAACATGGTAAGGGTGAAGAACCGGGTTTTTGAAGTTATACAACTCGGCTGCCTTTAGACCTAGCAATCTTTTAAAAGCACTGGCTAACGTTGAAACGAAGCATGTGCAAAATTTCAAGTCAATCGGTGAATGTGGAGAGGCTGTAGCCTTGGCCAACTGAACAAGAAGAAAGACATGGTACATAATTGGTTTTTGAAGTTATATAACTCGCTTTAGACCTACCAACTTCAAACTTACAGGCAAGTTTCACCTACAAGATCTACGTGATGTACTTACCACATTTCAAGTTGATTGGCTGTGGACCCGTCAAAGAGGCCAAAATTATCCTAATTTTTTTTTTTTCTAAAATGTTCTTGGGTTGAGATGATGGGTTAGTCTTTAAAATGGTACTGGGTCATGTTATAAGGAAGGTCTGTGCAAATTTTCAACTCGATTGGTCCGGTTACCCAAGCAGTAGTCTCGTCATAATTGGCAATATTAGCCTAAAATTTCTGCATTTTTGTGGGTTGAGATAATGGGTTAAATATTTTTAAAGGCTCTGTCTCTAGCTGAAACGAAGCTCTGTGTAAAGTTTCAAGACAATCGGTGAAGGTGGAGAGGCTGCAGCCTTGCTTGTGTGAATAAGGAGGAGGAGAAGAAGAAAAAGGTAAGGGCGAAAAATCGGGTGTTTGGAGTTACCTATATATAACTCCAAACACCCGATTTTTCGCCCTTACCTTATATATACCTACTGTGGCTCCCTTTAGACCTAGTGACTTGAAACAATCAGGACTTTCTGTTATCCACACCAAGAACATCCACACCAAATTTCAAGTTGATTGGTCAAATAGAAGCTGAGATATGGAAACCTGGAAAACTTGTTTCGCGACATCCGGTAAACATACACTCGGTATAAGTACACTCGGTACGCTGACGCATTCCTAGATCCAGCATTTCAGAGTTTGGAAAGTTTTGGGTGGCACAAGAGGCCGAGGTGTGACTAAGGTAAGGAAAGGTTCATGTTGCAACCCAATTCACTATGAAGGCAATCGAAAATGCTAATATACATCCTCTCCTTATCCTACTCCGTTTATCAGTCCCACGGCAGGATGCCACCACGATGAGAGAACCTAGCGGCTTCGCCGCTTCAGTAATCTGCAAAAGCCAAGAGCCGAATAACTTCTAGATGGAAAAAAGAGATCCCTTATACGTGGTGAGAATCAAAGGGATCAGTCAATTCACTTTAGAACGGCTCACGTTCAGGGCTCAAGCAGCGAATTCGTGATGAGAAGGGCAAAGTAGTAAAGTCGTTGTATAACAATTGCGACCAATCAATAGGTAGAAGTCTCCAAGCAATTAACTGCCAAATGGCTCAAAATGATCACTCGCTTCGACCATTTGATGTTTTTCCACCTTGCTATACGCCCAATCAACTTTATAGTTATAATGGGAAGTACGTAATTGATAAAAGTTTAACTCACATCTGTGGAGGGTCAATGTTAACATTTAACTTGAATGAATGTCAGTGAAAAGCAGAAGTGCGATCAACTCTGAGCCCGATCACCATTTCACGTTTTATTAACTGGTAGAAAAGGAAATGTTTGTATCTTTTGGTCAATAGCACTAATGTCACTTTGTCAATAGCAGTGATATCCGTTATCAGTGATATCCGTTATCAGTATTCTAAACAACAGTACATCAAACGCGATAGTAGTCCTCTCGATAGTAGCTGATTGGTAACACAACTAATTTGATTAATATCTGCCTACCTGTCCTCAAGCATAAAGAAGGGATTCCATACAAGGGCTGTTATCATTATTTTAGTTAATGGGTAGATAAACAACTCTATTCATCAACACACGTTTTATTTTCGAGCTTGTGAATTCGTGCATTCTCAACCTTCCTTGTTTATACTCATTGAACTGACTTTTATTGATAGGGAACAGTCTGAGGTCAGAGATAGGATGAAGTCTGTTTCTTTTTAGAAGATTTACCTATTAGATGCTCTTTCAAGTGTCAATACGCAAGAATGTGTCAACAGCATCAGCGATTTCTGAGTGCCATTAGAAGAACTTTTCTTGTTGTATCAAGGTATCCCATAAGTATGTATTGGATAATCAAAACGGCATCCTGGTCTCCAAGGTAATGTTTACTCTGTTTGTTTTAGTATTGGGAGAATTGCTAGGAGGTCCCTGTGAGGACAGCTGTAGCCCCGATATGATCAACGTCTACTGTGCGCCTGAGTCCAGGATATGCGAATGTATGAGGGGCTTCCCTGTCCAGCTCGGAAACAATAGAGGATGTGCCAAGGGTAAGTTGAACGCAAGGCCTTAATATTATATTAATCAATAATCCAGCGTTATCTACCCTATACGTATTCAGTTATAACTATAAATAGAATTTGCAACTCGGAAACAAAGTGCCTCACGTAAATCTTCAAATTATTTTCTCCTCTACTCGAGAAAAACTCTCCGAATTGAAGTTTTTAAATAATCGAATAAATGGAGGCAGTGGAAGGGGGAATCATCCCAAAGTATAGTAGACACAAAATTCTCTCCATCCTAAACTTACCTAGTAGGTATATACCAACTCGTTCTTATACCGCAGGAATAGCAATTATTTGGGATAAAATGCTTTAGGTACAGTAGAGAGTCGATAATCCGGATTAATTGGACCAGACCTCATCCGGATTTTTGAAAATAGGCTGTTTTTGTGCTTTAAAAGTATAGAAACTTAACTGAAACCTTGAGAATTCACTTGAATATAGATGTACCACATCTATAGTAAGTAAAATAGTACAGTAGGCAAATACAGATAAAGCTGTTGTGTATTACTTAGTAGGTACCTACTGCACTTTAATGAAACTGAAACAATACTGCACAAAACGTGATGTAAGTTACACTCTCTATATATTGTCAGGGCTCTTAATTGATTTTTGTACTGCAGTAGTTGCATTTGGCATTTTAATTTTTTTCCGGACGTGAATCCGGATTATCGACGGTCCAAATTTTTGACGACCGGATTATTGACGTTCTACTGTATGAAATGCAATAAATGACAATCAATAAATCAAATCTCATGGATTTGTTTTCCTTACAGCGACGAACATAGGAGACCAGTGTTTCTACACGCAGACCTGCACGTTCGCCGATGCGAATTCAGACTGCATACAGATTCGACACAATGCTGTTTGCCAGTGCAAAGAGGGTTATCACACAGTCACAATACCCAGACCTAAAAAGGTGTTCTGCTCTGAAGGTAAGTTAATCTAACAGCTCGTCTAATGACATTGGTGTGATAAAACATCAACCGTGTAGAATAGTTCTGGTCTCCGAACTGCTAACTTATTTTATTCATTATTTTCAATAATGAATGAATGAATGCCCGTCTTCCACGACATTCTGTCCATCTACGAACTTAGCCTTTCGATTGCCAAGACAGATTTTTTTGTGCAAATTTCAACTTTTTATCTCAATTCCATCGAGAGTTGTCGACTGGAAAATTCACTAAAAACGGGGGTATATTATACATTATCTTTAAAAGTTTGTAGATGATATTGAACATGGCTCAACATGATATTGAACATGGCTCAATATGATATTGAACATGGTGGATCCACCTTGTTCCATCCATATCCATATCCTTATTGTGTTGTTATGCACTCATTAGATAACATTATCATTCATTAGATAACATGCAATTATGAATTTATAAGGCCTTTTGACATTCACACATTGTTCTCACTTTTTTTTTTCACGCATAACGATGTCTTACTAAACTTGATTCATCGTTCCCCCACAGATTTGGTAGTGATCGCGACTGATCTATCGACACTACTCGGCGTCGCGACAGGCCTTGCTATCTTCACTGCTCTCATCTGCTTCGTCCTCAAACTCTTCGTAGGCGGTCGCCCACGACATTACGCCAACTCCAACATCGCGCCCCCCATACTTTTCGCACAGTCAGGTAAGCCCTTCGAAATCAACTGCATTATGTGCCTAACAGTTTAATACGTTCATAAAATAACAACGGCTTTTCGATTTGTAATATGATGGAGGGCGTGAGGAAAATGGGCTTGTGACTTCCATGATATGCCAAGTGACCGTAAAATTATGGTAGCTGGTGAAGGTGTCACCTAGAGCGCACCTTAGCGAATGCACAGTGGGAATGCATAATTGACGCCTATTAGACAAATCGACAGGTGGTACCAATGGTTCCTGTAAATCCTTGAGAACCGACAGAACTGCGGTATTGGTCTGATCGCAGTTAGTTTTAAATTAACTAATCCTTGTGTAATGACCCTGAATGGTGGTAACTAATATGCAATAACACGTAGGTGTTGAACTCATATTTTGACGGATTGATTAGCTAAAGATGAGTGGGATGGAGTAGATATAAAAATTGGCCCCTTTGAAGTGGCTGGGAAACAACCAAAGAGAAAGACTTACACAAATCTGTATGCCCATTCTAGTTCGTAGATGAGCGTTTATGTGTGATTGCAGATGAAAATTGATTAATACAAATGCAACGATAGAAAATGTCATTAATTTTCAATCATCCACAGTCATAAATCCTACAATTCCTATAAGAATAATGTAGACCACATTAGTTGCCCGCCCTCTAGAAGTAGTTTTAGGAGCCTATATTTAGTCTGTACTTTGAAATCCAGGATTCTTTGTTTATCAGGTAAGAAAACATGTATGACAACAATTGTGTCCTTGGAGGAGTCGTAATGATGATAGCTTAAGCTAATTAGTCCTGCTGATGTCCCAACTGAAGGTCATGTTGGATACCTACTGATGTAAATTTTAAATTCCCCGAGATTCATGGTGATATTTTCCATGTACTTCCAAATAGTGATGGTAAACTGGAAGTTGTACCTAATTGTATGGAAGTTGTACCTGGAAGGGTATGTATTACCCTACCGACCTTGATTTTACAGTACCTACCCACCTACTTATTGTGAATGTGGTCAGATGAATATCTCCTTCATGGTGGTACCTACCTACTAAATTAGTTGGGCAACTCGTATTTCCGTAACGCTCGATATGAGTTGAAGGAAATTGAAAAATAAATAAGATGTTTCGATATTTATGACTTTTGGGCTGTGAGTGGGCCCACATCTTTCATCTCCAAACGCAGAACCCAATTAAAAGTTGAGAGGAAGGTGTGAAGAAGAGTTGGTTCATATCCAATTTGCAATATTTTTGAATTGACTCGCACTCTAAGAACGGAGGGAAAATACCACTTTGCACGAAAAAGGCGTAGTAAAAGCTTGCAAGAGGCGATAGATTGTCATATCAAAAACTGGGTCGCGGGGCTTTGAAAGTTTGGGTACCACCCGCTAAATAATGCCCGACCTGGATGCGGAACGCGTTTTTTCCCTCTTGTAACCACCTCCTTCCTGACATGGGTCCGGGCGGAGAGGCAAATTGAAAAGGCGATATTCGCAGACCAATTTCCTTACCAAGTGCTTTTATGTTGCGGAGAATTGTTGTTTTCTTATTTAATTTCAAACCCTGGCTCAGACTGTAGCTCAACATGCGCACTTTACCGCATTTTCCCATTTGGAATGTAATCCAATTCATAAATGGATTGAGTTGTTATAGAGATCTGCTAATGATGATCGTGTACATATCCAAATCCCTAATTCACGTTGAAATAACAACACGGGTAACTCACATGAAATATAGCTTCACAAATATAGTAAGCTTTTTTCATCCTACTCAATAGGTTTCATGCAATTCCGAAAAAAACGCGCTATTGCAATACCTACAGCTTCAAAAGGTCGAGCACCTACACGTTTTTGCCAGTACAAATCCGTCTCCGTCACATCTCATCATATTCTTTTGTATGATGCGTCCACAGACTACAAAATCCATAAGCAGAGAAAATTGTCAAAAATATGTATAAACCATAACAACAATAAATTGGGTGGTGTTTTAGACAAAAAACGATCATTTTTTCGCGGAAAAACTAAATTTGCATTTTCAACTTCTTAATTGGAATAATTCCGTAAAAGTTAGATTTTCGGATTTTACATAGTAGGCACCTATCTTGAAAGTCCAATTCACTTTTCAGGAGGGATTGTAGATTGTAGTAGCGAATTTTAGAAGAAAAATTTCTGAAAAATGTCTGTTATACTCGTGGATGAAATAACTAACTAGTACGCTTCTCTAACTCTGATGTAAAGAAACCATATAATTTTTAATATACAATATATGTGGTTCTTCAAATTCCTTTTCTTATACTCGTATAAATCAAAGTTAACTCAAGCAAAACGTTATTCCTGTTGGGATAAGGCTAGATGCTAGGAATTGTAAAGCCTGGTTTCCACTGAGCGCGCATCGTTCGCGAACGTTTGCAGTTGTTCGCAAACAGGTAAACGCCGCGCAAAACGTTCACGAACGCGTAGAGAAGGGTACTGTTTCCACTGCCCGCGTACGGCCAAACTATCAGTTGTTCTCGAGCATTCGCGAGTGATCCGAGTAATTCGTTTCAATTTCGAAATCAATAAAAACCCAAGAAAATAGTAAGTAACATTTCAAATCGTTCAAAATGCTGGATACTATTGGATACTAAGTTCGGAGAGAAGTACTATTGAAGCAGCACATATGGCTACCTTAGATAGTGCGGGTGCTGCTTCAATAGTACTTCTCTCCGAACTTAGTATCCAGCATTTTGAACGATTTGAAATGTTACTTACTATTTTCTTGGGTTTTTATTGATTTCGAAATTGAAATTGAAATTGAAAAAAATTGTATTGTACATAGGACTAGTCCCTCATAGTGTACATCAAATGACTTAGGATTAATGACGTTATAAAAATACAATAAAATATAGAAAAAAAGAAGGAAGGAAGGACTTCTGCCATAAATATCGGAATATCGAAGTAGGAAGTATTGATGTTTGATTCCCGATAAATATCAAGTATCGACGTCAGGTTCCGATACTATCGACCATCGATATACCGATATTTTATCGTCGATATCCCATCCCTTCTAGAACCATCTAGAACTGGAAGAACCCCCAACCCTTTCGAGGAAGAACAAAATTCGTCGCGAACGAAATAACATGCGCGTGGGCATGTTTCCACTGGGCGCTCAACGAATGCAAATCCCTTTGATGATTCGCGGAAAAACCGACAGCCGTCGGATCAACCCCGCGCACGAACGAACAGTGTTTGGGAACAATGTTCGGCGCGGGTGAGTGTTTCAACTGCACGCGCATCACGATCGCAAACGTTTGCAAACCCTGTTCGCGAACGATGCGCGCTCAGTGGAAACCAGGCTTAACGTGAACAGAACACGAGTTCTATCGCAGCCAATAAATTCTCATGTTTAAAATGAAAAATGTTTTAACATTAAAAAATAAAATGTAGGTCTACTTACTCATTTGATGAATATTTTCATCAAATGAGTAAGTAGACCTACATTTTATTTTTTAATGTTAAAACATTTTTCATTTTAAACATAAGAATTTATAGGCTGCGATAGAACTCAAGGGTACACAGTTTCCTTACATCAGTGTTAGAGCTAAGCTTACTGACTAGTTATTTCTTCCACAAGTATAACGGACCTTTTTCAATAATTTTGTAAAGTATGAACCCATTGCTCTGCCATCATACTATTTACGACACTTATTGGCAACAACCTTGCCAATGCTAATGATTTTTCTCAATTTATTTCAAAGTGCACTTTTTGATAAATTTAAATTTGCATTTTGGAAAAAAACGTTTTCTCTTAACCCCCATAGGTGCATATTGTATGAAAGCCCATACAATTGGCTTTAAAATGACACAAGTTTTAACTCTCTATGTTGTCTAGGAGAGGTGATACGTCCATTCGAAAATGACGCGGAAGGTCAACATTTTGCGGTTTTTGGAAACTTTACACAGTCATATTTTGGAAGCCGCTTGAGATATTGAGCTACAATTTGGTATTTTTCTTAGTTTCTATAATGATAACCTATGTATCAAATTTCATCAAAATTCGAGAAGGTGAAGGAAAAAAGTGTGTTGATTTGACATGGGATGACCCAGCAATCCCCCCCACATACTTAGGTAGGTACCCAATGCGGATACAACTCTCTTGTTGCTAATTTTAATTCAATATCTGACAATACACGTCGTGTCTATTTGTGACAATAACCGTTGCAGAGGGATTAGCTGCAACCTCACGAAACGGAGAGCTGTTCAGAGACGAACAAATAGAGCAACTGTCTTACGCGATGTGTTCTCCCAAAGGTACACTCAGGTCCCCGCCCTCATTCTGCATTGTCTATCACCATCACGTCCCTTTATTTGAACTTGATCGACATTGATTTTCCGCCCCCTTCGAAGCATCGTGCTGCCAATTGATACTCGTATTTTGCTCATGTTTTTTGATTCTTGCAAGTAAATTACGTTGAATTAATTTGTATTTGCATAATTCAGGTACCTTTTCCAGGGATGCAAAGGGGTTCAAGAATCAGTACAGATTTGAAAAAAATTGATAACTAGACATTTCACCAGTGCTTCCACTTAGAGGGGAAATGTAGCTTTTTGAGAATTGTAGCTTTGTATGGAAATTGATCAAATGGGAAATATTCAAATTGAATGGGAAGATTCAATTTGAGGAGGAAACGCGGGAAATTTAAGGTTCATGCGGATATTTTACGATTCAATATAAAAAATACTTTCATAAACCTCAACCATTTCACTCACATTTCCTGTAAAACTTAGACATTTCTCACTTCACTAGGTATATCGCTAGGTATATCCCATAGATATTAGTCTATAGTTCGAAGCAGGCATTACATGGAGTATGTATACATACTAGTAGATACATGGAGTTCGAGTAGGTATTACATGGCATGCAAAATAACTTGTAACTAAGTTTTCTACCAAATCTAACCTGAAGTTAAATGGAGAACGTATTTTGTTCTTTATGACACTTTCTCTTCCACCTGTTGATGTAACAACAAGTATTCAAGGGATACAAGTATGAAGGGAAATCAAAACTACTCTGTACTTGATGAATGCAGTTCAAAACATCAAAGGTGATGAGATCCGAAATGATTCCCAGTAGTACAATTTTAGCTTGTTTTGGACATAAATTGATAGAAAAATCAACTCATATTAAACGGGGAACTTAGAATGGTCGTTTTAAAATGAAGTTATCGAATCAACGCCAGAGTGAAAGCAACACGGTTAATCATGCGTTTTATTTAGATGAATGCAGTAAGGATTTGAAATATTTACAAGGTTTGTGACGTCTAGCAAAGTTTGCAACTGATTGAGTAATACTAGACCATTTTATATGAAAACCAAATAATCGCTTATATTGTTAATGAATTGGGGTTGTGGTTTTTATGAGTTCTCGTGCGTTTCAATATACTTTGGAATTAGATTTAAACAAAAAAATATATTTTATTTGGAAATGAATAACCGAAGTTAATTCCTAGATAGTAGGTAGTAGATAAATCGACTTGATTCGCCTACTTCATTATTGGAATTTTGAAGTACCTCTTTTACGTTAACACTTCACTACCCACGAGAACACTACAACGAGTAGGTTCAAAATGTGACCCAACCCAGTCAAGTTGAACAATTTTCACATTTTTCATTCATCATGTATCGAATATTTACATGATATGAAATTCCTACTTGCATAAGTGCATAATCAGTACAATACCGACGGAAAAAAAAGTTGTGGTCAAAAATTTAATTCAAGGAGGAGCATGTTGCAGGATCACTGCCACCGTCATAATGGAGACTTTTCCAACACCCAGTGGATATAACATGTACCATAATAAAAACCGTCTAGTGTTAAGGAATGTTCAAATGAAATCCAGAGAATACTTCCCCAACAAAATATAGATAAGAGATGGAACAAGGCGATTAAGTGATGAATGACTTGGTGGAAGTAGGTTGCTCGAGTAACATATACAACCAAATAGTGTGGAATTTGCCCGTCTAATGTGAATTTAGTGTGTTACTACACGTACACCTTCGAATACTTCCAATTCTCCACTTCGAATGTCTCTACTTCCAATTGAACAAGGCAGTTTTATAATCTTAAATCCTTGTTTTCTGTGTTTTTATTTTAGAGAACACGGCCTCACCAAGGGAGGCCGAAACGTCTTTCTCATGATAAGTACGTGAAGAAATAAAGACAGATCGATCCCTTAGTCCTGACTTGGCTACCCTTCAAAATTTCATGCTTAGAGGTACCTACTATACCTGATGCTGTCGGTATCTACAATTCTCCTTCAGAAATGAATGTACAGTTTCACGTGAAATTTCACTATTCGTGATAGAAAAAAGTTCAACTTGACTGGAATTTGCAAGTCGAACGTGCCCAAGACTGTAAAATAAACTGTATGCGCCTGCCTATATGTGCTTCGTTAGAAGTAATTAGTGAATCATACCAACATGTATTCTTGTACTATTCCTCATCTTCTAGTAGCAGTACTCATGAATTTTCTTCTCAATTTCGTTTTCCACCTTTTCATCCTCCTGTTGTCTTACATGCGATTTTCATCTTCTCATCCTTTCATTTGATGTTGGTGATGACGATAGTTTTATTGGTGTTGTATTGCGATGAGATCTTCGTACACTGTGATGGACATGAGTAATATTATGTACGTAATAGATGTGCATGATAACATGTATTCCGCTCGATATGCCTACCGATTCATGACAATTCAAATAACAGGCATTTTTCGAATAACAATTATTAAATTTTATGAGAAGGTGTGGCGGTCTGGTCGGTAAAGATGGAGAAGGTTATGCGCCAACTTGCATCAATATTTTAATATCTTCAACTGAATAGGTATCCAGGATCTCTCAGTACGCCGTGCTGATGACCTTAAGTCATGAATTTTGTTTCTTAATGCTTTAAATACAAGGGGATTTGACCAAGAAAGTTAGTCATCAATTTTTGTTTTGGTAATACATACATTCCAAATCCAGTAAGTGAAAGACTGAGAAAGAATAGAGATAGAATCCCAGATAAATCGCTTAAATGAAAAACATGCTGCAGGAGATACCTACATTTGCTCTGATGGTGAATATACAATTCGTACTATCTGCAGTCTCCACTCTCGAGCAGGAACAGTGTGGCAGCGACCTCCAAAGGTACCAAAGCTTTAAATTGTAGGAAGCTTATAGAAGCCTGAGCATGAGTGTCAGCATGAGGTGTCCAAAAGCAGAAAATAGAAGCCACGGTTACCCAAAACCTCGATGCAACCTTGCCACAGAAAGCTTCAAAACTCCATCAGAACGGGAACGACTCGTTTAGATCTCTCTAACCTCACTATTGGAATCAATTTTGCCCTAAGCCCAACACAGTTTGGAGATGCCATTTTCTTGTAGTGCAGAAAATACACATGAAAGAGGGCTCATAGCGGATGTGGTGGAACCATGTCTGCCCTGAAACTGTTGAAAAGGAGGTCTGGAGCAGGGACCGAACTAAGGATAAGACTAATTCTAATAGATCAGGAATTTCATATTACAACAACAATTAGAATCTCATTGAGGGACAAACTTTGTCATAGTGGTAAATCAACAGTTGATTTACCATTATGACAAACTACGTTATTTGATGACGAGTTAGTACTCCGGGCTCGTTAGTTGATGTGCATCCTTCAAAATCCTTTCTGCAGCAGTAGAAATGCTGGGCGTTGAAGACACTGGGCCAATTCCTTAGTCCTGCCTCCTATTTGTGAGTTGACAGCTACATTTTCTTGGTCGAATCCCCCAATACTACATCAACTGTCGTTCAAGAATTCTCTTAGCAGTTCAGTGATCAAAACAGTTATAGCTAACATTAAGTCATTTAGAGGCTCTTTCCATCGAACAATGCCACCAATTGTTTCACTGCATCAACATATTTAGGCTGTTCTTTGTATGAGATTGATACAAGACTTTGACTGGATGTCCCAGGAATGAGCGGAGTTTCAGTGCTGAGAGGAGGATGCACGCGAGGAAGCAGGGGAGTCCTGATGCCGTCTTCACGAGCAGGTGCTGCAAGGGCGGCGGCCATCTTGCTTATCTCATGCCACCTGTCGCCTTCCCACGGTAACCACACTCGCAGAGGTCATTAGAAACAATCACATAAAAAACCTTATTTTTCATTCTTCAATTTAAATATAAATGCGTTTCTAATCCCCTTTCGCAATGAATCCAAACATTATATCCCATCAACTCGAGAGTGAATATTCAGTAGAAATTCTCACGCATTTCAAATGCATAAATTTTTTTAATAAACTCACAACCATCATTCACCATCATCAAAAATCAACTCCCAATCATAACCCAAACAAACATTGTACAAAGGTCATCGATTCCGTCTCTTCTCTTTTCACTGTCCGCCATCATGGAAATCAGTGTCACAATCACTTGATCCTTTCTAGAACCTTTCAAAGTCCTTATATCACATGGAAAAAAGGTCTCACGTGGTGTTGGTCTGTTATGAATCAAGTGCCTGGTGCTAAGCATGTACAGACGATTTCAAGTTTTCTTGTGTGAGCAGCACTGATTGTCAAGATGGCGGTGAATAAGGGAGTGAAGAAGGGTTCACATGGGCAGTAATGTCCAGAAAAAACTTCCCGAAAAAAGTTCGAAAATTGGGATTGTTTCCAGAGGGTCTAGAGATCCAGAGTTGGTACTTTTCCTGATATTACAGTCCATGTGAATCCGTCTTTGCCTAGAAGTAAGACGGAATTCCCTTTTTCAACAACCAATCCTCAAACACAATTTTTCAAAGTAAACTTTCAGAACCCAATCTTCAAGCAAAGAATTCGATACATTTGGTCTATGTTACAACATATCTCTTCTTGTGGAGGCCATTTTTGATATTCAGACCATGTCAAAACCGTTTCTGGTGCTTACCAACCAGGTAACCAACCTGCAAAGTTGCCATTCAACACCACCCCCCAACTCAAACTCACAGAATCATACATGGGATTAATCACTCAATTCCTATATTTTTCCAAAAAATTGTTTTCCCACTGAAAAGTGAAACATCATGAAAAAAGAACAAAATAGGAAAAATCATTCGCTATATTGTAAAGGTTCCAGAAGACAGGCCCCATGGAACAGCAAGGTGGTCGCGCGGTGAGAGGCCTATATAGCGTAGAATAATTATTACCGTAGTATCGTTTTATATACAATATAAAGCAACAAAATACGATTTCATATTATAGTAAAATTAAATAGTACAACTGCTAATGCCACACAGTGATTTATTTAGTTGATCGTAGCCATTTTTTGATGGGGCTTTATTAAGAAAAAGTGCCTATTATTTTATTTTCCTGTTTTATTGTGTTGCAAGTTCACGATTTCTTACCTCACTCGATGTTTTACTTTACTTTTGAATGTTTTTATTACAAACCCTGCAATTAATACTGTGAACTCCTGATTATTTTAATTATAAAATCGTGAGCTTGCATGAGCAATTTCGAGCTGCTGAATCGACACGACACTTGAAATGTAGTTAAACGAGTTATTCATTTGAAATCTATACACTTCACATCATAGCTTAGTGTAGAGCGTAGGCATAAAAGTCAAACCGTAGATTTGTTATCTTATAATGCAAGATCGTCATACATGTTTTTTGGTATCTCATTTCCCGATGGAGGTCTGAAATTTCAAAACACTCTGGTCAAATTTTCGAAGTAACAGGCATCTACTTAACACTTGTCTGGTGGAGGTATTGTTCGTTCTAGTTGTCTCATCGTATTAGACTTCATTACAATTATACTGGACAAGTGAAGGAGCAACCCAAACCTTCGCTCCAAAGTTCACCTTGTCGTGGCATTGCCTATTCGAGAACAGAATTAAATAAATAAATTTTAAAATTATGCATTCATTCAACAAAAACCAGACTACCTTTGAATGTAGGTACTTGATTCAATTAACCGTTCAATCTTCACAAAATTCTTTCTCGCCAGGGTGTTTTCAAGTGATTTTCGACCATCCCATTCCTGCACCCAAGCCTTGAACACTGTATTATTAATACCTACCTTAATTTGATATATTAGACTACATAGTTCTTGTTTCAACTGTTTAATATGTACAGGCCAAACCAGACCCAATGGAAAACCCACAAGCGGGACTTCCTAACACACTTACCCCATCAACCTGCATGGTTTTATTACTTTCGATATTTTATGTCCAATAAAACACTACTTACTATTCGCACCCAGAAGTTTTAAACTTTACCGCCATTTATGTCTCTTACGATTAACCGTAATTTAAGACACAATTACGTACTTTACACCACTTTTCAATACTTGATGAGTTTGTTTTTGTTCACTCTTCATCGCTTATATTGCAGTTCTTGGCGGTTTATGTTGATGTTTTCAGTTGACTCGATTTTTCTCAAAATCTGTTAACAAGGAAAATGGACACTTTATTTACACGATCTATACTTGAGTCTCCCATTGCAAAAACAAAAGTGTACACTTATCGTATCAGCTCGAAATTTAAAGACCTCCCCTAAACAACTGCCCCCTAGGTATATTGTAAGTACCCTGTGAGAAGTGATAATAAGTTCAAATTTCAAGAATTAATGAGGTTATCCAGGCTATTTAATTGCAGCATTAATACCTTCTAAAATATTGTATATCATCCAGTCTATAGTTTTCCCATCAGAATATTGTCAGACTTTTGCGTATTATACACTAAATTGTTGAAGAGTTTTGAAAACATTCTATAAGTAAGACTGAATTGAGTAATGTTAGTGAGTTAGTTGAGTGAAAATTGGCTTGATTTGGAAAAACGAATCTAAGTTCAATGATTGATGAGCCAGGAAATGTCTCAACATACCTCAAATGGCACTCACAGTTTCCAACGTTTTCCTTGAAAAAAAAGCAATATTTCTATGGGAGGTCTATAATACTTTTTGTTATGTCCTATAAGGACGATGATTAAACGTAGAAGACAATCTATTAAAATGAAGTTTTTTTTTACAAAGTTCTTGTTGAACATTTGTCTCATGATGAATAACTTAGCCCTAAATTTGTTTGGCAGCTTCTGTGCACAGTAGCACGTCATCGACGAAAAGCTTCAGCGCCAGACAGTTTGAGAGGGAAAGAGAAAATCGGCTGCTCGCCAAAGCCAGAAACAGAGAGAGAGATGGATGCACTCCAAGTCCCAGTCCGAGGTCTACGGAGAATCTACTTGATGATCCTCTACCATCAGTAAGTTGGGGAATGAAAATGTGTTTTAGGCAAATGTATAGTTCAATGGTATCCTCCTGCAGGCCAGATATAGAAGATCTAGTTGCTCTCCAAAGGTACATCCACTATAAGCCGAAAAAGGGCGAGCAGCAGGTTTTGGCTGCATGACATCCATATTTCCTTCGACAGTGTGGGCGTTTCAAAGAGCCCTGAACCAATGTAGGAAGAACACTCTTCGATTACGATCCCGCCATACAAATACTTCCCCGTTCACACTGCATCCACTCCGGTCAGTGATGGTACCACAGTCCAATTCGAACGCTAAACAAGTGGGACACACCTCTTCAATTTTGAATTTCACAATCACAATAGGACCATCGCCAGTAAATTGCTGTTTTATGCCTCCTGTAGATGCTCAAAATCGGGTAACGGTGGGGACCAAATTAACCTTACGATAATCCAGCGAACAATACAGGGATTATAAGTCAGGATCTACGAAATGAAATAATTTGATCATGAACGAATAGAAATAAGAATACTCAACCGCTCGACGTCTGGCAATGAGTGATTGCAATACTCAACACTGTCACTCGAAAAACCTTTGATTGGTCCGATTTACCAAGCCACAAAAAATTTACCTACCCAGGAACTCCACCCCAGATGCTCTAAGCATGGCATGTGTAAGGTATTTGATCAAATACGAAGACATTTCTGATCTGACATTAATTGGCACTAGGTATATTCAACACCATGAAATCCAGAAGTCTTCCACAGATAGATCCCACATGTGAAATTGAACTTAGTCTGATACTTCATATCTGGGTCAAAAAATGTCAAATCCATGTCACAGCAAACCCAATCATTACTTTGTCAAATGAATCGTAGTTCTTGTGGGGATGTGATTTCTTTTCTCCCAATTTCACCCAAAATCGGTGACGCCATTAATCAGTACCTGTGAGGCAACCATGAAGAAAGTGCTCTCACCTTTGCCTCGAGATATAATTGTACGTACCTATCTATATTAGTCTCGCTGGGTTATCCATTAAGTCTCTGAGTTTTGTGCCCACCGCGCTACCGTTAAGCTGTGCTCATGAGTTTTCTATGCGATAATGGCTCAAAAGTCTTCAAACTGATGAAGCTGGTCTCCGTCAGTACTTTCCTCACCATTCCTCCGTTCGCACGCGTTTAGCTAGCCCCAAAAAATGAATTCGATTGTGTATTTCCAATACATTTTGATGTACTTTTGATACAAAGTTAGTGATGATTTCGTTGTATACAATCTTGAGTAACATGTCTTCCTGGACGTTCACATGGATAACTGACAAAACAAAAACAAAAAAATAAAAATAAAATAAAATGTATAGCTGTATGAAACTGTACGTTTTTGGTAGAACTTACATAATTAACATGAAGAAGTAAAGTACATAATATGTACTACATATTATGTAGTTCTTACATGTACTTAGGAACACGAACCGACTTAATGACCGCAAATAGCTTCAATAGGTACTTATTACTGCTGGTGCATCTGTCGTCAAAGTACCAGTCTGAAAGAGGTTACGACAGCTTGTTGTCGACACACCGTTACTCCTAATGGTCAGGGTTTAGTATCAACAGGTTGAATCACTTATTCAAACGAAATCAACATGACGAGTTTCAGTTTGTCGATAACTGTGGTCTTGAATGATCTAATGGAGACATTCGATTATTAGTTGTACGTATTTATAAGAGAAATAATGTGCAGATCCTTTCTTTTGCCATCGCCCCATCGTTGATATGCAAACCGTATATTTGGTTGTCTTAATAATCAATTATTGATAACAAGATCTGCTGACCGTCAAACTGCAACTGCTAACGAAAGTCTTGAATAGTAAGGTATCTTCATGCTGCTATTCAATTTATTCATGAACCGTTTCCGCCGACAGGGTTGATTGAAATGAAGTCATACGCAAAATTACAAAATAGTTGCGATTTGAATTATGGCTGTACAACGACGGAAACTGAACTGCACCCTTTGCTTTAAAAGTGAGTCGATATGGGGTTTGAAAAAAAAATTTTTGTCTTATTCAACACAAATAATATCATGTATCTACTACTTACTCATACACTAATCAGAAACTTACTGACGATTTTGCTCTCGCCGTTTGGGCTCGCATCTGAATATAGTGTTGGCCACAAACTATACTGAACCAAAAGCTATACCTCCTCACTGACGGGAATTACATATCTTACTAAATTCTAAAGAACCCATTAGCGAAAATTCAACTCTAGTTTTCAGAACAAAAATAAACCAATAGGTACATGACTGATCTACAGGGAATCTAATTAGGGTGCTCTAACTTGATACCGCTTACTACATCGTGCATCCGAAGAATTACAAAGTTGGACCAATTCAACATTATTTTTACTACCACGACTTTTGGAATGGAAGAGCAGTTTTTCAGTAAATAAGAGAAAAAAAACCCTTTTCGAAATCATCAAAATACCCTTATTTGTCGACCCGTAATTGTGAACTTTCACGGGGATTGAAGAAGGGCCCTTAACCTATATTTTGTCAAAACTCAGATTTTAGTATTTTTTGATACCTGAAAACGGTGGTTTTCACAGAGTGTTTTTAAGAATATTTCTCGAAAAGTGATAAGACGTTCAGTGTTGGAGAAAAGCCGGTTCCGAGTAAATCGCGCGCAAAAAGTTTGGGAACATTCAAACCGTGCAATAGTTCACGTTTGTCTCGTAATTTTTAATCAATTTTTATTTACCTATTTATTTATTTTTATTTTATTTTATTTTATTTATTTATTTTTTTTTTGAAGAAGAAGAATGATTAAAAAATCTCGACATGGACGAAAAGTGAAAAAATGATACCCATTTTGGACAAAATGTGGAAACTTACAACATTAAAATTGAAATTAAATAAAAAAGTTATAATCGATGGTGCCCCCTCATCCTCATTGATTAATCGATTGATTAACAAAAAACAGGTGGAAAACAAACTTGACTGACGAAACACAGTGATATTCAAAACATTCAAACAGGGCCCTTAACCTATTTCACGTCTGACTCGGAGAGGGGAGGAGCAGAAAGTTAAAGGCCCTTTTCTCGATTTGTTTCGCCGGATTTACAGTATTTTAATCGACTGATCAACGAAAATGGAAACCATAATAGTTCTTATCACTAGAAAGAACTATTCTGGATGCACCAAAATCGATTTAAAATTTAAAAATCGATATTTTAGACCCTTCTACCGAAAAACTGCTATCATAAAAACTTAGTTTTTATAAGTTGAGGGTGTTCCTGTGAACGGTCACAATTATAACCCCACCTCGTCCCGTTCCCAGGAAGTGCGAAAAGACGTATGCAGTGTATGTCATTATTATCTTTGCACCCTAAATTATCAACATGTTAATGGTGTGATGGTTCTACTGCATGGAAGGAATTCCTAGACATTATGTATTCAATACCTAACCATATTCTGACTATAATTATCATTTTAGTTTATTAATGTTCAACTTGTTTTGAGAAATATTTGGCTCTACGTCTTAACCTCGCAACTTGAAGCTTCACGTCATAATCAAGCTGTACTCATTTTACCTTGAACAATCTGCAATACTTGGAGAGGTACCTAAGTTCAGGGCGTTACAAATCGACTATGTTCTACGTACGTAGTGTTACGCACAATGGGATTGATGTATGTTTCTTGAATTTTCCAATTTCGTTCAAATAGTTCTCAAAACTCTCTGAACAGTGATCCATTTAATCGCCAATATTTGTGCGAATAATAAACTAGTTGTGGTCCAGGAAAATTTATAAAATGAAAATTTCATGATCGACAATGAACTCTGAATTTAGAGCTTAAATATCTCGAATCAGTAAACAAAATCGTGTCAAAAGAATATCAAATAGGCCTAACTACACGAAAAACAAATTTAGGAGAAACACTGCAAAGTATTTTGATACGTATATATTTTAAATCACCAGCAGGGGAAGAATAACAATTGTATTAAATCCGATCATTATAAATATAATGGAAGAATGTACTAGGTATCCTATGGGTTGAAAATGTATTCATAAATATTTAGTAAGTATGAGAAATAAGGCGTTTTAGCAGAAATACAAACGCAAAAATGAATAATTTATAGAGTTTAAATAAAATCAGCGCTCTATGGGGTAAAAAAAGTGACATATTGTATTATGCATTTATGTTTACCTACGGAAAAAATAGACGCCTAGTGGATTTTAATATCGTGCCTTCTTTTGAGAGAAGGCGAGTGTAATCTCAGTAAAGAAACATAATTTTGTAAATTTGTACGACAAAAATTAGATGTAACCGTTTTGTAATGAGAAAATTTTCTTGTATGGAGGCAAACATCTTGAAATCATTGCTGAATTTATTTGTGAATGTGCATGTTTTGCAGGTTGATGTACATTAAGTTTGGAGCTCATACGATCCTCTCAGTCCTTAACAGAAACAATGTGACGTATCAAGTCAAGTATGAATCAAGTCAAGTCGGTGTTTGAAATCGACATGATCACTGCGATTATTCCACCTTTGTTACCCGCTCTGTGCAAATTCCATCATTACACATGTCGACGTAGGTAATTAGATTAATTGAGTCGCCCGTCTCTAAAAGCCGTTTGAATTCCATTTTAAGTGAAATCGACGAAAACAGTTTACTGATACCCTTAAAATTGAAAAAAGGCGGATTTTGAGTGGATTGAAAAAAGTCTAAAAGACACTTTTGGTCGGAAATTAAATGTAGAATACGTAGGGAGACCTGTCGGACTCCACTCGCGTTACACCTTGTATATTGATAGATATATCGATACAAATAATTTGTATCGATATATCTATCAATATACAGGGTGTAACGTGAGGTGTCCGACAGCTCTCCTACGTATTCTACATTCATTCGGTTATATCGGTATAGAGTATGTCATATATCAATTATTGATATATGACATACCTACTCTATACCGATATAACGAACACAATATGCAGGGTGTAACGCGATTTCCCATGTATACATCGATATATCGTTGCCATCCCGTTTAGATAATGCTGTGAATGAATCAGACTTTTTTTCCACCTAGATTGGCCAAAGTCAATACTCCCAGTGCAGCATATTGAACCCAGTTATGAATCGAATTGAATTGTGGATATAAATTGGTCCGAAGTTTTCCGAAACAAGAATTTCTTTGACTTTTCTCTTTCTATGCAGACGAATTTCAAGGATCCTCCGACTTGGAATCCAAATCCGGGGGAAATTCAATCCTGGCCTTAATATGCGGTACTCGACCCAACCATCGGATTTGGGTTGGAGTCTGTTGTTGGTGTGGTCTGGTTTCAATTTTGCGCACAGCACAGATAAGTACCTAATAAACATAACTAGAAAGAAGAAAACCCTACTGATGAACAACCAGTTCAATTTAAATGGTATTAGATGGTTTAAAAAACTACATTTACAAAATCATAGTTGGAAGTTAACTGGTGGAATAATCTCGGTCGAATAAATACCACTTGGATCACAATTCTATATAAAATTGCACGTACAATGCGAACTTGGTGATTTTGGAACGTAAACAAAGATCCACAGGCTCACAAATATTGAATCAGACATCATTCTGTTCGTTGAATTTGACTGAAATCGATATTCGACCAGCCTGAGATCCCCTCGGGGCCTCGAGGCCTAGGCACAAGGTTTGAAAAGTGGCACCAACAAATCAGAACTGCACCTTCGGAAAAGTAAATAATTCAGCGCTGGAAAATATTTGCCTGATAGAACTCACGTGTAATTTTATAGGTCGGAAATAATGTATTCTCTCCTCATAAATCGGACAGGTAGTCTTCTACCCGTGCGTATAAAAAAAAACCTCCCTATTATAGCATAACACTGCTGTCGAAGTGGAGATTCCTCTAGCGACTCGGAATTTTTTACGTTTGTACGGAATAGATGTAAAAAAAAAAAAAAAAAAATAGTTATAACTAAGTTATAATTTACTCGTACATTTATGTATAAAGCACGATATGTTGGCCGCATGTATTGTTTGCCTACGGTGTATCGTAGGTCTTGCACATTCCAGTCGTCGCTTACTGAAGTGTCGAAGTCGAAATTGTATATGAATTGACACCAATTGATTTTTATTTGCGAAGAAGCAGATATTCATAAATATTCATTTTTGTATCAACATCTAAGCTTGAAATATTGAGATGTATCTACGATATCGAATAAGTGCAGCATGAAATACATGTAAATGTCATTCGCCAACCGCGACCATTTTTCATGTCCTAGCAAGTATCTAATGAATTGTCACCTTGTCAAAATTCTGGATTCAATTCCGTTTTTGGCGCTTACTATAATAATTGTCCCCATCAGACTCATTCCCACCTGTAGTAGGCCCCATCAGACTCATTCCCACCTATAGTAGGCCCCATCAGACTCATTCCCACCTATAGTAGGCCCCATCAGACTCATTCCCACCTATAGTAGGCCCACCAGACTCATTCCCACCTATAGTAGCCCCCATCAGACTCATTCCCATCTTAGGACTGGATTATCCAAAATTTTGACACGGTGCACAATAACCGACCGCAGATCAACTCAAAAACCACGATGTTGACGAAAACGAACAGCTTAATTTGTTACGATCTATTTTTTCGCGTTTGTGATACGTTTTTCAAGTGTACTCGGGGGCAGATTTTTCAACATACAACTTTGATTTTGTACATAATGTAACCTGCTCGCGTATGTGTAACTATTATATCGCAGCACCCCTTCAAACCTACCAGAGAAAATATACGATCGATGTGCTATACGATTTTAAAATACCTGTAAGTATAGTGAAGGTTTACAGAAAACCTGTATGTAATAAAAGATCAGGAAACCCAAAACAAAGCATTTAGTTAGCGAATCAATGTCAACCTAGTACAAAGAAGGCACATAACGCCTTAGATTCCTAAATAAAATGTTACTTTGGATTTTTTAAGAATATTGATAAGCGCCGATAAGACTGATTCACGGTGCTTGGCAGCACTTAAACCAAAATTTTACTCACATGGTCCGATGAAATGAAAAGATCGTCAATTCAACACTCAAACCCGTATTCAAGGGTGTTGAAATGATTGGAATAAGATACAAAGATCGTGGAAAGTATCTCACAAGGTAGTTGTCGTATTAGGGTGAAGTGGGGAGTTTCATCTAGTTTCTTTCTCCTCATTTACGTGTAGTTAAGGCTGAAGAGTTACCTATTGATTTTCTTTCAACGTCTAGCCATTTTGTTGTTTTGAAGCGTTTAGTAATTGATTTTGTACACAGATTAACTCTCGAGCTGATACATGTGATTGCTGTGTTTGATAATGCGCGGTTTATGTTTGAAGTATCAAATGCAGGTTTTTGATACAAAGTACACCGATATCGACGAACACTCAATGAACAAGGTGGTCCACGAGTTAGGCTCCCTTATTTTCTCTAATGTGCGCAATGCGCATCAACTTTGTTTTTTCAAATTTTTGTAGCGCGCAACCCATTCAGCAAGCGCGCAAAGTTGCTAAGTCCCAAAATGGATCTAGTATCTACTTATTGTAAACCCAAAGTGTGGCACATGAATTTCAATTGTTTTTCAACGCTTATTCACGTGGTGGCATCTGTTTTTGGCTTTGATCGAAATTTTAAAAAAATCGTCATCGTAGTTTTTTACAAAAAATTACGTTTTTCTCACACTGGTCATTCTACCATTCTACGATTCTTGTGTTTGCTACGAGTGCAATTGGTGTATATTGGTACCTACAAAGCAAAAGAAGTCGAGTCAAGTGTTCACAAAATATGATTTACATGAAAACACAAGCACTCATGTCCCCGTATTAGAATCCCCTGCTGAGTTCAACAACCAAAGAGACTCTAGACTTCAGTCACAGGGATCTTACTTTTTTTTAAATCTCCAATCAATACCTCGACTTGATGAATGCAGAAACGACAAAAATGGTTGAATGACCACAGTGTTAAAAAAACGTGATTTTAAAAAAAACTACAATTACCCTATTTTTGGCTGTATTGCGTTAAATTCCGATCAAAGCCAAAAACAAATGTCACCACGTGAATTGTCGGAGTAAAAAATTCGGACATTTTTTTTCGTAGTTTTCAAAAATGATAAAATGATGCGTTGTGCGCTTGGGCATCAACTTTGTGTTTTTTTTCTGGAAATTTTGATCAAAATGGAACATATCCCGGTTAAATCCGTTGAATGAAGACATTTTTTCCGTTAAGTATCGCATATGTGCGTCCACGAGTTAATCTCCCCCCCCCCCCCTTTATTTTCTCTAATAATTAACTCGTGGACGCACATATGCGATACTTAACGGAAAAAATGTCTTCATTCAACGGATTTAACCGGGATATGTTCCATTTTGATCAAAATTTCCAGAAAAAAATTAGAGAATGGATATGTCACCTTTTGATTGAAAAGCAAGGTTTTACGTTTGAAACAAACTAGGATTTGTTCCGTTTGGAGCCTGGGGGTTCACTCAATTGAGTGAACATTGATTGAACTGAATGAGTGAAGAATGAAAGAATGATGTTGAGTTGAAGAAACTGAATGAGTTGAACTGAGTTGAGTGAACATTGATTGAACCCCCAGGGGTCCAAACGGAACAAATCCTAGTTTGTTTTAAACGTAAAATCTTGCTAAAAGCTTAAGCTCATTTAAAAGATAGAGAAAATGCAAAAAAAAGTGTTTTTTTTTTTCCTTCAAAAAGTGGTACTGTATGCAGAGTACGATAACGTGTTGAGAAATAATATTAACCACTCACGAAAACGTACTTATGAGAGGGACTGCTTTCAAGACGATTAGACCAGGGATGGGACCAGCCATCGTGTATAGATTGTTTACTCAGAAACTTCAAATAAGAACTATTCGGATATCTACACAACCACAGAACATAATATATTTTAGAATATTATTCTAAAATTCTGACGTTTCTTTGGCTGAAAAAGTAGCAGATTTTCCCCAATTCACCCTATTGACAATGCGGAATATTCCACGATCAACAAGCAAGTTGATTTGATCAAGCATTTGTTTAGTTATGTCAACCGAATGCTAGTGATCCACGTCGAAATGTTGAACGTGCATGTGTTTTGTTTGGCCATTGATGAACTATATAAATTATTATTATTGTTTCCTAAAATGTATTAATAGTAATAAATTATGTCAGTTGTGGATCGTTTGATTGCATCCTTTCAGTCTAGAGGTTTTCCGAACACCACCTGAATATTAACCGGTCAATAGGATTAACACCTTATCTAGTACTTTTCGGTGTCAACAATATCTGTTACAGTTTCCATTCAATTTTTCGTACCCTTATTTTACGGGCCTTAATAGGAATCGTGTGGATGAGCCGTTTACATAGTTCAACATGAACAGATCTGATCAAATTGAAATCAAATTTTTACCATGAAGATGTAGAAGAGTTTGTGGATTTCCAAACGAGTTCCAGTTGTCTTACAGAATGTATAATGGTCGGTTATTTTTATTTTGAAATTGATTTACTGTATCAAGTAGTTTTACCGTTCTTACTGTATCAAGAGGGATATTGCCAGGAACAACACAGCATTCTTATGGAAATCTTTAATTAAAAACGGTTTATAAACATATTACAATGAAATATATTACAGAAAATATATTGCATATTACAGAAATATAACATATTACCGAAATATTACATTACTAATATATAACATAATATGTTATATATTATTACAAAAATATTACAGAAAATATCAGTCTTGGTCAGAACGAGACCAGTGACTAGTCGATGAATTAGTCGAGCAAAAGTCGAAAATATGAAATAAGAAACTGTGAAACAAAATAGTAGTTCAAAATATAAAATAAGAACGTAAAACTTTGATTAATGTTCAAAAATAAAACCAACACGTCGGAAATAGCGATTTAAAATCAGATGTCGACCGGTCATTGTCATTGGGACCAATTAGGAAAATATCAGTCTTGGTCAGAACGAGACCAGGGACTAGTCGACGACTTTGTCGAACAATAGTCGAAAATAAGAAACTATAAACTAAGAAACTTTGAAATAAGAAGCAAAGTATCTTGTAAAAATACGAAATATAAAACTATAAACTAAGAACAAAGCGAAATATAAATCTATAAACTAAGCATAGAGGAACTAAGAAACAAAAAAGTAATTTAAAATCTGTTATACGATACGTAAAACTTTGACGATCAAAAGTAAAACCAACATGTCGGACATGGCGATTTAAAATCAGATGTCCACCGGTCATTGTCATTGGGACCAATTAGGAAAATATCAGTCTTGGTCAGAACGAGACCAGGGACTAGTCGACGACTTTGTCGAACAATAGTCGAAAATAAGAAACTATAAACTAAGAAACTTTGAAATAAGAAGCAAAGTATCTTGTAAAAATACGAAATATAAAACTATAAACTAAGAACAAAGCGAAATATAAATCTATAAACTAAGCATGGCGATTTAAAATCAGATGTCCACCCGTCATTGTCATTGGGACCAATTAGGAAAATATCAGTCTTGGTCAGAACGAGACCAGTGTCTAGTCGAGCAATAGTCGAAAATATGAAATAAGAACGTAAAACTTTGATTATTGATCAAAAATAAAACAAACACGCTGGAAATAGGGATTTAAAATTAGATGTCGACCGGTCATTGTCATTTGGACCAATTAGGAAAATATCAGTCTTGGTCAGAACGGGACCAGTGTCTAGTCGATGACTTAGTCAAGCAGAAGTCGAAAATATGAAATAAGAAAAAATATAGAAGTTCAAAATATAAAATAATAACGTAAAACTTTGATTAATGATCAAAAATAAAACCAACACGTCGGAAATAGGGATTTAAAATCAGATGTCGACCGGTCATTGTCATTTGGACCAATTAGGAAAATATCAGTCTTGGTCAGAACGAGACCAGGGACTAGTCGACGACTTTGTCGAACAATAGTCGAAAATAAGAAACTAAACTAAGAAACAAGAAACTTTGAAATAAGAAGCAAAGTATCTTGTAAAAATACGAAATATAAAACTATAAACTAAGAACAAAGCGAAATATAAATCTATAAACTAAGCATAAAGGAACTAAGAAACAAAAAAGTAATTTAAAATCTGTTATACGATACGTAAAACTTTGACGATCAAAAGTAAAACCAACATGTGGAACATGGCGATTTAAAATCAGATGTCCACCGGTCATTGTCATTGGGACCAATTAGGAAAATATCAGTCTTGGTCAGAACGAGACCAGTGTCTAGTCGATGACTTAGTCGAGCAATAGTCGAAAATATTAAATAAGAACGTAAAACTTTGATTATTGATCAAAAATAAAACAAACACGCTGGAAATAGGGATTTAAAATTAGATGTCCACCGGTCATTGTCATTGGGACCAATTAGGAAAATATCAGTCTTGGTCAGAACGAGACCAGGGACTAGTCGACGACTTTGTCGAACAATAGTCGAAAATAAGAAACTAAACTAAGAAACAAGAAACTTTGAAATAAGAAGCAAAGTATCTTGTAAAAATACGAAATATAAAACTATAAACTAAGAACAAAGCGAAATATAAATCTATAAACTAAGCATAAAGGAACTAAGAAACAAAAAAGTAATTTAAAATCTGTTATACGATACGTAAAACTTTGACGATCAAAAGTAAAACCAACATGTCGGACATGGCGATTTAAAATCAGATGTCCACCGGTCATTGTCATTGGGACCAATTAGGAAAATATCAGTCTTGGTCAGAACGGGACCAGTGACTAGTCGACGACTTTGTCGAACAATAGTCGAAAATAAGAAACTAAACTAAGAAACTTTGAAATAAGAAGCAAAGTATCTTGTAAAAATACGAAATATAAAACTATAAACTAAGAACAAAGCGAAATATAAATCTATAAACTAAGCATGGCGATTTAAAATCAGATGTCCACCCGTCATTGTCATTGGGACCAATTAGGAAAATATCAGTCTTGGTCAGAACGAGACCAGTGTCTAGTCGAGCAATAGTCGAAAATATGAAATAAGAACGTAAAACTTTGATTATTGATCAAAAATAAAACAAACACGCTGGAAATAGGGATTTAAAATTAGATGTCGACCGGTCATTGTCATTGGGACCAATTAGGAAAATATCAGTCTTGGTCAGAACGAGACCAGTGTCTAGTCGAGCAATAGTCGAAAATATGAAATAAGAACGTAAAACTTTGATTATTGATCAAAAATAAAACAAACACGCTGGAAATAGGGATTTAAAATTAGATGTCGACCGGTCATTGTCATTTGGACCAATTAGGAAAATATCAGTCTTGGTCAGAACGGGACCAGTGTCTAGTCGATGACTTAGTCAAGCAGAAGTCGAAAATATGAAATAAGAAAAAATATAGAAGTTCAAAATATAAAATAAGAACGTAAAACTTTCATTAATGATCAAAAATAAAACCAACACGTCGGAAATAGGGATTTAAAATCAGATGTCCACCCGTCATTGTCATTTGGACCAATTAGGAAAATATCAGTCTTGGTCAGAACGGGACCAGTGTCTAGTCGATGACTTAGTCAAGCAGAAGTCGAAAATATTAAATAAGAACGTAAAACTTTGATTATTGATCAAAAATAAAACAAACGCGCTGGAAATAGGGATTTAAAATTAGATGTCCACCGGTCATTGTCATTGGGACCAATTAGGAAAATATCAGTCTTGGTCAGAACGAGACCAGGGACTAGTCGACGACTTTGTCGAACAATAGTCGAAAATAAGAAACTATAAACTAAGAAACAAGAAACTTTGAAATAAGAATCAAAGTATCTTGTAAAAATACGAAATATAAAACTATAAACTAAGAACAAAGCGAAATATAAATCTATAAACTAAGCATAAAGGAACTAAGAAACAAAAAAGTAATTTAAAATCTGTTATACGATACGTAAAACTTTGACGATCAAAAGTAAAACCAACATGTCGTACATGGCGATTTAAAATCAGATGTCCACCGGTCATTGTCATTGGGACCAATTAGGAAAATATCAGTCTTGGTCAGGACGAGACCAGGGACTAGTCGACGACTTTGTCGAACAATAGTCGAAAATAAGAAACTATAAACTAAGAAACAAGAAACTTTGAAATAAGAATCAAAGTATCTTGTAAAAATACGAAATATAAAACTATAAACTAAGAACAAAGCGAAATATAAATCTATAAACTAAGCATAAAGGAACTAAGAAACAAAAAAGTAATTTAAAATCTGTTATACGATACGTAAAACTTTGACGATCAAAAGTAAAACCAACATGTCGTACATGGCGATTTAAAATCAGATGTCCACCGGTCATTGTCATTGGGACCAATTAGGAAAATATCAGTCTTGGTCAGGACGGGACCAGGGACTAGTCGACGACTTTGTCGAACAATAGTCGAAAATAAGAAACTATAAACTAAGAAACAAGAAACTTTGAAATAAGAATCAAAGTATCTTGTAAAAATACGAAATATAAAACTATAAACTAAGAACAAAGCGAAATATAAATCTATAAACTAAGCATAAAGGAACTAAGAAACAAAAAAGTAATTTAAAATCTGTTATACGATACGTAAAACTTTGACGATCAAAAGTAAAACCAACATGTCGTACATGGCGATTTAAAATCAGATGTCCACCGGTCATTGTCATTGGGACCAATTAGGAAAATATCAGTCTTGGTCAGGACGGGACCAGTGACTAGTCGACGACTTAGTCGAACAATAGTGGAAAATAAGAAACTATACCTAAACTAAGAAACAAGAAACTTTGAAATAAGAAACTAAGAATCAAAATATCTGGAAAAATACGAAATATAAAACTATAAACTAAGAATAAAGTAACTATGAAACAAAAAAGTAATTTAAAATATGTTATAAGATAAGTAAAACTTTGAAGATCAAAAGTAAAACCAACATGTCGGAAATGGCGATTTAAAATCAGATGTCCTCAGGTCATTGTGACTTTCACTAACAGAGATTGGACTAATTTGGATCCAATAATAATTGCGATATAAGTAGTAGTCGTTGTTAATGAGTAGTAGGAAACTTAAATGATAAACATGCATCTTAAATGTGATTACAGTCGACAGTAGGACACGAACCGTACAAAAAAGAATCATACAACAAACATGTGCGCGTAAAATTGTACAAATTGTGCCATTTGTCATTTGCGTCTTAATTCAATGATACTGACGTTGGAGCATTTCAGGAGGCGAAGCCATCAAACAAGCGTACAGTTCGGTTGCGATGCCCCTTTTAGACTCAACTGAAAATTAATCAAACAGTCAATTATTCATACCATTGAACAAGCTTTTAACATTTATTCACTGACGAATATTACTTGTACCCGTTAGTATCATCTCTATGTCTAGGAAAATGCAAGCGGCCGTTCAAATAACACGCCCAAACGGCTGAACCACTTAGAATGCGGGTTTACGAAACGCTCACAATAGTAAAAAAAAATATATATATATACGTTCAATGTTTTGAGCAAACCCCTCACACCGCGTTCCCAAACAAAAACGGGCCCACAAAATTTTCAAATATTCCAGAAAAATGTTAAACGCCACACAAAATATTGAACGCCCTTCTTTTGCACGATATTTCTCGCCACACTCCCAATATTTTTGAGCAAACACGACGTATTCAAAATATTGTGCCAAGTTTTTGCGAGCACTTTACCGATCTACCTGTTCATTCTACGATCCATTTGGCTGTGACGTGAGGAGCCCGAGGGAACGTGGAAGTACGTGTGAGGGAATATGTATCCCGCATAATGAATTTTAATATAGGTAATATATTATACAATACTAACGATTTAAAATTGCATTAATCGTTGAGTTTCTATAATGAAATGCTTTGACTTGAACTACATCAACGGCTCAAGAAGCAAAATTTCAATTATAACTATGCTAAGTGCTCCAATTTTGAAAGGAATTTGAAATTGCTCTTTAATAAACCAAAATCCTCTCCGTAAACAATAAAGTAGGCGATTGTGATTCTACTGGACTTACCATCACTTGGTTTGTCGCTCCTCCCCACACCCTGTCCACATCTACAGCTGGCTCGATCATAGCGCCGAGCGATGCTTTAACGATCACGTCATTACATGACATCGTTTTGAGATTGGCGAGGGAGCTGTAAAATAATCAGGAGGTTAATAATATAAATAATTTTCTCCCTCTTAACTCCCCAAATTAGTGTGGGCCGATTCTGCCGATCTACGCACTTAGCCTTACTTTGGCCAGGACTGTTTTTTTGTGTGCAAATTTGAACCTTATCCCAATTTTTTCCGTGAGTTATCGTCTGGAATGATACATCCAAGGTGGGACCCAAAAGTAACGGGAATTGAGCTGGAGGGGGAAGGCAAGTGTGAGCGGCTGGTTGGCAGGTGAGGGGTTTGAAAAGGGACATATCTCACTAGTCAGTGTACCTACGAAGTCGGGTTGCTGTGAGTAATACGGTTTGTCGTTGAGATTTGTTCTAATGAAACAACTTTTTCCGTTTCGGCGAAGACGTGTGATGGCAGACAGTGTGGAGCAACGCGCGGCCGTGAAATGTTGTTTTCTGTTGGGGAAAACGCCGGCTGAAACTCTCGCAATGCTTGAAACTACTTATGGGGATGCTGCATTACGAGTGTCTACGAGTGGTTTCAACGTTTTAAAAATGGGCAAATGACGATTTAAGACCAACCTCGTTCTGGCCGCCCTTAAACGTCAAGAACTGACTTGGTTCTTCCATCATGACAATGCGCACACCTGTCCTGTCTGTGATGCAGTTTCTTACGAAAAATGGCATGACACGATTGTTGAACCCCGCTTATTCACCCGATCTAGCGCCCCTGCAACTTTTTTTGACTTGAAAGGAAAACGGTTTTTGACTGTCGAAGAGGTGAAACAAAAATCGCTGGATGGCCTCAAGCTCATTTCATTAAATGAATTCCAAAAATGTTTTGAACGATGGAAGACGCGATTGGAAAAGTGCATTGCAGTTAGTGGTAATTACTTTGAAGGTGATCAAAATTTGGTGTAAAAATATTGAAAAATAAAGGAATGACGAAATTCCCGTTACTTTTGGATCCCCCCTCGTACATAAATATATAAATTTATAGTAGTTTGTGGGTGAAGATGACCAACACTAGTCGTTGTTATCATTCGGTTTATTACAACGTTTCGATCGTGGAACACGATCCTAATCATGTATCCTACAAAACAGAAATATGGGAGAGGTATTATGGTTAAATAGAAATGGTGACTTACAAGATATAGGTTATATCGACAGCCACAGTGCAAAAGCCTGTATGTACCAAAATCAAAAATGTTGAGGAAACGACAAAAACTGTTTTCTAACAGTAACTGTAACCATGTAACAGGTTACTTCAATTATCCATTGAGGAGAAATGAAGCGCTGTAGCTCAATTCTGTTCCTATTAGCATGTGCACAAGGCCCAAATTTATCAGTGAAGCTCAAAACCTTATTTTTGGAAAAAATAGTACTTACAGGCTTTTGCACTGTGGCTGTCGATATTAGGTATAAACTTACATGATAATTGTCCGATTGTTTTACATTCTATCGCGACACAGTAATGTTTGACAAGGAATGCATGAGATGGATGGATGTTGTTGGGATGGATATTATATAGTTGCGGTGGTGGAGGTTGTTATAGGTACTTGTGTTATTGAGAATGGAGGATGATTTGGAGTGTGAAGGGGATGGTTCATTTTAAAAGTCTATGGTATGTTGTGGCTAATCTGTTGACGTCTCTTTTGTAGTTCATGGAGTTATGAGTTTGTACGCCATTTCTTTGATTTTTCTTTTTTCAAAGTTGGGCTCAATGCATCTTTGATGTGTGGGTTGTGTTTAAGTGTGGCTGAGTGTTTGGCAAAGGCTGTGGCGTAGGTAAAATCATCAGGATTGGAGCTGTTGTTTAGTAATGCTTTATTGTTGTCTCGTCTTTTGGCAGTGAATTCAGGATGTTCTGGAACGGATTTTGGTATGAAAATGTTTCGGAACTTCGAGTTTTAAAATGTTTGGACCGAGAACGAATTTGAATTGTTCAACTTGTTCGATAGGTAGAGGTGAGTGGGTACTCCTTGAGATCTCCCCTTCCCACGTAAATTTCAGTAGAACTGTTCAAATTTAAAATTATAAATTTTAAACATTTGAAAAACTAAATTGGTGACCAGATGGTCATCTCCGAATGAAAGGAATGTCGGTAACTAGCCCAGTGATGGTCTATAATTGATCCATTATTTACAATTCTTTGTATTAATATCATTCTTGGGTTTTTACTTGACAACAATTTATAACTGGATGTACCCACTACTTACAGTCCACTACTCTACAGGAGGATACCAAACGCGTATCTGAGAGATAACCCAATACCATCACGAATGATGTAATGCAAACTTACTATTCTTTCGTTGGTTCTTGCTGAATCGGGATATTGAACAAGTCAGCCGGAAGTTCGAGAAGAATCGAGCGGGTTTCCGGAACTTTCCGAGGGTTTTGGGTGACAGTGACTGGTCGACCTCCTCCAACGTGGGCGCAGAACTTCAAAAAAAGAAATTTCGATTGATGAAAAACACCTAATTATTCAGTTGACCTGGTAAGCGAACACATTAGCAGTTCAATTCCGGGGCTATGGAATTGAGTGCTTGCCTATGACTCATCTTTTCATTCAAAATTAAGTTAGATTGACTCATCGGAATATCCGAAATTCTACTCGAAAACGTCTTAAAAACTCGAAAAAAGGTTGAATTGAATAGAATTGAGGGGTTCATTTAGGATGAAATCGATTTGCTGAAGACCTAAAACGACTCAAAAACGTCGAAAAATTAAGGACAAAAATTGAGTTAGATTGGCTCATCGGAATTTCCAAAATTCGACTCTAAAACGTCTTAAAAACTCGAAAAAGGTTGAATGGAATCGAATTGAGAGGTTCATTAAATTCGATCCAATTCAACCTTTTTCGAGAAATTTTCTCCACGAGGCTCAATCTCGAAGCAACAAAAAGCAAGTGATCATTATCGACCTTTTCACTGCCACATATCGTGATATTTGGCTTATGGTCATATCGTCACCACCACGCCAGAAGTGCCAATCTGCGTTTTTGGTCATTCACTGGCATGTCAGCTCTGGCATGGTGTGCCCAAAATTGCACTAAAACTATAATGACCGTGGGGGTAACGATGTAAAGGCTTATAATTGGAAGCCATGACAACTCCTAATACGCTCATTTGTGTACATTATAATTAATTTCGTAATATCAATAGTGATGAAATGCCACATGATATTACTGTGGGGGGTTCTGAAAGTTAAGGACCTTTGAGTAATTTACCAGCGACGGTAGGTCTCATCAAAAATGCACGTAAACATTTTCCAGGAAGTAGCGCCTTCCCATTTCAAAGCCCAGTACTTTTTAACGGCGTAGCTTGTATTCAAACACATATTAGCAAAAAATAATCATTACTTAGCAACAAGTAACTTACTGTTGGTACTGTTGATTGTGATGTTCTGTCAATTCTTTGGTGGCTCATCGGGGGGTTCAAGGAGTTGGCACCACGTGGTAAACCAGTCTGATTTTTGTGCAGCTGATAGTTCTGAGGGGAAGATGAGGACGAGGAGAACCCCGAGGACGAGGACGATGACGAAGAAGAAGGCGAATATCTTGAGGAGTTGGCACCACGTGGTGACCCAGTCTGATTTTTGTGCAGCTGACAGTTCTGAGGGAAAGCCGAGGACGACGGAGGCGAAGAATATGGAGAACGTCTTGAAGCCCACGTCATCTTAGGCGGTGATACAGGCTCTCTGGCAGCTCTGCAAGAGAGAAAACAGACAACTCAAGGTTAATACAGTCTCCAGGGCTTGAGGTAGGATTGTACGTTAAACCGGCATGATACGTAGGTAGGTACTCACAAATAATAATAATAAGTAATCCTTGTTATGAATGGTTTGCTGATTCCCCTGTAACCCGGGGAGATTAGGCAGTTACGCCCACCCAGAGGGGTGTCCTGGTCTGTTTTCACAGACTTGGCCATCTCCAGTGTGGTGGAATCAAAAACACGAGAAAGAAGCCAATTCAGCAAACCATTACATCCTACTGTACGTGGATAAAAAAAACTCCTTGGGTTGCGGTATCTACTACCTACGCCGAGAAACCCCGTTCAGAGAACACCCAACTTCAACCACAGCTACTCTACACTAGAGATGTATAAAAAGTATCGATACTTCAAAATATCGATACTTTTATGAAAAAGTATCGATACTTTTTGATACTTTTTTTTGCAATGTATCGGGATACTTTTTCTTACTTCCAAGTTTCACAGAAGACTAGAAAGCCTGATCGCTACCATGCCTGAAGTCCCACCATTTGTCAACAACCTTGACATAAAAATGGAGATGATCACTCATTCAACTGATACTGTCCAGCATCTAGTAGGACTGGAAACGTGAAACAACTCAACTGATGCTGTGCACTTATGTCAGGCATGGGTGCGGCCAGGACAAATAAACACGGCCTCATGGATTGTGTTGTTTCGCGCCTTCCCCTTCCAGTGTTCCAGTTCCACCATAAAATACTGATACCTACTCCACTTTAGTGCGTTCGCATTGTTTGAGTTTGAGAAATTCCGATTCGATACATACTTTGTGCAGTTTTTTGCATTGTTTGTCGGCTGTTACTTACTTGATAGGTAGGTGCAATGTCAATGTCAAAAATCTCAGTTTGGGATTTCTTCAAAAAACAATCTAACGTTTTAGCTGTGTGCAACCTCCTACCAAAAAGTGCGACCTACCTAATAAATGTTCTTAAATTTAAATTGTTAAAGTATTTTTCAAATAATTTTTAAAAAATAAGTACCTAAGTAAATAATTTGGGGCTTTCCTAATTTTGAGTTTGTAAAAAGTATCGATACTTGAATGTATCGATACTTTTTCAAAGTATCAGCATGATATTTTTCGATACTTTTTAGAAATATCGATACGATATGTATCGATACATTTCGAAGTATCATACATCCCTACTCTACACAGATACTCGCCAAGAGCAAGGATAATTTTGAAAAATTGCAAAAAAAATGTCGGTCATACAACTGGAGGGATTGGTCTTACTCGACAATTCAGCGCCACACACGAGGCCAGACTAGTTTGGAGAACTGACGTGCTCAAGCTTTTTTACTCTCAAAACAATTCGAAGAATTCACTAGCGTATTAAATAATATAAAATTCAAGACTCACATGGTCAAATTTTCTAGGAATTTTAGAATCTTCGTTCGGTCATCTTTGGGGACTTCTGGTCGTGCTGCGTATATTTTCAAAGCCGTCTCGAGGTTTGAGTTCTGAACAATTTTCGGGCCGTGGAAGCCAATAACTGAAAATAAAAAACATCAAAATATATATAAATATTTTTTTTAAAATATATTTTGAATGGCGGAAACGTGGTTCCAGAGGAACTTAATAGTCTTGAGGCACAGAGTGGTATGAAACATGGAAATTGATACTGATTCGATTTGATACTGATATTTCGGCAAACGCCTACAATTTCTACTCTGACGAAGGCGTTTGCCGAAATATCAGTATCAAATCGTGAGTTTTTTCTTTTCTGTGTTCAACATTCATAATATGCACCAACAATTGAAAATGCCTTTAAGATCACGTACGGAGGACGTAAAGATATTCTGATATTATTATTCTATAAACACTTGAAGTTAAAGCTTAATGACACAGCGCCACAAATGAAAACTAAATTCCCGAGACCAGAATATTGTATTCGTACGATTTTGTCGACGCTGAATCTGAATCTGACGTCATAAAAATCTTACACCCCTAAATTTGTTCTCTAGGGGCAAATTAGACCCTCTATGGTGTGGTACAACAGACGAAAAACACGTCGTAATTTGAGACTGCAACCACGATATTAAATAAAAGAAATTTTCTTTGTATGGTTCGACGCTAAATCCGATTCTTTTATGCATTTATCTCCTAATTAATACAGCATTTGGGCTCAAAATTATTTCATTTCCAGTACTCCCGGCTTTTCCCCAACAGAACGTTCTCACAAGGATAAAGGCTATAAAATAATTAACATGACATACCTATGTGCCATTTGAAAGATTTAAGCAAACTTTTAGATACACTGGTCCAGTTACCCAGGGTGTGGACCCGTCCAAGTGGCCTAAATGTTTTTTTTTTTTAATGATTTTGGGTTGAGGTAATGGGTTAATTCTTTCAAATGGCACAGGGCGATGTTTCGTAGGCTGTAAAATCGTCAAAGTGACCATAATCCGTCTAAAATGTCTGTTTTTTGGCTCTAAATCTTTTAAAAGTCACTGGCTAAAGTTGAAACGAAGCTCTGTGCAAAATTTTCAAGTCAATCGTTGAAGGTGTAAAGGCTGTAGCCTGCCTGAATACGAAGAAAAACATGGTAAGGGTGAAGAACCGGGTTTTTGATATGGGAGATTTTTACACGTAGTGTTTTTTTTTTTTTTTGGGGGGGGGGGGGGTTAACTTTAACATGATCTACTGTTATTACGTTAAAATTACTGTTATTACTCGTACAACATAATGTTACAAGTGGCACCAACTAGTACTTAATAAGTTCCTCCTGGCGCGAACGTTGACAGGTTTTGAAACGATCAAATGTTTTTTAATTAGCCTTTATTGGCGACATAAACAACTACAAAAATTAAATACCTATGAAGGGAGTCATGAAATCAAATTAAAGAAGTAGAAGAATTATACCAAGGCAAAGCAGATGAAACATGTAACTTTCTTCTCACAAATTCGTATAATTCTTCTACTTCTTTAATTTGATTGCATGACTCCCGTCATATTTAATTTTTGTGGTTGTTTACGTCGCAATTTAAGGCTAATTAAAAAACATTTGGCGGTGAAAACTGTTCAATCGTTTCAAAACCTGTCAAAACGTTCAAATCGTGTACCTATACTAAACTGTATTTAGCGTCTCTTCAAAACTTAGATCACGTTACTGCATTACACGATGGCCCATAACCTAAACGTTTTCATTATTTTAATGGTGGAAATATCTCGTGAAGTACCTTGGTTCAATGTATGATTAAACAAGTGGACGAGGCGAGATCCGTCGGGTTCGTTGTCGGTGGATGAGATGGGAGTAGTGGCGATGTCTGCAAATATTTTAGCGATCTCTTCGAGCGGAGTCGTCTCGTTGATGCTTCTGAGTCGGCTGCTTCTCTCGCGGAGTCGTAAGGTGCATCTAAATTCGTGAGTAAAACACAATTAAAACATAAAAATTTGAAAGCTAAACAATGTGGTATATTTGAGGGTTTAAGTCGTTGGTGGTTCCCACATGCAGTCGAGCTGTCAAAATGTACCCGTAGTGAGAGAGTAATTAAAATATTGTGTACAGAGCAAATTTCGTTCTTAATCCCCAGGATATTAATATCAATATTAAGTATGATAATGCATTACGTAATATTTATTGTTGGTACCTGAGAATGCGCCCGCGGGCGCCGTTTGTTATCGGGGCCGATCCAATACATTGTAGCGCGTAATCCATGTTTGTTTCAGTGAGGTTGATCATTGTTGTGTAGTTCAGTCGGGAGAAAATGGGCCAGTATTTGTGAAGCCTTTCGGCCTTCAACCACTCCAAAACCCCTGTAGAAGACGAACAGTGCGATTTGAAATAAAATAAAGTAAATAAGTAATTAGACGCAGATGGATCACAGTACCTACAAATCACACGCTTCATAACTATTAAGATAACTATAACTAGTACGACGGTAATTTCCTCCTGGAAAAGGAACATAAACTCACCTTGCATAGTTGCTGTTATTGCTGGCAAGGCCTCCACACCGAGTTGATTGTGGGGTATGACCTTCATTTTCATTTCCATAAATCTGAAAAACGTCAATCAATTATTGATTGGTAAGTGAAATTAAAAACAACGAAGAAATTTTGTTATTTTTCAATATCAACAATACATGGCATAATTATGCAGGGCCGGCGAGAGCCGTCACAGGCCCCCTCCCCTATTTTCGTGATATGTTGCTACGTTTTTCTAAGTATGGACTGAGGTATTTAAAAAGGAGACAAAATTTGTTAGAAAACCAGTAAAATGTAGGTCTGCAGGTCCTTGGATGGAAAGTTTTTGAAAGATATATCTCAGGCTGTGATTGACTCAAGACTTTTGAAATAAATTCATAAAGGTAAAACCTCAAAATGTGCGTTTAAGAAGTCAACATTATAATCGAATTCGAATTAATAAATTACGATTGTCTGTTCATTATAAATAAGAAAAGAATACGATTTTTATTCTCTTTCTAAATGTGACTAGTAGGCGTCTAAGTGCTTCCTCATGACTTGGCGGATTTGGCGAGCTAATTTTTGCTATCAATTTGAATTTCCTTCGAATTAGCTGTTTGGTCGATTTCTGAGGGAAAATGAGTAGTTTCCTACATACATCCATCGAGTCTAAACTAGGTATCTGATATTGTCGACAAACAAAGATGGAGAATAGGGATGTTGAAAAAATATCGACATATCGATATTTTTGCCGATATATCGATATTTTCCCCCGATATTTTTTGCTCGATATATCGATATAATTTTTCAAACATCGGTCACCGATATTTTTTTTCCATAACCTTAACTTAACACACCTCAACCTTTGTTTGTTATTTCTTCAGTTTCGCTTGTTTTTACGCCACCAGCAGTATAGAAGAGTGAATACTTTGTTTTTAGAGTCTTTTTAGTTTAGGTTTTAGTTAGTTAGTTAGGTGCTAGCACGGGGGAGCACATTAAACAAAGAGTTTTTCTCAAGAGCTTATCTAATAAGTACTGGGATTTTTAAATCCACTTGTATTATAATATAATACAGGTGGATTTAAAAATCCCATATTATATGATATTATATTATCAAGTTAAAAATAAGGGTAGAAGTTAAGGTATTATACTCGTAAGTATATTAAGATATTATATTATCAAGTTAGTAGTTAAGAATAGAGGGTAGAAATGCTGCAGTGGTCAATAGATGTCTGTGAAGTAGGTACGATGTATTTTGAATAAAATACCTTTTTATTTTAAAGCGCATTTTTCCCTAACAACGAAGTGGTTCTTGTGGGTGACTCCATTCCGATAAAAAATTAAGTGTTTTTGTTCAGTGATGTTAAAAATGTATCGATATATCGATATTTTTTGGGCGACACCTATATATCGATGAGCGATATTTTTTTCGATATATATCGATACTTTTTTCCGATATCTACATCCCTGTGGAGAATGGAGAAAGGAAACCTGTCAAAGTGACGTTGGAGGAAGGGGGTCGAGTAATGGCGGCCACTTCGCCACGCCTTTTCACAACACCTGCAGGTGCGCGGACAAAGAGATTCAAAGGAAACTGAATTATTTCTTTGGATTTCTCGACTGATATTAAGAAGCAACTCGAATAGGGGCAGTTGAATTCTAATCCTTCAAAAGTATTTTATTAGAGCAGTATCGAAATCAAATTATCGAGACTACACAACCCCATTATTCTAGTAACTTCCTACCTTCCGAGCAGAGTAGGGGGATTTTAAATGTAACGACAAATTTTACAGCAACTAACACGGACTTCTCGACATTTCAGGTCGAGGATTTAAAGCAAAACCAAACTCTTTCAAAAGAAATTGCAAAATTCATACCGAAATCCGTTCCAGACCGTCCTGGATTCACGGCCAATACATATCAAAAATCATATGTCAAGATATATTTATAAAACCCAGATAATACCGCTCGATACAATCGAGATAAAACGTTCAAATTTGTACAAAAAATCTGTCTTGGCAATCGAAAGGATAAGTTCGTAGATGCGCAGAATCGGGCCACTCCAAGGGGTTTTTTTGAGGAGTTTTAGGGGGCGGGGGAACTACCCATAAATTCCAAAAATGAAACAGTGTGATGATGAAGTCAAAATTGCGATATCTTATTCCGTTCTCTACCTGGAGCACTTTGAAGATGAAGAAACGTGGTTGTTACTTGTGACGTACGGTTCATCGGCTCTAATGAACGAAATGAAATATCGCAATTCTGACTTCAAAAATCTACAAACTAAGGAGTTATTCGGCAAAAAATGGAGACAAAATGTGTTATAAAACCAGTAAGATGGAGACATATTTCACAAAACCAGTAAGAGCGAATTCTCGAAATAACCGTTATTCCTTCGAAAATTCGCTCATTAGCCATGCTGCATGACTGGATTTTTACACTTGACGTGTCAGATTAGTAAAAAACGTGCCAAGTACTGGAAAATTTTGATTTCTTACAAGTCGTGTGACATACTATTTAGAAATGGGTGTCCCTTCAGCAGGGATTGAGAGACGTGTACCCTCACATCAATGAAGACTCATTATCTCGTGCAAATGAGGATATTAAAGAGGAGATTTCAACGATACAAATTGGAAAGTCTTCGAAAAAGCGCCAAGGAAACCACAACTTCTCACTATATTTTTGCAGCAAAGTGAAGGAAATGATGTGTTATTTATCCGAAAATTCGCTCTTACAGCCAACCAGCATGATTTTGGATTTTTGAAATTCTGACGACTCTACGCTCTCCGGCATGATATTTAGAATAAGAAAGTTTCTCAACTTCTCAACAAGTTTTCCAAATTGTGTGTTAGGCTGTGTTGCTTCGGAAGCGACAGTATACAACAATTAAAAATATTGAATTATATAGGTGCTTACTCTTGAATGTCAAAATAACGAAAATGACAAATTATTAAAAAATAGAACATTTTAAAAAAATAAAAAGCAACAACAGGAACTCCTCCGCTACGTCCTCATTTAAATTTAAGGAAATCTGGCAAACTGGCATAAATCCCTGACAAGTTTCTTTCATTTTTTTATATTTTGTTAAAGTCGATGTACTGAATATAATACCAATCATAACAACATTTAAACCCTCCAAGACAATTCTTTACAGTGCTGTAGGGTACCTAACAATAATGATCTAAGTATCGCTTATATGTGGTACCGATGTTGGAGATATCGATTATTGTGAAGATATCGATCAAGTGAACCAGTCAGGATGTTATAATATGATTGGATGTGAAAACCCTATACACGATTAAAAACCGTAAAAAAATAGTGAAGTGCTCTCTTTTATTTAACTAACATTGACCACCAGTTCTAAATAAGAAAAACAGCAACAGTGCCTTTAATTTTCAGACAAGCAAACTCTTTACAAAATAGAACTGGAAAACTTTCAAGATTTTGTAAGATTTGAAAAAAGCGAAGTGTTGCCCGCACACAAGATACCACATTTTACCAAAGAATTGAAAAAACTATAATAAACCATTCTGAGTAAGTTGGCAACTAGCACTTTGAAAACATTTTGAAAATTTTAAAGCAAAAAAAAAAAAAAACAGTATAAGTGTTAGGGTAAATACCTTCGTTCGGATGTGCTGAAACAGGGAATCTGCATCGTTGAGTCGGAAAAACCTCGTAGGTAGTAGACAATTCGCTTCAAGGGCCACTGCAACAAGAGTGCAGATGTACCTGAGGCCCATGGTTATATACCCCAAGGGCCCGTTCGTCCCCACCTTGGGCGTAGAGGGCGTACCTATGTCCCGGTGGCATTCCGCAAGATTTTCAAAATGGAGACGCCCGAGGAAACCGAACGCTTCCCACCTCAAGACCGGTGACATATCGTCGAACCGAAACGTGGAGATTCGCCCTAGAAAAAAATTAAACGCCTTTGCTGAGTTAGTACTGGAAAACGTGGAATTGGAGGGATTGAATAAGATATTATAATAGGATGTTACCTATATTAGGTATTATTGTTATATTTGGAGGGTTGTAGGAGGTTCAGTGTGAAAGAACGAACGTTGTTTACAAGCATTCGGCCATCTTCAGGGGTTGGTAGATATTTTCTCCTCGTGCCAGTCTCTACTTCGTTCAGCCCAGTCGTCAGGTTTAGACTGATTTATTTTGTTTTCTCTGCTAAAAAATAATTCAGTCTAAACCTGACGAGTGGACTGAAAGAAGTAGAGACTGGGACGAAGAGAAAATATCGACTCTCCCGAGCGCACTTGTCGCAACCCAGAAATTTAAAATTTTACAGGAGAGCTGAAAAACCAAAACCACCTCCAGCTGGACGACATGTCGTAACCCACAAAACAAACTTTTTCTGTAAATTCTGAAATTCTGAAAAAAGCCTAAAAACTAGGAACTTAGGAAAAAATGATCCTAGTTTCTACACCCTGAAATGGAGATATTGCGACTGAAAACTCATTTAATTCGTTGCTAGTGTGGTCAGGGTTTGTCACCATTCGATTCAGCGTGAAAATATGCCTGAAAATACACGTTGTTTCGCATACAAACTCAATTTTCTCATAAAAGTTCCCCCTAAAAAATAAAAACTGGCGTTTGCGCTTTTTTTACGCTTACAGACTATAACATGTCCCTAGAATTATGAACTGTTCAAAATGTCCCCCTTTCTGATTCGCCAGAACCACCGTGATCTTCATCGTGCAGTCGAGCGACCCTCTGCATCCTCGAGAACGGGGGACATTTTGAACAGTTCACGTAATTTTATTTTATGGGGCCCTTTGAACGATACTTTGAAAACGAAACGATGCAGTTAGGACCATTTTTAGGAGATAAGGTCGAAAACACGAAAAAAATCTTGAAAGTGGAATTTCGGAATAACGAAGCCTCTAAAAAAACTCTAGGAGGCACTTTTTGTCGCAAATTAGTTGTAAAACACGTGGGTGAAGTTTTTCGGATCACAATCTGCACACCCTGTATAGCAAAACTGATTGCACCAAAGAAATAAATCGTCCTCATGAGCTTAGAAGGAACAATTTTACTTAATCTAGAAAACACGTAGATAAGTTTTCTCAACCTTGTACAAACTTCGTAAATCTGTCTCTTTCATTTCCAAAAGAATCCAAAATAATTCCTAAATATTTGGCACTAGAACACGTGGTAATTTCTGGACAGCTATTACATGTACTCCTATCACAGTTCAAGTCATGGAGGTGCAATTTCAAACTATAGTCTGGCATGTGGGGCTGACATGGCCGAATTCGCGACTCTTTTGACTTAAAGGGATCTTAAAGAGACGCCAGGGATACTGAAAACACCATCGATCAAACGTTCTGTATTCAATAACGCTGAAAATGTTTAATATTCTCAGTTAATTCTAGAAATCTGTAATTATGGATATACCCCAATAGGTAAACACTCGTAGGTACCCAAATACACGAACACTGACCTTATTCTAATTGTCAGCTCTATTTTTAACATTGATGCAGGGAATCTCTGTATCTTTTGTTGAGCGTTTTAGTTAGATCTAACGGATGCTTAATAATAGTTTATCTCGGAATGACACGCTGATAGCAGCCAGTGTCTCTTGTTCAACCGACCAGTGTAGAGTAATTTGTTACAAACATGAACTACTGGGTAAGAACCTTCTCACCGTTTTCCTACTACTGTTGAACATATTTGATGTTTAGGTTACGCAGGTGCACCTTTATACGTGATTTTTGAAACTTCGTTCTGGAGAATTCTACACCCAACTATCGATTTCAACATTTGTTGTTACATATTTTACAGGTTGGCGTTAGGTATATTTACTTTATGGTTTCACATATTTTGCTTCATAATTTTTAATAATGAGTCATTGGAATCGATCGAGAAAAAAAAATTTTTTTTTGGACACGTAGATTCCAAACTCGCCAAGGGGGTTACCCCCCTCCCTTCACCTTACGTTTTGAGCCTTACGGCTAAATTTCTATAAGCATAGAACATATTTTAGCCACTCAGGTGATCCGGGGGCCAAAATAGAGTCCTAAGGAGGCTGCATAGCAAATTACAGCTTCATAGTGTAAATAGCATAGAAATTCGATTTAGGAGCCACTCAGCTGATCCCAGCTCTGTGCTGCTTAAATTGTAAGTCCTAAGGGGGCTTCATACCAAATTACAGCTTCATAGTGTTATTAGCATAGAAGTAGATTAGCGTAACGGACGGACGGTTCCCGCCAGTTAAGTGAAGGCTAAAACATGTTCCATGTTAAAAACGAATCAAACACGCAATCACTGTTCGGATGTTTTGGGCGATTTTGATTAACTCCGTTTAGTATGTTGTTGGGATGGTTAGAAAGAAACAATCCACTAGTGCGTCACCCAACTGTGCAACGCACGTGTCATCCATTAATCAATCGGTTGGTACCAACTAAGCGTCTATTTTCTTTTATTGTGGGTTGTGTTTTTAATAAAACCACCTTGTAGCAGCCAATAATTTTAATAGAGGGGGGTGACGTTTCGGTCTCCAGTGTAGACCCTAATCATACCTATTGAACAGTCAAATATATATAAGAACAATCAACTCAGATCGACTAAACTACATGTAGATGCCGTAACTATTAAGTGATAAGATCTAGGCTTACCTTACAAGATAAATTATACTAAGATGATGTATTTACACTAAGAATGTATTTTCACAATGAATAATGACTTTTATATATTTATTTTCTTTTACAGGTTTTTTTGGCGAGCCTAATATACATCGCCGCACATGTAAAGGGCAATGGCGTTTGTCAAAAGGAAATAGAGTGAGTTTCCTTACTTATACTCATCTAGGAACGCGGTACTTGAAAATTAGTATGGGTCTTCTTGGAGTGGATATTAGAAAGCCCTGAAAGTTTCAAGTCGCTAGGTCTAAAAGGAGCTGAGTTACAAAACTGCAACCCCCCCCCCCCCCCCCCATTAATGTTTACTAGGTATAGGTATTATTCCCCCCTCCCCCCTTAATGTTTAAAAATAGTTTAGTTCAACATCAGTGTTTTGTCACCGAATCATATTTCACTTATTTTAGTGTGAATTGATTTTTCTGAAGCACAATATACTTTGATCAATTATCATCATGTCGTTTCGGTAACAGGGTTCTTGAATCTGAAGTGGAAAGGTACTCTGTTAGGGTACGTTGTCATTACTACGAATCATGTTGGCAGCGTACTATCTACTTGACGAGAACAAAGGTACTTATTTTGATTTCATACAATCAGACGTAATTTAGTTTTTGTTTATTATTCACTATTGTGTATTTCATTTTTCAAGTAAAACTCATCAACCCAACACAATTATACACTCGTAAGTACGAATTATTACGTCGCGAACAAATGGCTGGATTCATTACTGGGCGTTTTAGGAGCGGAATGATTAAAATCATCATTGGAAGGCACAAAGTTGGTCGACATGAGTGTGAATCATGCGGCAGCCTGTCGGGTCAATTTTCATACTGCCAGCTGATTCGAACAGTTCATGGTTTTCAGATATCGACTGAAATAAGAATAATTAATAATAATTAACAATAATTATGAATCATTAACAATAATTCATAATAATTTACACTATTTGATAATGACCATTAATGATTAATGATAATTCCTAATAATAATTCATCTATCATTCGTTGATCTAGACAGAGATCTGCACAAAGAAGATAACACAGGCCCACAAAAAAAAGTGGTCTGTTCTTTTGACGAGACCCACCTCTTCTTATGTATTTTTCGACGCTGAATCCGAATCTTTACTCAAAATATGGGGTCCCAGTCGATTTTGCGAAATAATTTCGAAAAAAAAAAATCACATTTTTTTCTAGTTTTGAAGTTAGAGAAAAAAAAACGGTGACAGGTTAATCTGGGTCTACAAAAATTTTTAAAATTTTGAAATGGCAATTTTGACTCATTTTTTCCGTAGAATTCAAATCTGAAGTCAAATTTATCCTACCTAGCACGGTTTGTTTTTTCTCTAACTTCAAAAAATATGAAAAACTGTGATTTTGTGGTGTTTTTCAAGATTATCTCGCCAAAATCGACTGGGACCCCATATTTTGAGTGAAGATTCGGATTCAGCGTCGAAAAATACATATGAACAGGTGGGTCTCGTCAAAAGAACAGACCACGTTTTTTGTGGGCCTGTGAAATAAACCGTTGTGTCAATAATTAGCAGATTTTTTCTTTCTCGATTGCAGGTTGTGCCCGTTACAAAGACCGAACGATATTGCTGTGAAGGGTACAATAGCACTGGCAGGACATACTTTGACGTTCCTGATTGTGAACCCATTTGTGATCCGAAATGCATCAACGCTGTGTGCTCGGGGCCCGGCCGCTGCGACTGCAACCCGGGATTTCCAATTAAGTTTACAGCAAACTTGTGCATACAGAATTGCAATCCGAAGTGTGTCAACGCCGAATGCCAGCCGGGAAACGTATGTGCTTGCAAGCCTGGTTACGTTGTCCACGAGCCTCACAGTTGCATCCCCGAATGTACTCAAGGTTGTGTGAACGGCTATTGCCAATATCCTGATGTCTGCGCGTGCAATTCATCCTACACTTTGTCACCGAATGGAACTGTCTGCACGCCAATTTGCACCTTGGAATGCGTCAATGGACGCTGCGTGGCGCCTGACCGCTGTGAATGCAACGGCGGATTCGTCGAGGGCGAAACCTGGAACGTATGCAGTCCTTACTGCTCCGAACCTTGTGAGAACGCGATGTGCACAGCCCCCGACGTCTGCACTTGCTTCGAGGGCTACAATCGGCTAAATGACACTGCTCACAAGTGCGTACCTCATTGTTCCAACGAGTGCATCAATGGGGAGTGTATTGCACCTGAAGAATGTGGCTGCAATGACGGTTTCGAAATGGAAGAATTCCTACCCCACGTGTGCGTTCCAGTCTGCACCAACGGTTGTAACAACGGCAGATGCATTTCTCCGGAAACGTGTGAGTGCAACAACGGGTACAAGGACATGAACAACTCTTGCGTCCCTCACTGTGACAACGAGTGCATCAACGGAAACTGCACCGCTCCAAATGAGTGCACTTGCAACAACGGAACTATAAAAGCAAGCTCTTACCGCTGTTTGATTACTTGTGACGACACCACGAACGACAATTGTTTCCACGAATCATCTCTTATAATACCCTCAGCTCTGATCCTCCTCAACGACGGCGAACCATTCATCGACTTCCCTTCGAACAATTCACTATCCGTCCCCTGCAACCACCTATCAGCCGTTGAAAATGGTCACTTACAAAACGATTATCAATGTTACACTTATTTGAATTTTGAAGATGAATCCACAACCGTCTCCTGTTACGTTGACTCCGAAACGGTGGAAGCCACAGACAACTACAACCAAACTCAAAGTTCTCATATCTGGACGACAAATACGACCTCAATGGAAAGCCGGTACGTAAAGGTATCATTCGTTCATCGTGAGATTTCAAAGATCTGCACGGCGCATTTATGCTCTGATTCAAACAGGTTTGTAACTAAATTACAAGTAACTACATTACTTAACTTATCTATTCGGTCTAACATGTATTTAATGGTATTAACTTTCTGTTTGTACGGTTGATTAGATTTGAAGTGGATTAGGCTGCCAGGAATCCGCAGTTTTCTGTTCCAATCTGTTTCAATTTTTCCTTATCCGATCGGAGGAGCGAAGTATCAAGAAAGGGGATAGACTTAGAAGTATCTTCTGATTCGATGGTAAATTTTAGTCTAGGGTCAAATGAGTTTAATTTTGAAAGAAGTGATTGTGTCGTCTACGAATTTAAAGATGAATGGCAAACGGAAGGGTATTTTTGGGATGATCTTGTCAAATACATAATCTATGTAGAGTTCCGCTAGCTTGGGAGCTAAAGGAGACCCCATTGCTGTCCCATAAATTGGTTTGTAGAAATTTCCACCGTCTTGAAAGTAACTAGTCTTAAAACAGAGATTTAAAAGTTTTAGAAAGTTTCTCTTGGGCAATCGGGTGTGGTGATTTATAATCCATATATCCATGATGATTCGGGTAATGGTATCATTATTGACATTTGTGAATAGAGCTGAAACATCAAGGGACACGAGCTTGAACCCAAACGGTATGCGAATTCGGTCTATGTTATTTTTGAATTCGAAAGAATCTTTGAGGGTGTATTGTGAAGGCGGTAAGCATTGTAGAATGCCATCAAGGTATATCGATACTTTATAGTGGGGAGAGTTAACGAAAGAGAAGATTGGTCTAACTGGATTATTGGGTTTGTGATTTTTCATAAGACCATATAAACGGGGACTATGGCATGATAATTAGTGAAAATTGTTCGGTTTTTGACAAATACTTTTTCTTCTGTAGATCATTGATCTCCCTATTGATTTGATTTTGGAATCTTACGGTAGGATCGTCATTAATACGGGCGTAGGTTTCTGGGATTCCATTTTTTTGCAAATAATGATTATATAATGATTATAATCAGCCCTGTCCAACACCGACCGACCCTCGACATCCCTCAACATTATTCTTACTGACGGTCAAATCATACACACTCTACAATTATCTTCATCTTCAAGCATCTGCAACTAATTTCAAAGTAACCGTTTTTTTTTTCAGGACGTTAAATTTGAACGCAATTTCCACCATTCGGGTCTGCATGGAGCAGGTGGCAGCAGGCACAAAGACGGGTAAACATTTGAATATATTACTTTAGTACCAGGCTGGGCCAGTTTGTAGGCTGGACCAGCTTCTCAGTAGCTATGAGCCCATCTACCTCATTTCACCATTTACCCCGAATGAATGGGTGAGTTAATAAAAGGTTAAGATTCCAAAAATTGAAAAAACGAGGTACCTAAATGGGCCATTGTTTAGATATTGCCAAGTTCGATGAATGAGCGAAACAATCCAACTGCTCCCCAACGTTTGACAGCAGTTGGATTGTTACCCTTCTTTCGCTCATGCATCGAGCTTGGCAATATCTAAATAATAAGCCCATTTACCTCGTTTTTTTTTTTCAATTTGTGGAATCTTAACCTTTTATTAACTCACCCATTCAATTGATTGAGTGACATGTTTCTTTTAAATGCATTTTCAATGTGTAGTTTCATCATATAAACTGAGATGTTACTGCAGAGTTCTACAATTAATAATAATTTTAAAAATGCAGAAAGTTGAAAATTATCTTTTAGAGGTTAAATTAATTCTCTAGGTCAACCTAACGTCATAATAAATAAGTTATTTTTTGTATTTCTTCATTTTTATTTTATTTTTTGAATCAGAACGGCGTTTATGGATGATGTTCTCGTTGTTAACATCGGGCGCATTCTTACTGCTTGCTCTTCTGATACCTGCAGTTAGACACCACGATAAACTGAGAAAAGTGTCGTATATCGGTAAGTCGTACAACGCAGTCTACATACGTACCCACATCATTTTTCGCAGGTATGTGCACATACCTCTTGAGGTACCTACAGAACCGGTCTACAGGTACCATCGTTCCCTTCTCTTATCCTCGAGGGAGAATTAAAAAGGCAGACCTGCATTTTGAACAGGGAGATTCTTTGGAGCATTAACTTCTTTCAGTTCACAAACGAACACAGGTGTTTACTTTTCCCACGAGACGAGGTTATTGACTCCAATTAACGCAGTCACACACACAAAAAAAAAAAAAAAAAGTGGGGTGTACTTTTGATGCGATATGTCATACCTATCCGTAGTATTTTGGCCTGCTGAGTTTGCTGGCGCCACCAAAATTAAGCCATCGTGTCCTGATTTTTTTCTAACTTCAAACACTAGGTTAAAACAGTGAAAATCGGGGAAAATACATTGGAAAACATTTTTTTTACATTTTAACTTATATTCATATGGATTTAGACCTGCTAAACATGAATCTGTGATCTGAAATCAGGAAGTGATGGTGTAAATCTGATCGCTGATTTATGTTTAGCAGGTCTAAATCCATATGAATACCTATAGGTTAAAATGTAAGAAAAAAAGTTTCCCGATGTATTTTCCCCGATTTTCACTGTTTTAAACCCATTGTTTGAGGTTAGAAAAAATCCAGGACACGATGGCTTAATTCTGGCGGCTGATTCGTGCTCAGCAGGCCAAAATTCTACGGATATGACATAATATTTTTATCGCATCAAAAGTATAGCCCACTTTTTTTTGTGTGTGACTGTAATCATACTGGAAAAACGCTGTAAATTTTATTATTCTTTATTTTCTGTCCCATAACTGAGGAGCTCATTTTCACGAGGGCAGCATTTTTATTTTATTTATCTTTTATTTTTGCGTTAATTCAATCTTTAGGCAATATGGCTTAGCTTGGGTGTATCAATATAATATAATATATTTTTATGTATCAGTTTCCAGAAAGTTATTTAATTGGCTTCGACATCAACAGGGTGAAATTTAAGTAATTAGATTATTTATAGTTATCTAATAGGTCGGTCCAGAATTTATGACGAATGAATGGATGAATTGAATTGATATGAATGAATTGGTGTTTTCTTGACAATTAGGTCCACATATTACAGCCGCCAATCAACAAATTGCTACAGGGCTGCATCCTTCTAGTAACTATTAATACATATTTTAATATATTGTACAATGAGTGATTAGGAGTGTACCGTAAATTTATTGAGCAGCTGTAGGCTTTGGTCCGTAATATTGCACAAGAATCGCATCAGCTGGCCAATTCGAAAGAAAATAACTCAAAAACAAAAACAGCAAGTAACATCACAATAATGTGCGCAATAAATTTTTTATAATATAAATTAGCCATATGAAAATGGAACTGACAATATCTATACATAAGTAGATTTTCGTTATCATAAGTATCTATTCGATATTCGAATTTTACGTAGATATCTAACGTAAACAAATTTTGAGGTGTGGGTTAAACATTTCGATTTCCAAGTCTATGGTCGTCTGGCGATAACTCAGCCACACAACAACAAAAATTTCCCACCAGTGAAACCTAATTTTTGGGTCGTTGAATCCGAATCTTGGGTCGGTCCATCAGGTCACGATAAAAGTCATTTCAAGGTAAAATGGCGTATTTTTAGCAAAACTGCCTAAAATGACCTTGAACGTGGCCTGATGAAGGTGAATCGACCCCAGATTCGGATTTAGTGACTCACAAAACTAACAAATTAATAGGTTTCATTAATAGGAGAAAAATCTATATCTATATTATATCTAGGTATATCTATATCTATTATATCTATATGAACTTGAATGAACGAACAGGAGGATGAAAATTATAGAAAACACTTACTGAATTTGGAAAAAGTGGAAATTTTCGCTGTACAGCGTCGTCAGCCCGAGAAGAAAAAGATATAGATATTATATCTATATCTATAAGTAGATTCCCATGATCTATAAGTATCTATTCGATATTCGAATTTTACGTAGATATCTAACGTAAACAAACAAATTTTGAGGGGTGGGTTAAACATTTCCATTTTCAAATCTTTGGTCGTGAACCAGTGAAACCTAATTCTTGGGTCGTTGAATCCGAATCTGGGGTCGGTCCATCAGGTCACGATAAATGTCATTTCAAGGTAAAATGACGTATTTTTAGCAAAACTGCCTAAAATTACCTTGAACTTACCCTGATGAAGGTGAACCGACCACAGATTCAGATTCAGTGTCCCAAAAAAACTAACAAATTAATAGGTTTCATTGGTGGAAAAAAATTTGTTTGTGTGTGGGTGTGTAATTGGTGAATTAGATGCGAGAAATATATTTTATGATACCTGGTACAAGGTTTGATTTTAAATTCTGATTCTTCATCGAAAAATGGCGAGGAATTTCCTTTTCTTTTCTGTACTTCGGAAAATCCCTAATGTCCATATCGAGAGTCTCACGGCAACTTCCCACATCGTCATTTGGGCGACTTTTCAGCAGAGCCAAAAAAACCATCTGCCAATGACTATGTTTACTGAGTAATTCATTAAAATAAATCGTGAGATTTAGTGTTACCTAACTTAGGTACCTACCTTATACTTAGTTAGGTCGATCCGCCGGGGGAAGACGCTTCGAATGGTATGCGTAACTCATTTTGGCCAAAAGTGACGATGTGGGATGTTGCCGTGAGACCCTCGATATGTACACTCCTACTCTCAAAATAGTGTTAAATAACTTGTAATTACTGTTAATATCTTGTCATTTGACTGAAAATATGGCTGTTCAACTGTTTCAGTTAACACTCGCCACCATTCGACTTCCAGCCGTCATGGGATTCTTCAGGAAGCGAATAGCAGTGAAAATCTACCGTGCGAGCAGTTTGGGGCGGCAGAACTTTCCGACGCTGAGCACAATGTTGAATTGCATTGATGTATAAATGTTGGTGGCGTGTTTGGGTAAATACGACAGGTTTCCAGCGTAAACTTAACCAGGGAGTTCTAACTGAATTCAATCCAAAATTAGTTCAACCTCAAGATTACAAAGTTAAATTATCAACCAAGTCAAGAGATTAACGAGGGACAACGGATGTTAAATAGCCTAAATAAAATTAGACTGGACGCTGAGGAGGTTTTTGAGTGTAATATAATACAATCCTAATACAGATGGGTACAACATAAGACAGTCCAGGGTTAAAACACGGTCTGAGCTGAACTGGCTGGAAATATATCTGAAGAGTAGGAAGGATAGGACACCTGTGTGGGAAAAGGAGTCAATAACGGGCTGTTTGGTGTATTGATTCGTGCATTGTTACGGAATATAGGAAAAGCAAACGGTTTGCAGGAAAGTAACTGTTGAGAAGGGAGAAACGTGAGGGAGTTATGGTGGCAACCTAGCAATGTGTCAAACCTAAAAATTGCAAAGTTAAATCATCAATCATGCTAAGAGATAAGTTCATGAAGCTGCCAACGGCTATGAAATTCCCTCCTGAAGTATATAATGCCCCGTGAAGCAACGAAACGATACATTTTCGTCTCTTTTCAGACAATACAAAATTCTGCTTACAGGACCTCATATTGACCCGAACAAAACGATACATTTTCGTCGCTTTCCAGAAAAGCCCAATCCTGTTTATAAGACCCCAGTTCTCTCTAACAAAACAATTATTTTTCTTCCCTTTTCAGACAAGATAAAATTCTGCTCACAGGACCCATTACTCATTCAAAGTAAACTATACATTTTCGTCGCTTTTCACAAAAGGCGTATTTCTGGTCACAGGACCTCATGTTTCGACTTACATCACTCCATATTCAGCCTTATTTTCACCTAAACAATACAATACATTTTCGTCTCCTTTCACACAAGGCAAAATTCTGCTTACAGGACCTCATATTCACCCAAACAAAACGGTATATTTTCGTCTCTTTTCAGACAAGGCAAAATTCTGCTCACAGGACTTCATATTCACCCAAACAGGTCGTGTTTTCGACCAATTCACCCTAACGTCATATCCCTAAGCCAAATGCCGTTGCTCCCAAATCCTCAGATCGGATCTGATTAATAATATGTTGCAAAACTAAATGGAACTTGACGGTTGAAACGTTTGAAACATCAACTAGTATGAAATTTAAACTTTCACTCAGGGTTGAACTAGACAGGACATATCGATCCCATTTCCTGAAGTATTTTAGGTCCGTAAAATCTGAAGTGGTATTCCATCCGACGATGCTCTAATAAAATTGTATAAAATTGTATATACGTGTTCAAATGTGCCTACCTATTGGGAGGAGACTTTTGGTAAATAATTTGTGGTAATCTTCTTGGGGCAACTACTCGAAATCGCGTTTATCTAGTTTCATTTTACTCTTCGGGATGAGTTCTATCTACTTCCGCCAGTATTCTTGTTATCTGACAGATAAAAATTACAACGATAAACACATGAATGGGAGTCCTCAGCATTGCTAAAGCTACACGAGGTGAATCAGCAAGTCGCCAAAGGACCCAAGGGAAGCTACTATTCCATTGTTAACTATAAAACAGACAGTAATTTTAATAAATTTATTTTATTTTATTGTATAGATTATTTCAAACCTTTTTAGGACCTCTGATTATTTAAAGTATTGGCGGTGATGGAAGCGAAAATCATCAGAATATAGTAGCTCCATTACTTACTAGCTACTCAGTGATTCGAAAATTGAATCCGAAATACGAGTATAGTATAGCAAACGATACCAAATAGTGGTTTCTACCAGTGATTGCTCCAAACCAATCTATTATTAACGGTGTGTCTTTATGTGTTGCTATAAAAGTCCAATTAAAGTCTTAATATTTTATTCGTACGAGTATTTACATACCAAAGCGACATAGCTCCGCCTTACGGCGTTTCGCTTCCGTCTGTGACAACCCATCAACACAGGTCACCATTTCGTACCAATTTGCGAGTTATTTTCTTGGTATTGAGTAGATAACTCGAATTTTTGTACATTTCAAAAACCGGAATAAGTGGATGGCATATGATAGGTATGGTTCTAGCTCACTACATGAACTGCAATCAAACTCTAAAAAATATGATGTTGTGTACCTACTACATAAACACATTGAGTTCTGACGTGGAGCGTCTTCAAGTTTGAGAAGTACCTACCTACCTACTAGAAGACTGAGAAACGTGAAACTTGCACCCAATAATAATTAATGGTTAAACGTACGCGAGTGGACTATGATTTCGCCAAAATTATTTGGCTACTTGATCAAACGATCCTGATTGCGCTGAGAATGGCGAAATCATTGTCGACACGTGTACCAACCAACCAACTCTTCAGACTTATCAATAATTGAGAATAATAATAATCTTAATAATTAAGATTCATTGTGTAGATTCGGTTTCGCTTTTTAAAAAATTAAGAAAATTGGAAGTAAGGATTACAAAATACCAGTTTCGTAACATTCCTTAAACTTCGTTTTCGATTCCGGAGACAACTAGCAGATGTGACGAGCCCGAAAATTTGATCAGTTGTCAAGGAGTGCCTGATCTAATGAAAATCCACAGTCATGCAGCATTGCTGTAAGAGCAAATTTTCGAAAAAGTAACTGGCTTTATGGGAAATGTCTCCATTTTACTGGTATTTATATACTTGTATGTATGTATGTGTCATTCCAGACGATAAATCTCTATAGGATTGAGATAAAAATTTGAAATTTTCACATAAAATCTGCCTTGGCAATCGAAAGGCTAATCGGGCCACTCCAAGGGGTGGTTTAGGGGAGTTATAAGGGAGGAAAAAAGTACCCACGAATTCCCAAAATGTAAAAGTCTGACAAGTGATACATCATTTCAATGATTTTTTAATGCTAAACACGTTGGTGAAGTCAGAATTGAAATATCTCACTCCGTTCTCAAACTGGAGCACTTTGAAGGTGAAGAAACGTGGTTGTTACGTGAGACGTTCTTCACGGTTCATCTACTCTAATCTGGTAACGGTATGAGATATCGCAATTCTGACTTCATCGTCGTGTTCAGCGTCAAAAAATCTATAAACTGATGTGTTACTCAGCAAAAAATGTAGACAAAATTTGTTATAAAACCAGTAAAATGGGGGCATTTTACATAAAACCAGTTATTTCTTTTCATATTCTTAAACCAGAAAATTCGCTCTTATAGTCATGTTGCTTGAATGGGGATTTTTTATTTTTGAGATGTGAGCATACAGAGTGCTTGGTAAATTTTTTGTTCTGTTCGGATGTTCCGACTGTTGAATAAGTGAACCAGAGTTGATGTGAACCAGAGTTGATGCCGAGCAGTGGAAGTGTAGTCGCCATATTTTCCCTTTGAAGTTCTGTCACGCTTTGGACCTATCGGGTTTTGTTGTCATTAGAGAATGACTCACCTGGTCGAGTGGCCCTTAACGCCCGAAACGACTCGTAAAAGTTGGTTTTACGAGTTGTATCGGCTGGTTGACACTCAGGCAGTTTACACTCACACCCGATTCATACGGCCCGTCCTCAACTGAAGGGTTAGTATAGTAGTCCTGGAGCCGAGGCCGAAAATGGGTGTTCATTTTAGGAGAAGGTTTGATATAAAATTATGAAAATCTAGTCAATTCTGAGTAAGAAAATCCAAGTCTGCCATTTCAAAGCGGTTGCTTTCAAAAATGGCAGCTATTTAAAAAGTGACGAAAACGCACAAACATGACCTGTCTTTAGGATGGATGGAACTTTTATAGATGATAGATTATGTCCAAACATAGATGTTTTCACCAGTCTGCCACTTTCAACCGGTTGAAAATGCGTGGCAGACTCAATTTCAAAAGTTGCATTTTTCGGGTGTAAAATTTACAGTATTTGGGACGCCTCAAATTTTCACACATGATTATATATGCCCAAATAAGGAGTTTGAGACTTGTCTGCCAATCTAAAGCAGTTGAAAAGTAATGGCAGACTTGAATTGAAATATTGCCAAATTTGGTGATAAATTTCATCAGTTTTAGGAAGATTCAAATTTCAATACGTTAAAGTACCTGTGGTATGAGAGCAATAGACCATGGTCTGCCTTGCCTAGCCAGTTGCTTTCTACCGACAGACTGAAATGCAAAAATTGCCAAATTACTGATCAAAATTTTGTGATTTTAGGATGCTTCAAATTTCGGCTCAACATTGTTCTCCTGCAATAAGACTGAAAAAGAGTAGTCTGCCTTCAGTAACCCGTTTTTTAAGTTAGGCAGACTGAAATTGAAAAATTGCAATTTTCAAGGTCAAAATGAATGTATTTTGGGAAAGTTGTAATTTTGGCATGTGATACTAGCATGTTAGTGTAAACTTTTTGACGCAGTCTGCCATCAATATTCCGCTGCCTTCTGGCGGCAGACTGAACTCAAACGTGGGAAAACAGAAATAATTTCAATTATTGACCATTTTTATGGTAAAAATGCATCTTCTTTAGGACGATTCAAATTTTGGCACATGATACTACATTGTAAGAAGAAACTTTGTGACATGGTCTGCCATCAATATCCAACTGATTTTTTCGGCAGACCAACAATATTAGGTATCTTACTTACATAATATGTTACAATTTGCCATCCCTCAACACCTTTATTAGCTGCAAGTAATTTTTTCTACATCCATTTTCCTTCATGTCCGACTGTAGAAAATATCTTTAATTTATAAATGAAACAAGGGAGAAGCAGAAAACAGAATGGGAAAACACTAAACTTCGCGTCGAAAACGGCCGTTAGGTGGGTCCCGGGTAGCCGCCCAGAATAAAACTGCCTTTTTTTCATCTTCCAGGTAAACTACAGTCTAGAAATTTTAACCGTCAGTCGGGGATAGACCACATTGCAATATTCACTCGGTTTCTCATCTGTAAAATTGTTTAAATAATACCTTTTTGTAATAATACAAATTAAATTTTGATGCTGAGCTATTGACTTGAAATTTTAAAAATAGTCAGAACTGGATCACAATGCAATATTCACTCGGTTTTTTGTCTGTAAAATTGTTTAAATAATACCTATTTGTTTAAACAAATGAAATTTTGATGATGAGCTAGATACTTGAAATTTTAAATATAGGTCTGAAATGGATGACATTTCAATATTCACTCGGTTTGTATGACATGGTATGAGTATGGTATGGTATATTATTGTATGTATGATTTGGTATAGTACAGTATGGTATGATAGGAAAGAAATTCGTATGGTATGGTATGAGTACGGTGAGAATATGGTATGGTGCCGATTTGCAACACAGTCTGGTATAGACAGAAGGGAGTTTTTTTTTCTATGGCCATAGATTTAGGCAAGTTTAGTTATTTTCCATTGTACATTGGTAACATCAACCGAATCCAGAAATAACATTATTTTGTTTACTTTTCCAACAATTTTGATTATTTATTTATCGCCACATTGCATCCGACATTTGGACATTTCACCGCTGAACACGACGGCGAAGTCAGAATTGCAATCTCGCATTACGTCCTAAAATGGACGAAGCGATTAGGAAGAAGTTGAACGAAACGAAACCTATCCATATAAACTTCACGAATCTGAAGACATACGTAATCCCATTAAAATTTAATAAGTTAATATTAACTCACAAACAGTACCTTAAGCGGACGAGGCGAAATACATTGGCATGACTCTCGACTGCAAGCTGAGGTGGAAAGCCCATGTAAAGAAAAAGAAATAAAAAACATACCGTTCTATATGAATTTTTCGAGATATGAGATTTTCAAATTTTCAAAATTCGTTTTGAACCCCTTCCCCTTGACCTAGGGTTATGAAAAGTTTCGAGGACCATTGTGGGGTTGGTCGAAACCCATAAAAAAAATGTCGTAATTTTAACTCAACGCTAACTGGGCAAAGTGCCGCGGACGGCGTACGGCGGACGGACGGATTTTTTTTTATTCGATCTTGAAACGTAAACCAACAAATTTTGAGGGGGGGTTAAAATTTTTTTTTCTTTGGGCGATTCCAATGGTTCATTATCGAAGATAATAAACCAAAATGAAGTACGAGGTACGCGGTGTGGGTGTGACAGGGGGCGCAGAGACATAAGAGGTCTCGTCGTATGACGCACTAGTTGGCTCCTGCCAGCCGTCATACGCTCGTGCGTCATAGGCTATGACGCACTTGTTGGTCTCCTGCCAGCCGTCTTACGTCATACGCTCGTGCGACATAGGCTCTGACGTACTTGTTGGCCACCTGCCACCCGTCTTACGTCATACGCTTGTGCGTCATTGGCTCTGACGCACTAGTTATCCTGCCAGCCGTCTTACGTCATACGTTCGTGCGTCATAGGCTCTGACGTACTTGTTGGCCTCTTGCTAGCCGTCTTACGTCATACGCTCGTGCGTCATAGGCTATGACGCACTTGTTGGTCTCCTGCCAGCCGTCTTACGTCATACGCTCGTGCGTCATAGGCTCTGACGTACTTGTTGGCCACCTGCCAGCCGTCTTACGTCATACGCTTGTGCGTCATTGGCTCTGACGCACTAGTTATCCTGCCAGCCGTCATACGTCATACGCTCGTGCGTCATAGGATCTGACGTAATTTCCCGCCGGTCGCTTGTGTTCTGACGTGATCTGAGGGAAAGGGTGAATCAAGGGAACAAATTTTTCCCGTTTCAGTTTATGTGCCAAAGCAAAGACATGAAAATGTCAAAAAAATGTGTAAATAGGTACCTAAGCCCAACTGTAATGTCAATTTTCTGACAATGAGTTTTCGACTATAGTTTTTATACCTTTTTACTTAAGTACTTATTGAAATTTGAGACTGATAATGAGCTGTTTGCAAATAAAAAGTCTGATAACTTCATTAGGTACATCTTATTAATCTATTTTCAAGTTCCGATTCACAGTTGAATGTGTTTTATTTAGATGTCGTAAAATTCGAAAACGATGGAATGACGAAATTTGTCGACTACTGACTCAAGTGATACTGTCGACTTCTAACACATGTAGGTCGACTACTAGTGCAAAACCATGTCGACTACTGAAGAAAATGTTGGTCACTGGTATCGACTACTACCTAGAGCATTGGGATTTTTTACAAAACTTGTTTTTCCCTTTTCAAACCATGTTGAATAATATTTCCCGCTGCCAGGTCTTTTAGGAAACGATCTTGGGTACACAATGAACAGGTTTGCAATGAGAAAAAAACCGAGTGAATATTGAAATGTCATCCATTTCTGACCTATATTTAAAATTTCAAGTATGTAGCTCATCATCAAAATTTCATTTGTTTAAACAAATAGGTATTATTTAAACAATTTTACAGACAAAAAACCGAGTGAATATTGCATTGTGATCCAGTTCTGACCTAAGTATTTTTAAAATTTCAAGTCAATAGCTCAGCATCAAAATTTAATTTGTATTATTACAAAAAGGTATTATTTAAACAATTTTACAGATGAGAAACCGAGTGAATATTGCAATGTGGTCTATCCCCGACTGACGGTTAAAATTTCTAGACTGTAGTTTACCTGGAAGATGAAAAAAAGGCAGTTTTATTCTGGGCGGCTACCCGGGACCCACCTAACGGCCGTTTTCGACGCGAAGTTTAGTGTTTTCCCATTCTGTTTTCTGCTTCTCCCTTGTTTCATTTATAAATTAAAGATATTTTCTACAGTCGGACATGAAGGAAAATGGATGTAGAAAAAATTACTTGCAGCTAATAAAGGTGTTGAGGGATGGCAAATTGTAACATATTATGTAAGTAAGATACCTAATATTGTTGGTCTGCCGAAAAAATCAGTTGGATATTGATGGCAGACCATGTCACAAAGTTTCTTCTTACAATGTAGTATCATGTGCCAAAATTTGAATCGTCCTAAAGAAGATGCATTTTTACCATAAAAATGGTCAATAATTGAAATTATTTCTGTTTTCCCACGTTTGAGTTCAGTCTGCCGCCAGAAGGCAGCGGAATATTGATGGCAGACTGCGTCAAAAAGTTTACACTAACATGCTAGTATCACATGCCAAAATTACAACTTTCCCAAAATACATTCATTTTGACCTTGAAAATTGCAATTTTTCAATTTCAGTCTGCCTAACTTAAAAAACGGGTTACTGAAGGCAGACTACTCTTTTTCAGTCTTATTGCAGGAGAACAATGTTGAGCCGAAATTTGAAGCATCCTAAAATCACAAAATTTTGATCAGTAATTTGGCAATTTTTGCATTTCAGTCTGTCGGTAGAAAGCAACTGGCTAGGCAAGGCAGACCATGGTCTATTGCTCTCATACCACAGGTACTTTAACGTATTGAAATTTGAATCTTCCTAAAACTGATGAAATTTATCACCAAATTTGGCAATATTTCAATTCAAGTCTGCCATTACTTTTCAACTGCTTTAGATTGGCAGACAAGTCTCAAACTCCTTATTTGGGCATATATAATCATGTGTGAAAATTTGAGGCGTCCCAAATACTGTAAATTTTACACCCGAAAAATGCAACTTTTGAAATTGAGTCTGCCACGCATTTTCAACCGGTTGAAAGTGGCAGACTGGTGAAAACATCTATGTTTGGACATAATCTATCATCTATAAAAGTTCCATCCATCCTAAAGACAGGTCATGTTTGTGCGTTTTCGTCACTTTTTAAATAGCTGCCATTTTTGAAAGCAACCGCTTTGAAATGGCAGACTTGGATTTTCTTACTCAGAATTGACTAGATTTTCATAATTTTATATCAAACCTTCTCCTAAAATGAACACCCATTTTCGGCCTCGGCTCCACATATTACATCCGAGTGCACGATGAACAAGGCTGAAGCTCCCAAATGCGTCAACTGCAAGGGAAACCATCCAGCAAATTATCGGGGCTGTGAAGTCGCTAAAGAGCTACAAAGGATGAGAAACAATGCCAAAGGATGAGAAACAAAGTCACATGTGGTAAATCCTAGCAGATCCCAACAGACCAACCGAGATGTTTCTGCTGATAGAAGTGTCACTAGACGGAAACGGCTAACCACAACTATGACAGGTGCTATCCCAAAGGTTTCATACTCATCAGTAGTGACAAAAAAAGAGGCGAATGAAGAAAAGGCGAGTTAGAAAAAATGCTCGCACAAATTTTGGAAAAAATCAACGAACAAAATCATACAAATAAGGTGTTATTTGAAAGAATAACCAAGCTAGAAAAGGGACTAAGTAACTACAGACTAATATGATGAATCCAACTCTAAGAATAGCCGCGTGGAATGCAAATGGTTTATACAACCACGTCAAGGAAGTAGAACTATTCCTTCACACTAACAAAATAGACATTCTACTTGTCTCTGAAACTCACTTCACAAGGTCTTCTTTTGTCTCGAGACTGTGAACGAAATCATCACCAAATACGCGAGGAAGCATGAACATCGCCTCCTCAATCATGAGAACCTGAAGATGCTCAACGTTCTGAACAACGAGGGAGAACTTCGGCGACTCAATCGAAACAAAACCACTGGACTTGATTGTGCTGTGCCATTAGTGAGTGCAAGTGTAACCCAGTGTCCCTGACTTTGCTCCAAAAATAGGCCAGACTTTATTGGAATTCTGCCTAACAGTGAGCTTGACTAATATGAAACTAAATATTGCTAGATGAAATGTATATATTTTCAGTTGCAATAAATACATATCACGAAGAAAAAAAAATTATTTTTTTAACGAAAGGTGTGGGCTTTGTAAAATGAACTTGGTTCGTTCTTTCCCCTGACCCTTCAACTTTGCCTGGCCCCCGTTAGCGGATACGATGATCCCGAGTTGGATTAAAGATTATCGTCTGTCTTATCACTATTTTAGTTTTTTGACATGAGTATGTCTTTTTGATGGGGTCAATCCAAAATTGTGCCAAACGCGTTACTCCAAAAGAGTTATAATCAACAATCTTGTCCTCAAAAAAGCATTACCATGTTTGACATGGTTTCATTGTTTTTATCGAGGAGTCATCATCAAATTTCGGCATAAATCGATTTTTGTAGGCGAAAACCCGTCTGAGTTACATTTCCCTAGTTACGAGGGTTTGACATGAATTTTCCATCGGACAGTCAGTATTATTTTTATAGAGATTGTTTGTCCACTAGTATCAAATGTGATGACAGGGGTGACATGGTTTCTTTGTTTTGATTTATTTATTTTATTTGTTAATAAATAAATGTCCAAAATTACAAATTACAATGTTGGAGATTTGGTGTAAAACACCAATACTATGCAATAATCACATATACATACAGAGTCGTACAACTAATGTCGTGGAAATTAATCTTCCATATGAGACGAAGCTCGTGTTGGAAGATGAGGGAGTACAAAGCCTTGGGAGGTAGGTATTTATAAATTGCTAAATACATATATCGCCAAGTAACACAAGGAAACAATATGTGGTGGACATACCAGGAATAGTTAGAAAAGCAATACATTTATAATTCAAATTATTAAGTGGGACAGAGTAAATTAAATGCATGTAATATATGTATAAGGATTATAGTACTATAATGTTATAAATGGGATAATTTAATGACAGTTCATCCAGTGACATTTCAACCTACAGGGGTCACGGGACGCGATGGAGATTAATTAGGAAGCTTTTGCTAAGTGGTCGACTAATTAATCTTTTAGACGCCTTGAGAATTTATTGAACAATTAGTTGATTTCTAAGTTGGTTTGGCAAATCATTGAAATCACTAAGACCCTTGTATTTATAGGAGTTCTGAGCAAAGGTAGTGCGGACAGCAGGGTACGAAGTCTTATTATCATTACTGAACCTCGTATTAATTGTATGTGTTGGTAGATTATAGTGCTTAGTTTTCAATATCTGTTTGATATTACTTGAAGAAATTAATTTATAGAAGGGTAGGATTTTAATATCTAAAAACAGCTTGGCAGTATGCACAACCCTCCCGGTTCTCGCTATTTTTCTGATGGTTGCCTTCTGGGTGATTTGGATAGGAACCAAATTTGTCTTGTAGGAGCTACTCCATATGGGTAAACACAGTTCATCTACTCTAATCCGATAACGGAATGAGATATCGCATGAAGACAAAATTTGTTACGTACCCAATGCTCGTATGATACCATTCAAAACATTTTTGATTCCGCCAAATTTTACTTTGCGTAAAACTACTCCTTTTTTGCTTATTCGTACAAATACTTACTGCTTCGAAAATTCGCTCATACGATCATGCTGCATAACTGGGACTCTTTTTCCCCATGAATTTGGGAATTTGTAAAAATTGACACACCACGGTATAAAGGTTGCCGAAAAGGTTATACTGGAAAGGCTCACGTACCTGCATATCGCACCTGCCCCATAAATAATACTTTACGAAGACATTCTCTTTTCCTACTTTGCACACATGGTATCCTAATCCTCCCAGTCCTTCGATATTTTCCCACCGACTACGCAGATAATAAGAGTCGTAAACCTGGTAGAAACCAATTTAAAAAGTGGGAAATCCCCCAAAGCTACTGAAAACGAAAAACTATCCCGAGTTGGATTAAAGATTATCGTCCGTCTTATCACTATTTAAGTTTTTCGACATGAGTATGTCTTTTTGATGGGGCCAATCCAAAATTGTGCCAAACGCGTTACTCCAAAAGAGTTATAATCAACAATCTTGTCCTCAAAAAAGCATTACCATATTTGACATGATTTCATTGTTTTTATCGAGGAGTCATCATCAAATTTCGGCATAAATCGATTTTTGTAGGCGAAAACCCGTCTGAGTTACATTTCCCTAGTTACGAGGGTTTGACATGAATCTTCCTTCGAACAGTATTATTTTTATAGAGATTGTTTGTCCACTAGTATCAAATGTGATGACAGGGGTGACATGGTTTCTTTGTTTTGATTTATTTACTTATTTTATTTATTTATTAATAAATGTTCAAAATTACAAATTACAATGTTGGAGATTTGGTGCACCAAATCTCCATGTTAAACATCAACATGTTAACATAAACGTTAACATGTTAAACACCAATACTATGCAATAATCACATATACATACAGAGTCATACAATTAATGTCGTGGAAATTAATCTTCTATATGAGACGAAGCTCGTGTTGGAAGATGAGGGAGTCCAAAGCCTTGGGAGGTAGGTATTTGAATTGCTAAATACATAATATGTGTTTATATTATATCGCATAATACATAATATGGGTTTATAGTATATCGCATAATACATAATATGTGTTTATATTAAATCACCAAGTAACACAAGGAAACAATATGTGGTTTATAATATGTGTTTATATTATATCGCCAAGTAACACAAGGAAACAAACAGTATGTGGTGGACATACCAGGAATAGTTAGAAAACTTATAGAAAACATTTATAATTCAAATTATTAAGTGGGACAGTGTCAATTAAATGCATGTAATATATGTATAAGGATTATAGTTATAAATGGGATAATTTAATGACAGTTCATCCAGTGACATTTCAACCTACAGGGGTCAAGGGACGCGATGGAGATTAGCTGGCCATACACGGACGTTCTTTCCTCTCGAAAATCGCCGAGTGTGGAAACGCCGAAGGAAAACGGGGAAGGAAAGAACGGGAAGGGAAAGTGTGGTGAACAAAATGCGAAAAGTTTGTTCCCTTGGTAAATCGTGGCGCGTGGATACGGCAGAGGGTTCGGGAAGGGACTCGTGGTAGGAAAGAGCGGGAAGGGAAAACTGGGCCGAACTCTTGAAAAATTTTGAGACGAAAGGATTTGGCAAATGATCGACTGGCGCGTTATCATTTGAGAGGAAAAAGCGTTAGTTAGTGGGGAAACCCCCTCATTTATCGTGGCGTTTATCGTGGAGCGTTGTCATGTTTGAAATTCGTACAGGATCGAAGGAAAATCGAGAGGATTTTCAGTCTGATGTTGGAGTTCTTTCTTGCTGGTGTTGAGAGCGTAAGCTGCGGATAAAATGAGTATTCAAGGCCGAAAAAAGAAGGAATTCATACTGGCGTGCGCCCTCTTATGTCAAAGTACGGTAGTTTTGGGAAAGAAGACCCGGAAAAAGAGAGAAGTTTGGCAGAAAAAGTGGTTGGCTGACCGCGAAAAGTATGGTCACATGGGCTTGTTGAGACTGGGCTTTTTGGTTTATTATCTTCGATAATGAACCATTGGAATCGCCCAAAGAAAAAAATTTTTTAACCCCCCCTCAAAATTTGTTGGTTTACGTTTCAAGATACGTAGATTCAGAAAATCGAATAAAAAAAAATCCGTCCGTCCGCCGTACGCCGTCCCCCGTCCGCCGTCCCCCGTCCGCCGTCCGCCGTCCGCCGTCCGTGGCACTTTGCCCAGTTAGCGTTGAGCTAAAATTACGAAATTTGGTTTCTGGGTTTGGACCAGCCCCACAATGATCCTCGAAACTTTTCATAACCCTAGGTGAAGGGGAAGGGGTTCAAAACGAAATTTAAAATTTCGACGATGTCATATCTCAAAATATTCAACTGAACCGTGTAATTTTTAGTTCACTTTTGAATGACCTGAAAAATTACGAATCTTTTAAGACCAATTGGATTTTTGTGCGACCAGCCGTTCGTTCACAGTTAGCGCGCAAAGGTTTAGGAAAAACACTAAACTTTCGCGTCGAAAACGGTCGTCATGTGGGTCAACCGCCAGACGCCCAGAATAAAACTACCTTTTTTCATCTTCCCGGTAAACTACAGTCTAGAAATTTTAACCGTGGATAAATTTTATTCGGGGATAGGCCACATTGCAATATTCACTCGGTTTCTCATCTGTAAAATTGTTTAAATAATACCTTTTTGTAATAATACAAATTAAATTTTGATGATGAGCTATTGACTTGAAATTTTAAAAATAGTTCAGAACTGGATCACAATGCAATATTCACTCGGTTTCTTGTCTGTAAAATTGTTTAAATAATACCTATTTGTTTAAACAAATTAAATTTTGATGATGAGCTAGATACTTGAAATTTTAAATATAGGTCAGAAATGGATGACATTTCAATATTCACTCGGTTTGTATGACATGGTATGAATATGGTATGGTATATTATTGTATGTATGATTTGGTATAGTACAATATGGTATGATAGGAAAGAAATTCGTATGGTATGGTATGAGTACGGTGAGAATATGGTATGGTGCCGATTTGCAACACAGTCTGGTATAGACAGAAGTGTGATCTGCACAAGGAAGATAATAAACCGTTGTGTCAAGAATTTGCAGAGTTTTAGAGACCAAGTCGCGATCAGCATCCGGGTCTACCTTTTTATACAGCTCGATAAGCGCATCGTACCCAACATTCTTTAAATTGCGGTTTACATACTCTTTGGACTTTGTTTTCCAAAGAGCTGGATGCTCCCGGTATATTGAAATGAATTCGGTCATTCCACGAATCGTCTGCACAACACTTCCATTTCATCATCAAATCCCCTCCCAATTCCTCTCACGAACAACAACCACTAACGCAGATGATTCTCAAAAAGATCATTCCACGAATCGTGTGCAAAATAACTCCCCGTTTTTTCATGGCGCGTCTCAGCGCCCACTCACACACGTGATTTTCAAGATGAAATGATTACGAGCCATGATTTTCTAGAGGAAAGAACGTCCGTGTATGGCCAGCTATTAATTAGGAAGCTTTTGCTAAGTGGTCGACTAATTAATCTTTTAGACGCCTTGAGAATTTATTGAACAATTAGTTGATTTCTAAATTGGTTCGGCAAGTCATTGAAATCACTAAGACCCTTGTATTTATAGGAGTTCTGAGCAAAGGTAGTGCGGACAGCAGGGTATGAAGTCTTATTATCATTACTGAACCTCGTATTAATTGTATGTGTTGGTAGATTATAGTGCTTAGTTTTCAATATCTGTTTGATATTACTTGAAGAAATTAATTTATAGAAGGGTAGGATTTTAATATCTAAAAACAGCTTGGCAGTATGCACAACCCTCCCGGTTCTCGCTATTTTTCGATAGGAACCAAATTTGTCTTGTAGGAGCTACTCCATATGGGTAAACACAGTTCATCTACTCTAATCCGATAACGGAATGAGATATCGCATGAAGACAAAATTTGTTACGTACCCAATGCTTTGCAATAAACCCCCAATACTTTGCGTAAAACTACTCCTTTTTTGCTTATTCGTACAAATACTTACTGCTTCGAAAATTCGCTCATACGATCATGCTGCATAACTGAGACTCTTTTTCCCCATGAATTTGGGAATTTGTAAAAATTGACACACCACGGTAAAAAGGTTGCCGAAAGGGTTATACTGGAAAGGCTCACGTACCTGCATATCGCACCTGCCCCATAAATAATACTTTACGAAGACATTCTCTTTTCCTACTTTGCACACATGGTATGTCCTAATCCTCCCAGTCCTTCGATATTTTCCCACCGACTACGCAGATAATAAGAGTCGTAAACATGGTAGAAACCAATTCAAAATGTGGGAAATCCCCCCAAAGCTGCTGACAACGAAAATTCGTTAAAATGAGTGAACCATTGTACCGTCTGGTACGTAGGTACGTAGGGACAGGTAGCTGAAGTCAAGTAGTGACAACGTTCAATCCCTTCTCCATCTTATCCATTCCTCGACCAAAGAACCGGCGGCTCACTTCACAGACGGCGACACGTGTCGACAAACGTTGGGTTTTCCCCAAAAAGCCATAACACATTTTTCAAGACTTTCTTGACAGCTCGCACTTAATATACGGGACGTCGACTAAGACCCTAGTGGCATTAATCCTTCGTTCCTCGCCAATCTTAACGGTTCCTTCAACCTGTCAGTACCTATTTCTTCAGACATCCCTTGAAAATGTTAGGTACCTACTTTGTAGTTTTCAGACCTCTAGAGTTATAATATGGATATGGACTTTTAATTGGATAACGTTTTTGGGTGTCGTACAAGTCCTCATTACTGAAACATATTTGTGAGGAACTGTGAAACTCCAAACGTTATAACTTCATAACAAAACTTTTGAAAAATCCCAAATGTCTTCACAATAGTCCTTATATATTTGTAAGGAACTGTGAACCTCCAACCGTTATAACTTCATAATAAAACTTTTGAAAAATCCCAAATGTCTTCACAATAGTCGTTATATATTTGTAAGGAACCGTGAACCTCCAACCGTTATAACTTCATAATAAAACTTTTGAAAAATCCCAAATGTCTTCACAATAGTCGTTATATATTTGTAAGGAACCGTGAACCTCCAACCGTTATAACTTCATAATAAAACTTTTGAAAAATCCCAAATGTCTTCACAATAGTCCTTATATATTTGTAAGGAACTGTGAACCTCCAACCGTTATAACTTCATAATAAAACTTTTGAAAAATCCCAAATGTCTTCACAATAGTCGTTATATATTTGTAAGGAACCGTGAACCTCCAACCGTTATAACTTCATAATAAAACTTTTGAAAAATCCCAAATGTCTTCACAATAGTCCTTATATATTTGTAAGGAACAGTGAACCTTAGTTAATGCTTTAGCCCACCATTGGGTGAGGACTACTGCCTCATGTACCATGTGATTTTTGTTATTATATATCTATATAATCACACTAAATAGTGTCTAACACAATAAAGTTACTGAGTGTGTGTGATTTAGTTTGACCGTCAGTAAGAATGATGTTGATGTCGCCCCTCGACATCCCTCAACATCAATAAAGTTACTATTATTAATAAAAAAAAAAAAAAAGAAAATAAAAGAGCTCTACAAATCATTAGCATGTTTAGGGAAAGTGAAAAGTAAAGAGTAGCCATAGGTACTTGTTTCATGGTATAGTTAGATTTTTGACCTCCTCTTCTCTACGATCTCAAGAGAAAAAGACATTCAACAGCCCTTTGACATGAGATCAGTTTGGAGAATGTAAACATTTATGATGCCGTATATGATTATATCACAATGAAGAAGAAGAAGAAGAAGAAGAAGAAGAAGAAGAAAAACGTTGATTGAAATAATATACCTACACACTATGAAATGCAAGAAAATGATGTAAATAAACTGTACGGCATTGTAATCCGTCTGCCGGAAGAAGGGGCCATTCATGAGTGGGGAAGAATACAAGTATGTGGAGTGAAGATTAAATATGGAAAATAAACAAAAATTGGTTGAAAACAAAAAGATACTGTTATCTTGAACAAAAATAAATGGATTGAAAAAGTTAAAAATTAAATTCCCTGACTAGGAAGGACCTATAGCGCCACACCGAAGCACAAAACACTTCCAACCTCGTCCAGTCAGGTCCGTCTAGAATCCGGATTGCCTCGCTGCGGGTCAATGTGTTCTTGGAAAACGCGCATCGTCGAAACTCAGAGAGGACGGGGCACTGGCAGAGGAAGTGGAATATAATATATATATAATAATAATATATATATAATTATCCTCTCGTTCGTGCAGGTTGCAGAGTGCGCATTCCTCATTTCTCCCAGAGTCGTACGGCTTCGCGTTCAGGTTTAAGGACTCTGCGCGTACTTTGAAAGCCCATCGGGCCACCCTCAATGGCAAGCCGGCATCATGCACCAAACTGGCGCACTTTACAGCTCACGGTAGAGTGTGAATGTGTCCGAAGCCTCGACCCGTGCCAGCAGGTTTGACCGTTTCCGCACTCTCACAGCCGAAATGAGTTCCTCCATGTCCGACCCGAGAACCCGTGTTTCAAAAACACTTAAGTTGTCAGGGATGGCATACTCGGCGCAGAGGGAGGCGTAACGCTCAGCGAACCCTTTGCAACGCCTTATCATCTCAATGGCCACGACTCTGGGCAGTCGGCAATCAGACATCCTCATGACCCTCCGGAGGTAGGCGAAATGCAGCTTTAATGTATAAACCGACAGGGCGTCCAACTCTGTTTCCAAGAGGAGTATACCTATAAGTTGGGGCAAATTGAGGGAGATGAAACAATTTTTTAATGAAGAGTAGCAAAACTCCCTCGACCGAGCTATACTCCAAGCCTCCCCACACCTGAGCAGCATAGCACAAAATGGCTCTCACTATAGCATTAAAAATGTCCATCTTTGCAGACAAGGGGATATTTGGATTAGAGAAAGCCTTTCCCCAAATACAATTCATTGTCGCCTTGGATGCTTTGGCCTTGCGTGTCAGGTGTTTTGAGTAAGACAGTCTTGGCGTGAGTGTTACACCTAAATAAGGGTACTCATTAACTATCTCCAAAACATCATTGCCATAGTGCCATATATCACAATGATAAACGTGAATTTATAAGAAGTGCCCTACTGAATTGTAAACATTGCTTAAAAATAGAATAGTTAATAATAATAACCATATATTATATGGTTGAATGGCTTTATGCCTATACCAAATAGGAAAACGGAATACAATGTTAATTGTCTCAAGTGGTTTAATTCAGTTATCAAGTGAAACATGTGCAAACTATACTTGTGGTCAAAAGATTTGAATATTTCCCAATTAATAAACCCAAACGTCTGATAAAAAATAACTAACATAAAAAAATCTATAGTCATGCACCAGAGGGGGTTCAAAAATTTCAATGGTGCTGGGCAAAAAACGCAGTGGGTTTGGGCAAACGCTTGTGAGAAAAAGAGGTGGGTTTGGACAAATGCGTTTATAATATCATATCCATCGTAAGTTAGGTAGATATTATTTCTATCTATATTCACATCCATCGCTCGGGAGTGCACCGGTCAACTGATTCCGATTTGCCCAATCTCATGCCTTCCGATCTTATCGCGCTGAAGACAAGTTGCCCAAAACCATTGGCTCACCTTGGACCTAATGCAACGCGATTTCAACGACCTCTCACGTCGAGTCAAGAATTTGCAGAGTTTGATTGTATTATGCACTTTGGCCAGTTAGCTTTGTGCTAAAATTACGAAATTTTTGTTACCTACGGGTTCGGACCAACCCCACAATGATCCTCGAAACTTTTCATAACCCTAGGTCAAGGGGAAGGGGTTCAAAACGAATTATGAAATTTTGAAAATTTCATATCTCGAAAACATCATATAGAACGGTGCAGTTTTTAGTTCGCATTTAGTTAAAGTTTATTGTTTAGAATTTTTTGAGACCATCCGCAGCTTCCTACGATCAACTGTTCGTTCACAATGAGGGCTCAAAGGTTGAGCCGATATGAACCTGTCAACACGATCGTGAATCAAACGATTGAAATACAGGTCAATGATCATACTAAGGAGCTGTTTGGAACATCATAATATGATGGTCATATTATGGTTTTAGTGATGTCGAGTTTTTTGTTCTTAGGTACGTTTCGTTCTACGGAATGAAGGTAATTTCGACTGTTTGTTGGTAGGTATGCGTACTTCTTTTATAGAAAAATTATTGCTGACGTAGTATTAAAAACCCCAGAATTATATCGGTACATTTTATTTGTAGTTAATTCATCATCTCTATCATTCAGGTTCTGCACAAAGGAACCCAGTCGATTCCAACAGCCGGATTTGGTAATGCAGTTAACGTACAGTATTTTGGTTTATTATCTTGGATAATGAACCATTGGAATCGACCAAAGAAAAATTTTAGCCTCCCTCAAAAGTTTCAAGATATTTTACGATTCGGATTCAGAAAATCCGTCCGTACGCCGCGGCACGTTGCCCAGTTAGCGTTATGCTAAAATTACGAAATTTGGTTTACGGGTACACCCCCCCCCTCCCCCCTTCACGCTGGGGGTTCTAGACTTCACGATTATAATCTTCGGACTCAAGTGAAATTTGTTGACGAGGAGATAATATACATTCAAAATCTGCGTACTTTAAATAGTAATAATAAATCTACCATTAGTGAACTAGACAGAAGGGTGATCTGCACATAGAAGATAATAAATCGTTGGATTCGTAATGTTCGTGGAACGGCGCACAGTGGGCTAGATCGCATAATTAGGTGGAAAAAACCCCATTTTTGAAAGTTAACAGAATGCGATTTCAATAGGTGGGTTTCATAGAGGTGTTGTTGACAAACTCTGCCCTGGAAGGGGGAGCGCCAATGTTCACACAAAGACGCGTGATGAGACTTGAAACAGTCAAAATACTCGATTTATCTCTACTCTCACTTCATAATGTGTTTGTCTGCTGTGGAGTCCAGTCGCTCTTCAGAATCAATTTGATGATGGAGAGTTCCACCCAAGGTAAGTAGAAAACATCCTTCAAATTCGACATTTGATTAATTTTGATTTTTTTCTGTTCCTGCTAAAAAAAAAATATGGAAAAGTCGTTTAAATCAGCTTTAAAATACAATTACTAAAATCGCAGGTAATTGCAGGTTTTGCGCTCCTTGAATATGTGATCTAGTAGAGTTCTATTAGAGAAATAAGAAAAAAACTGGCCGTTAGCACCCCGCGATAAGGCGTAATGTTGATTTTTCACAGGGAATTCCGGTACTCTAACCTACCACTGGATCTTCCAGCAGTGGAGAGGCCTGACGCGTGATGCTACTATTGAAGAAACCGCAACAAATCTTCCAAATCCGACAACAGGTGATCTAGACTACTATAAGGTACTTGTTGATTTGACGAAAGTCGTTAAAAACATCGAGTTAAGATAGTCACAAACTTAACTTAACATCTCTCTAACTTCATTAATCGAAATAAGTCTTGGTTTCTTGGTTGAACACGATATTTGACATTCCAACATTGGTCGAAGAGGCTTCGGCAAGATCTCGTCAAGGTGGCCGACCAAAAAAACGGTTTGAAGAATGCGGGAAGAAATAAAAAATATGCAAAATCAAGGATTTAATTAAATCCTTGATTTTGCATATTTTTGATTTCTTAATTTTTGATTTCATTAATGGGTCACACCATTGAGGAACTCTCTCTTGCTATTGAACGAAAGCTGCATGCAGCATTTTTACTTTTTTATTGAGAGCTCTGCAAATTATTGTTTTTTCATTTTTAAGATGACATTATTTGTTACCGCTAGTCACGAAGCATTAATTTATTTTTAATCTAGCCCTGTTAATAAAGTTTTCTATTGATCCTTGGTTTTTACTTATTTAGAAACCTAAAAAAATCATCAAGGTGATACCTAATATGGAGTTTCTTGGAATATCTCACATTTTATGACAATTTTTGACACAAAAACGAGTATAATTCATGAACTGTTAACTTTATCAACTGGAGGGTAGTCTAAATCAACTCAGCACATGAAAATACATTGAAAAAGGGATTTTTAGCCACTACGTTACTTATTTTGAGTTTTTTCCACCTAATTATGCGATCTAGCCCACTGTGCGGCGGTGGGAGCGGCGAACACGGAGGGGAGTCGAGAAGGCCACTTCCTACCCCACTTCTGCGTCCACCCACACCCGCCCGCTTTCCTCTTCCTCACCCACTTTTACATTCACATTCACCCACAATTTAAAATTAAACGGATGTTGCGGGGGGGGGGGAGGAGAGAGGGAGAGCGTATGATTAAGAGACAACCCCCGCCTCCCCCTCATCAACCACCCACACCCGCCCGCCTATCTAAACCGTTTGTTCGCCCATTCCTCCAATCCCGGATATTGTTTGCAGATCAGTGTGATCTGTACAAAGAAGATAATAAACCGTTGTGTCAAGAATTTGCAGAGTTTTTTTACCATTGGCACGATTCTTTATTACACACAAAAGACCAATAAGAGCAATGGCGTCATCGTCAACGTATGACGCCATGATGGTGAGGATGTTTAGAACTAAACTCAAGAAAGGACAATGGACAGACGCTACATCTTTCACGATACCGCAGGTGGGAAATCGCATGAGTTCATCGTGCAGATCAAATGACTGTGCAGATCAAATCTCAAGGATTTATTGTACGACGAGCTTATCGTACGATAAATCGTTACGTGAATGGCTGTCTTTCACTCGCTCGCCAACCGACTGGCGCACAGTGGATGGGAACAGCAATTTTGATCCAAGTGATTGAACTTGTTATAGATCCTCATGTTTTTTGGGGTGCTGAGTCGATTGAAACCATTCCCGAGTCGCTAAATATGACCGGTAATCGGATAGCAACGTTTCACACTTATTTTCTCCTTGATAAACTAATGAACTGTACTATGACAGCATCTTTTTGAAATTCTGCCTACTCACGTGCTTTTCCTCTGGTGTAGGAACACATATTTACCGGTCACATCCCTTACTACTGCACCCAGTATCTACTCCCAAACATTTTGGGCCAAAATGATAACTAAAAAAGTGAAAAAAGAGGTGTGGCGATGAAGGACAAATGAGAACCTTTTTCATTTTTCATAGCTCGTAAGGAATAATTATTATTCAATTTATCACCTATTTCCAAGAAATATTTTATCAAACAATTGTCAAAAATAAACTAAGTAATAACTGAAATAAATAATCTGATCCTATTATCGTCCTTTAGTCAAATTTTGTAGAACTCGATTCTCGTCCTAAGTGAGTGGGAGGCGGGTTGACTTTAGTTCCACACAGGTTTAAACTGATGCCTAACTAAAGTAAACCCAAGAACTAAAGTTATTATCGTTCCTAGTATCGTTCTTGGGTAAATCACGAGAGTAGGCAGAATTTCAAAAAAAATCCACAGTCATGCAGCATGGCTTTTGAAGAAACAATTGTTTTTATGTAAAATGTCTCCATTAAAGAACATGATGTCCATGAAGAACATCTCAAGTATTAACCACGTTTCTTCATCTCTATACCAAGATAAATGTTAGGGATAGAACTCCCTCACTCTCTTCCCATGTACGTCATAACCATCTCTCTGGTTACCACGGCTCCTTATATTACTGAGGTGAATTACCGAGAACACGAAACTTCGTATAGAACCTGAGGCTCTTTTTGCTTCCGAGTTTATCATAGTAGCCTAATTAAGGGACGGGGATGGTGGGTAATCGCCCTCCAAAATTGAAATTTCCGCTCGGATTTTACGTTTCAAACCTGTCTGAAAAAATAAAGATCCACAATCATGCAGCATATAAAAGCGAATTTTTCGAATAAATAATTGGTTTTATGTAAAATCTCCATTGAAGAACAAGATGTCAATGAAGAACATCACAAGTATCAACCACTTTTCTTCACCTTCAAGGTGCTCCAGTTTGAGAACAGAATAAGGTATAGAGATTCTGACTTAACCATCTTATTCAGCGTGTAAAAACCTTTAAAATGAGGTGTCACTTGTCAGACTTTCATTTTTTGGGTGACACAAAAATGGTGAGACACTTAAATGAGTGCGTAGTCGGATTATTCAAGTCCCAGGACATGGTTTTTCCAAAAATCCTCTTAATCACTGCTTACTCTTGGTGATGCACCAAAATAATGTGAAAAAAAGATCAGTAACACCTAAACATGTGTACAATCCATATGGTATATTTCGTCTTGCGGAATTTCCCTAGGCGTAATTAATCAACAATAACAGTTACTGCTTCACCAAAACCTTAATTTCAAGCATACGACCAATTATCACAGAAATAGGGAAACTAAGGGTTAGGTTTGTGTCCGAAGGTATCTAGGAACAATATAAAAATGGAAAAACAATTTAATCAACGTATTCATTTTTTGAGGTTTTTGCACGCCTCCATCCACTGTGCGACTTCCACGCGTCTTAAATATTAACAATAAAACAAATCTTTAATTTTACAAAATGTAAGTTCTATTAGAATCTCTATGATAAAATTTAGCCTCAAATCACTAACCGTTAAAAAACCTTTTTTTAACCATGGGGGTCTCTGGTTGCTCTTCTGACGTCAATAAAAGCTTCTTTGCCTAAAGCGATCTGTTGATCCATTTGAAAAATTCTCCTTCGGTGTTCATAACCTTGCAACTATCTCCCATGAAGGACAAATTCTTCATTTCTTTCGCCTTCTGCTCCCCACCATACGTTGCTCTCTTATTTTCCATTGTAAATCCACGTAAAATCTTATTAGAGGGAAAAATGTTCAGGATTCGTTCGCAGTGCGCGTTCTGCCAGTTCAAGCGGTTACAAACTACGCAAGCGCAGTCGAGTTTTGTCACTCGCAATTCCAGAACTCCAGAGTTCCAGAATGCTGAGTTCTGCGTTTGCAGTGTTTCGGGAACCCAGTCCCCTAACAAATCTAACAGCCCCATTTTTTTTTTTTTAAACTTTCAAGCAGTTTACAGGCGTGGGGCTATTCGGCAACGGGACAAACGAGCACCGTAGGAACCGAACAACAAAGCGTAAACGACCTGCGCAGTAGTGTACAGCGCAGGAGATCTCTGTTGATGTGTACAGTCGGTCCCAAAAGTGCCTCCCACCACCCTCTAGCGCCAGCCAACCAGAGCGCAATTCCGGATTGCGGCGTCGGATAGCCGCACACCTGTGCTAGGGATGTTCATATTGTCGTTTCGATATTTCCGATACTTATGGAAAGATATTACGGGCCTACCACGACCAACCTGATTCCGGTGGCCATGATGGGTTTTTCAGAACCTACTACAAAATCAGGAAGCGCTTTTACTGGAAGAACATGAAGAGTGACATCCAAAGTTGTGTTAAAAGCTGTCACATCTGTCAAACCACAAAATTCAAGTATCGAGCTAAGCCCGATTCAATGATTATCCCCATCAAGGCTCACGCACCGTTTGAATGCTTACATCTCATGCACTCAGTCGTTCTTGGTCGTAGTGGACGAGTATACTCGACTTACCTACGCGAAGGTCATGAAAGAGAGTAGTGAGGCTGTATTAAGGTATTTAAAAGATTTTGCCCGCATCAATAAAGTGAAAAGAATAGTCACAGATAATGGGTTGCAGTTTGTGTCCAAACCTGTCGCCAAATTTGCACGTGAAAACGGAATTTCGTGGGTCACATCAGCTCCTTACCATCCCGAGGGAAACGGACTGGCTGAACGTAAAGTACATGATCTAAAGCAGTACCTGGCCTCATACCCATCATTCAGTGGTGGTTGGAAAAAATGTATCGACGCAGGAGTTAAACATCTCAACCGTTCCGACACTTCAGCACTAGGTTGCTCCCCACAATTCAAGGCTTTCAGCAAAGTTCCTTTATTTCCAGCCGACTCCAAATTTGGCATAACTGATAATGATTTAGGCCAAGAAACGCCCTTATCACCAGAAGAACAAAAAACCTACAATGAGCGTTTGAAGGAACATTTTGATCGAAGACACGCCAAGCATATACCACAATTCGTAGAAGGAGGATTAATCCTGGTTCAAGCTGGATTCAAGGGCAAGGATCCGATTGTTAAAGGTCCGTTTACTTTGAAGAAAATAATATGGATGGATAATTACCCAAAGACGTTGGTGTACCAAGACGAAAAAGGACATATTAAAAAAGCAGCAGTCCGGAACACGCTCCCGTACCATTGCAGGAGCAATGATTCTCCTAAGTCGGGGGATGTAACTACCTAACTTCAGTGTATTCAACCATATGTTATTATTGCCCTGGTTGTTGTTACGGGGAATGAAAATTGGGATAGATAAACATTTATTAAATCAGTTTGATTCTTGAGCTCACCTAACTTTTGCTTAATTTATGTTTTTAAGCTTTTCTTATGCAAGTATAGGGTTGCTTGCATATTTTTATAAAAAATACGGTTTTTGATCCCGATAATCACGATAATATCGTATCACGATACCCTCATTCTACGTATCATCAATTTTGGCCAAATTCTGTTTTTAATGGACCCTACAGTATTTCCTAAAGCCCGATCGAATGGTGCTGTCTCCTAGAATGATTGCTTATGGGAGAAATAGACAGTTTTCTAATAACCCCTATCTAATAACCCCTATTTTTGTTTGCTTACGGCTTCCAGTACCTCGTGTCAGACCTCCAGTCATGGGATCCAATACCGCTTACGGCTTCCAGTACCTCGTCTCAGACCTCCAGTCATGGGATCCAATACCGCGTATCAGAATTAAGACCATTTTGGCGTCCGTATAACACGTTTTTATCAGGACATCAGAGAGAAAATAATGTAGAATGAAGAGTAGGTACCACAAGGGCACACTGTCCCCAAGTTCGATTTCAATTTACCTACTCAGACTTTTCAGTTTCATTGGAATTTTTCATTTTATTTACATTGTAAGGACACCACTATTATTTTACGGTGGTGATTCGGTAATGAATTAATTACTTCAGAAATATATTAATTTCAAAAGAAACTTTTTTTCATTTGACTTTCGTTGTAATATTCGCAAATTAGCCACCAATCGCACCATTCTTGTGCTGACAATACCACGTATGAGGGTTCTCGTGTTCAAAAAGCCATTTAAGGGAATTTCTCTATGCCCATTATTATTGGAGAGGGCTGTCAAGGCAAATTTTTTTTTGTATATTTTTTATCAAATGACATGAATACATTTACAACACTCTTTATCGCTTATTCAGGCTTGCCCTCATGGTGACAGTCCTTGGGTGGGGAGTATTACACTATTTTAGAGTGGGTTATAATTTCTTTAATTTATGATGTCGGAGAGGTATCTTGGTGTGATGAGACGTCTTGATGTGGGTGGTTGAAAGCTTTCACTTACGAGGGGGTTGAAGTGGCCTTCATTCCGTAGATGGAAGCTGATTGAGTGCTTTACGAGGTACTGTTGCGGGGATTCAATGTGTAGATCGTTGTAAATTGTTTCATTTCGTACAAATGGCGGTGTTTGAACGATATGTCTTTGTAGGATTTGTTTTGTTGTTGTTCTAGTCTCTTGAATTCAGATTTTGAGCAGGTTTCCCAGATTTCGGCAGCATAGGTCCAAATCGGACGTATCAGTACCTTGTACATGATAATTCGGTTTTGTAGTGACACATGTGGGCTGTGCAGTAGAGTTCGTTGTTGCGAACATCGGTTCCTAAGTCTCTCGATCAAATCTGAGACATGTTGGTGATATGTGAGGCGCTGGTCCAGAGTTACACCAAGGTATCTGTGAGTGGTAAAATTTGGGATGAACTGCTGAAGGTATTCCAGGATTGGCTCAGTGTAGCGTCTTTTGTAAGGCAAAACTCGATTTTAAAACATTCACATAATTTGCCTACTATACAACATTAAAAATTAAAAAAAAAATATTTTTTTTTTATTGAAAGAGTTATGGATTTGAAGAATTTATTGATATGAGGCATTTTGGATGTTGAGTACCGTTTCTGATTTGAAAGAGTTCGAATTGTAGAGTTCTCTTTTATTCCCTTGTTTCTTTCATTCTGCATGGAAAAATGGACCAATGGTTTTCAGATCAAAAACTTCTAATCTGATATTCTTGTTTTACCAAGAGACTCAGTTACCCATAATTGTGATAAATAGCATTCTGAATGTATTAGGTGAAGTTAGAATGAATGAATGAATGAATGAATAAATACTGTATTTAGCACCCTTATGGTGCGCTACAGGGGATGCCGCCGAGACGACGTAGTTACATAAATGCAATTTTATTTTAATACACTTTATCACAATACATTGCCACTTATTAGCATACATATTTGCCATAATACAAATTATTATATTTCGTATAATCCATATGAATGTACCTATTCAACTATTCCAGTAGGTAACCATTCGAGTAGGTATCATTTGTAAGACCCTCCGCTAGGAGCACAGGTGGTCAACACCGACGACCTTCAAAGGACAGAGGGTTGTCCTCTGTCTGATATTTTCGGAACTGTCTTGGAAGCTTGGAAGGGTGCGTCAGTTACAAAAAACTCTTTTATATGTATAAATACGCGTTTAAATTTCCATACGTTTACATCTTTCACCATTCCATATAATATAATATTAGCTAGGCTACGTTACATTCATCGTTTTATTAATTTCATTAATATAAGTTCGTGTATTTTGTTAACAGGCTCCTTGTATTACTTAGGTAGTTGTCTTTATTGTTAGTATGTTATTAGGTTAGATATTCATATATACATATATATTTCCTTGTTAGTTTGGTTTTGTTTAGTTATTATCTTATTTATTACGCAGGAACGCTCTAATTTTTAACGCATTTGTAGTGTAGTAAAATATTTTATTTACCATTTCCCGATTTTCTCCATTTAACAAGTTTCTATGAAAGTTCTCTTCGTTTATGTTTTGTAGATAATCCCCTAGGTAGGAAGATCTATTTATTTATTTATTTATTTATTTATTGATTGGCATCCAAAATACAAGAAAACTCTGCAAATTCTTGACACAACGGTTTATTATCTTCCTTGTGCAGATTACCCTTCTGTCTATACCAGACTGTGTTGCAAATCGGCACCATACCATATTCTCACCGTACTCATACCATTTCTTTCCTATCATACCGTACTGTACTATACTAAATCATACATACAATAATACACCATACCATGTCGTACCAAAATTCGTTTTGAACCCCTTCCCCTTGACCTAGGGTTATGAAAAGTTTCGAGGACCATTGTGGGGTTGGTCTCCTGTCAGCCGTCTTACGTCATACGCTCGTGCGTCATAGGCTCTGACGTACTTGTTGGCCACCTGCCAGCCGTCTTACGTCATTCGCTCGTGCGTCATAGGCTCTGACGCACTAGCTAGCCTCCTGCCAGCCGTCTTACGTCATACGCTCTGACGCACTTGTTGGCCTCCTGCCAGCCGTCTTACGTCATACGATTGTGCGTCATAGGCTCTGACGTACTTGTTGCCCTTTTCCAGCCGTCTTACGTCATATGCTCGTGCGTCATAGGCTCTGACGTACTTGTTGGCCTCCTGCCAGCCGTCTTACGTCATACGCTCGTGCGTCATAGGCTCTGACGTACTTGTTGGCATCCTGCCAGCCGTCTTACGTCATACGCTCGTGTGTCATAGGCTCTGACGTACTAGTTAGCCTCCTGCCAGCCGTCTTACGTCATACGCTCGTGCGTCATAGGCTCTGACGTAATGGCCCGCCGGTCGCTTGTGTTCTGACGTGATCTGAGGGAAAGGGTGAATCAAGGGAACAAATTTTTCCCGTTTCAGTTTATGTGCCAAAGCAAAGACATGAAAATGTCAAAAAAATATGTAAATAGGTACCTAAGCCCAACTGTAATGTCAATTTTCTGACAATGAGTTTTCGACTATAGTTTTCATACCTTTTTACTTAAGTACTTATTGCAATTTGAGACTGATAATGAGCTGTTTGCAAATAAAAAGTCTGATAACTACTTTATTACATCTTATTAATCTATTTTCAAGTTCCGATTCACAGTTGAATGTATTTTATTTAGATGTCGTAAAATTCGAAAACGATGGAATGACGAAACCTGTCGACTACTGACTCAAGTGATACTGTCGACTTCTAACACATGTATGTAGACTACTAGTGCAAAACCATGTCGACTACTGAAGAAAATGTTGGTCACTGGTATCGACTACTACCTAGAGCATTGGGATTTGTTACAAAACTTGTTTTTCCCTTTTCAAACCATGTTGAATAATATTTCCCGCTGCCAGGTCTTTTAGGGAAGGATCTTGGGTACACAATGAACAGGTTTGCAATGAGAAATAGTTGATAATAATTTAGGATCTAGACATTTAGGATCTAGACATTTAGACCTAGTGATCTAGACAGAAGGGTGATCTGTACAAAGAAGATAATGAACCGTTGTGTCTAAATGTTAGATTAATTATTATTATGAATTTCCACTAATTATTATTAAGTTTATCAAGTAGATACCTAGTAAAAATTATTATAATTTATTGTTAAATATAAATAATTTGTATTTAATTAATACGATATAATTCTAGGGTTTTTAATACTTTTTAATTTTTCTATAAAAGAAGTACCTACCTACCAACAAACATTCGAAATTACCTTCATTTCCGTAGCACGAAACGTACCTCAGAACAACAAACTCGACATCACTAAAACCATATGATGTTCTAAACAGCTAGTTAGTATGAAAATCGAGTCGACCTGTATTTAATCGACCTGTATTTCAACCGTTTGATTCAAGATCGCGTCGACAGGCTCAACCTTTGAGCCGTCATTGTGAACGAACGGCTGGTCGTACAAAGCTGCGGATGGTCTTAAAAAATTCTTAGGAACAAACTCTATCTAAATATGAAATAAAAAACATACCGTTCTGTATGAAATTTTCGAGATATGAGATTTTTAAATTTTCAAAATTCGTTTTGAACCCCTTCCCCTTGACCTAGGGTTATGAAAAGTTTCGAGGACCATTGTGGGGTTGGTCGAAACCCATAAAAAAAATTTCGTAATTTTAACTCAACGCTAACTGGGCAAAGTGGCGCGGACGGCGTACGGCGGACGGCGTACGGCGGACGGCGTACGGCGGACGGACGGATTTTTTTTTATTCGATTTTCTGAATCTACGTATCTTGAAACGTAAACCAACAAATTTTGAGGGGGGGTTAAAATTTTTTTTTCTTTGGGCGATTCCAATGGTTCATTATCGAAGATAATAAACCAAAATTAAAAATTAAAAACACAAACATTACACTTCTGGTAAACCAAATAAAATTAAACGAACAGTTCGTATGATTTACTTATATGCTAAGAAAAAGAAAACATAACAAGAAACTGACGCCCACCAAAAAATAAGTTCCTAAGAACTTGTGCTATCTGGTGGAGAAGCTATGGCAGCAGTCGCGAAAGCATATTTTTAATTTTCATTTTTATTTATTTATTAACTTATTATTATTATTTAAATACATTTATTTATTTATTTATGTGTTATACTACTTCATTTTCTTAAATTATATTAAGGGGAATAGAAATCAAGAAAGAAAACATCCATTCAGCATCTTCTTAAAACTTAAAACATTAAATGTTTTAAGTTGTAAAGGTGGACAAATTTATATTTCTAGCATAGAAAAATTTCAAGGCCTGAACATATGCATTTCTCTTATAAAATTCTGTATTAGTTTTCGGAAGAACAATACCAGATTTAACATAATTTCTGGTTCTATCGAAAGAAGCTAAATGTTTCTCACAAATGCCCTTATTAAATACATGAACACAACAGTGAAACAAGAATAATTGTTGAATAGTTTTTACATTAAAATGCTTAAAAAGTTTAGCCGATGTGTATCTTGGGTTTTTATTTAGGATAATTCTAATCAGCTGATTTTGCATAATCTGAACTTTCCTCACATAAGATTTAGCTGGCCCCCCCCCACAAAATGATCCCATACTTGAATAATGATTGTGCCAAGCCAAAATAAATTAAACGCAATTGATTTTTAAAAAGAAAATTTCTTGCTTCCTTGAAAACGAAAAACAATTTTCTCAAACGCACGATAAGATAATCAATATGGGACTTGAAATTTAAATTACAATCGATTATTATGCCTAAATATTTACAATTATCCGCAAAAGGAATTTGGGGACAGTCACATTCACCATCATGGGTAGAACAATCTCCCGCAGAGGGGAACTTGATTTTGCTATACTGAGGGAAAGACTTATTACCTACTCTAAAACGAAGCACAGACGTTTTTTTTCCACATTCAAAGCCATTCCATTTAAATCAAACCAGCTCTTAACCGCAATGAGACTCCTATTTACGGAGTCAATCAGGGAACAGTAGTTATCACCCCAGAATACTATAGCTGTGTCATCGGCGAAGCCATAAAAGTTTCCACCTATGTTCAGTTGTAACAAATCATTTACGTATAGCAGATCTTATGGGTTGATAGTGAGGACACGTAACAAGGAAGTGATACAAGGTTTCCTTTTGCCGATTGTTGCATATTGAGCACAGTTCCTCTTGGTTCCACGAATATTTGCATCCTTGTATGTAGAGACTGATTATGTCATTTTTTGTTGTTCTCAGTTGGCAGAAGATTCTCGTCCTTAATATCGGCAGTGAGAATTTGAGGTGAAGTTAGAATAGCGTCTCAAAGCGAGAATGCCTTTGACTGAAATGAATAGAAAGTCTGACTAGGTAGTAGCATGTATCATACTGCTAGACATAGATAGTACCTACCTCAATTGTGATCAGGTCAATTCAAACCAATACCTACGTAATTTAGTTTGTACTTGCAGTTCCTGTATTTCGTTATTGCCTATTAATGATGTAACAATAAAATGGAGTTTAAAAAAATGGAAACAGTCTATTTATTTCAGAAATTCCTGAATATGTGTCAAAATGACGCGTGGTTAGTAACGAAGGGTACAATAATACAGAAAGTTAGAGGTTAGTATTCCCGGGTTAACCCGGACCCTACATGTTTTTATTTATTTTTTTTTAGCTCTCCTGAAAAGTTGAATATTTTCTGTTACGTGATATTCGACACCCTCATTCGAATATCACGTAACATATTATGATCTCCTATGTTATTAGTCCTCACAGTGGCGGATCTAGAACTGTAGGTCAGTGAGAGGGATTTTAGCGACTTGCCGGTATCTGTGTCTGTTTTATACTCGTATTACTCGGAAAGACCCAGCGACTGTATTTTACGCCACCATGATTGACACAAGTGAAAACGGCCTGCAACGAGAGAACATATGGGCCATGCAACTTGGCAGGACTTCTGCAAAGCTACCTCCAGATCGGTAACCACTGTTTTCGGTAGGAACACTAAATTGTGGTTATTGCATATGTCCGAAACTACTTCTAAACACGATTCGTACGTACAGCGTTCTTTATTTTTTAGTAAACAAAACACCAACGGTATGTAATTTCCATCGAAATATCCATGGATCGTCAACATTTGGAGAAAAAATTTAGGACAAAACTTGAAAGTCCCGTCTAGGTAAATAGTCGATGCCTCAACAAGGGCTTTAAAATTTCTCAGACAGCTAAAAACAATAAGCTCGCTATCGCTATCGTTGATCAGTACAAACTCTTCTCCTGTTATAGTTTTGAGGTCCATAGAACCGACAGCTTTCCTTTTAGCGCAGTACATATTCCTTTTAATCCGTCTTTCCTTTGGGCTCTTTTCACATGGATTTGGGCTCAATTAGAGCCTGTCCAGATGGCACTTGGGGTCTTGGGTCTGTTACTAATACACTCACAGGACCGACGGCTTAAGGTGGTCATTAAAAAGGTGTTTGGAGACTCGGCGTTCGGAAAGCATACCTTGGGTGTCCATTCTATTAGTCACCAAATTCAGCCTCCACTACCAGAAATAGATTTTTTATGGTTTTTATTTTATCTGCATGATTATATTTTTTTTCGGACTGATCTTGAAATTCTGATTAAAATGACATCGAACACGAGGTAAATTGGAAGACTTTGACCCTCCGAAAACACACATCTAAGTACCTAGTGCCGTGTTTTCATTAAATAAATTTTATTTTCCAATGCAGGGTCGAATCCAATTACATTAAATTTTAACGTAATATTTATAAATGTAAGTATTCATCTTTTTTTGTAATCGTAGGTACATTGTATAAAATGCACACTTACAACTACTTATTACTTACACTTTATTAATCAATCGAATAGGTAGTACTCAGACATCACTTAATAAAAAGTTTGCGAAAACTTCGTTCATTTTGGGAAATAAAATGTGAAACACAGTGTTATTTCGGTCATTTGTATAAAATTATAATATTAGGTACCTATTTAGGTTTAAAAGTATTTTCAAATGATTACGTACAAAATTAGGCTTAAAAAAATACAAAAAAATTTAAAAAGAAAAATGTAATCACGTTCTATATAATTCTAAATCGCACTGATTTTTTTTTTTTACTGTCCTATAGGAAAATAGCTAATGCCATCGTCTTCTGAATCGTCCTCGGAAATGCTGTCTTCATCAGAATCACCAGGGCAAAGATTTATAATGAAGTCTTGAACATCGTGCAGATTTTCTGAGTTCCAATCAGCAGCTATCTTTGTTTTAACATCCCTTACGTAATTACTCCTTACTTCCGGCGTCACGGTGGAAACTGCCTCAAAAAATAGTCGCTCAACGTCGCCAATTTTGGAAGTAGTGTTCCGTTCTTTAAAGGGATGAAACTTTACAAGCAATTTCGATGGGTTCTCATCGTTACTCAAGTGCACTCTAACGTGTTTTTTTTTTCAGTTAGCTATTGTTCTCGGTCCAAAATCTTACAAACTTGAATTTTCGAAAAATTTTCATACCTACCAAAATCCGTATCAGACCATCCTGAATCCACTGCCAAAAGACACCAAACTAGCCGTGACGCAACTCATTACATACATGCATTAAACACTTCTTGTCGATAGTTCTTATAATAATGCGTTGAGCTTTTGCATCCTTTTGCAACCATAGATCTTTATCTTCGACAGAATCCGTATCAATAGACTTTTCGGTTCCATCAACAATGCCTAACAACCGACTTGCCCTCAAGTGAATGATGACTTCGAATTTCCACAATGTGAAGTTCTGAGGTCCCTTCAGTTTTTCGATCTGAGAAACATCATCTACAGCAACTGCGTTTGAAGACATTGTCAAGGAGATTTTACTTTTGAGTCGTCTCTTACCTTGAGGTCGAAGCGGTGGACTAGAGATCGATAACAGATTTACCAGCTACGAGTTTCTGGGCACATCACCTGTTGTTTATTTAGTGGAAACACTCAGGGCTGGTTATTAATTAAAAGCAGTCAGTAGGTCTTAAAAAACTGGGTTGTAATAAAGAAGGGCAGAAAAACAGAACGGAACGAAACTGCGTAATGACAAAATATGAAACTAGACAAGTATGAAACTAGACGGCGTAGCCGGTAGGCTACCCGCAATATTAGTTGACTACGTCACGATATGGACATCAACAGTTACATCTGAGCATTACGTGGGGTTACAACTGAGCATATTACGTGGGGTTACAACTGAGCATTACGTGGGGTTACACTACGGGGGGTTACACTACGTGGGGTTACACTACGCGGGGTTACACTACGTGGGGTTAAACTACGCGGGGTTACTCTACGTGGGGTTACTCTACGTGGGGTTACACTACGGGGGGTTACACTACGTGGGGTTCGTCTTCGGACCCAACGGCGCGCCGCGGCGCCCGTACACAAACTTGACGGCCTCCAAGTCCTGACTTGAAACGTCCGATTCGCTTTGACTCGAAAAATGGAAGGTTGAGGTCATCACGGTTTTCCTTCGGGATTTTGTCAGATTTCAGCGTATGTTGCGGTTTTTTTTAAAATCTTATACCTAAATGAAGGTACTGACACGAGTTACTTTCGAGTTACCGACCACACGTAATTCCTTGGTTGCTACCTTGGTTCGCGTTCTTTATCTCCGTTCTTGTTCCCTGCCATGTCAATTTCCCTATATTTCCCTATGGTATCGTCACTTATTATTGTGCCACTCGTTTGTGGCATCGTTAGTGACGATACCAGACGGAAACTATTTGAAGAAGAAAATCTCACCCTAGACAATACCATTAGGATGTGCAGATCTGGAGAAGAGATAAGGGCTCAGATTGCAAACATTTCTGGTAGGAATGGGACTGTACATGCCCTTAAGAATTCACATTCTTCTCTCAAGTGGTAAACATTATTTATATCATAAATGTGAGAGGTACTCAGCTTTTACTCCATCAAATATGCAAACATTAGATTACCGTCTATTATTTTTGTTTATACTTCCTTCATTCGTTTTTACTTTATAGAAATTTCTCTCTTCAAATTTTTCTGCTGCGTCTCAATTCACGTGGAGTCATATCCTTGGCGAGTTTTATCTAAAAATTTGAAGAGAAAACAAAACATACCCACTAGAACCTATTGGACCATTACCTATTGGGTCATAGGTACCTAGTTGTACTGTTATACCCACAAAATGAGAAGGAATGTATGGTATACTAGACGTTACTATACCCACAAAAAGGAATGTATGGTATACTAGACGTTAACGTATCCTTTGAATTGCGCCTAAACCATTTCAATCGGGCTGTTCTGGCAGTGATAAGGCGAACTACCTTAAATTCCTTTATGTAGGTACGAATGGGTGGTTTGTGGAGTTTTATAAGTCGGCATAATTCCAATTTTCGAGAATCTGGTCTAAATGATACGCCTTTGGAATCTAACCAATCAATCATCTCCTGTTTCCTGCTGTTTGACGTTGGGGCTCTGTCTTTCACTCTCGAATTGAACAGAAGGATGATCTGTACAAAGAAGATAATAAACCGTTGTTTTTGTTTTTTTTTTTTTTTTTTATAAAATACTTGGGTATTTTGCCAAAAATAATTTGAAAAAAAATTTAGCCGGACTAGGTCAATAATAAACAAAATTCCAACGCAAAATCGACATGTCAGTGACTTAACCATAAGTCGTTTTTTGTTACCAAGGAACTTATATTTTATTTTTATTCAGCAATAAGCCTTTCGCATGTATAACGCATCTGATTTTTGTACTGAACTCATCAGGAATACACTAAAAAACTCATGAAAGACGACGCTTGACGACAACTGACAATACAGAGGCCAGCTTTGATAAGAGACGAGTGTTAAAACTATCGATAGTACTATCGATAGTTTTTGGAAAAACCATCGATACTATCGATCATTTTTTTTAAAGAATCGATACTATCGATAGGTATTGGAATAACCATAGATACTATTGATAGTTTTTGGAAAAACCATCAATACTATCGATAGGTTTTGGAAAAACCATCGATACTATCGATAGTTTTTGGAAAAACCATCGATACTATCGGAAACCGAAACTATCGATAGTTCAACACCACTATGTGAGACTAGAGGTCAGTGTAGCCATAACTGTGGCCCTCTTGTCCGGTAGGCTTCGTCGAAAAAACCGGTTGATTGAGCTAGGAAATCCGGTAAAATTTCGCGGTGTTTAAAAAAGGTTACTTCGATGTCACTGTATAACCTGGACCGACACACCTGAAGTGGTAAAAGGCCAGGGTTGCCAACACTACACGGTAGGAAAAAAGAGCGGGTGGTTCCATGCCTGTTAGTATCCACGTCCATGGAAGAAGGGAGGATCCACGTCGATGCTCATGGAAGGAGGAATGGGTTGGATATTCCAACTTGGAATTCTTTCTTCCATGATCGATGCGGTAGATGCACATTAAAGAGTGTCTCGCATGGGTTCAAATCTACATTACACCATATTTATCATTATTACGATTTAATAAAAACAGATTTAAAATGCAAAGCTGCATGGGACCAAAATGAAGTGTTTCTTGAAAAATTAATTTGAAATTAGATAAAGAAGAAGAAAATCTAAGGGTGGAAAAAAAGAGAAGAAGAAGAAGGAACCTGAAGGTAACCTCAACAAGTGCAAGAGGGAATGTGAAGTATTGAAGGGTTATTGTTTATATTGTAAAATGCTGAGATAAAATATAAAATATAAGTAAAATATAAATATAAAATATAAGTACATTTGAATCAAGATGAGTCCGGTTAATGTTTGTAAAATCAAAAGCTACGTTGGAGGCGATAATTCATTGTCCGCAATCACAGGTAATGTCCGTAAATGAGCTTGTAATATTTTGTACCTATACGTTGTTTTGGATCATGACAATTCAATGAATCTGTTAATATCTCAATATTAAACGATGACAGTGAAGTTCACTGTCACTGAGTGAACCCCTAATGCAGGAGTTACTCTCTTGCAGTTATGTATACAAAAAACTAACCAGTTTTTCATTGTAAAATCAATTTTGCATTGAATCTCTGAAGTACAACGTGTTGTCACTGCCTAAATTTACTCAACGTGTTGTTTACGAATCGTAAATTACGATGGACCTACACGCTTGCGTACCCATTTCTTGGATATATTTTTATAATGAAATGATTGATTATTGAGTCTTCTTCAGTGAATTTCGACTGTGGCCACTTGGTGAAAGAAGAGACAAACAAAGTGACCTGTGACGTTCTCAGTGGTGGCGAGGAAGGAAATCGACTTGTGTTACTTAGCAGAAAGAATCAGCTGTATTCCGGAGTACCGAGTCGGACAGATTCCATATGCAACACTCTGTATTTGATCCGCAACAAGAGGACTGGAAAGGTTTGTTTTTCGATGTTCAATATTGCTCAGTAATTCATCAACGGTATTGTCCTCAACTACAACCAAGTTGCATGTGCATGTTTCGAATAGTCACAGCAAGAGGAGTTTTCTCATGTAGATGGTTTATCGTTTAAATTAAGGGATTGGTGCCGTACGCCTGCCTTAATGCTGGGGGTATCTATCCCTCTTTACCTATCGTTATTATGTCCCATTGGGGCATACGATAGGAATTATTCAGCTGAAGTAGTCATCAAGGTTTCAACATGGTACCTAAAGTGCAACTTAGTCAATTTCAACGAATAGAATGAATTAATTTTACATACCCGAAATGAAACCGTGTATATCTGCTGTCATGATAATGTTATTGTTATAAAGGCAAAGAGTTTAAAATGGCTGTAGTCTAGTATAGAACTTGAGGGGAGTGACACAGAAAGACACTCTCACACACTCTCTGCCTTCAACAAAGCCTTTCTTCCCAAATGCCTGCCCTGTCATGTCGTCTTTACTACCTATACAGTTATGTGCTAACTGTCATGAGCTAGATTGGAACGTTTCTTGAGTAAACCTGGAAAAGTGGAGGGCAAAACGTTACCTAATGACCGACAAAAATCCATCTTCCAATACTTTTCTGACGGATTGGATAGGATTTTGGAGGAGTGGATCTTCGAGAATTTTTCATTATGCTAATAGCATAACTTATCCGTCATTATATTATTTCTTCTCAATTTTTGTAGTCTTCAAAAATTTTAGGTGTCCATCATCTAATTCAACCTGTGTCGTTAATAGGCCAAACTGGTGTCCTCCTCTTCATGTCAACTCGTCAACTGTACTCACAGACGCACTTCGCAAAAAGCTGCAGATGAGACGACTAAGGGAGAATCCTACATGGCGTTGGCTAATGCGTTCGGATCCAAAAAGGCGAAGCGGAAAAATGAGATCGCTCAGAAAATGTTGGCTACCGCTGCCAGCAATTCAGATGTTTTAGATGAAACTATATCAAGTGAGAATTTTCATATCTATTTAGTCCTTAATTCGTGGGATGCTGTAGATTTACATGTTTCACTGAATAAGGTCAAATGTTTATTACTTCTTAACAGTAGGTGTGTTGTGGGAATGAGTTGGCTACTGAAAATGTTGAGGGTGTTTCACTACATGACTCAGGCAGTCCAAACTTTACTGACCTATTTGCGTCAAAAACCCAAATCACTGAAATACAGCGGTATTGTAAGAGTGCAATCTGCTGTTTTCGTACACTGATGCCTGTACTTAGACGCCAGTATAGAAGCCTGTATGGTCCTATGCTGGCAAGCCAAGTATTATACTTGGGAGTCGTTCCAACTCAACAAATTCATGACATTGGACATGCTAATCGCAAACAACTGCTTCATTGGGCATGGTGACGGCTTTTTAATAGAAAGTAGTAGTTCGCATTGGTATCATAAATTGCTCAGAATGAAAGTTTCTATAGAATGATAGTTTCACCGACGTCCGTGTCCTGACTCTGCTCTACAAGGCACTGGTCCTTCCCAAGTTGGATTATGCTTCCCCAGTTTGGTCCCCTTTTTACGCTATCCACAAATACAGCTTGGAACGAGTCCAAAATAAGTTTCTGCGGTTCATCGCTTTTAAGCTTGGAATACCCCAGTGCGACGTAGACTATTCGGAACTCCTCATCACTTGCAACCTTATGCCGCTCGACAAAAGACGCTCGGTGGCTGACCTCACGTTTCTCCACAAGCTGCTCAACAACAAAATCGACTGCCCGTCCCTGCTATCAAGGATCGGTCTGCTGGTGCCGCGTCTCCTCCCGGTCATCTAGTCTTTTTCAAATCCCCTTTAGTCCGACAAATTATTTACAAAACCGGCCACTTGTTAGAATTCCCCGTCTCGCAAATCTTTTTCTAAGTATCCACCCCGAATTTGACTTCTTCTCCCACTCATTGTCACAGCTTAAATATTCTGTAGTTTCTACACATGTTTCTATTACTTGATACAACCTGTATTTGCGTTCGATTTTCACACCCTAGTATTCTTGTTCTCTCTATTTCTGTCATACCACTTTGATTATGTCTTACCACTTATCGTCATACCACTTAATTATTATGTCTATTCAATTATTACCGCTATTTAATTTGTACTTTGGATAATATGCTTGTAATTGGGCTCGCCCGTATTTTTTCAAATAAACAAATAAACAAATAGTAATTTTGTATCAAACTTAACTCCTACTAGGATTATTTGGGTAGGATTACAGAAGCTGAAGGGGTCTCAGAGTTCAGAAGAAACACACTGCTTCTTGTTTTTGTTCACAATTACTTACCGGTGAATTATACAGTAATTAAGATTAATTGTTTGGGAATTTAGCTTTTAGTGCTTAAACTTCCGCATCACTGCTTGATATGGTTGAATCGTCAGTACAAGTAAATGACATACTATGTCATAACATTAATGACACATATTGCTGGTCCAGTGCAAGACTGGGCTGTCGCAAAAAACCCAATTTTTCAGGAGAGTAGTTCAAAGTTTTTGTTCTCACTGTCACCATTTCAAGATGGCCCGTCTACACAAGTTCGATCTAGATTTACTTGGTGCGGTACTTCCACAGTGAATCTAGAGGGAATTTGAAGATGATCCATGAAAAAAACTCAAAATCGCATTATTTTTTAGATAACCTAGTCTTACACAGGACCAGCAATATTATGTGAATAAAGGATTAAAACTACCACAAAACTCGGGTGTATTCGCCGCCTCGCTCTCACTAAGCAAAAATGTGCGCGATTATTCCAAAGGTGGTTTAGCTGCCTCTCTACAGTAACCTATGACTTCGATGCCTCCATAATGATTACTCTTCTTATATTTGAAATGTCTGATCAAGGTATCAACAACGCTATGGAAGTGGAAAGCGAGGGGCCGACCGATTCCAGCATTATGGCAAGCTTGTTACCCCCCTGCAATAGGGACGCTGCAGTGCTTGAGGACGTGTATTCTGTCGATAAACTGCTCACCAAGAATGAGTTGGAGGAGCTCAGAGGCGTTGCAGAACTCTACATGAATACAAAAGAAGACATCGAATCTGAGTAAGTTTTAGTATAGTGGAAACCATTAGGAATTGCATTTGACAAATACCAATGTGCTAAAACTCGATTAGACGCAACTCGTCAACTCTCACGATGTCTGCACATTGAAAGAAACTAGTGACATTGGCTGTAGTGGTGATGACAGGAGTGAGGAAGAAGAAGTGAGAGAAGATCGTTTGGTAAATTATATTGTGCTATTAACTCCACAACGGCGGCCCTTCAGATGTCTGCCGATTCAGGCACATTCTTAATAATTATGTTGTGGCCCCAACACTTTGAATACGACATAATTGAACAGTCCAAGGACACTTAAGAATATCTTTGGTATATTATGACCCTTAATGCATTGATGCCAACTCGTAGGTAACTGTTGTCTTTATTGTTCATACAGTTCCGAATTCCGCGTCTTGCCGTTCTTCAAATGTCTCGAAGAGGGCAGGACATTGCTTCAGGTGCAGCTCCTACTCTACGCTAACTGCATCATCAACTTCACTCGCCTCTCAAACGTCGAAGTCACCGGGAAGATGGCCGTTGAGAGGATATGCGCGCATTCCAAAATGATAGGAATGAAAATTTTGAAAAGTTTCACTACAAATGTCGGCACCAAAAGGTGAGCTTGAAGAAGTACATATGGTGCATATTAATATCCCTTCTAGCCTCCCAGTAAAGTACAATTGAGGATTGTAAAGACCCGAATTAAACCCAACAAAATGACATTTTGTCAATTTTTTAGTTAGAAACTCTTTACATGAGTGAGAAACAGGCGTTTTGTGATAAAATTGGGATTCGACGATTTTACATGTGGTTGGTGTAAGTGTCATGCATTACAATGTCATACATATTTGTGTCAAAGTATCCACAAAATGGGGATTGTTCCTCCCAAGTCGTTTTCCTGGGACAGGGTTCTAGGATAATCACTCCCGATTACTTTGAATACCTTTATTACAATAATAACTGCCCTTCCAACATGGCCTCCTTTCCTCAGTACTTCACGTCCGCACCGCGCAACCAGTGGTCGTAGCTCGTGCTCTCTGGCGACAGCCCCCTTCAAATATTTTGAGTCCCTCCGGATCGGGATCCCACGTATTACATGTTTTATCAATACTTGTATTATCAATAGTTTCCGATAGTACGGACAATCGATAGTTTTATATCACTAATTTTCGCTCAATTTAACATTGGTTACATCCTTTTTGAGTAAAGTATTATTTTTAATCCAATTTGTAACCTTGAAGGAACCATAATTTTGAGTGCTCATCCAAGACATTCTCAACTGGTGCCAGAAAGCTTCATGGGGATACTTCAAGTTTGTTGTTCAATGATACCTTCTCCTTTGTAAAACTCTACATTCCTCTATCAAACCGTAGCCGCCCAACAAGCTACCTCTCACTCTGGCCATCATACTGCGCGGCCAGAGTACATCAGTATTCGAACCTAAGTATGTTGACTTTGTTACAAGTATTCGCTTGAAGACAATTTCTGTCTCGTATATTTCAGACTGCGGACTCCAGCTCTTACTGACCGTGCTTATTGCTTCGCAATGGTGGCGATACTCCTCGCTTGTGATTACAAATTTAACGCCACGTGGTTCTTCACTTGCTTGAAAGGATGCAAGAAGACCAAGTAAGTTCACGTCGTATGATGATCGGTTTCCTACTCAACTTCTGACAAACACCGTCCTGAAATGGCGCCAACTTTTTAATTATTATTTGATTAATTCAATGCCGTCGTTTTTTTCAGGTTGACGCCATTGTTGCGAATCGTCGGATTGGTACCATTGTCCTGGGGTACCAAAGGCGCCAAATTCACTCACCATATGAAACTGCCGCTGCCTCAAATATCCTTAACCAATACCCAAACGCGTGGAAAAAAATAATAAATCCGACTACAATCAACTGTACAGAAAATTTAATGTTCTTTTTTCTAAATACACGGGTCAATTAATCAACTGCTCACTGTCATTCCCCAACTATGAAACTGCCACCGTCTACAATCAGGCATAATTGCACCTACCGTTCCTCAAAATGGCATCGGAGTTTGAATAATGAACTAGTGGAATCAACAAGGAAGACAAAAGTCTGTAGAAGTTTTATGAAGGCAGTAAGTAGGATGAAGGTATTTTCAGTACTCTGTTAGCTTTGCTGAATGGTTGCGATGGTTTACCTACTTATAGCATTATCAATAATTTATTATTAATTCCACTGGACTCAAAAAAGGCGAAAAGTGTACTTGGTCAATTTGTTTTTTAGAGAAATGACGCGAATAATAATATGAATACCTAATAATTCAGTACATGAGTTTGTGTACAATTCAAATCCGTCAGGTACTATTCATGAATTAATATGTGATATTCAATTGTGTAAAAATGGTAGTAATTACAAATGAAAGGATGATAACTGTTTTGGATTACTGGTCAAATTTGAGTTTCATCGCGTTTTAGCAAAAACTTAAATTTCTTTGGTGGTTCCAGTAAAAGTGAATCTAATAGTTTGTAGATTACTGATATGTTAACTCCGAACATGAAATAATGGCAGCCCTGTAGGTAGAATAGGTATTTAAACACTGATAACCTTTTTTGAAAGAAATATGATAGATTTGGCCCCTGGAGTGATTTTAATTCGGAAAATCATTAAAACGGTTATGTGTCAAATTTACAACATTGTGCATTTGGCTACCTATATTTCAAAGATAGGGGACGCAATAACAATGTAAGCTTTACTCCACTCTGTTCATCAAAACAAATTATTATCATTTTCATCAAGCTGATTCTCTCTGGTTTCTACATGCTTTTCCTCGGTCATAGTGTAATCTGGCATCTCCAGCTGTTGATCTGCATCTGTATCCTCCAGTTCTAATTCATCAACGTCCTCACTTTCATCTTCACTGGAACTGAGAGCATGTGACATAGCTCTGATTTTGAAAGATTCCGCCGCGTACCATTCTCATACAGATACACATTTTCATTGAGCTCCATCGTACTGCCCCTAAAAAATACGTTCCCAAGTGCACAATGTTGTATTTTTCTAAACGACGGATTTCACGGGTCCAACTTGTAATGAATGGTTTGCTGAGGTTTCCCTGTAACCCGGGGAGTCTGCCTATCCACGGACCTACCTATCCCCAGAGCAGTCGAATCAAAAACACGAGAAACAAGGAAAACTCTGCAAACCATTCAAACTTCAACAAAATAACCCTCCCGTAATGCAAATAAGTAATAGACAACTGAGTGAACACGGGTGAATTTATTCATGAGCAAAATTTCTGCAAATATCAAAAAACAGTGGCCTCACGAGCGAATGACCGACTGCTGCTTAGAGGACTAAAATCGGTGTTGAGTCCAAAGTTACTTCAAACCTTTCCAGGTCGAAGAAATACAACAGGTTTTAGGTCGCCCAAACACCACGATATGGCGCTATAAATCTACAACATCGTGCAGTTAAGGGTTAAAGTGAGTATAAGTCACTGATCAAAATATAGGTACTAATATGGATTGAAAATTATACTCTGCTACTCATTCACAGAGGTAGGTGTGTGGTATATGGAATGAAAACACCGTCTACATATTGAACAATAATTGTAATAATAGTGGTTATAATTTAGCATGACAAATATCATATAGAATAAAACTGCCAACCAACCAGTTTCAATTTCCTCTTTTGGATTGGACAAAGTGTGAAGGAGAAATTTCTAGATGATAGCTTTGAAGAGTAGGACAAAATAGTGTAGTTGAAAAAATAAATAAATAAAAACGCGAGTCCTGACTAATTCACCTTGAAACCGAAAAATAGTGTGCCCATCTAAAAATGGGCTCCACATTCCTAATTGTAGTGAAGTTTGTCACAGTAACTAAAAACGCTCAAAAGTACCTCGGCTATTGTGAAATCAGTAATGAAAAGATTAATAAATAAATGTGTAGACGTGTAAGTACAGTGGAAACAAGAAAGAGAATTCTTTCATAAGAAGAAATTTCATCCAGCGCCCCAAAAGGATTTATTTACCTAGATTTTAAGTTATGACGTTGATAATTCGTGGACGCTTTACCTCACTCACACTCATGAAAAGAGCGCATTGTCTTATTAAAATCAGGATGACAATTTTCATCGTTATTGAAGACAATTAAAAATGCTGTGGTGACTTAGCTGCGTTTGTGACGTACTTTGAGCATAGCGCGGGGCTTTTGGGAGCGTTTAGAATGTGATGCGGGGGTCTCGGAAACTGATTTGCGCTTAGTGGAAACACCCTGACATGCTTTGAGATCTTCGGTTTCCGGGACTGGGGGAGGAGGCGGGCTGAGGGCGGCAAGCGGCGTATTCCGGATGTCGCACGGCGTGATCCAAGACGAGGTCGACGGTTGGGGGTCGTCCAGGATTGTGCTGGACGGGCCAGCGCACTGAGCCATCAGGAGAATCTCTTCGGGAGACATCTCGTTGCGCTTTCCACACGATGCACAGAGGGAGCTCAGAGGCGACTTGGACCTCCAGTATTGCAGTTCCGTCTTGCATTTGTTTAGTTCCTGCAAAAGGGGAATTATTCGAATCAACTAAATAAAATGACGAATCGCCATTATTAGACAATCTTGGTCTGAACTCCAGATACTCAGTTTATAGTGCTTCACTCTGATTTCCAAAAAACTGAAAGCTGATATCACTGTTTGGTTGCACAGGGAAAGATTATTTAACAAATGGAATCTGAAAATCGGCAGATTTATTTCAATAAACCAATTGAAAACAGTATGAGACTGGGGATCGCATTAGGGAGAGAAGCATAAGACTGAATGAGTAACATCGGGAGGGTTGCAAGATGGTGCCACATGACGCAGTTCTGGTACAAGATTTAGGTACTTCATGGTTTGCCCTTTTCTCTTTATGTCACCCCATCTGGCATTTATTATTCAGGAATATATACTCCGGAAATAACACGTGTCGGATGAGTTGCGTTGGTGTTGTACTTTCGTAATTATGTGTGGTCCAGAGCGCTAGTGGTCTACGGGGAATAAGGGGAACTGAAGGCGCTAGTGGAAGGTGGAGAGGTACACACAACCTGTAAGTACTCAACAACACACGAGCGCTCATCAAAATATGTAAAAACGAGGGTAGGTATCCCTAATTTATATCACATACGTTCTTTAAGCAACATCTTTTGCCACCAATTAAGAGTATAATAAATCAAGCATGAATTACTTACCTGTAAGAGAGTGCTGAATTTGCGAGAAGTCTCATCGTTTTTCTTCTCGTAGTCATCCATGCGGGCCATGTAATCGTGGAACTGCTTCTGCTGCTCCGACATTTTGTTTTTGTAAGATTTCAGCTCTTTTTTCATCAGTGTCAATTGCGAGTTATACCTGTAACATCGTAAAATTTTAGACTGAGAGTATTTCGTAACTTTCACATGGCAGTAGCAAGCTCAGTAACAACTGTTGTCCTTTCGTGTGAGTTTGAATTTTGCACTGATTCGTAGCCTCTCTGCATTGCTGTCAATCACTCATTTGTTTTCGCACCTTTATTCCCTTCTGCCCTATTTAGTTATCTTTTGTTTTTAATTCACAAAAACAGTTATTTTCAAACAGGTAGATTCCCAGTAATTAACGATTTGGCCTATATGACTGTCCAGACCTTTCTCTCTCGGTTTTCTGTGTTTAAATGATAGGCCGAACATTCTGGTGCTAGTCCTGCTAATTTCTTACCATACATTATTCTAACATTAATCAGAAGGTAATTATCCACACTTAGTGTTTCTAAAAAAGTGACTGCAATTTCAAGTTAATTCCTCGCCACAAGAAACGATTAGGTGAGAAGAGCTGTTGATACTTGTATCAACAGCTCTTGACTATTCAATACGACACATTGTGGTACCCCAATCAATATTATCTAAATCAAGAGTATGAATGGAATACCTGAGCAACACTCACTTTTTCATTCCTTGTTTAATTTTCCTGATCCGTTTACGGAGGAAGATGTTGGTCTGAGCCGGTTGCATTGGAGGGTCTGAGGATCTACCGCAGTCCATCGGTCCAGATGACTCGTACTCTGACTTTATCCCAGAATGAGGAGGAGACTCCAACATCCATTTGTTGTTGCTAGATGAATCTATAAACGAAACACATTAAAAATTAACAGCGAGTAAGAGCGAAATCGAGTATCACTGAGTTTCCGTTTAGTGGACGCTCCCTTGCAGACTTAGCATGTGGACAGTTCAATACTCACTCTGAAGACTTCCTGGGAAATCGAAGAAGTCAGTCCCGAAGTACGCGATCTCGGGAAGTCTAGGCTCGATGTGCTCTTTGAAGTACTCCATAGCCATAGTCGACAGATCGTATAGCTCGTCAGTCACCCTGTAGGGACGAGCGAGCTTTGGAGTGACCCTCACATAGTGCAGGATGCGATACACTTCATCCAATATCTGATCAAAAGTGAACAACTTAATTAATACTACGACAAAACTCGAATAACAGCAATATGTAGAAAGGCTCTGTTTCAAATACAGAGTTTGTTACATTGAACCAAACACATCAACTACGAGTACCAACTAGTTTAAAAGAACTACCACCAAATTTCAGATTGCATAACCACGAATGCAATCTGCAATTATTTATAAACCGCCCACAAATTGAAGTGGACCACTCAAGAAAATTAAGATATTTTATGATTTAGTTAACTTGATTTTCCTCCATTTTTAATAAACTATTCTGATAGCCCTTTCATGGTGTTAAAGAGATAAAAACAAAGTCTTAGTATCACTACTAAGAGCTGAGCTACTTATTGGACTTTGTCCCATAAGGCTCCCACTTGTGTTTTTGGTCAAACCAGTTCATGCGCGTTATTTCTTGTTCTGCTAAATAACGTTGAATGATCCTTGCCCTATAAGGACGAGCATTATCATCAACAAGAATGAAGTTCTCGCCCATTTCTTGAGATAAAGGGACAATTACAGGCCAGATGACGTTGTTCAGGTAAGTTTGTTGCGGTTACATGTTCATTTCTACATTTGAACATTTTCATAAATTTTGTTTGGTGGATTTATTTTTGTTGAACAAAATGCCAATACCAATGGATAAGTAAGGTATTATATGCACAAAGATACAAAAACTAATCAGAAGCACGGTTAAAAAAGAGAGTTACCTAACTTTTGATGAGTGGTCCACTTCAATTTGTGAGCAGTTTAATTGAATCAGTGAGAATGACATCAGTACATGTCCCAAATCAGCTTTTTGAGATATTCGCAATCTAAAGTCTGATTATCCGCTGTACAACGGATCAATTATTCAAGGAAATGAAGGTCCTTCCACTACCAGACTTGTTGGAAAAAATACTTACGGCGTATATACTAGTGCGAGACGGTGAATTGACTTTCCGTAATGAGGGTATAACAAGATCTACAAACAGATGCTTTATAGTGATGCCTTTTAGAAGATCACTTCGTGGTCAAGCAGCCGTGGACTATAGCGGTGCGAAACTATTTAACGTGTGGTGGTGGGAAGAACAGAGTTCTCCCTACAAGGATTTAACTGGAGTTCAGTGAGAATAAATGAAATGTACTGCTCACTTCGCCTGGGAAAAAGCAGCAGTGCTTCCTCTCTATGTGTTTGCCGAATGACATCTGCAGCAAAGTCAGTCGCATGTGGAGAGTTTCAATGATGTCACTTTCACATGCGAGAGGGTGATTTCTGCGAGCTGATTCCCTGCGCGGCATTTTTGCCTTGATTGTTTGAAATCTGGAATATAAAAAACGTAGTGTATTTCAAATACGAATCAAGCGAAGTATATCGATACCTCTGCGCAAAAAGGGCGAATCTGCAATCGAGCACTGGGTTTCTAAAACCCCAAACGGCGTCGCTAGTTATTATAAACTCCTGTTCAGTTTTCTCTACTTTCAGTGGGTACCTACACTATCTTACTACGAATTCCTCAAAAGTTAATTCCTTTGGGATAGTCCAGTAAAATTATTAATAAGCTTTAGTTCAGTGTGATGCAGATTCGCCCTAACGACCCAAAATTTGTTGGAAAAGTTTGAGCGTATAAAGGGCGAAACTGCCAGATTCGCCCCAACGATCTATACTTTGTTGGAAAGGTTTGAGCGTATAAAGGGCGAAACTGTCAGATTCGCCTTTTTGCACTTGCGAGGTTGTCAATCGCTAAAACAGATTCGCCCTTGAGCGAAAATTCAGATTCGCCCTTTTTGCGCAGAGGTATCGATATGATCAACTATTATTGCGATATTGGGAGAAATCAGAAGAACAACCGAACGATGGTTGATACATCCATTCAGTTGGTCATGTAGAAAAAATAAGCAGTTACAAACCTGTGCAACATCTGAGTTTGTAACTTTTGGAAAGTCGAGTTCAGCACAGAGCCGCATACTTTATCCATTTGACGGCACACCTGTAAAGAAGTAGTCATTAAAGTAAATCGTTTACAATGCTGCGGCTTTATGATCGATTGCCTTCTCAGGTGGTTCTAAATTATTGATATGATCATTTCGCTAAAGACTCTTCATTGCCTTACCGCCCTGAGTTGTGAGAATTTTTGTGAGATTGCAAATCCGAACCAGTTTGTTAAGTCAAACTAATTGTTTGCAACTAATTGCTATTTTAATTAGTTACCAAGTTTCAAATATTTGTTTGAGTTGTTTTCCCAAAAATACACTTCTTGTTCAAGGGAGAGACTCCATTTATGTGCTCTGCTATTTCAATAGAATAATCTAAATTTCTATTAGGTTATGGGCCCAGCAGGGTTCCACGCCCAGAACATGTATTACACTAAGGACATTCTCAAACGTTTCGGCATGGATGATTCCAAACCAGTTAAAACGCCACTCGAAATTGGACTGAAACTTAGGAAACCTGAAGGAGGGAAGTCATACGTCTTGGAGAAATACACCTATCGACCACTGATAGGATAGTTGACATTGCTTACGCAGTGAACTCGCTGAGCCAATTCAACACGTGCTATACAGTCGAGCACTGGCGAGCGGCAAAACGAGTTCTGCCGAGTATTTGAAAGGAACTCCTACCTATGGCATACTCTTCCAAAAGACGGGAAACCCCCTCTGCGGTTATGTCGTTGCAGACTGGGCCAGTTGCGCTGAAGATAGAAGATCCTACTCCGGATATTTTTTTCCAACTGGGAGGAGGCGCGATTTCGTGGGAAGCACGGAAACAACGCACCGTCGCTCTGTCCAGCGTCGAGACCGAGTATCTGGCAATAGGAGAGGCCACAAAAGAGCTGGTATCGTATTCCGTTCGCAAACTGGAGCACTTTGAAGATGAAGAAACGTGGTTTCTGAAAAGTGGCGGTCCATCTGATAACGGAATGAGCTATCGCAATTCTGACTTCACCATCGTGTTCAGCGTTGAAAAATCTATGAACTGAGGTGGTACTCGACCAAAACTAGAGACAAAATTTCCTATAAAACCAGTAAATGTAGACATTTTACATAAAACCAATTACTGTTATTTCCTCGAAAATTCGCTTTTATAGTCATTCTGTATGTTTTTTCATTTTTGTTGTATTGCATCTACAGATCCGCGAAACAAATTTCTTAAAATACGAATTCTTAAAAAAAATGGCCTGCTAATTAAATAATGTTTATTATTATTTCATTTTATTACACATCATGTTTGCTCTGGCATGGTCTTCCCAACTCAGCAGTATCAAAACGTCTATACATATCGATGGGATATACTTGTAGTACAACCTGTACATGTTTTTTGTCTGAATTTCCAATTGGTACCTACATTTAAATGTAAATCCACTTCGATGTGATTGACGTATCATTGCTGCTTCCACATTTGCAAACCTGCTGATTTCAGTATATCTGCTACTCACACTTTTAAATTAAGAAATTAGGGATCTACTATAGGTAGATTCCTAATTTCTATAATAAGTATGTCTACTATAATAGTATAATAGTAGACATTAGGATCTAAATTAGGAATCTACCTATAGTAGATCCCCAATTTCTATAATAAGTATGTCTACTAAAGTCTGCTATAATTACGTCTACTAATGTCTGCTATAAGCATATCCACTAATAATTATTCATATATACGTATGTCTACTATAATTACGTCTACTAATGTCTGCTATAAGTATGTCTACTATGTAGACAGAGTTGGGCATTAGCTAACTAATTTATTAGCTAGCCAATGTTTCAACTAATAGATAAATAGATTTATCTATAAATGTAGCTCTTAGGTATTGAGAAACAGCTAAAATTTCCAGCTAAATTAGCTATTATTCGAAACTTACAGGTAACAGCTGTGGCTGCGGTGATTTAGCTGTTAGCTATAGCTCTGGCTGACGGCTAATAGCTAACTCTAAAAATTGTATTTCCCCACACAAATAGCAGTAGCTAAGCTAACCATTTCAGTTTTAGCTGGCAACAGCATTAGCTTTGGAACATTTTCCCGAATGAATTCCACTGATATGATCACAAACCCGATTTGACATTCTCTTTTCTCTGGTCATTTAAAAACCAAATCTAGCAAACGTTTTGGGGTAAATTTCAATTGAAATATGACGTCTTGTTTTGTTAGGTATTAATTTTCAGGGTGACCACGATTCTCGATAACAATTTGAGAAGGCATCCATTTTTTTTAAGAAAAAGCTACCAACGAAATAATGTGGAAAGTTGAGTTGTAAAGTGGTTGTTCTCTATTACTTTGTAGTAGTGGCATGTTTTTGAAGCAAGTTGATTTTTATTACAACTTTTTTTTCCGTATTTTTAAAAGAGTTTACTTTAGTTGAACTCATTTGTTTGATTTATTTATTTGAAAGGAAATATCATTAAAAACATAAAATAAAAAATAAAGAAAAAAAAGCGAGAAAAATTACATAGCAAGTACTATTATTATTTTTATCATCAATGAATTGATTTTTATGTTTATGTTTCTAACTATAGTAGGCAAGTAGGTAGAAGCATAAACATAAAAATCAATTCATTGATGAGAAAAATAATAAAGTTACCTTTTGCTTTATTGGGACAATAAACGTCGTAAGGTGGATGACTGAGGTATGTTGCAATAAAAAACAGCTTTAGCTGCTCCAGACGGCTAAATCACCGCAGCTAAAGCTGTTAGCTGTACGTTCCGACTAACAGCTAAATTAACTAATAGCTAAATATTTAGTTATTAGCTCCATCTACATCGTAGCTAATTTATCTGTAGCTTTTAGCTGTTAGCTACAGCTAATTTTTGCCCAACTCTGAATGTAGATCCTAATGTCTACTAATGTCTGCTATAAGTTCTACGTGTGAGTGATTTGTTGACCGTCAGTAACAATAATGTTGAGGGATGTCAAATGGCGGACCCTCGACATCACTCAACATTACTAATGTCTACTATAAGTAGATCCCTAATGACTCAATGGAAGAGGTGAGTAGAAAATATACTGATATCAGCTTGTTTGCAAATTTGGGAGCAGCAATGATACGTCAATTACGTCGATTTACATTTAAATACATGTACCATTTGGAAATTCGGACCAAAAAACATGTACAGATGGAACAAAGTGTTGCAAGACACCAGAAATACTGGTATAAAGAGCCAGAATTTGATCAGTGATTCAGCAGTTTCTTGCCTCATAGCTGAGGATCCATGTGTGAAGCCACAGATAGCGATGATTAGTCTGTTGGTTCAACTCACCAGTCTGAGGGTCAAGACGGTTTTGTATCCTGTGTAACTGAAGATTTTGTCGAAAATCTCCACAGGCAAGTCCAGGAACTGTTTGTTGGACGCAAAAGCCTTGGGAGGGGCCACAGCGAGCTCAGCACTCGTGTTGGGCTGTCCGCTGGTCTGTCGAGTTTTGATACCGCCGTAGTCCAAAGGGCCACTGGCACCTGCAGTGGTGCTTTCCGAACCATTTGCGACGCTGCTTGACTGCCTGGTTGAGACCATCGTGCCTCACAATTCACCGCTGCAACACTCCTGAAAAATACAGTTGTCCAGAAATTGACGAAAATCGGTCGAAAACCACCCATTATCTGAGAAACAGATGTAAAAATCCGATTAGTTCGGTCGAGGTAAAGATAAGCAATAAGCATGGTTTTGAGGCGGCAGTCAAAGTGTTAAATCACGAGATTTCGAACTGTAACGAAACAAGATTCACGACGAAAACGAAAAACTCACAGAAACACCCTTCACCAACAAAGGTTCCTCATAGAAACAGCAACCAGCGCAAACGGCGGAACGTTGATTTCAAATGCCCCTATCGACCCTCACGTGCACTCGAAGAATGTCAAAAAATAACAGCGAATTATGAAGAAAATACCGACGATTGCTTCACAGTTAGGCAACAATTGAAAATAAACTATTGCATGGAGTACAACATTTGAGAAGGAGGTTAGTTATTCCAACCCCTCCGGCTACACGAGTCAAACACGCATTACGAGAGATCAGCTAAAACTGGAATATTTACACGAAATGTGCAACATACGTGCAGTATAATTACGAAACGAGTAATATGTGCCAAATGAGTAGTGGATACACAAATTGTAAGAACGACAACGGGTTAATGGACATCAGCCACAATGAGAAAATCACTTGAAATAAGTTCAAGTCTCGTTTTCTTACCTTGGATCGTTTTTTGTACGGACGTTCACGTAGAGGACATGAATCAATTCTACAAACGAAACTCGATAAAGAGGGCACGAAAGGTAACAGTTTAGTAACGCAACGATTGGTAGGGAATAAAGAAAGGCATTCAACGCTAATTGATGGGCAACTTCCGTGAATTTTTTTCCGGTGGATAGTGAACAAAACTGGTCGAAATCTAAAGAGAAAATGAAGATAATATAGTTAAGAACGCTGGAATGAATTGATGTGGAACATTGCTTGATCAATGTAGGAAGTGCCGCGAAAAAAAAAAGTTTCAAACTCAAGCTGGGGAAAAGGTGGGTTGAAGTACTGGCTACTAACTGAAATGTGAGGTGAATTTGGGGCTAATATTTGACGAACGAGTGGGACTAAATGCCCATTTTTAGCTTCGAGAGAAATGATTTAGCGTTGAACGAGATGGAAAGGAAGCAAGACGAAGTTGGAAAGTGAGAAAATATAAAAAGGTCCCCAGCAATTCCAAGTCAAGAGCAGTGTAAGATAACCTGTAAATCCTGTACTATCATCTACCAGAGATTTAAGCCAACGAACTACCAGCTACCACAGAGGAAGAGTGAAGTCAGAGGCTCAGAGCGCCTCCCACATCGGTGAAACGTTGTTTCAGAAAACGCACGAGTGGAAGCGCTGCTCGTCGCTCGTTCGCAGATTCCCTTTATCTATCACTTCTTGGTGTTTGATCGTTTTGAATTTATCACTCAAATTGTTATGTTCATCAAGGTGGATCGATTTTGGCATATAAAAAAAATGTATCCTAATTTTGTAATCCTGAAAAACGCTGGGTAAAAATAGGAGCCCTGGAAAAAATTACCTTGATGTTCCATAACTCCTATGAAAAATACCCTCTTGAGGAAAATCTCGAGAGAAGCCCTAATTGCCACAAACATTTTGCTAATCCCTCAGAAGAAGAAATATAATATATTTCTATATATTATTCTATAATTATATTTCTATAATTATTCTATATTCTATAATTTGTAATACTATACATTATATTATAATGTATAGTATTACAAAAATAGTATTAAATGTAATTTAAGAACAATAAAAATCACTCAAGCAGAAATAAAGAACATGATTACGACATGGACTTGTTGTTCCTCTGCCTGGTGATGAGCCTTTTATTTATTTATTTTTTTTAAAATGTAAAAAGTTATGGGTGTACAGAGATCTCTGTACAATTCGAATTAGTAAGAGGAATTGAAAGCTAGTTGCCAACTGCCTAATATAATCTGTACTTAATCAGTGGTTACAAAGTGATGTGTATAGCTTATAAGCAAGCTGGGAAAGGAAACACCAACCCCCTACCAATTGAATTCAGCCACCAGCACCTTACGGCACCTCCACGCATTGAAACTCGCATTGCGCCAAGCTTAGCCAGTTCTCAGTACGGTTCAGAAAACTGACCGACCTGCCCATGCAAATCCGCGGCCCTCCGAGGAACTGCAAACGAAACTCGCTTAACTGAGTGCAATCACCTAAAAAGTGAATTGCATTTTCATTTGCAGCGGTGTTGCAAAGCGAGCACAACCGTCTGGAGCTGCCCAATCTGACGTATTTTCCATCATTCAGGGCAAGAACCCAGCGCAACACCCATAATGGAATGAGGTCTCCCTGTCTAAGCAGATTGGCAGGTTTTGCTTACAAGTCGAGAGACAAATACAGAGGATTCCTGGAGTCAAGAGCAGCAGCCTGACCTCCTATCCAGTCCTGGCGCACCGTCTCCACCAAAGTCTCTAGCAGTGCTGACCATTCGTCAGGCCAGTCCAACTGACCGTGGACGCTCCATCCATGGCGGTAAGGGTACTGTACCTACAACATAGGGAAATCTACTTGCCAGCATTCTGAGGGCCTTGATAGTATACTTACATGCAAGTGTCAACGTGTATGCAAAGATCCTCGGAAGGCCCAAGATCAGCTTCCCAAAGTACCTCAAGACCTGCTCCAGAGAGTTCGACTGAAACCAACCAGTAACCTGGGCGCCCTGACACAAGACTGCTCTTGAGACCACTAATCCTGAACGTTGCCAAGGTGGGGATGGATGGGCGATTGTACAAAGTCCTGTAGATAAAACAACAGTCCTCGCCCTTCAGCAAAACAGCGGTCCAGGCCAGTCAGAAAAACCAGCTCGTGTAATGACTTACTTCTTCAGAACTCGTATCCATTGTATGCCCATACAGGCAATCACAATATGTCAGATATGGATTTTTCCACAACCAACGCTTTGACTAGGTGCATCCTCTGGTTTTTGGGCGTACAACTAAACAAATTTCGGCTTTTCCCTTGTGCGAATCCCAAATTCTTCACCGTACGGAATCATATGGACACTTTTGTTGAAGACGACTATCGCCTGTGATTACCTGGGATTCATCTTAACCCTTACCGTTCCATCTGGGTTCCTCAAACCCAGTAGAGAAATTCAGTTCGTTGTGTTCCCTAACCTGTGGACCTGAGCGGGATGGGGCGCCCACGTATATTCCTTGTGGGCCAATGCTGAATCAGCTCCAGTGGACGATCTTTTCTTATAAACGTCACCGAGTTTCTCACACCCAGATGGAACGTGCGTTACATTCACCTGGGTTTTACAGACCCAAGATGGAACAAAATCACACTTTTTGTGGGTCTATCATACCCCTGTTGGAACAGGTGGCCACTAAGGCGTTTTTTTCGTACATATTTCCATTTTCATTTCAGATTTATTCATTCTTCGTCATTTTTTCTGATTCTCTTTCAGTATCGACCCAGTAGAGCATGAACCGACAACTAGGTCCATCAAGGCCAGAGAGCAGGTTACTGGTCAATGTAGAAGATTTTGCAGGCCGATGCAATTTTGGAGATTTTATAGAATTTGTGAAGTTCCTAAATATTAGCAATTCGTTCTGTCATTCAAAATGGTGTGCTGTGACGAGTTCAAAATGGCTCGTATGCATTTGTGTTAGGTACCTACCTATCTATTTGTATGTGCTGTGAAGAACCACAATATGTGATTCTAGTATACTAAAAAAATGTATTTTAGAAAAATGCCCCTAACGTCTGAAATAAGAAGGTACTGAAATAAGCAAGTTCTTATTGACACCACGAAAACATTACCATCAGTTCACGGTTAATTGCATCTATTGCTATACTGTAAGTATCTTATGGGAGACATCCGATAATAGAATGAATAAAAACCCCCTGGTAAAATGACATCCGATGATATCGTTTTCGCTGTTTCACTGATTGCCCGCTAGAGGAAACCGTGGAGCAGGTTTCACACAGTTTTGGATGGAACCCACGGATGAACTCTTCCATGGATGGAACCATAAAGGCCGTTTTTTCCTTACAATCATCCATGCATCTCTTCTCTGTGAACTGACGCATCTGTTGACGTTAACGATCTCTACCTGATATGTTGACGTTGCACGTGTAACAGTAATTTGAAAGTGACGTGTTCTTTAGAATTTCACACTGTTTCCAGATTATTAACCGTTTAGCCGTATAAATATTCCATATTTCTCTAAACATTTCTCATTATATTAGTTTTAAACGGTAACCAACATGCTTTTCGACCAAGGTTTTCTGGACGAGCTCCGGCGAATGAACAAACGGCAGGTACTTGAATCTCGGAGAGTCTCACAATTTCGATATCGCACATAGGTTGTCTTTATTAGCCGGCGCAGTATTTCAAATCCCGATAGTATTGGGTTAGCTAGGGTTGTTAGGATCTGTTCGCCCGCTTAAATAGTCAGTAAAGGAATCAGGTCGGCTTATTTGAGGAAACACGTCTTTTGGTTTGATGAGTGTGAATTTTAGCAAACATGTACTGGTACTAAAATAATTCGAACTTAATCTGTACGATTGTGAATTTTGGCTGTGTAGTTTAAACCAGCTCTGGCAGTGATCAGTATTTTCATTCACATGAAATAACTCTTCTCAAAAATCACTCCCCCAACAAGTGTGTAATGTATTGATGTGCAGTATTCTGGCAGTAGGCGTAAATGTGTTGAACATCCTTTGTTGCAGTTCGTCTATCAATGCCTTAGTTTTGGGATGATAGTGTCGTCGGCGTTGATGATCTGGAAAGGTTTAATGGTCGTCACAGGAAGCGAGAGTCCCATTGTAGTGGTCCTCAGGTACCGTCACTTTCTCCATCCTATTACTTATTCTATAAACATATTGCACTATGCATGGTAGAAAAATATTGATTGTAGAGCTACTACTGGCACGAATGATATCATCAGTGGAAAAAAATCACGATTGTGTTCTTGTGGGTTTATCACAACGAAGCATTACATCTATTTTCTATTTTGCAGTGGGAGCATGGAGCCAGCGTTTCACCGTGGAGATTTGTTGTTTCTCACGAATTATCAAGAAGACCCCGTTCGTGTTGGAGAGATAGTGGTATTTAAAGTTGAAGGAAGAGACATCCCCATTGTCCACCGTGTTCTGAAACTCCATGAGAAGTAAGACCAAATTGATTCATTTTTCAATCAATCAATTATTTATTTCACAATGTGTACGTCAAGGGCGGGTTGTGGGGATCAAGGGGAAGTATAGTTAGCTGTAATTTTCATAGGTCGCTTCGGCTTGTTCAGGGTACTTGGAGGGATGAAGTCCTAGTCCAGCAGAGTGGGTGCGTTGTTTCTCAGGACTCTTCTTCTTAACCTGCGCTCACCATGAGGCGCTGGCCCAGCAATGAGCGCAATTGGTGGGTTTGGATGATCAGTGGCTCTTGCCTGCAGGACTCCATAGCACTTCATGATCCTCTCCTGCACTGTCTCAACATCGTTCATTACAAACCAAGGGGCGCCACAAATCAGCCGAAATATCTGGTTTTGCTGCATTTGAATTTTCTTCACTGAGGTGGCACATGCCGAGCCCCAGAGTTCGCATCCATACGCCCAAACCGGTTCGATAAGCGACGTGTATAGCAGCTTCTTCTTTGCCAGATCCAGCTTTGATTTGGGGTCCAACATTGGACCAAGCTGGTATACAAGCCGCTTCATCTCGTTCACTACGCGTTTGATGTGTGGCCTCCAGATAAGTCGGCGGTCCAAAATCAGTCCCAGATACCGCACTTCTGGCTTATGGGGTATAATTTTGCCTGTCATACGGACATTGGCGCAGGAGCCTCGCCTAAGGGTGAAGGTCGCCAATGTTGATATTCATTTTGACCGGGCTATTCATTAATGAACGATTGGGTATCTGACAATGCTGAATCCTGACTGGCCGCAACGCTGCTTCAGTTTAATTTCATATCAATTGACATCCAGTAATATTGTCTCGTATCGCCAGTTGACTAGTTAGTCAGCAGTCATCTAGCGATTGATAAATAGTGTCTGCAATTCCAACACATTTTAACCACTGACTAACTTATATCAGTGATTAGTTAATCAGAGATTTGACTGAGCATTGAAAAACAGGCCCTTAGGTTCGTTTGTCCTGTAATTGATGTTCACTTTCTCATTGAACTAAGACTCACTAAACCTCAGGAAATTAATTAAGCAGTATTTTAGTTAACTTATCAAGGCGCCTATAGGACCTGGCAAACGTACGCCCTCATTACGTGTTATCTGGGGATTGAGAGACGCCAAGTTGTACTTGCACTCGAATCTTCTGCAAACGTGTGATTCATGGGATAAACCCTAACCTGCAGGGATCATGCTTCAAGCTCTTCATGATGGTTGGTGAATTTCCACTATCACACATCGCCGTGTAAATCCACCATGATATGATTGATTGATCAGACGGGCTGCTAAAAGTGTAACGCCCACACCCACCGTTAGTTACTATCTTTAAACAACGTTCTCAGTCGAATTTCATGATAAATTTTTTGTTCTGACCAGGACCAACGGAACCGTGAAATTCCTGACTAAAGGAGACAACAACAGTGTGGACGACAGGGGTCTCTACGCTCCTGGACAGCTGTGGTTGACAAAGAAAGATGTTGTTGGCCGAGCTCGAGGTTTCTTACCGTACGTTGGGATGGTGACCATCTACATGAATGAATACCCCAAGTTTAAGGTACCTAGTTCATAATGATTTCACAAGTTGAAAAATAATACCCCTTGATACTCAATTTTTCCTTTATTGTGACTCACTTTTTAGTTATTCTCGACTGTTCTTCAAGACATCTGAGCGTTCTCAAGCCACTAAAAAATTCTCTTAAAGTCCTTAATGTCTTCAAATATTATCGTCTAATCTCTTAGGCCTTTGACTTCGATTTTCAAAATTATAATGGTTACCAGGGTCTGGTGCTCTCACCCTATTCGTGTTCGTTCTCTCGCCTCAGTCACTCAGTTCCGGATGTGATCTTACGTCGCCCTGTTAACGACTGAAGCATCGATCCTGCTCCCTCACTTTCTACCTTTCTGTCCCACCAACGCCTTCCACTTCACCACTCTAATTTCAGAAGTTGCATGATACAAAAAAAAGTTACTTTTTAGGCGCAATTCTCGAGATGGTAGAGACATGAAACTTGTCATGTAGCTCCTTAGGACATACACTTTAAGCAGAATAGGCCCAGGATCAGCTGAGTGACTCCTAAAGCTAATTTCTATGCTATTCACACTGTGAAGCTGTAATTTGGCATTTAGCCTCCTTAGGACTTTAAGGAACATAGGGCAGTTCTGTGCAAATTATCTAATTTCTCCCTTACTGCGGAAAACATACGTTTTCCCCAGTACTAAGGGAGAACTTTGACTTTGGTATTTTTTAGTCATCTTTGTTGTGTCTAACTAGTGCCTAACTAGTGTCTAAGACCCTAAAACACTGTATTCTCAAGACCTAATTCAACTTTTCCTAATAGCGAGTATAATATGAATATCGACGCCAAATATCTCATTTACATTTTGTATTCATATTTTTCAGTACGCTGTCCTCGCCTGCCTTGGTTTGTACGTCCTCGTTCACCGAGAATGATTTGATTTTCAACGAATCTGAGAAAACATTTTTGTGTTCTACGATGAGGTGGTTCCGAAGTTTGTGCGTACAATTCCAAGAAACCCGAGTCACTAGGGAGACTCGTGTGTCTTGATCTGATGGGGTTTTGTTTCGACTGTTTTCATTGCTTTTATACATTACATTTTTTTTTTTTTTTTCATTCAGTATTAGAAATCAAACATTTGTAAATAATTGATCATTAAACTTTATGGATAATAAATGGCACATACATACTTCAATATGAATGTAGCGTTGTAATTCGTTCCTACCTCATGCTTATGAATTTGATGTACTATAATTTATATATCATAAATTTTTCCGGCTCCTGTAGAATGATATTTGAGAATGATTTTACACGGAGTAGGAAAAAGTATAAAAAATTCGTGTCAAAGTGAAAAAACCTGGGTTTTTATAGCAAAAAATGTGGTTTTGTGAAAAAAAACTTTGAAAAATCATATTTTGGGAACAGATTGAGATAAAAAGGTGCGGTTGGTGGCGTTCCACTCCATTTTCAGTCTAGTTTTACTCTTTTCTTTCTTTTACACCAAGTGGCGAACACCCTGTTTTAAAACTAGGGCTAAGATCAGAGGATGATTAGGAGTGAGGGGAGGAGGGTTGTAGTAAGTCCACACGACGGACACCCGCTTCGCCAGTAAATATACATCCGAAAATTCGCTAACACCCAAAACTCGACTTGTAGTCAGGTACAGACAAACATTTATTTATTTATTTATACTGGCCTTTTGAATTGAATTTTTCAGTGAATCCAAACGGATTCGTATTCATAGATTCATGAATCTATTCGAATTCACACTTGTTGTTGATAATCTCAAACTTTTTTTGTATCTCTCGTCCAAACTATTATATTCTCCGCCACCTTCTATCAATATTTTAAAATCTTGAAAGGACTAGTCCCCGAGTACCTCATCACACTTGTCCCAAGAGCACAATCACGGAGCTCTAATGCTTTGGGGGTAATTCAGCATACGTCAAAGATGTTTGCTGATTCGTTAGGTGTGAGTGGAGCAAGATTATGGAATGCTTTGCTCCTCTCCCTCAGGTCCCTTCCCACCATTGGAAGATACAAGACAGGAGTAGTCGAATTCTTCAGGCACAAGAAATAGATCGCATATTTTTATTTATTTATTGTTTTTTTTTTTTTTTGGTTTTATTACAGTTTTATGTTTACATCTCTTTATTTCAATTTTGTTTGTGGCCCTCACTTTTTGACACTTAAATTTGTTGTATATCCTCCTATTATTCCATGTGTATAATTGTACAATAATGTCTTCTACACAACAAAAGATATAAGTAAATAAATAAATAAACATTGTCGAACGAATTTATAGTACTTGGTGACTATACCATAACTTTCTACATATGGGTGGTATTTTTGGTTGTACGAGCAATGATCTACTTGTATCTGTATTTACAATGGTTTGCATTCTCCCTTATAACAAGAACACTAACAGCATAATGGTGTGTTACAAGAAACTGCTAATCAATTTTGGGCATGAATATTGTACAACATATTCAAGGTGTTTATCATACAGTCAAACTCATTCATTCATAAATGATCGAATATCAATTACAATCAGCTCATTAGTCGCTTCCCAAGTTCCCGTTAAGACGGAATCAGTCACTTCTCGACTTCCCTTTATTATTCTCCGAAGGAATTTTGACTCGGTAGGAGTTGATGTAGAATCGAAGGAACATCCCGAGGAAAATGGAAATGTTGATGATCCACAAAGAGAAAAACACGTTGTCTATTGGACACCCTTGGAACTTCGAAATTAGGAGCATGGCCATCCCCACTAGGAATTGAATCTGAAAATAACGAAAGTTTCAGTTTTTCGACTCCACTCCAATGCGGAGACACCGAAGGCACTTGTAAACTTTGAGATTCACTATGCCAACGTAACATGTCGCTTAATAAATAATAATTTGATTATATACGTATAATAATGAGAGGCTTGATGTTACTTATTTTTCATTCTAAAACTAAATATTCTAAACTTTTGTTTCAAAATATCAATTCAATCAAAATATTCGTCTGGTACAATAATTGTTACATGGGATATTGATAATAACAGCCAGACGGTGCAAGGAAATCGAGGTTGGTCTCATGACCTTGTTGCAGCTGTAATACAAAGAAGATGATAAACCGTTGTGTTAACAATTTACAGAGTTTTTCCTATCCCCTCGTCAGAAGCTTTTATTTGAACCCATAGATTATAATCGTAAATCTTTCGATCTGCTCCAACTTTGAGCCGTCATTGTGAACGAATGGCTGGTTGTACAAAGCTGCGGATGGTCTTAAAACATTCTAAACACTAAAGTCTATCAAAATATGAACTATCCACAATGTTCCCCGTACATTTCCAAATCACAATAATCAATTTTTCAACTGGATTTTAAAATTGTGGATAGGCCAAGGATGTTCAAAATATATCTTAAGTAAAAATTAGTTTTAAGAAGAAAATTAACAAAAAAAATTGGTTAAAAACCTCCAAATAGAAATATTTTTTACTTTATATAAGTTTTTCAGGAATATTTCCCAACTGGGTGGTGAGGACATAGAGGTTTTTGAAACAGGACGACTCATCTGTCCTCACAGTGCCCTTTAAAGTATACTTCTACTACAACTGAGATTTTTAGGAATAGTATTTATAATTGAGGACCCCAACCTCAACCTTGTTAGTACAGATGTATGTGAAGTTAAGTAGGTATGTAATAGCAATACCGGTTGGGTTTCCACTTCAAAGGTTTGATTATCCACGTCAAATTGAGGTACGTCTTCCATTGAGTTAGTCTACCACTTTTTATAAATATTTGAAGTACATATAACTGAACCTTACTATTTGTATAGAGGTTATGTACTTCTTCCACCATAAGTAATACTGGACGGATGGGCCACAGGCTGCAAGGAAGTAGTACGAGTACATTACTACGTGAGTGAGGGAATTCAAAGCGGCAAACATCATGCTCATTTCCTCTGCAAAAAAGTAGCTTCACATTAATTCGTGTAAAGATCACATTAATTCACACTAATAAGATTTTCTAACTATAAGTTCTTGAGTGTTTCAAATTTCTCAATTTTTTTAAGTTCTCAACCACTTATAGTTTTGTAAGTTTGCTTGTAAGCTGAGTCATAATGTCAAATTTGCCAAGTTTATACCTAATTTTTACATTGGTTGTGAGACTGCCTTAGTCTATGGTTTCTACTTATAGTGAATGAATATGACATATTCATTGTATTGGTGCTCTTCTATTAGCCGTCAGTATCTATGAAATATTTACCGACTCGTGGGTTGTCAGTAGGTGATTTTGTAGTTTATTAAGGCCAAACCGAGTTTACACGTTCCTAGGCGATGGCGACTAAAAAATACAGCTTCCACGTTTTTTGTTCGGTAAATGTTTTTTTTCCCTCTCCCCCTTACTCCATTCCCTCCCCACATTTCACCCTGTATTCACCAATTTATGCTGCTAAGCCATAGTAAACTGTTTTTAGAACTTAAATACTGAAATCCTGGGGATTGGTAGAGAGATGTTGATTACCGTGGGTGTATTGTGATTACCATGGAACGAAAAAATTTTAAATTTTAAATTTCAGCGTTGAAAAAGCAGTTTGATCTCAACTAAGCATTTTAAACTCTTCATTAGCAATTGAAGAATGACCCTAATTTTTTCAGAGTTTTCCTGAACCTCTTTCTACTGACCAATCTCCTTTAGAGAAATTTGCGCTTTTTCTAAGAAACACCCCTATAAGAAGCGGGAGTGGGTCAGGATTCGATATTTTTCCAAATTTGTATCAGCTCTCCGAAACTGAAAACCTTTGAGTGACAAATTTCCGCTTGGAAATCTGATGAAATCCGAAGAACGAGTTTCCCCGCTTGATTAAATCATTACAACTACTATTATTGACTGAGGGTATCAATGGCTTTTTGACGTTTGACTCTCACCTCTGAATACCATAGCTGAGCAGAACGTGGTTATGACCATATTTACGTGATGGTAAACGTGTAAAAATGTGATTTGCGACTTTTTCTTCCGCAATATAAAGAACAACTGCAAAAGAAAAGTTGATTGTTAATTTTATTAAATATAACTTTTTTATCAATGGTAGGAGATTGATGAAATCCATACGAGGGAGATGTTTATATTACCATTTTCACTAAACATTAACATAAACAGTGAATTTGCCACAAAATATTATACAGCTACTGTATAATAGGTATTATATGGCAAATTTACTTGAACCTCATGATAATGTTCTTACTAACAGTTTGTAAGAACATAATCATGAGATTCAATGCTGCTACTACTTTTTTTTCTTCAATAAAGCCATTTATTAACATAATACGCATAGCACATAAAGAAAAGTATTGGATACTCGAAGTAAAATTATTCGAGTACAAATGTATACATATATTTGAACGTACATGTACTTACATGTAGGTAAAACAAAAAATTTGGCTATTTCTGATCTCCAAAATTTAAAGAAATTGTTCAGAGATCAGGAGTTCAAGTCTTAGAGTAAAGGATTCGTAAAGTAAATAGGAAAACATATTAATTGGAGTAAATTTGGCGCATAAGTACGTCGAGGGGTAAGAATTACAAATTTTAAAAACAAAGGTTTGAAAGGGCGTCGATATCCAGATCTAAATATAAGTCGCATACTGATTTTATTGCCACCTCAAATGATCGAAAAGTAGCTCAGAAAACGGTAGGTATCCTCAATAGAGTAGACGAATGCATGTAGAGTAATTTTTAGGGCAGATAAGGGAAGCAATTTATTTCAAAATTTAAATTTAAGGATGATGGATATTGCATTTATTGATTCATCAAAGTGTTGAAATATTAGCTTTTTAATACAGATACAGAATTAGTTGTTTTAATTGCTAATTAGTGACAATTCAATACTTTAGGAGTTTCCATAACAGGCGTCGCTGCAGGAAAGGTGGTGTCATTGTCCCCATCACAACAATCGTATTTGCATCACATTTCAGTATTGCTGGTTGCTTTCGTACAGAAAGAGGGACAGAGAACACTCAGTTGCATTCGACAATTCACTTACCGTGTCAACGAGATCGACTAATTTGTTAATATAAAACAGTCGTAGAGCTTCCATGTACTGCGGACAGAACAGAAAATATCATTAAGCCAGTGTGACATGACTCCTGTCATCATATTTTGTAGCCAAAATAATGTCCAATCCTGTTGTGTTCTGTACAGTTTATTTTGATTACTAGTAAAATTCGTTCTATACAGTACGTATTGAATTGCTGAATAGTAGCATTTCCATAAGAATAGTTGAATACGTGGATTATAATTTATACCTCTAGAGACACAAGAGGTCGAAAGTTTTGTGCTGCGGAAACTGGACAGCACAGGTTTTCCCACCATCTCAATGAGTGTGATCCAAATAGTCTGTAGTACTGTAAACAAAGAGCGTTTGATTATTACATTCGCTCATGTAGGTATCGAGAAATGCTCAATTTAGGTCATCAACATGTAAGTCGACATATATATCTTACAAGAAGCAGGACGTAACCGTTCATGAAGATCTGGAACACGTTGTAGGTCATTATCCATTTTTTCAACGCAAACTCTTTTCTGTTCTCCATCAGTTTCGGGCCGAAATACACGAGTGCCAGGTACACCACCATAGCCCAATATACATGAGCTGGTCGACCAATGAAGCCCCATGACTGCAGTAGTTTGTCTAAAACAACCGAAAATCGTAGTAAGAACTGCTAGTTAACCTTGTTATTATTATTAATTTGAGTTAGTTGAACCCCTTCCCCTTGACCTAGAGTTATGAAAAGCTTCGAGGATCATTGTGGGGTTGGTCCGAACCCGTAAACCAAATTTCGTAATTTTAGCACAACGCTAACTGGGCAAAGTGCCGCGGACGGCGTACATGAGCGTAAATCGTGAAGCGGCCTGTCGGTTCAAAGTCATACTGTCCCATCTGATTCGAACAGCTCATCGTTGCAGGTATCGAGTTAATTAGTAATAGTTAATATTTGAGGCGTTCAGCATTAAAATCGGCAGTTCGCCAATTGTTCGTTGTTCGTTTATTTTATTACTACAATAAGTTTAATAATAAAATAAACGAACAATTGATGAACTGCCGTCGAGATGAGAATTTTGAGTATTCAAAGTAAGATCTAGTTGTATGGAGTTATCCGATTTTGATCCTGAACGCCTCATTTATTCATAATAATATTTAATAATAATTAGTTAATAATAATGTTGAGGGATGTCGAGGGTGGGTCAAATGAAAGATGTTTTATGTGCCAACGTTTCGAAGAATTTATTTCTTCATCATCAAGGCCTAAAATCAGTTTCACAATGTAAAATTAATAGAAGTTATTGTTATAGGTCTTTTTACAACGGGGAATATACTAAGTGTGTGAATACATTAATAGACTAATATTACACTAATATTTGTGAACATTATGAATATTTGTGAATATATTACACCAATACACCAATATTTGTGAATATATATTATATTCATATAATATAATATATTCATAATGTTCACAAATTAGTGCAATATGTATATTTACATACTTAGTTTATTTCCCGTTGTAAAAAGACCTATAACAATAACTTCTATTAATTTTACATTGTGAAACTGATTTTAGGCCCTGATAATGAAGAAATAAATTCTTCGAAACGTTGGCACAACAACAAAGCTTCTTTCATTTGACCCACCCTCGACATCCCTCAACATTATTCTTACTGACGGTCAACAAATCACACAAACTTAATACTAATAATAATAATCCAACATCATTAATGATAATGATAATTAATTAATTAATTAATAATAATAATTTTTCACGTTGTTTGTGTTCTTCTTCTTGTTCATTGACGAGCCTACAACCCGGTAGACAACACGGATCGAGCTGAAATTTTGCACAACACGCTTGTTATGATCCAAGGGAGTGCCTTTTGTACAATTTGCCCCCTCCCTTCATTAAGGGGGAAAGAGTAGTTTTTATGAATTTCAAATGGTCATAACATTGGAGCTTTCTCAGATTTTATTTCTTAGTTTTATTCAGGTTACTGAACTCTTTAATTTGAAATAAAAATGACCTTCCTAAGGGGAAAAATAAAGGATTTATGATGATATTTCTTATTTCAACGCTAACAGCCGTAAAAATTGATCGAAGTTGGTGCTGATGTACAATAATCTCCAAAAAATAATTATTCTTGTCACAAAAAAAAAAGAAATCAACAAATTTTAGGGCAAATTAGTAGACGTACTAATTAACATCATCAACGTTGAATCAACATCATATTAAGAAAGTATCATTGTACCAAATCAAAAAGATGTGACATCCCCCAAAAAACAGCAAGCTCCCGCCAACAGCATTGAAAGAAGCGAAACGCTCCCGCAGGTGCAACATAGGAAACAGAGGAGGGTGAAAGGGGGGGTTGTTGGAAGAAGACAGGGAACAGGAAAACATTGGTGGTGGTGGTTAGGGGTAGGAGGATCAGGTTTCTATATGCACACTCAACAGCGAGGTGCGAAGCACCGAGCATCCTATATACGTGGCTGGCGGGCAAAATGGATATCAACCCTTTTTTGACGGGCCAGTTTTTACAGCAGAGTTGTTTTTTGGGGTTCATAACTACCGACCCGAATGAAAACTTACCTTCTTCGACTTTGTAGAGAGTTTTGTTGTACCTCGATAACACACTCCCTTCCATGGCTCACTGCCGAGTACCACTCCGACTATGACCAACTGCTTGACACGATTAACGGCGGCACAATACAGACGTAATTCGTGTAGAATAGGTACTGTGGGAGTTTTCTTTAAATTTTCTCGACTACTCCATTTGAATAATATTATACTGATCAGGCTGTCAGAATAGATCAATTATCACGACACCTACATCCGTGGGGAATATTTGCCGGCCCAACAATGTTGGAAATATTTCTTTGTTATACCATGAAAATTCATAATAATCTCGGTAGGTTCACCTTGACCCGTGGCTCAGGTGCCTCACCTGGTCGTATCCGTTTTTGCGGTGCCCTTGTCATTAGACCAGATTTCGCCAACTCGAGATCAGATGTAGACTAATAATCTACAATAACGAAACACACGCCCGATCCAGTTATATTTTCAGAACTCTACTTTCCTACAGTCAACACCGCCAAGGGAACCGAGCGATTAACTTACGATTAATACTTCATTTCAGCTACTAAGTACCGATTAGTGACTTCACATCTACCGATTAGTGCGAGTACTTAATTTCACACCTTTCATTCTTCGTAATATTTCATTCACCACAGTTTAACTTATTCACCCTTCTCCTTATTCCTTCTTAAAGTGCCTTCTGCATAATATCGACCCTTAAAGAACAAAGGTGCTATGTCCAAAAACTCTGCAAATTCTTGACACAACGGTTTATTATCTTCTTTGTATAGATCACCCTTCTGTCTCGATCACTAAATGGTGGATTAATTATTATTATGAATCATAATTAATTATTAGTAATTATTATCAAGTAGTGTAAATTAATATTAATTATTGTTAGTTATTAATAATTTTTATGAATTATTTTTAATAATAGTTATTAATACCTATTCATTGGCCGCCAGGAATCTCACTATTTCGTCAATATTTACTGCTCTGTAGGGGCCGATAAAGCCCCCTCCTCTCCCCCCCCCACCACGCCAGAACACTATTAGCCGCTTGCTATTTTGTTATCAGCTTGAGATCTCCTCCCTCCACCTCCTTGTTCTCCCTCCGCCTCCTCCTTCCTCCCTCCTGCTCCCTCCGCCTCTTCCTTTCCTCCCTCCGCCTCTTCCTTTCCTCCCCCCTCCTCCTTGTTCTCCCTCCTCCTCCTTGTTCTCCCTCCTCCTTCCTCCCTACTCCCTCCTCCTTCCTCCGAGATGTGGAAGGTCACCTTTTATACTACACGTGTAGACGTGAAAATCATCTGCCTTTATCTGTCTATTAGATCATAAAACCGCTAACAAAGGAAAAGATTACAATGCACGTACAGTCCAAGTACACGTACAGTACGTGTAACTGTAATCTTTTCCTTTGTTAGCGGTTTTACGATCTAATAGACAGATAAAGGCAGATGATTTTCACGTCTACACGTGTAGTATAAAAGGTGACCTTCCACATCTCGAGATATGTACAGGGTGTACAGGGCGTACATCCCGCACGGGGGTGAATTCTACAACTAATTGGTGACTAACCATTCCCTATGACTCATATTTTTTACTCCACATAAAACCCGAGATTTTTAAAATTTTAAATAGTTTTTCGTGTTTACGACCTTAAGTCACGAAAACGCACATAGGTAACTCCCTTATTCCCCAAGTAATCTCAAATCTGAGGGGACCGCTGGAAAGAGCATTAAATTTTTTATCTCTCTGGTGCCAAACCAAAATCTCTTGCTCAGGTTTACTCAGGTTTAGCGGGTAGTAAATCAGCCTAAAATGAAAACTTCGTCAAATCTCGGAAATTTCCAGTTTTGGTTTATTATCTTCGATGATGAACCTACCATTGGAATCGCCAAAAAAAAAAAAAAAAAAAAAAAAAAAAAATGTTTAACCCCCCCTTAAAATTTGTTGGTTTACGTTTCAAGATACGTAGATTCAGAAAATCGAATTAAATACACGCCGTTACGCCCAGTTAGCGTTTAGCTGAAATTGCGAAATTTGGTTTCCGGGTTCGAACCAGCCCCACAATGATCCTTGAAACTTTTCATAACCCTAGGTCAAGGGGAAGGGGTTCAAAACGAACTTTAAAATTTCGACAATGTCATCTCGAAAAAAGTTAACTGAACGGTGTAATGTTTAGTTCACTTTTCAATGACCTGAAAAATTACAAATTTTTTAAGACCAATTGGATTTTTGTACGACCAGCCGTTCGTTCACAGGGAGAGCGCAAAGGTTTAGGAGAAACACTTCGCGTCTAAAACGGCCGTTAGGTCGGTCAACGCCCCAGACGCCAAACATTAAAACTACTTTGTTTTCATCTTCCCGGTAAACTACAGACTGGAAATTTTAACCGTGAGTCGGGGATTGACCACATTGCAATATTCACTCGGTTTCTCATCTGTAAAATTGTTTAAATAATACCTTTTTGTAATAATACAAATTAAATTTTGATGGTGAGCTACCTATTGACTTGAAATTTCAAAATTAGGTCAGAACTGGATGACAATGCAATATTTACTCGGTTTGTATGACATCGTATGAGTATGGTATGGTATATTCATGTATGTATTATTTGGTGTAGTATTGTATAGTATGATATGAAAGAAATTCGTATGGTATTTTATATTTAATTTGGATGATGAGCTAGAGTTCATCTAACAGTTCGTTAATTGGATTAGGGTGATCTGCTCAAAGAAGATAATAAACCGTTGTGTCAAGAATTTGCAGAGTTTTTCGACTTGTCACACTCCTATTCTAGAGGTGCGGGAAAATTGAAGAGGCGGGAAAATCAAACCTCTCACCTTCCGCTCGCGTAGTTTTCCCCTTCCACTGCCCCGGCGTTGTCCAAGGTCAGTCGAATCAGATGTAGGGATGGCAAAAAAAATGAAAACATCGATGTATCGATGCATCGATGCATCGACAGGCCGGCATCGATGCTCCAAAAACATCGGACCCCAAAAACATCGATGGAAAAAAAACATCGATGTTTTTAAAAAAACATCGATGTATCGATGGTTTTCAATCAATTTTTTATTTTATTTAATTTATAAGCTATAAATTTATTTTATTTGTTACCATTATAATTCAGTTTCAAGAAAAAAAATCGTATAAACGAAGGCTGGGCTCACACCCTGTATTTGGCAGGTAGTCCATTCAAGAAAAGTAATTTTGAAAGCAATTTGCCCCCCAGGCGATTTCTCTGCTGCGTAAGAGTGGCACCAGCCTTGGAGAATAATCTTTCTGCCGGTACAGAGGTGGCTACCCTCCCCAAGTATTCTCTTGATAACGTGTACAGCTTGGGATAGACTGTCTTCATCTCTCCACAATTCAAGGGGATTAGAACGAATGTTTGATGCTACTGGAGTTGAGATATACATTGATATCTCCGTGTCTAAGTTCACCGATAAGCTCTGAGAAGATGATATTTTCTTGTTGGTTTTGAACGCCAACGATTTATGATGGGCCCATATTATGTCAACGGGACTTCCACGGTCCGATTCTGAAGATGACTGAGATGACGGGGAATTAGAAGTATCAACAGACGCCACCAGTTTTTTAATTTGAGTGAGGGCTTTTGACGATGCGATGGAATCGGAAAAGTGAATATTTTTGAAACGTGGGTCCAAAAACATGGGTAGGGTCAGCAAGTGACAGCTTTCCCGCCCCTTAAATCTCGAGTCAAATCCTGACATTAGAGCCTGTTTTAGCTGCTTTACCACAGGCGAAATATTGGAAGTATCGATACTTTTCAGCCAACACGCCTCGATATTTTCATTTAAAGGAAATAAAAATGCAGAAATAATATTCCTAGGTATGTGAGAAAAACGTTAGAATAAAACATTCAGCAGCCTATGGCAAAAAAAATTGAAACATCGATGTATCGATGTGCCGATGCATCGAAACCCCGACATCGATGTTCCAAAAACATCGACACATAAAACATCGATGGAAAAACATCGATGTGTCCCGCGAAAACATCGATGTTTCAAAAACATCGATGTATGATTGCCATCCCTAATCAGATGAGACCGTTCGCTTCCACTTGACATTCAGTTTGTTACATACATCTTCGTCTGTCGGCGTATTTCCGACCACAAAACCTCTTCAGGTCGAATCGGAAGCCGAGTGTTGAATTTTTCCGTATTTCAGTGGTTTTCCGTCGGTAGCCAATTGGAAATGACGTCTTCATGCGTGCGACCAGCTGCCGGGAAATTGGCTATGACCGGCTACGCCAATCTCTCGCCAATTCTCCGCCATCACGTGAGACTGATAACAACTTCGACCGACAACAAAAACCACAAGTAAATTGAACATTTAGTTGATTCCTTTTGTCATCATGATATTAATAGCGTGACGGTAGGCTCTTGACAAAACACCATAAAATATTCCAAAGTATCTTGTAGACAATTTGTTATTACCAGAACTATTACTTTTCCGTGTCGAAAAATAATCAAACAGGAACACCTTCATATCGAGGGTCTCACGGCAACTCCCCACATCGTCATTTTGGCGACTTTTTAGCAGAGCCAAAAAACTATGTTTACTGAGTAATTCAGTAAAATAAATCGTTTGCAACGTTCACACTATAGTGTAACAAAATTTCACAATCGGTGACAATGACTACTCATGTTACTCCACCTTATTATCACTTTGAAGTAACACGAGTCGGAATATCCAACAGTTGGAAATGACTATCTTTCAACTTTTCTGTGTGACTACTTCTTTCGATGTTCTGTCGCCACTGTGTTTTTCACTCTTCATTTCGGATCTGGACTCCTTCTTCCGGGCCAGGGGGCTGCGGGGTCTGAATATAGACGGTGCTCATGACGTCACTTCGATCCTATATGCGGACGATCTCTGTTTGTTGTCTTACAGCTACGTGGAGATGCCGAAAATGCTGGAAGCCCTTCACAGCTACTGTGAAGAAAACGCCCTACACATAAACCACAATAAGTCAAATGGTTTGATCTTCAGAAGGGGGGGCGGAATTTCTGCTCGCTACAAGTTCATGTGTGGGGGACAAGAGATTCTTGTCGCCAAGTCCTACACGTACTTGGGAGTGAAATTTGTCGGCTCGGGGCGCTTTTCTCAGCACGCTAAAGACTGTATCAGTAGAGCGGAGACGGCATCCCGTGCACTGCTTCCACTGTTGCATCAAGCCCGCGGTGGTCCGTTCTCCTCATGGAGAGCTGTAATGAACGCCTTGGTGCTGTCATCATCTCTATAATCATCTCGTTGAGTCGTGAGAGATACCTCTATGCGGGGATCTTGAGAAAATTCAACTTCGGGCATTCAAATCTTGTTTTTTCTTGCCCAGTAACACGCCCGACTATCTTATCCGTACTGAGCTGGGTCTGCCTCATCTGGAGGTCAGGGTTGTTGGATTGGCTCTGGGTTGGTGGTCTAGGTCAGTGGTTCCCAACCTTTTTCCCTCGAGGACCACAAGATCTATAAGAAAACGTCTGCGGACCACATGATTTTATAACTAGGTAAATTAAATTGAGAACTAGAGAAATATATTTTAAATCCTTTAATATACATTGTATTAAGAGTAAGTAATTAGAAAAAAAAAATAGTTATAGTCTTAATATAGTTATAGAAACATTATAAATCTATTGAAAAACGCTTACAAAATATGACACTAAGTCTCTCAGTGACTTCCTTGGTTTTGCATTTTACTGGCAAGATCTTCGATATTTGGCTTCAAAGAGGTCAAACTCAACCTGAATGAAGCATCCAATTTCAACAAACTGTTACGATGCTTATTCTTAATAACATTTAGTGTTGAAAATGCTACTCTTATTATGTAGAATTGAAAGGAAGTAGAATTTTCAAGGCTTTTTGGCTGAGGGTTTGGTACTCATCAAGTAACTTGATCCAAAAGCTTGCAATATTGTCACATTGTATTTTGACAACTTCAAGCTGAGGATCAGAAGATATCTCAATAAGTTCTTCCTGTTCATTAAGTGTAAGATCAATATCCTTGAGTGGTAAAAAAGGGTTTGCCACCCACAAGTTTTTAGAACTGACGTCAGAACTGGCAGGGAAATAGTTGTCAAAATACCCTTGAAGCGATGCTATGTAAGCCTTTACCAAAGATGACAGCTGTTCTTTATTTACATTCATACCTTCCGTTTCTATTATAAACTCAGAAAACAGATTAAACATAGCAAAAGATCCTTTCTCTAATTCAGTTTGCCATAACTTTAACTTTTGTTAATCAGAAATAAAAACAGCATTACTCATGTGGCATACTTTCATAACAAACGTATCTCCGAGGATGAATGTCTCATTATATAGCCAGTAAAAACATTGTTATACTCGTATTGGTGAAGAAAACCGTGAATTATAAGACGTACTCTGAAACAGCCCGCGGACCACACGTAAACTCGGCGCGGACCACAAGTCTAGGTTGTGGAACCACAAGTCTAGGCGCGGAACCACTGGTCTAGGTTGTGCGGTATGGAGGGCTCCAGGCTCCCTAGGCTGTGCTTTTCTCGTCTGCTTGCTCTCCATGATGCTCAACCTGACCCACTGTATAACTGGGCTTCTCAGATGTGTGAGATTTTCTCCAAATACAATGAAGGAGCGACGTGGTCCGCCCAGGACCCCAGGGTTCTCAATAAAGGCCCATTCCTTGAACGCATTGAATCGTCCCGGAGACGTTTGGATCAGGAACGGGTGGAGGTGTCGTCGTACAGCCCCGTTTATAGAATGTACTGCCCATCTGATGACAACCTTCCTATTTACCTGAACTCTGAACTGGGTATTAGCGTTAAGCGGCTACTTGCGCAGGTTCGGCTCTCTGGGAATTGTTTTTCCAAATTGAGCATTCCAAAATTTATTGTTAAATTTAACAGTCAAGACGTTTGCCCTTTATGTAACTTATCCGAACCAGATACCATTTTGCATTTTCTTTGTGTATGCCCAGTACTCCGAGGCGATCGTTTTTCTTTTTTTCAATTATACTACTTTTCGCATCACGAATCGTCCTCAATACTGTCCCTTCAGGATATTTCTGCATGTAAGAAAGTATTTTTCTTTGTTAGTAATTGCATCCGTACAAGGGCTTTCTTTTTAAATGATGGCTTCCTTTATTAAAAATTGTTTAGTTGGTAGTTCCTCTGTTGTATTTAATTCTTAGGCGGAAATTGTAATATTCTTCTTTTTTTCCTTTCAATTTATTTACTACACACTTACATCTTTTATTATTTTACTGATATTTTTTGCCAACCTTGTAACGCCGGAAGGCTTATACAAATAAAACATTTCATTTCATTTCAATTATAATCAAACTTTTCAGGCTCAAACTCTACTATATTCGTGGCATAGAACTAAAAGTTTTTCTTTTTATATATATTTTTTATTTGAGACCATTACATCAAGTACCGAGGTAATATACCACAATGACATGAATACATTTTCAACACTCTTTATCGCTTATTCAGATCAGGTCTGGGTGGCGATATAGGCCATAGTTGATCAGCATGTCGAGTGACTTGACAGCCGTCCTCAGTTTCGACAGTGAATTTTCCATAGTCTTGCATCCAGGGAGAATGACCTGGTCTAAAATATTTAGCAGTAACGGCGTCTCCCGTTGTCAGGCTCTCTAATCTGGGAATTTTATCGTTAGAGCTATGGGAATAGAAGGTTTTGCTGGGAATAAAAGGTTGAGGTGTGTCCTCAAATGTCTTCCAAACATAAGTCTTGCAGGAGTCTCTTTTGTCGAAGTGTGGGGAGTATTTCTGTAAAGGTACAGGAAACCTTTCAGATGCTCCATGAGCACTTTTGAATCCACGTTGAAATTGTTTGATTTCTTCAAGACGGTTTTCAGAGTTTTCAGAACCCAAAAAGATCCAGGCAGGTGTGCCTCAAGGCAGCGTATTGGGACCCCTACTTTACCTGCTATATACCAGCGACTTGCCAGAAAGAAAACACAACTGCCACTTTTGCGGATGATACTGCAGTCCTGGCAATCGGGGAAACCAATAACGAATCAGTAAATAAACTAAACCTATCCATCTCTCGCATTCACTCCTGGACAACTAAATGGAGAATCAGACTAAATGAGGCAAAATCAGTGCACGTTGACTTCACTAATAAGAAATGCAACTATGTGCCTGCTTACCTCAATGGACAGGCAATCCCACATGCTAACGAAGCAAAATATCTTGGAATGACACTTGATGCCAAACTGAGATGGAAAGAGCATGTAAAAAAGAAAAAAACCGAGCTCACAGTAAAATTCAGAAAAATGTACTGGCTTATGGGTAGGCGGTCAAAAATGTCTATTCATAACAAGCTCATTCTGTACAAACAAGTCCTGAGACCCGTATGGACTTATGGTGCACAATTGTGGGGATGCACCGCACCTACCAATCGCAACATTATTCAGCGATTCCGGAATAATGTTCTGCGTTCATGCACAGATGCATACAGATACTTTCGTAACGACCGATTACACTACGAGCTTCAAGTGGAATCGGTCAATGAGGTCATACGCAACCAAGCCATCAACCACTCAATGAGGCTACAAGATCACGTCAACGACGATGTTGTTCGACTCCTAGACACAGATGATCTACTCCGAAGATTGAAACGTACCAAACCGCATGAGCTTGCTCAACTAATGTGAAAACGTCAGAACAATATAAGACTAAGTTATGTACTTTAGTTTTGAACATTTAATTTAAAATTCAACATACGAATATTGCTTATAAGTTTACTTGTATATACTTGGCGCAATAAAATATATTAAAGAAAAAAAATTTGGGTTATTTGGAAACGTGACAGGAATTTTGAAAACTCTTCACTCTTATGCAGGAAGCGTTGTCCGTCGTAATGGATTTTGGTAACCCAAAATTATGAAGGAAGCTCGGATAAAGGAAGAATTTGCGCTCGTCCTGCATGAAGCGAAATGGACGTGCAGTTGCAAAGAAATCCGGTGTTTAGTCATGATGCACGACTGGAAGTGTCCGTGTGGTTGTATGTAATTCTTGCTGAACAAATACTTTGGTGTGATTGCGTGAAAAGTATTTGCAGGGTCTACGATTCAAACATTTACAAATGCGTTGTAAATAAGTGATTTCAAAACCGGACTGTTCGAAAAGAATCAATAAGGGAAGTTATAAATCATTTGCGATTAGCGATGTCAAATAGAATAAACAAGACCGCGAGTGGTTAAGCTTGTAGATTGCATTTAAACATGTTGCGACAACTCACAACTTCACAACTCGCAAATTCAATTTTTGTTTCCAGTTAGGGAAACATTAAAGATTAAGAACTTACTGTTGCAGTTTGAATTTCTTGTGTGAACGAAGAGCAAAATATCGGATTTTGTTGTTTTGCTTGCCTTGTTCAATCCCAGATAGAGAAATAAAAATTGTAGTGAAAAAAAAATATTCTTGACACTACGGTTTATTATCTTCTCTGTATACGTAGATCACCCTTCTGCCTAGATCATTAAATTATTCTTCTTCTTCTTCAAGTGCCTTCTCCATCATTGAAGGTTGGCGATCATTTCTGCATAACTCACGCGGTCCTGTGCTAGGTGAAATAGATTAAATTATTAGGTATTATGAATTATCATTAACTATTAATGATTTTATCGAGCAGTGTAAAGTATTATTAATTGTTGTTGGTTATTAATAATTTTGATTAATAAGTAAGTAGGATTATTAATTATCATTCATTATCTGAAAACCATGTGCTGTTCGAATCAGCCGGGCCAGTATGAACATAGACCTGACAGGCTGCTTCACGATTCACTCTCATGTTGACGACTTTCGATCTGCTCCAACTTTGAGCGCTCATTGTGAACAAACGGCTGGTCGTACAAAGCTGCGGGTCGGTCTTGAAAAATTCTAAAAAAATAAACTCTATGTAGGTAGTTCCTAAAAAAAATAAACTGCCGTTCCATTTGAATTTTTCTCGATATGAAATTTTTAAAATTTCAAAATTTGTTTTACCTTTGTCTGTTTGGAGGGTTGTAGGAGGCGGTAAGAAAAGAAGAAGTTTTTCCGAGCTTTCGGCTTTAATAAGCCATCTTCAGGGCTGCAACATATATTGACATGTAGGTAGGTATTGTTTCCTCAACCCGGTCTCTTTCGTTCTGTTCTGAATATATGAATACATGTCAATATATGTTGCAGCCCTGAAGATGGCTTATTAAAGCCGAAAGCTCGGAAAAACTTCTTCTTTTCTTACCGCCTCCTACAACCCTCCAAACAGACAAAGGTTTTTCAACCAAAGGAGATAATGAACAATACAGAAAATTAAAATTTGTTTTGAACCCCTTCCCCTTGACCTAGGGTTATGAAAAGCTTCTAGGATCATTGTGGGGTTGGTCCGAACCCGTAAACCAAATTTCGTAATTTTAGCACAACGCTAACTGGGCAAAGTTCGTTGGTCAAGGAAAACAATAATATCCGTATTTATGGGTTGCTATAGTGCCAATGGCGAATTGGTATAGGGAGGGAGTTCAAAACCCTCTTCTTAGCTAAGTGAAGGGATCTACTGAGAGATGTGTTCTACGGGGCTCACGTTTAAGGCATTGAGCCTATCCAAGGGCTGAAAGGCAAACATGCCATTTAAGTATTCAGGGGTGGTGGGAACCTCATGATTAACTAGTTTAAGTAATTTGTCAGTGAAGCTCTAAAAGCTCCTCTGAATAAACAAAAATATGCTTTTGTCTGATTTAATTTTTTTTTTTTTTTTTTTTTTTTTTGCAGATGTAAGTTGTTGGTGTTGGGTGGAGGAACTGGTGGGTGCACTGTGGCATCGAAATTCATACCAAAACTGGGGAAGAATGGCGTGGCCGTTGTGGATCCTGCTGATGTAAGTAGGAAATTACAGACCTCAAGTAATGACATGTTATCTCCTGACTCACATGTCCTTCTCCCCAAGCATGAGAACCGAACTGGCTCTATCAATTGTGATTTGTTCGAAGTTACACTACTACCAGCCCATGTTCACGATGATCGGAGGAGGTATGAAGGAGTTGAAAGAGTCTTCGAGGCCGATGTCACGAGTCATTCCGAAAGGGGCTGTTTGGATTAAAGAAAACGTGACGAGGATTGATCCCAAAAACAATACAGTGACGACAACTGGCGGCAAGAAGATCGAGTATGAGTACCTTGTCGTCTCACTGGGGCTCGAGCTCAGATATGATAAGGTACCCAACCACTGGCTGAGTTAAGATTGTGTTATGTCTTGTGTGCCCACCGCAACTTAAGGATGTAAGATGCGTTCAGTGCCATGAGTAATACTCGGAAATGGTATGATATGTACTGTACTGCATCTCCCTACTGTACAAGCCAATTGTTCCTCGAAGCCAATTGTTCCTCCAATTGGTTCTTATCCTCGAGTATTCCTCCACTATATGGTCCCGATTCTACTCAGTTCATAAAGTTGTACTTGAGGGTGTATGCTTCCTATGGCATGCCGGTTTCAAGAGCCTTGGTAGGGAGAGACCCTTTCTGGGTCCACTGATGGCCTTGGAGGAGCGTAGGGTCAGAGCAGACATTATTTTCCTGTTTAAATTACTAAATAATTTGATTGACTGGCCATCACTCCTTTCTCGGATCTCCCTCTACAACTCCCGTCACTCCCCATTATTCCACATTCAGTTCGTATTTGTACCACCTGCCTCTTAATTGGCTCCCACGGTTGAACCGTGGCGAACCTCCTGCTTGCCTTATCACCTGAGGTGGATTTTTTACAGATTTCTTAAAGATTGAGTATTTTCAGTGCACCAACTAGATCTAGTAGTCGTTGCTCCTTGATGTAGTTGTGCCTGGTTAGGAAGACTTTCCCCAGGAGTAGGTTTGGTCGAGGTGTCAGGTGGTCTTGTGCTTCATGGTGTAGTTGCCCTAGGTTGCAATGAGGCATTCCCTGGTGACGAGAGCGGGTATCCTTTTGTGATTGAGGAGCAGGTTTTTCCATTTGCTGCTTGGTATGTGGGGACATAGGGATACTTTCTGCTGCAACTGGAAAATCCTGCTCCTAAATCACAAGAGCCATCTTTCAATGGAAACCGGCCCTCACCGCCAGGGAATGCCTCGTTGCAACGTAAGTTGGTTGGTTGCATGGCCAATATCCCCTCTCCTAATGCTAGGCGATAACTTTAGAGATCTCTTAAAGATTAAGTCTTTTCAATGCAACGACAAGTCTCCCCGATATAGTAGTCGTTGCTCCTTGATGCAGTTGTGCCTGGTTAGGAAGACTTCCCCCTGGAGTAGGTTTGATCGAGATGTTTCAGGTGCCCTGGTGATGAGGGCCGGTTTCCATTTAGAGATTGATCTTGTGATTTTGGAGCACGTTATTCCATTAAATGGAATAACCTGCTCCTGGAATAGCAGCAAATTTTGCTGCTTGTTATGTGGGGACTTTCTGCTTCAACTGGAATATCCTGCTCCTAACTAACAAGAGCCATCTTTCAATGGAAACCGGCCCTCATCACCGGGGAATGCCTCATTGCAACGTAAGTTGGTTGGTTGCAGGCCGAACATCCCTTCTCCTCAATTTCTTGACAGATCTCTAAAGATTAAATCTCTTTGGTGCTACAGCCAGTATGCGTTCTTGGAGACCTGTACAACTGAGTCCCTAATCATCTCGCCCTAAAAAAAACTACAAAACGGGGATTGTAGGTTTGAATCAATAACTATCGGTCGTTTAACGAAAATTTCTATTCTAGAATTACACTAAATGTAGGTAGGTAACACAAATTCTGCTCTTGAAACTTGAACGAAAATACAACAATTTTCAATAAAATTTGAGTAGCTTCACAGACTTTTCATAGTATGCAGTATATTATACTTCATACTGGGTACTTAAAATGTACTAATTGAATCAATTTGTGGACGTGTAATTGAAATTATCAGGTTCCAGGGTTGGTCGATGCTCTCGAAGCCCCTGACAGCGGAGTGGCTTCAAATTATTCACCGAAATACGTGGAGAGGACGTTTCGTTTTTTGAAAGAGACCAAAAGTGGCAAAGCAGTATTCACATTCCCGGTCGGTGCTGTCAAATGTGCTGGAGCCCCCCTGAAAGCTTGTCTCATATCTGAGGACTACTTTCGTAGAGTAAGTTGTGATCTTCATCAAATTTTTACTTAGGTATATTTTTGGGATATGGACGAAGTTTTTGAGTTGTCATAATTGGAATTAACATTTGCAGATGGGGAGAAGGAAGGATGTTGAAATACTTTACAGATCAGCATTGCCTGTTATATTCTCGGCAAAACATTATGCTGCAGAACTTAATAAGCTGTGTGGTGAACGAGGTATAGATGTTGGCTTTCAGCAGGAATTGGTGAACGTTGACTATAAGGCCAAGGAAGCAGTTTTCAAAAACCTCACCAAATCTTCAGAATTGTCTTCAATCAATGTTAGTGATCTTAGTCATGTTGTTCTTCCTATGGCATGATTTTCCTGGTAGTGTCGAATTAATTTATTGCTCGTTTTGCAGTTCTCATTTCTACATGTCACTCCACCAATGGCTCCTCCAGAGGTGCTCAAGACGTCACCTGAATTGGTGGACGCCGCTGGATTCCTCGAAGTGGACAAGGGCACGCTGCAAAGCAAAGCTTTCAGCAACGTGTACGGAATCGGCGACTGCACCAACCTGCCGACCTCCAAAACCGCCGCAGCCGTAGGTAGTGACAAAAATTATTCAACAACTCCCCCTCCCTATTAGATCACTACACCCGGATAACCTCTGAACTATGCGAAATCATTCACAGCTGCCCAGTCTGGAGTCTTGTTCAACAACCTCTTGAACGACATGCACGGCGTCAGGGAGAAGAAGGCGACGTACGACGGCTACACTTCCTGCCCGTTGGTGACCGGATACAGCTCAGTCATACTAGCTGAGTTCGATTACTCACTGGAGCCTTTGGAGACCTTCCCGATGGATCAAAGCAAAGAGCACAGGTCCATGTTCTACATGAAGAAGGACGCAATGCCGATATTGTATTGGAATGCAATGCTGAAGTAAGATCCACAAATCTGTTGTGATAGAAATTTGTTGATTCTACGTATCTTGAAACGTAAACCCACAAATTTTAAGGGGGAGTTAAAATTGTCTTCTCTTCGTCGATTCCATCCTTCACTCGCCAAGTAAGAAAGTTTAGTTCTAAAACAGCTGGATTACTAACAGTGGGTAAGATTTGAGTGTTTGGGTGTTGAGAATCGCTTTAAATCGTACGTTTTTGGGTCGATTGTTGATTAAAGCTATTGAGGGCATCAGTATAATAATATTATATTATTATATTATTATTATATATATTATATTATGACAATCGTGTCGGGTAAGTTGTCAAATACGTCCATCACAGCAACACCCGCCAAATTTAGGAGAAGATCCTTTTTTTTGGTTGGCTGGAGGGCTGCGTTTTCCATGTGTTTACTATATTATACTTCCTGGAACCAGATATCGTCATTTGGTTTTAACCACTATACGTTTTGAACGATTTCCAGTCGATTTAGACCATTTTAATGTTACATATTTGGGTTTATTCACATATTCATCCATATTTTGACCGTAACGACATGTTTTCGTATTTTTGCGGTATCGGTTTCTGTGATTCTCACTTTTTAATATTTTTATACGTTTATGGCGAATTCTATAAGTGATTGTGAAGCAAAGTTTCGTGTCCGGGCTATAAGAAAAGTGGAATGTGGGAACATTTTGACCCAGTGGATGGAACATTGGCTAAATGTTATATTTGTAAAACTTTAGTCAGCTGCAAGTCGTCAGCAAAAACATACCTATGGTACGTAAATACCCCACACTAGACCTACTTCCCTCAAGTCAGTCAAAAATAGCTCTTACCCAAAATTTACAGATGGGTATCAAATCTGAGACTCCCTGTGTAGGACGTAATTTGCTGAAGTTGAAGTGAGTACGAAAGGCTCTCTCGGAACCCAAACTGGACATCAGGCAACAAATGCTAAGTGTAAGTCAAGAGATGAGATAAGACCAATCTTTCAAATATTTTGGAAAGCGTTGAAAGCAGACTTATTGGGCGGTGATGCTACTTCATTTTCTGGCTTGCCAGGTTTCACAATCATCACAATATGGGCATGTCTCCATGCCTTCGGAAAATGGCCCAGACGTACAGCAGCGGTTTTGATATGGGTGGGAAAGGCTGAATGAACTTACGTGGCGAGTTGATGAGAAGAGATTTCACAATCAGGTCTGGGCCAGGAGATTTGCGAGTTGTTATGTTCCTGATGACCTATTTGACTTCATTGGGAGAGAAGAAAATAGCTGGGGAAGGAAATGGTGCAATGTACTGGGTTTCGCACAAGGAAAACTTGTTTATGGGAAATGGAGTAAATCTCTGCTCTAATGTGTTGGCAAACGCTTCAGCTTATTCAGAAGGTTTTGACAACCAGTGTGGCCCATCCCGAAGTTGAGGAATTGCCTTATGGGTTTTAGTAAAAAATTTGGTTTTCCTGTACAGTGATCCATCTTGAGCTTCCTGGTTCTCCACTTCGTGACGCTCCTGTTCGTCTCTAAGGTTCCGGACCTCATTCTTTAAAGTACTGCCCAATCGCTTTTGAGCTGGGTTTCTAGTCCTCAGGAACATACGACGAGCCGTTTTTCTTGCTATCCATATGTCATTGACACTCGGAGGAAACTTGAATTGACCTCTACAGATAGCAGGTCGCGTGGGCAATGCTGCTTTTGCTGCAGATGTGATGACTGTTGTAACAATGTCGACAGCATGATCGATGTCTCTTTCACTTAGCAGGGGAGTGAGGTCAGGAAGTTGGTCAGCAACTTGTTTCTTGTACACGTACCAGTTCATAGGATGGCAGATGAGGGTTGGACTTGGATGGAGGGAATTGATAATGTTGGTTTTTGGTACTTTCAAATGGTCAGATCCGAGTCCATGTACCACATGACTGTCTGAAAACTTATTGGCTAATCCTTTAGTCACAAACCAATCAAGATGGCTTGGTCTCACATGAGGTCTTCAGTCATAGCGGGTAGACACGCCAGGGATGTGATGGGATGCGATGTGAGGGATGTGATGGCGTTTTGGAATCTCAGTAACAGCTTTGAGCGCCAGTGGCGATTTTTGACCAGAATACGAGTCATCAATTCATATTTTGATTCGCCAATATAAACTCTCCATTTTTATTTATTTGTAATACTCACCAATCACCTGACTAAGTCGACTTTTCATTTTCAGGGGTTACTGGAACGGACCAGGGTTCATGAGGAAGCTATTCCACTTTGGTATGGGCCGTTGAAAAACACGAAATAAATACACCAGTGTATTTGAATAACTATATACCTAATAATATATCTACGTGCTGTGTGTCAGCCACGTTTGTTGCAATGTTGGTAAACTTGTGCTGTACCTGTTTCTCCTGTGATGTTGAAAAATAATGAATTTTATTTTGATTCTTTATATTATTTTAGATACAGACTAATGTTATTTTTTTCTTCAAAGTGTATGGAATTAATATTCCTAATAACCCAATTACTAGGACCAAAATTTGGATTCGAGGACCAAAATACATGTAATGTAATACTATTGAAATAAGAGAGTATTAAAGAGTATTAAAAATATATGAGCGCTTATTATACACGAGAGGCATTTTTGTTTTCAGGCACCTCTTTGATTCTGTGCAGTCCAATTTCGAACTGAGCGTTTCTCGAATGAAAAATGTCGTTTGATGAGTCGAATGTCAACAAACTGACTCCGGTCGCTTTGTACTATTTACCTGCGTTAGTAATTTTCGTTGTTTTTTCCCCCCTCGCAAATGAGTCATATTAAATGGGGTTAAATGTCAATGTTGTGAGTGTAATCGATTTGGGGTTGTTAGTTGGCCCTAGCTATCAATAGATGTTTACTCACTTTTTTATGGCCTGTCGATACTGAAGGGGTTCATGGTACCTGTACAATATTGGTTGCCGTCGGACTGTACACGATGCGTCTTCATTGTTACTTTCAGGTGATCGTAATTCGTTTAAAATGTTCTTGATATAATTATTATTGAAATCACACTACTTTCAGTTACAAGCAATTTAATGAACGGAACGTTTTAAATTTTTTCATATTGTACCTTCACAACAACGAAAATTCTGCAAATTCTTGACACAACGGTTTATTATCTTCTTTGTACAGATCACTTTTTGTTACTGAGTATAAAATATTGCTCCAAGACATTTTTGACCAAAAATGAGCTCAACAATCGATTCCTAGCCTGTGACTGTCTCGAAATGAAACCCCCTGTCTACAGAAATTATGGCACAAACACAAGGAATCAATTCTACAGCTAATTTTCAACAAAAAGTGTCTCTTGGAATTGTTTCATTACTCGATTAAAAAACCGACTTTTCCCACTTTTAAGATTTTTTTGTGTTTTCGATCTTGTCTCAGTAAAACGGCTGTTTCCTTCATGCCCCATTAAAAACAGTCAAGTTCAAACATCCCATTAATCCATGGTTTACCGCTGAAGTGGCGTTTTGTTTTCGTAAGCTTGACTGCGCCTATGATGATTGGATTAATTTGGGTGATGATAGTGATCATGAGCGCTTTAAGCGGATCAGGGCTTGGGCTCAGTCAGTTAAGAAAGGTGCCAAGAGGAGTGCTGCTTTGAGGAGCCTCAATCCACCATTGCCTACTAGGGAGTTGTGGCGGAATATTTGTAGTTTGGGCATGGCTAAGACAACAATTCCATCTCCTCTGCCCTTAAACACCTTTTTTTTTGTTGGCCAGTGTAATCGACCCTTTCAATTTAATACCAGTTCCTAATAGTCGAATTTCAGGTTGCACTGATACCTGCCCTCATCACCGGGGCTGATGCGGGCAACGGAACAATTCGCACCGACATGAATGCCCTGATACGGGAAATTATCGACGTGCATATGAATTCCTTCAATTGCATCGTCTGGGTCGAAGACGGCAGCTCGCTCCTGACTCCGACTCCGTCTTTTACAAATTCCATAGTATTCATTGATAGCAACGATGTGGACAGCCTGCTGAACCAAGTTTTCTCGAAAAAGTGTCAGGGGTAGGTGAATGAATATATTCGTGACAATTATTAAATATTCGAGCACCTGGTGTAGGAAAAGGACACTTAATAGTTACGATAATTAGTATAATATACTAGTTATCGTAACTCTACAATACTATTTAAATGTAATCACGTGCAAAACATTGCATAAATTTGAATAGTTCCTACTCATCAGGTTACATCACTCTTGAGTTCACTATTTTACTGCAGTCACTAGGTTCGTTCTGCAGACATACTTGCAGTGTATTGTAGCAAATTTAAACTACTCGATTGGTTGTGGTGATGCCAGAGATGACGGAGGAGCACAGTGACAGGTCCTGGCTCTTCTTCCAAGATGGAAGAGTAGCATTAAAGGAGAGCCGATCCGCACCGGATTACGCTTCTCCTCCCACCTGCAAGCAGAAGGGAAGATACACAGCCCGCCAGTTAAGCCTGGGGGAGGTAGGGTGATCTACTCGCCACTCAGGAGCTAGACAGGCGAAGAACTCGTCGCCTGACTGGTACCTGATATCCTAAGCACAGCAGGTTTCGGTGGAACCCTCTAGCTGGCTCTACCAACTATAGATGTTGGTCCCCGAGTTAGTAGCATAAGTCCCATGCCGAGGTACATAGCCAGGGAACACGTTCCCTAGTGATGCCGCCTCTCCCCCTTTAACGCATCCCTTGACCAAGTCTTTCAGGAGTGTTTAGGGGTAGGTGAGAAAAACGTGCGTTTTTCTCCATTAGGTGTAAAAACTAGAATATTGTAGCTAAGACCCGGAGCGTTTTAGAGTAATGAGCAAAACACTGAAACAAGGGGCCTTCAAACACTGCCGTCCTAAGTTAAAACGTCCTATCTATAGTAAATTTTACTGTAGATAGGACGTTTTAACTTAGGACGGCAGAACACCACTCCACCATCATTCGTGGTCGAGTGGATTTAATTCAGGAGACCTCCCCCTACGAATTCCTTAAATATTACAGTATAGAACTACAGTAGTTCTATTCACTACAGTAGTTCTATTCAGTCTATTTTTCGTGGACTTGAACAGACTTTTGTGGTTTGCTGGTTAATTCAACGCCAAGTTCATGTAAAGCTCAATATCACATAAGAATCTGGACGTGCAGCGTTTGGTACAGTGACGCAACCAATCCCCCCACCTCCAAAGGAATTCCTGGTTTGGTAGTGTGGATTTGCAAGAACGATTTAAACCCTTTTGCGCACGAAACCAGGGAATGGGAATTAAATCCAATGTATCCAACTGCTGAGGCGCTTGGAATACCACACCTCAACGTGTTTGCTTCAGACTTGTCATCTGGAGCATGAGATCTACCTCCTTCAGATGGATGTCCTCTAATTGGTTAACATTTGTAGTAGTTTTATTTTTGGCTCTCCTCGTTCGTGAGCGTTCAATCTCTTATAGCGTGATACAGCGTTTCTAATTGCATACCTACACCTTTCTCGAAAGACAAAGATTTTCTTAGTTTTCAAACACAGCACACTATTACTGATAATACCACCTAAAGTACAAAACCGAGACCCGCCAGCCCTGAAAGTTACACGAGTTGGCTGATTGGGTCCCGACAAAAACAGGGAGAATGATACAATCACATTGCAGGTGGATCTTGCAGCTGAGAGAGCCTTGCACATTTATGAAGAGATTGGAAGGAGCCAGACGTCAATCCTTGGTACGATTCAATCCAAGAATGCTGTTTCTACCATGGGATGAGTCAAAATATGCAACGGCACTGTTTCAAATTCCAGAGCTCGATTACATCAGTGATGCAGTAGCTGTCGAGATCAAAGGTATGAGTACTGAGCTCATACCACTTGCATGCATAGGTACAGAATTACGGGAGTATTTAAAGTATCGATGGTTTTTAGAAAAACGTACCCTTGTGGATCCTACTTGCATATTTGTTTGTAACTATTGTCGCTATGAACAAGAATAGGTTTCATCCTTCCATGACTGCCAAGAATTAACACGCTGTCAAATGGAACGAGACAACAGGAAAAATTTATCACAAGGCAATGGTGCTGGAAGTCAAATGAAGAAGAAAAATGAAGAAGCCCTTAGTTTCATATCAAACAAATCTGTTAGCAAGCTGGTTGAGTCCATTGGAACTTCTGGGGCGGAAACTAAGAAGAAACCAGTTCCCACAAATTCCTGCACTTTAGGAAACACGACAAGGAGATAATTGTTCACAGGAAATTTTGCAGGTGAATATTGGAAAAAATACAAAGAACAGTGTGGCTGACACAATGGCGTACGGAATCTCTCACCATTGAAACCAGGAGGTCTTACTTGGAGCGTCAATCTTAGACGCTATGGCTGGATTACAGCAGAGAGAGTGATGCGCCCAGCCTGTACGCCTGCAGGAGCTGTAGGTCCCTGTCAGTTGTGAGGAGCAGATACTACCTTAAACCTGCTCCATACTTTCAGGAAGATGGAGTTCAGAGGAGGAAACACAGAGAACCTCCTACAAAACTGCTCGACAGTGAAACTTTGAGTTGGTCGATTGACACGGATTCTTCCTTCCCCTTTTTTCTGATGACAAAAGTCTTGTCATTTCGGGATACCACTGCAAATGTACCGTCGTTGGGAGGTTGCAGTGATTTCCTTATCGTAGCGTATGAAAACATGCGTGGCCGTTTGTAGTGTCGGATGTACAAAAACTGCCTGTTGGCCGTGTTTATGGACCGGTTGTGCCTTCAGGGACAACTTGTGTGCTTGAGCGTGCCTCAAAGAACTCTCCTGGGAGTCTGAGGGTTATGCCGTAGACGAGTCCTGCCACTGTGGCCTTCAAGTCCTCTTTGAAGGAGGACCGGATCCCCAGCAAGACGAAGGGTAATACCTCAATCCAGTGCATCGTGTTGTGATAGCGAAAAGCAGCTTTCAACTGGCGGTGTAAGCGCTCCACCATTCCATTCCATCAAACTGAGAGGGCCCTTCAGAATTATATTCATAGCGTTCTCAGTTTCAACGAGATCACGATTTAGTCGTAGAAGTACCTAATTCATTTTGCATTTGTTGCTTTGGGCTCGTTTCTGTTGGGCAGCTTGTAAGTACTTCGTTTGCGCTCTATGCTCTACGCTGGAAACAGTGGGAAATCTTGAACAAAACAATCGCGCCACTAAAAACCTACTGACCTAGTCCACCCTGAGATCACTTGTTCAGGAGCTTCTTCATGCGTCTTCACCGAGTTTCTTCAAGTGGCCTCCTATTTTCTTCATCTGAGGAACAACAATCGTCTGTATTGGCGCCGCCAATTTGGCGGGCGTATGAATATCACATGTACTAATGCACGCACCTTGTAATGAGTTCCGTCTGTATAACAACACATTGCAAAGGAGCCGAGGACACACACAGCATTCCAACAATAACAATAATTGTTCAATAATTCAATAATTATTATTGAAGTATCACTCAATACTTCCCAACAGGGACCAACGAAAATATGCAATTGGAGTTGACAGCCAACAATTTCTTTGAGAACATTGGATCGAAAAATGAATCAGTAGGAATCCGTCTTGGAGTCTGGCCACTGAACGATTCTGTAGAAATTTACCCCAACAAAATGAAGGATCTTCATGGTAAAGGTGAGAAGAGAAGCCCATAGCTACCATTATTCAAGACTATATCTGCAGTAGATTGATGTGTTTTTTAATTTTTTAAAGAACTGAGAGTGGCGACGTTGCAGTACCTTCCATATTCTCAGATATATCCGGAGATTGATGGCGTGGAACTCAGGATTCTACAAGTTTTTTGTAGACATTTCAATTGCAGTATCACGACAGTGACTGACGATTTCCTGTGGGGGGAGATAATGGATAACGGCACTTCCAACGGTAAGGAACCTTCGCATTCTACTCAATGGGAAAACAGAATTGAGTAGTTCCATGATATGAAGTTATGGGTGTTTGTTGGTATGCTCTGCTATTTTGTTGGGCTGTTTCAGGGATAGTTGGGAATGTTTTCCAAGACAAAGCGGACGTAGGATGTGGTGCAGTGTATTTGTGGTATCACGATCACATCGAGTTCGCGTACCCGTACATGCCGTCACGAGTGACAGTCCTCCTCCCAAAACCATCTCAAATACCCGAATGGCGCGTTCCTTTGGCTCCTTTCGACCTCACCCTCTGGATTGCTCTGATCATTTCTATAGCCACGGTGGCCGTTGTCCTATATTACATGAACTACTACCTGGAAAAATTCAGTAAGTTTTCAAAGTGAATACGAAACTTGAAAGCGCTATAGGATGGAGCTTTACATGAATCAATACCCCACATCATTAATACTTAATCACATCTACCTCTCAACTGCTTAGTGTTTTGTGAATACAATACTATTAATTGAATCCATTAAAATGCATGCAAGCTGACACCCCAAATATTCGATTGACAGGCGATCGTCATGTGTCACCCAGCGAATGCCTAAGTTGGTCTGGCGTATTTTTGAGGGCTGTGGGAATGGCTGTGGGGCAAAGCCCCCAAAATGCGTTCAGTGCAAGTTCAACTCTGAGGATTATATTCACCACTTTCGAATTACTATTCCTCCTTTATGGAACGATCTACTCTGGTGCTCTAGCGTCTGTAGTTACAGTACCCATGTAAGTTAAGTCACGGACATACGTTGGACACTGTACACTTGGTGGACAGTTTGGTTGTGAAAGGGGGGGGGAGAGACACCCCCAATATCATAACCCAATCTATGCTATCTGGAAATTGCATTACTAAAATCACAAGAATTGTGGGCAAGATAATTTAGAATAGCAAGAATCAATTTATCTTTCAGGCAGATGTCATGAGGTAATATGAGGCAAGGGAGGGGGACATGAGCACTTACTCCAAGGCGCGTCTGAGTGATCAGGTTGGTCCTTCTTCCCAGGGGCTGCTCTGTTTCTCGCGTTGATTCAAATAGTAAAATCCTGTTTTCTGCGGATTTTACTCTTCAAATGGAATGGAAGACTTTGGTTTATTGACAGAGGGTGCACATGCTCCTATCCGTAGCCGCCACTGATCTAAATGTTAAAGACGTTTGGCTTAAGAGTGAAGTAGAAATTATCTCACTTTTAAGTAAAATTTTGAGTATCCAGAATTTTTAATATACAGGTATGTACAAGTAGGAAACCCGCATCTCGTCCTCAACCAAACTGTCCAGTCAGCAATAATGTACAAGTTGTGTTTATAAATGTGCAGTTAACGATTTTTTCCTGCATCAGATACTACCCTCCAATAGACAACATGAGGCAACTGTACGCAAGCGGGCTGCCCTGGGCGGCCGATCACATTGCGTGGGTGAAAAATCTTATGGACGCCGATGAACCTTTTGTGCAAGATCTTCTGGAAAAATTCGAAATTCACGACCAGGACGTGTTGTTGCAACTAGCTAAAAAAGGCGGTTACGGTTTCACGATCGAGCTAACAAACGGAGGTAAGAAGGTTGGAACGTTGGGTGGGAGGAGATAGAGTGGAAATTATTGAATTTAATCAATTGATTCACCTGTTTCTTTCATAGGGCACGTGAGTGAAGCTAGTTTCCTTTCAGCGGATATGATAAACAATCTGCATGTTATGAAGGAGGCTTTGTATTACACATACTCGACGACCGTAGCCAGAAAAGGTAGGTGTGCTTATAGGTACGGATCAAACCATGTTTTTATCAACATCAAAGACAAGTTTACATGTAATAACAATAATAATTATTGTTATTACTAATAATTATTAGTACCCGTGGAAAAGGTTGGAGAATTGACATAAATGCTAGAAATGTTGAAAACTACCTTCTGTGTAATTGGAGGGTTTGACTGTGTGTGCAACAGGTGTAGGTGGGGGACCCTTGGTCGTCCATATTGTCGGTCTGAGGCCAGTGATTAGATGTACTGGCAGCTGGATTATTTTGTGGATAAGGCCGGGAGGTTCCTGGTCGGATTGAAACTTCGTTTGGCTTGACAGCTGGGTGTTATTGTGAAATGCGTGGTCAGAAATGTAGAGGGTTTGGCAGTTCTGGATGGCGATTCACTGGCCGATACCGTTGAGAGTACTGGCCTAATATGAAGGGACTAACTGGCGGCAGACACTGTGGCGGTTCGAGCCTCACGGAAGAGCATCCCGGGGGGAGGCCCAAGGTCCATCCGAGTCCCAAGATGGGCTCAAAAATGGGTACAACGCCTCTGGTGGGTCTGAAGGGAATTATCAATAAACCGATACCGATACGTGAGGCCATCTCTTCTCCAAGGCAACCGTTACATCTGCAACGCCATACCATCACAATCCAGGACCTCACATTCATTAAATGTGAATGTGAGGTCCTGAGAAATTTTCTAGTGACCTTAATAACAGTAAACATTTTGAAACCCGTGCACATAGAGGAGATCGGTATGATAGGCGCATATGAAGGAAGCTGATGATACTCAGGGTCTGTGATGGTTACTGTGCCCCTGTTCTCGATCTTTTTGTTCTTTTATTTTGGGGATATCCGGTCTGCTTCCACAGAACCGTATATACGGTTCTGGGAAAGCACAGACCGGATATCCCTCTGGGTGGGCATATTGCCTAACCTCCCTTGAACAGGAGAACTCAGCTGCCATACATTACAGGTCAGATGGGAGCGTACACACAGTAGGCGACTCTGAAAAAAGTATAAGCGACAGAAAATGAGGCGACGTCGATGAGTTGAACAACCTCTTACACAAGTGTATCGACACTGGACTACTCAAACTTTGGGAGAGCGATATGATGTCCAAATACGGATCATCGATCATTGCGTCAGCCATACGTTGGCGACAATCTCCTGTGCAGCATGGCTATAAGAGCAAATTTTCGAAGAAATAACAGCTATTGGTTTTATGTAAAATGTGATGTTTGGAACATCTCATTCAACCATTTTCTGCCGAGTGTCACCTCAGTTCATAGAGGTTTCAACGGTTAACATGGTATAACAGAATTGCGATATCTCATTCCGTTATGAGATTAGAGCGGATGAACCGTGAAGAATATCTCAAGTAACAACCGTCCGTTCATTAAAACGCAAATAATAATAAATTGCCAAAGCTTCTTCTTCGTACATGATGCACAGGACACTTCGACAACTGACGACTCTATAATCAAAATCAAGAAAAATTAACAGTTGAAAGAACTGAAAGGGGGAAATCTCCTTGTGACGTTGCTTAGTCTCTCATACCAATCTCCTCGTGTGCACCCGGCCTAATTGAAATCAATAAGAACTACCCTATTTGGTGTTTTTCTATAGGGTCTCCATATGTCGATGAGTTGAACAACCTCTTACACAAGTGTATCGACACTGGACTACTCAAACTTTGGGAGAGCGATATGATGTCCAAATACGGATCATCGATCATCCAAACGGCCTTCAAGCAGTCAAGAAGTGCCAAAGCCTCAAATGAACCACATAATCTCGTCAAATTAAAATTAAAGCACACACAAGGAGCTTTCATTCTACTTTTCCTCGGCAATGCAGTAGGTACGGTCGTGTTTCTACTGGAATATTATTTAAAATCGATGAAACGAGACGGTAAACCGGTTAAGTTGCACTGAAAATGCTCCTTGTGTAGGCGTAAATCGTATGCACCGTATGAACTACCAGTAGGACTATAAAAGCACACTGAAATATTAAATACGCCTTCTCATCAATCTCATCTCTTATCGTGATATTATTTGTAGTTTTTAACCTCATACGTACATCATACGAACACCTACTGTAAGTACCACACATAAACAACGCGAAAGATACCAAATACCACATTCTAATAAACTGCTCGTGCGAGGGATAGGGGTGACAAAAAGACCAAATTGGCTCATGTTTACCCCAATTTATTAGAATTATTCTACAGTTCCAATAAACTTAGGAGGCTCAACTTTCGAGCACCCTGTAACTTGTGTTTCATTACCGTCTTTCTGTCAACAAAGACCTTTGGAATTTTGTATTATTGCATTCACCATTATCAACTAATAGAAATGGACTGAAAGTAATACTATAGGTAGGGACTTGTAATAACAACACAAAAAATAACAAATACAATTACGCTCTTTGAGCAACTGTGTGAAACAACAATGTTTCTCGTTTTATATTTTTGTATATTAAGCTTTGAAGACACCTTCATCTCATTAGGAGAGATTAAATGGTGAAGTTTGGTGAATTGGAGGATGCCTGCTACAACATGGACTGATTCACGCCATGGGACAAGGAAAGGTGCGTAAAAGGCCTTTCTTGTATAGCAATTGTCAGCTCACTCAGCAGCTATACAGGAGGAGCTGCAGTGAGGTAAGAGGGAGTTGCAGATTTAAACACTGAGGTAAGGAGTTTTGGTGGGTGGTGTAGGATTTGTGACGAGAGGAATCGCCTGGTGTAGTAGGAGTTTGGAAACATCCAGATGGCAAAGCGTAGGGTAATTGGGTGGAGATGAAATCAACGCCACGGGCATCTATTGCTTCTGTCACGCTCAGGATAGCAGTTAAAGTAAAACATTAGAAACTAACCGTTGAGATTAGAAGCAATCGTATGGAGGGAGCACACTCACGACCAGACTGCTGATTTCATCTCGGATGACCTGCCACGTTGCCATTATAAGGAAACGTGCCTTCAAAAACCAAGGTACGAAACCTTACTGAACAATACAGTAAATGTTAAACTACCAACACAGTCAGCCAGTGTCTAAAAACACCGCTGAACTCCACATTACACAACAGCAGGAAATGATAATATTATTCACAGTGTAGAAGGAGGACAAAGGTAGGAGAAGTAGGAGGAATATAAGCACTTAGAACACACAAACACTATCCCCACATAAGTACGCTGACAAGAGACCACCATGAGGACGAATCAGTCATGTAACAACATCCAACCGCTCCACATCAACTTCAATCTACTTTTTGGTTATAAGCTTTCGTTTCTGAATCATTTCACCTTCTCATAAGCACTTTTAGAATGACCAACTAATTAAACCATTACTTTCACAAGTCGGATCTGGAATAAGGCAAGAAAACGAAAGAACAAAACCTTTCAGAAGAAAAACCGTGATTTACAAAATAATTTGTATATTTTTTTCCATTTATTTATAAAAGTTTTTTAATCGTTTTCTACACTGTACTGTACATAGAAATAGAAAAATTATGAGTCGCCCACTATCCTCAACTTATTAGCCTTTCCTAAATCACAACCACAAAAAAGTTCCTTTGCAGAATAGTTTCTTCGAAGTTTCATTTTTCAAATAATTAGGAAGTTACCTATGTTTAACATAAAGTTATCTGACATTCTCCTTCCAATGCTAACAGATAGTAGGACGTATATTTACAAAAGAACTAAGAATAAACGAAATACGACATCGACCAAAGTGCATCAGAAACAGTCGTCTGTTTTTTTACAAGAACGGTCATCCAAGAAACATGATTTATATTAATCAGGAAAAAAAAATTGTCCATCCAATAAAAAGGGAATCACACTTGAGAAAAACGAACATATTTCGAATTAAAACAGAGAATGAACTAAGTCAGTCTTATAATATAATCGTGGAGAAGTGAGGGAACAAACTGACAGCAGCAAAACGGGTACACAGGTTGACATCTACAGCAACAGACGCTAGTTGCGTAGGTCGTTACCAGCAAGCAGGAATCCCACGGTGACCCACTAAATCCGGAGTTGTGCATCAGCGCTGGTTGTGGTCCATTCCAACCTAGAGGGAAAGCAAGTTCAGTACATTATAACGGAGGTTAAAATGTTACATTATAACGGAGGTTAATCATCGACTGATAGAAAGACAAATCGACTGTATGACTTCTAAACTGCTCAATATATGTACTTCAGTAATGTGAACTCTCATCAATTTCTTCTGTCAACAAAGTGGGTGGTGCAAAACGACTTTAGATTAATCGATAAATATGTTAGGCTTTCAATTGTTCGAATTGATGATTCAAACAGTGCCGGATTTAAAAAATACAGGCCCCTAGGCTCAACCTATGCACCGTTGTAGAGCTATTTTTTGTTTCTGTGCAGAATGAAACCCCTGCATGCAGCGCCATTTTGTTTTCAGCGTCATGTCATTTCAGTGTGGTTTCGCTTATATTTTTTATAAACTATAATTCTAACTAAAGTGTATTTCAAGTAATATTAGCCACCTGTGACAAATTCCGGTGTAAGAAACACTACAATGTAAACAACAAAATGGCGGGTCATTATGGATATTAAACACCTTGTTTATAACATCCACAGTGCGTTATGTTGGCTGGCTCTTGAAGTATCAGATTGCAGAACGCACTTTCCTTGAGCAGCCCAATGCTCCATATGAACCAGGCTTTAAAGCATGAATAGTCAGAAACTTACAGATCGCTACTACCCTAACAAGTAGTTAGTTGTTGGAATTTGCACCGCTATTCAGCTACTTGTGGTCTTTGTGTTGCGCAAGTCAGGAGACCAGCGTGATTTAATGGTTAGTGTTATTAACTAACTCTTGGGCGCCCGACAACTGCACATTGCACTGCTCCATCCTGTTGAAATAGCCAACAGGAAAACTCAAACAAAGTGACTTAAACGCTCGTTATTTTCTAATATGGAACATGTTTTTACGGGCGTGATTCGATTTGGAAGAGCGAAGTCGTCCTGTCCCATGCCCCTCACACATTCCTCACAGTCACCATCTTGGCCACGCCCCCACTGCCTTTTCCTACCTCGCTCCAGGTCTTGAAACGGGACCTTACCAGTCCTTCAAAGTTCTTCCTTGTGTTTCTCAAGTTCGGGTGTGGGGTTGTTCACTTGTGAGTGTCAAGTCATTGTTGGTGTCAAGTTAATGAGCATTGTTCTTACACTACTATGTTTCTTCTGTAATTATGTACCTATTTGAAAACATGTTCTGTTTCCTTGCTTTGATCATTGATCTAAACTGTAATAATCCGGGGGTCTAGAGGTGTCCCCCAGATTTCATTCTACAATGTACAATCATGAACATAAACCACTGGCGGCTAGACTTTTACGTAAAATTTATTGGGTTGCAAATAGTTTTTGAATTTGTATTGATCAATGTTTATAATGATCGTCCCAGTACCCCAGAAGCCCTCAAGAACATGACAAATCGCGAGTGAAAACATGCTTGGTGGATTGCCTCGAGAGGCTATCGCTTTCTTCTCCGACGAGGCAAATTTCCATCTCAGTGGTTGCATCCATAAGCAGAATATTGGAATGAGACGAACTCCAGGGGCTCCACCAGAGGCGTCTTCACTCTGATAGGGTAACAGTACGGTGTACGTTTTGAGCAATGGGATAATTGAACCTTATTTTTTCGAGGAAAATGACAGAGCCGTTTCCGTCAACTTGGCGCGTTATTTGACCATCATTCAGGTGTTTTTCTTGCCTGAATTGGATGAAATGGAACTTGCCGACGTCTCAGCAGGAAGGGGGAAACCGCCGAGTGATGCGATTTTTGAGGGGAAGGTCTGAGAGACGATGTGAACTGGTCAGTGCAGTCACCAGATTTAGCAACCTGCAATTTTTTCCTGTGGTGCTACCTCAAAAATCCAAGGTTCATAATGATCGTCCCAGAAGCCCTCAAGAACAACATCAGGGCCAACCTCGCCGAAATGCTTGGAAGAGTTCACAAAAACTTCAGAAAACAGCTTCTTCTTTCTCTTAGTGAGGGCTCCCATTTGCCTGATAGGCTGTTCAAAACCATTTAAATTTCCAATACCAACATATAAGGGAAAAATAAGAAGTTTGGTAATTTTTCATCAAATTGTGTTTTTCCCATTTTGTAAACCATCTGTCTTTCCCGCTCTACCCAGTACTTAATTTTGTACGCTTGAGGGAAATGGTACTCCTCCTGCTACAAACTGTTGGAATTGATTTTTTTCGTCTTTCGATTTTATCTGTCAGAAGGAGAAATTTGTGAACGTAATTTATAAATAAAGTGTTGGACACCAGTTCTGATACAAGAAGAAAATTATTCTGGTGAAAATCGCTTTTCAGACCACCTGCCGTCAGGCCTACAGACAACTGGAAAAACGTCTTAACTGCTCCATTTTTCGTATGTCTGGAGTTGTTTTTGATAAGAAACCTACATGAAACCTGATCCCAACATTCATAAGAGTGGGCAAAATATTTGGTTAAATCCTCCACCATTTTGTGGGAAAGGATTTCTGTAATGAATGGCCTGTAATAAGTCCTTTGAGAGCTGAACTAAATAGAAACAAGGAGTACTTGAGGAACCGTCAAAACGGGTGAGAAACTTCTAATAATAGTGGTGCCGTCACTCATTTAGTACGAAATAAGAGATACTTCTATCATTTAATGGTGGTTTTATCCTAACAAGCATTAGCATGATTGATACCTACGCTTTCAGTGAGTACCTTCTAGAGAGCACCACAAGGGAAATCACTAAGTTCTATTTAATATGAATCATCACTTTTGTATTATGTCATGATCGCCAGTCGATGAACTCCTAGCGATAATTGCGTAGGCTCCTAATGGCCCAGGTACTTCATGATCTGTTTGAATGAGTTTAAACGGAGAAGGTTATATTATAACCTAAACTGAACAACAAGTGCACTACCTACCTGTGTCTCATAGCAGCCACGTTGTTTCAGCTATCTTCATCATTATCATCAAAGTTTTGTGATTACTTTAGATACATTAATTTGAATTCACATTTTGTTTACGGAAGTTTTACTTTTTTTATTTACTGACCATTTTTTTTAAGGTGTTGCACTCAATTCCTCACAGAAATGGTTTCAAGATTCAAAAGCGAACCCTTTACGATGACTGTGATTCACAAGTTATTATTCACAACGCTAGTGCTGAAGCTGACTTTAATTTAATCCTCTCATCGTAACTCCTGGATGATAAGTTGAGTATCATTACCATGAATTAAAGAGGTCAGTGTACGGAAGCGGATGAGTTAATAGGACAAGAACAAATTATGTTAGAAAATAAAAAAAAACATTAGTGGGTGGGATTGTAAGGTAGAATAATTTCATTTATACCAATAGTTACCGATAGTTAGGAATGTGGACTAATATAACAGAAATCACGAGCGGGCAGCACTGGAGAAACTCCTCGTCATTACCATGTTATAATGTAAGTTATTCGTGTTATCTGTAGGTTTATTGTGCATTAATAACGAATTCACCGTACAGAGAGGACGGAATTCATTGCACTGGATAATACCACCGATTACTGGAAAGTAGCAGAATTCCTAGTCTCCTGCTTCCAGCTCCTAAAAGAGTAAAGGACCAGGAAAGTTATAAAGACGCTACTAGGGGTTCTCCAAAGTCAATAGCTACTAGTGCATGACAACATAACTCTTCTGCAATAACAGTCAAGTAATCGCTGTTTAGAAACGGCGATTCTCGAAGCAGTTTCCCCTGAACAGCTGGCGTGCAGACAGTCGGCCATCACTACGACACTGTGCCGGTGCTGCATTCTGAGTTTTGCCACAGCCACATCAACAGGGACTTCTCATTCACCCCTCGTACATGCCAATCTGATGGATTTCTCCAATTAGAGCAGAAGTTACACGGAACAGCTTGAAAAAGGATCCAGTAAGAATCCACAACCAACCAACATGTGATACTGTCATATCAACTTGTTCAAAATCAAGTACATATCAAAATGACTTCCACTAAAAGAAACAATGACTATTCAGAGAGTAACTGCGAGATACAGTTTCCTGGTCCATCACGACTCCAAAATCACACTGTCTTTAGATAGTTCCGCCTCTCCCTCGCACGCCAGCACGAGGGTATACAGCGGATTGAGGAGCAGATTTAGAAAACTGTCAGAGTCCGTTTGATGAAAACATCAAGTATTTCAATCTGGTGATCAACGTCGCTCTCTGATTCAGCAGTCCTAGTGAGTCTGGTCAGACCTCATAGCACCAGAGACGACCATACCTCCCAGTTCAACTGATTTCATATTACAACAATTCTGTAAATGCCGTATATACATAGTGGAACTTCTCTTTTTTGCAACATCCAATGAAATCATTTTAATTTCCGGGATCACACGCCGGAAGGCTAAATCCGAGCCCCGTCACCAGACCAAAGGACCGAGGAGGGAACAGGTTCTCGAAATGTTAGTGGTCGAAAAGAGGTCAAAATCTAGAAGAACAAAACCTGAACAAAACTCGAAACTCCAATATCAGAAAAAGGTTGGTTACTCATTGGCATGAGCCCTTTGACAAGAAGTACATGTTGTTAAGTATCAGCAATAGAGATTTCGTCATTTGAGCTCGATTCGTTGATTTTGCTTAGTGACTTTCTTTCTATAAACAAGTTTATGCGACCTATGAGGATTTTTTTTTCCAAGTCGGACATCAATACAAATTTCACATCCTAAATTTAATTAATGAACTTTGAAATAATATTTTGGAATTTGATGTCCAATTTATGGCGTCTCCAAATAATAGGCTTCAGAATTGCATCAAAATATTTCGCGTATTCAGCATACCACAGAACATATAACAGGATACATTCAGCATTTTGGGAAGGATTCTTAGGTATCCTCATTTTGGATCAGTGAGTACCAACTGGGACTCGTGAAATAGATACAACAACCCGACCAAGAGGTGCGTTAAGGATGTTCAAAACTACTCCACAGCTGGTAGGCGGCCATATTGGCCGAGCTAGTTCGAACGAAAACTAGCTGTTATACCTTGTTTCAAACTGCTTTGGTATTGAGGGAACCCTTGGGTACTAGAGAAGGGGTTCGGCCAATGACCAGGGGTCGTTTACCGCGGCGTTGCCAGATCACGGGAAAGTAGTATACGGTAGGTTCCACTCCCGGCAATACTGTCCACCCCACCACATCTACGGCCTGATCGCCCCAATACTAAAGCAGTTTAAAACAAGACTATACAATGGTTCAAGTAGACGACATCCGTGAGCCTCGAAATCCACCTCGGGAACCTGGAAGTGCGTGCAACGAAGCAACGAACGGTTTGAATTGAAAAGAGGAACCCGACGAATAAATGAAGCGGCAAGGAAAAGGATTCAGCGTTATTAGAATGAAAACAAAAAAACCTTGTTTGTGTCATTTGGAGGTTTGTGTAACGGTGAACTCCAACCCAAAATCATTGACTCAGAACTACCTCATTTTACAGCAGAAACACAGTTTGAGTAGACACAAGCAGCAGCATGCACAAATGTACGCTCATGCCGATTCATAATTCTCTAATCATGCCAACATTGAGAAAGTAGAATAAGAGATAGTGAGACACGAAATAATGAAATGAGGAGGAAAGGTGATACGTAGCAGCCTAACAAGTGAGATACATGTACGTTTTAAACCTAATACATTATACTCATGCAAAGTGTTTCGAGAAATAAATAAATTCACATGTTTTCGTGCCAAAAATTGAATCACGACAAATTAATTTTGATCTGAAAAAAAAAGAAGTAATTTGATAGTGAAAAGAAGGAATTGCAATTAATAACACCAATCAAGTTCAGTGAATTTATTTATTTATAAAAGAAAATAATAACTGACAGTTACTTATTGAGTAAAAAAAAATTACATGGGTAGTCAAGGCACATAAAGTAAATGCAATTGGATAAATCGAAAAGAAACAATACGAGAAGTTCTCATAGAGAAAACCGAACATACAAAAATAAGGTCTTTAAAAATCAAACTTAAATTTAAAAAACAGTCTTTTTCTTTTGAAGATACGGTCAATTATAAAATTTTGCCCATTAATATCACGGTTATAAGAGAAAATGAAACATGAGAAATCATCGAATGAATAAAAACTAAGCACCCAATATTTAAAAAAATATATATATCATACTCGTAAAGGTATTAAAAAAATATATATAACATGATCAGGGGGTACGAAATGAGTGGTAAAAGGTGTAAGAGAAACTTAAACTTATCCAGGTTTTTGTTTTTTTGAAAAATCTTTTTACCTATCAATTCAGAACAAATTCTGGGTAACAGTGTGTTAACGTGATATTCTATAATCACTCGTACAATTATTTTAAAATAACTTTTATATAACTACTTCATTGTTGTAGTTGACTCCCCCGAGTTTTTAATGAAGTTTGACGAATTATATTTCAAAGAAATTTAATTAGAAAAAATTCTTATTTGAGAAAATATAATAAACTAGAATTTATAAGTACATCAGTAAAGGTCAATTAGACCTTGTTAGGAACTTATTTGGTTGGCAGCATTGAAAAACCAACGGGTACAAGACGATGGTTTCCTAGTATGCAAAGAATGGAATGGCACAAATTACACAAGAAGTTATTTCACATAATGAAAAAGGTACGAGTATTAGGACAGACACTCAGAAGCTTTTGCCAGAAAGAGGAGATGACAGTGAGGAACTGTAACTTGGTAACACCAGGTTTGAAAAGAAATCTTTAGGAAAAATAAAATAAAATGAAAATGGTATTCGACACCAGAGGGCAGTGAATAAAGGAAAGTCGTGAACGTGTACAGTAGTGAAAAGTTGAATAACAGCTAGAGGTACCATCTGGTGTACTGGAAAAAGTAACAGGCCCAACATCATGCAACTACTGTCAAGTGAAAGTAAAGTAATTTACTCATGCACTAAGTGGGCGATGGTAAATGTAATTATACTAAGAGAAGCATCATGTTCTGATGCTGGTGGGGTGGTCGCAATCAATACAGGAAATTCCTCGTCAATTGAAGTTTGGGAATGAGGTTTGTTTTGGCTGTGTGGTTGGTAAAAGGCCCTTTTGTGTTGTAGAGACTGGCAGAGCTTATTGGGGAACCGAGACTGGGGATATGTTGGAGAGGCACTGCGATAGTCGGTAACAGTAGTGTGAGGAATGTGGTGAATTGGAATCCAACTGGTTTATCCTTGAAATTTCCGTACAGGATATTTCCCAGTGAACAGAGGAAACATTGCGTTTGTCCATGATATACGTGTCCACGTTAATCCACGCAGTAGGGTCAAAGCCCTGCATGGGGCAAAGCTATGCATTGACTTCTAAAATAGATCACCAATGATTTAGCAACTGGCTACCAGGAAGCAGTTGGGGTTTCTGTCATCAAAAGTAATGGCGTGTCTGGAAGCAAGCCTTCATGGGGCAAAGCCATGCAAATTTTATTTTTCTTAAACATCAAATTTATTCTTGACTACTGGTTGGAGATCACTGTGTTTCCAGAAAATTATAGGTAAGAGCCCAACCTAATACTTGATCACAAAAATTTGAGGAAATCTGCTTCTAATCAGTTGCAACGGTCGAATAACCGAAAATTGCAGAGCTTTGCCCCCACCTACCCTACGTCCAGAAATCCTACCCAGCACATTTCCCACTAACAAAAGAACGCTTAGTTTGTCCATCAACCTGGGTTCACCAATGTCAAGCCTTCCCCAGTGAATAGGAGCAACGTCTACCTACCTAGTCCTTAAAATCTACGCCACCTCTGTCCACCCCATTCACCAGCGAACCTAAGGCAACCGTATTCATCAGTCTCCGATAGCCAAGAATTTCCTCGATATTGAATTTCAACTGTGCCCAGCACGTTCGAAACATGAACAAAATACACGTAGTTTGCCCATGAAACCCAACGGTCCAGTGAACAAAGCAACGCCTCTTCTGTCCTTAAAATCCCAATCCAGAGGACTCCACAGTTTACACAATTCAACTAATAACATAAATTTGTGATTCCCCAGAATACTGCACATGAGGATTGTGAAATACAAAGTGGAGAATATGGAATAGTTGTTACTATACAGTCAGTAATGAGGTCAACGGATCGAAAGACTCCAGAAGGAGCAATGCACCTCTACGCAAAGGGCAGGAAACCCTTGAATGCGGGTCCTTCATGAGTGGAAAAATCCTGCACTCACCATCAAAAATCACATCTAAAAATGGTGGACATCGTTATGACGCTAAATAAGGAATGAACCTGTTGAATTTCCAACCTATCAGTTATATTTTAGTTGATGTCATGGGTATATTTACCCAACATTGCTCTGGGATGTTTACCAATCCCCACTCCCGTATAAGAGCTTTTAACGTAGACCACTTATCAAGAAGTAAGGAATAGAACTGCGAATCCGAAAGCAGCCATACTTTACATTAGGGACAAGCAGTAATTACTGCACTCCATGAACGAGACTTGAGGGTACAGAGATCTTCATCCAGATAAAATCTGACTCAGTTACAATTTAAACTTGTTTTTGTGGTTTTCTAATCAACGAAGTGTAACTGAAATTGCAAATATCAACATACACACGCACTATCCAATATAATCGCCCGTAGTGTCAGGTTTTACTCGGAAGTGAAGAGGGGTTGTAAGGACCCAAGGTTTAAAAAAAAAAACAACAACAAAAAAAAACCGTTAATGCAACCCATATATCTCAATGTTTTTGGGGTCACTGATTCTGAGGTCGATTGACCTTCATCAGGTCAGGTCGAAGGTCAAATCAGGGGAAATTAAACTTTTTCAAAAATTTCCCCCAAATTGACCTTCAACCCGACCTGATAAAGGTCAACCGACCTCAGATTCAGCAACCCCAAAAACATTAAGACATGGCTTGCATAAACTTGTTTTTGTAAATCTGAGTAATTTCAAGGATCAACATGCGTCCGATTATCGAGAATGTACTGTATATGGAAACTCTTTTCAAAAGCCAGATTTTTAGCATTTCAATCAATATGAGAACAGCCCAAAAGGCCTCACATATCATCATTCATGGAGTCACAATCTACTTTCATTAAAAAAAGCATTTTGTTCGATAACGTTTGACACCTGTATAGGTTGACATAACAATATTTAAAATATACAAATTTAATAATAAGCCATGTACCATTATTTATAATAATATCACAGCTCTATTTTCAATGTATAAACTATATAATATATATAAACTATATAATATAAACTATATATATACAATTTATTCTATACATTTTTTTATTTATATATTATATAAATAAAACAAATTATAGAATAAATTGTATAACTTCCACAAGATTGGAATAACAAAGAGAGAAAAGCCTCGTCATAGTGATGAGCACATTGTGAGTGGTATCTATGTTTATCTAAGTTGACAATGTGTGATTGGAATGTAGTGGTCGAGAAGTGAAAGCATTATTCAGGTGGCGGGGGAGGAGGTATTTCAGGCGGGGGTTCGTCGGGCAGTGGAGGAGGATACTGGGTAGCGTAGTAAGTAGGTTGATTTTGATGTTGGAAGAACTGCTGTTGAGGTTGGAACTGAGGATGGGGCTGAGGATGGAAATAGCGCTGAGGACGCTGGTGATGACACGGTATGGGGCGAGGAGGTTGAACGATGTAACCCCTTCGAGAGCTAAAATGATTGACTGGAGGTCGAGGAGGCCTTGGAGGCCACATTCTATTTGGATACTCTCTGTACCCACCCCTCGGCCCTCGGAATCCCGGACCTCGCCCGCCGCGGTACTCACCGCGATAATTCCCCCTGTGGTTCATGTTCATGTTGGCCCAATGACCGTAAGGATACTTCTTAGACCGCTCATATGGATTGTTAGATTCGTGATAACCACCTATTGGGGGCCCAACTGAGTGGTAATCATTTTTCACGTTAGGTTTCTCAGGAGACGTCTTAGGCACTTCTTCGTGCCCATCTTCAACCCCCTTAGGTGAATCTACGTTAATAGAACTATCAAACACGTCAGAAGGAGGACTCAAGGGTAATTCACCAATGATTGTTTCAATATCATCCAGACATATTGACGGGGGACTGTGTACTTCTACGCTAATACTATCAATTGGTTCGACACTCGAACATTCCAGAATATCAAGCTCATTATTTACCTGCAAAGTGGTGGTTCCATTCGGGCGATGGTACTTGGTGGGAAGACCTGGCGACCTGTCTCCGCTTCTATCCCTCTTCTTAGACTCCTTGATTTTTCGTTGAGATATCTTGATTTTCAATGGAGACTCTACAGGCCCAGTTATTTTATCCCTCGCAATCTTAATTTTCAACCCCTGTTCCAGTGGCGGTAAGGTCAATTTTTCTTTGGGGATTGTGATAACTATCGGCTCAGGATCGCGGTTTTTATGTTTGTGTTTATGTTTATCTTTATGCTTGTCTTTATGTTCTTTGTGTTCTCTATGTTTTTTCTTTTTCTTTTCTTTTTTTTCTTTATGCGTATGGTGTTCTTCTGGGAGCAACGTTGATTGTGAGGGGGTTGTAAGGGATGGAATTGATTCGATTTTAACAGCTACTACGGGCTCCTCTATGATATCCAGAAGATCAGGGGGCTTCTCTTCTTTTTGGCTATAACTAATTTCTTGTTTGATCTCGACAGGAACGATTGGTTCTTGTTTAGGAACAATGTACTCTTCTTTAATATGAGATATTTTTTGCATATAGTTCATATTTGTTGGAATACTAGCCGGAGGGGGAGACGGAGGCAAAGGTTTGACTAAACTCTCAGGCGGAGGAGTGCATTTTTCCGGGCTGAATATCGATCTCTCGATTTTGACAGGAGGAGGAGAAACGACTTTCGTTTTGGGAGGTAGAGGGGCGATAGGTTTAGGCACAGTAGGAATCAGGGGGAGCGTATCTTTCATGGTTTGTTCCGGTATCGCGGTCACAGGCGGATGCATCGGGAGCTGGACAGGCTGCTGGGCCATTTGATAATTAGACGGTGCGCTCGAATTGAAATTCGCACTGCTCCTACTACTGACAGGGGCAGCCTGAGGGAATTCATTGACCGTTCCACTAGGCACTTTGTTATCAAACTTTTTATACTGAGAAGGAATATGTTCGTGGTTCCTAGGATGCTTATCTTCAGGTCTCCTAGGGCGATGGTGGAGGTGTTCTGGTTTCCCTAAATTGCTCACATCCGGGACGCTTGTCTTTTGTATCGACCTACTTTGGTGACTACTGCTAACATTACTATGGCTAGAAGGTTGAGTCCTTTGGGGCGGCCCGAACATACAAGATGATTTTGAAGAAACGTTCAGCGGATCCGGCCTGCAAAGAAACAAAACAAAAAGTTAGAAAATTCAAATACTTGACTAATTTAGAAACAGGCCACATGACCTAGACAAAATCAACCCCCGCAATACTGCCGTCCAAAAGCCGAGCATAAAGAAAATACCCAAATTTGATGAAAACGTTTCAAGCTGTAAAATGGGCTCCTTCAATCAATTCGCATGTTTTTCTTTTTCTCCAGTCGCTTCTTCGTCTCATAAATTTTTGATGAATACACGAGTAGATCATTTTAAGTAAGCAACTGTTTATCTTCGTCGTGGGGACTAAGATAACTTTATGTATCAGAAAACAGTGAAGGCTCCACTACTGCCTTTTGTCGTTGAAAAAATGATAACCGCTTTTCCTTATTGTAATTGTTCAGTTCACTCCAATCTTTTTCGAAGGAGAAATCTAGAAGGGATCTGGGGATTTCCCCAAATAAGAAAAGCACAGTAAGTTGTTCTCTGACAAATCAACGCGGGTTTTCATCAATGACTGAAATCACTGTTTTTCTTAAATAACTCTTTGGAAAGTTTTTTCTCAGCTGTTTTAGCTGAGTGACCAAATAGATCTTGAAAATGCGGTACGAATCCAACCATATCAAAACGTCAAAAACACACACATAAGAGGTGACAAGCGGAGGTGAGGCACATCGTCGTAGCGGTGAGTTTGATACACAACTAAAAGGTGGAGGTGCGGCGTTGGAAAGGCGAAGTTCAAGTGCTTTGGTGCAAAATGTTGACTGACGACGAGAGTGATGAGGAGGAATTATATGGTCCGATTTTTTACATGTATAACTATCGGAGGGCTAGCGGCTCCTCACAAATGAAGCAGCATATTTTTCTGACCCCAAAACCGTCGAAAACGGGACTTCGAAAAAAAATTGCAGATAGCTCGTTTTTCGAGCAAGGTCTTCTTGAGAATTATTCTTAGGAGCGGTTTCCGAGCTCGGGATTTAACGAAGTTGTAGAATCTGTTGTTAACGAAGTTGTAGAATCTGGAGTCTTTAAAATGACTTTCCGAGTCTGAGCGTTAACGATGTCCAGAACTTAACTAGACTCGGGAGTTTAGCGGCCCTGTTCGATTCCAGAGTCTAAAATAGGCTTTCCGAGTAAAGGATTAACTACGAGTATACTACAGACGGACCGACCAACACTGAAAACAACCCGGACGGTCACCCAATGCCAACATTGGAACACAAACCCCCCCCCCCCCCCGTACGATTCTCTCGATATTTATTCTTGACTCAAATAGCAGATAAATCCCTGACTCAGAAAGACGATCTAGATCCGAGAGCTTATTTGAGTCCTTGACTCTAAGTCCAGAACCTATAGATCCCGAGCTCGGAAATCGCACCTTGATGTTCCCCACTGTAGGTTTAGGACTCTCCTGACCCGTCAAGATTTCCCAACTGAGTAGTTCAAAACGTTGACGCAACATGAAATTACCTGGCATGGTGAGACATGTGATGCTTCTTGTAATCTGGAGGATGGTGCCTTTGGAATTCGGCTTTTTTCTTCATGTCTTCAGAACTACTCGATCCTCCAGGCACGGCTCCTTGAAAATAAATGAAAAGAGGTCAAATGAGGGCAAACAAACTGACATATGAAGGTAATACGATAATACAGAAAGCTGCAAAGATAGCAGTGAAGGAGATCAAGAGAGACAGTGAGAGAGATCATTACTATTGCACCAACAACTCTTCCATACGAATTTGTCTGGTTTCGCGAAAGAACTCGAGAAATAAACACAGGAAAAAGCTGACATTACTTTGATTCAGGTTTAGATTATTCGTCGATAAATAGTGTGGGGTATCTCTTGATAACCAAACCCTCAAGTGACTGTTAGGCCAAAGAGTCCATGGAAGAAGGAAAAGTTTCAGTAGATACCGGGATGTGAGGAATTCTACGTCTACTATTACGTGCTGCAGGTCTTCCTGAATTATGTAGCTCTCCGCTCTATTAAAACACACACTGACCATTTCCAGTAGCACAACACTCATCAACCTTCTATCTTTACCAATAGATCACCAGATTCACCACAATGCCAGGTTAGTTTTGACTTCTTCGGTTGACTTTAACAGGCATGAACCGCTGTTAGCTCTGTCGGCTGTAACAGGCTACTACAGGAAGTGCATGATAGCTGCACAGCGTAGCGGAGCACTGCGCATTGCATGAGCCTATAGGACAGTATCAGAACTAGCAATACTCGTCCTGGCTAGTGTGATACTGGAGAAAGGAAGCGGGTGGATGAGCGGAATGACGAAGGAGAGAGCGCACAATGATGAGCGTATACAAGTCATAAGGACCATTTCCACCAGTACAAACTCCTACAAAATGGTGGATTCCTCCCCTGAGGATTCGCTCCCTAACTACAGGAAATAATGAACGAGAAGCCCATTGCTGCAGGTAATTCAATTCAACCGTGAGTCCAATATGAGTCACACACGGCACGATCATAGGTTTCCAGGAATCACAGTGACCCCAGTTACTCAGTAGGTGCCCAACTGGTACAGCTGACATCAATCACACACCACATGAAATCACCTTTAAGTCATTCAGATACTGAGTCATAATTCTTCTCTTCTCAATACTGGCAAATAATATCGGCTAACTATTGGCACAATGAGGGATAATGTGTGGTACTTTCTGTACTTCGTGTGGCTTTCTCCACTCAGTTATTTCAAAAATCCAGAGAAAGCTAACCAAATCAACTGTTCTAGTCCCAAAACATGTTCACATGGATAATGAATATGGACTCAAAAAAGTCAAGAGCATTAAATTGGGTATAGTTAACCTTGAGTTTAAAATACATACCTGGTAAAGAACCATCACCATTCCTCTTTTTGTCATCCTGAAAAGAGACACAAACAATTACTAACTGGGGGGGATTGTGAATAATATCTACAGAGGGGAGTTATTGTAAATTATATAATAATTATTGTTACATGAGGTAGGCAGAGCTAATTAATAGTGGATATTGGATTGGGTGGATTGGATATTGATTTAATATAGTAGCATCTTGCCTTTGGGTAGCGTACGTCGTTGAACTGCGATAGAATAGTGGGGTTTTGGCTTTGTGAGAGAGAGACGATCTTCTTTTTCAGCCTCGACGGGCACTTGTCGAATATTCCCAGAAACTCCTCCGTCAGCTGTTCCAAAAGTTCTTGCGTCACGGTCTTATCGATGTACCAAAACCACGGTTTGCCCTCCGTGCTTTGCGGGATCTGTGAATTATCAATCGATGTCGGACACTAAGCACAAAAGTTATACGTTGGGCATGGCGGAAAAGAGGTTAGTAACATCAGGTCTGAACAGGTCTGAGAAACCCGTCAAACCAGGCAGCAAATGACTTTCCTCATCTGTCAATACTGAGGAAACCCCAGTTTTCCCAGCATAATTGTAGAAGCAAAAGTTGCTTGACCATTCAAGAAGTATTCGCTAACTACTTGACTCGTATTTCACAAATAGGTTATGGAATTTCGGGAAAACATCTCCTACACCCAGAACACAGTTTGTCAAAAATATTCACCTGTACCACACACATCCCACGAGAATATTTTAGTTGATTGACAAGGCGGATCAGAGGTATATTGGTATTGGTGGATGTGGCACATCAATGGATATTGAAGAAAATTATGGATGGCAACGTTTGATATTCATAATTTTTTTATGATTTTGAGTAGGATGTACAGGGCAGAGGAATATGATTTTCATTGTAGATTTTCATATAACACGTGTTTAAATCCAGAAGCGTCCAATTAAGTCTGCTACTGACCAACCTCAGGTTTTTAGAAGGATATGCTTTTTATTTGAAGTAAATGGTCAAGTTTACAAATGACCATTTACTTTTATACAAGTAAAAGGTATCATGGGCTTCAACTCGATTAGTATAAGGTTTTGCTCCAAATTATTATGAATACGAGCAGGATTTCCTTCATATTTCGCATGTATACGCATATCCTTTTCTTTACGAATACGGCCCATTAAGATTATGAAAAGTTAAATTTGAACGCTGAAAGAAGAGTAACAATCATAGCGAAAATTAATAAGATAAATGCCAACAAAATAACGAGGCTTACCTCCCAATTCGACCATTTGCAGGCCAGGTGAATACAAAAACAGGCCACGACAGTAGGTTTGTACTGGAGACACATTGTCGTGAGGTGCAAGCTGAAATGAGGATACTGCTGAAGAAAATGTTTACGGTTGATAGAAAGTTGTGGCACTTTGTAATTTTAACGTAAGATACAGAACGGTGGAATGGGGTGGACGCAGCGTTGCTGATGGGCTTCAGGGGATGGTACAAAGCCCTAATAAACGTAGATGACCTATAAGTACGGAACACTCCGGCATAAAAACGTGATTCTGTATGCACATTAATCAGAACCACGACATTCAACGGTCTTATTCCATAAAAGTACGGAACACTCCGGCATAAAAACGTGATTCTGTATGCACATTAATCAGAACCACGACATTCAACGGTCTTATTCCATAATATCGAGGATGAAGTGGCAACATGACAACTAGTTTTTGGCCGAATTGAGTTAGAGGTCTACATCGTACATTTTTTGCCAAAATCGATTGGCAAAAGTTAGTTTAAATAGTTATGACATGAATTTTGATAGTTGTGGCATGAAAATTCAGTTAAAGACTCAGAAATTCAGTTAATACATACTGCTAGGTACCCTCGGGTTCAAAAAACATTAATTTTGATATCTGCCAGTATGAATGAACATTGACCCGAGAGGCTGCCACATGATTCACCATCTCAAGATATGCTTCAACTTTGAGCCCTCATTGTGAACGAACGACTGGTCGTACAAAGCAGCGGATGGTCTTAAAAAATTCTAAAAAATAAACTTTATCTAAATGGGAACTAAAAACGATACCGTTCCATTTGAATTTTTCGAGTTATGTAATTTCAAAATTCGTTTTGAACCCCTTCCCCTTGACGTAGGGTTATGAAAAGCTTCGAGGATCATAGTGGGGTTGGCCCGAACCCGTAAACCAAATTTCGTAATTTTAGCACAACGCTAACTGGGCAAAGTGCGGACGGACGGACTTTTTGGTTTATTATCTTCGATTATGAACCATTGGAATCGACCAAAGAAACATTTAACCCGAGGTCAAGGGGAAGGGGTTCAAAACGAATCTTGAAATTTTGAAAAATTCACTAATTGGAACGGTATAGTTTTTAGAATTACTTAAGACCATCTGCAGCTTTGTACGACCAGCCGTTCGTTCACAATGACGGCTCAAAGTTGGGGCAGATCGAAAGACGTCAACATGAGAGTGAATCGTGAGGCAGCTTGTCGGGTCAATTTTCATACTGGCTCTGCTAATTCGAAGAGCACTTGATTCTCAAATTTCGAGTTAATTAATAATAATCTGTTTTAATGAGTGAGTCTAATGAATTAATTTCAAGGTGGCTTAAGTAACCTTGACTCTAACAATGAGTTCAAACAAAACGTGTCTGACAACCCCAAACAACAAAATTTGTTGTTTGTATATTTAATATACGAACCCACAACACACCGCCCTCACTTCTGGGTACTTCGAAAGGAGAATAGTAATAATTACGGAGAGTATCATCCAGGATTAGATATTGCGGAGAGTATCATCCAGATGTATAATTATTATACATCTGGATGATACTCCCAGCAACATCTTGAGTAAAAATGTAAATAGAAAAAAACGAAAGAAACGTCGAGTTACCTGTTTGATGCCATGAAGTACGAGGTTTGAGCCAAATCCTTGCTCGCTGTTGACGTCGAATTTCGATGAGAAAAAAATGAGCATTTCGTCCAAGAGAAGAAATCGGGGGCGAGGCGAAGCGAGGAAATTCCACAAAAAACACATTAACATTGTCAGAGCCGTCGGACAATATTTTCAAATTGTGGAAAATGGGGGAGGGAAGGGTGAGGAAGAAAGAGATAAACGAGAGTGAATTACTCTCCTGACACTCCTTCCGTCACTCTTTTCGCGCTTCTAGCTTAGTTAACCAGGAAAATTGCTCATTAACTTTTATTGATGCGCAACTGTGAATCAAAAAAGAGGAAAAACACAAAGATCGTTCTACAAAATGTTATCGGAAGGTAATTTCGTCAGACAAACAAGTTAACGAAGAAATGCAATATATCAAAAATAAGCAAGTTAGGTCTGTGTACTTCTTTTTCAATCAAATTTTTTTAGGGACATGGTGAGAAAATGACCGATTATTGTCTAAAGTTTGGAGACGAGGCTGTGGTATCGAATTCGGTTATCCTTATTGTCAAATATTAGAAAACAAAGATTTTGAGAGTTTAAAATTGGTAGTCCACAACCCATAAAGTACACTAATCAATTAATTGATCCTTATAGTCCAGTATATGTGCACTTTGTACCTGGTAAAAATGTCGAAGTTAATAGAACTTTTACAGTTTGTTCGGGGGTTACAGGTTGTTCAATTATCCAATTCGAGGACTCTGTGCCAACAAAGTTTTTTGCTCACACTAAGCGGTTTTTGACCAAAACGTTTATCTTCAAAGTTGTAGATCATTACATTTGCTACAATTTTGTATCCATATAGTTTTTTCCTTACCTAATATTAATCGAGATACAGCTTTCGAGATACAGCCGATCCAAGTTAGAGGAATTTTCTCAAAAGATAAATATTGGCACAAAACGAAGGTTCTGGCCCTCTATCAATCACCATCAGTTCTATGGTAATTGTGGTAGTCACCTAAGTGATGAGAGATCACCATAATTACCATAGAACTGATGGTAATGATAGAAGGCCAAAACCTTCGTTTTTTGTCAATATTTGCACTTTGGCACAATTCACCCAACTTTGATCGGCTGTATCTCGATTAATATTAGGTTTAGGAAAAAAGTTCACGTATACAAAATTATTGCAAATTTAATGCTCAACAACTTTGAAGATAACGTTTTGGTCAAAAACCGCTTTGTGTAGAGATTGTGAGCGACAAACCGAATTAAGTCCAAAAATTTCGAGGTTTACCGGCCCTCTCCAAGTTAGCACAGGGTCCACAAATTGGATAACTTGACAGAGTCATCTTACAGCACCTTGTAAAAGTTTCATTAAATCGAATTTTTTTCTAGCAGACCCCACTTTTTTTGTTCTGTCTACTGGACTATTAATTTTTATGTAAAATTCTTTCTTTTCTAGATTGTAATATAAAATTGTCAGTCATGTTATGTGCATTAAGCAATACTAAAAGTACCAACATGAACAAGTTTGATGAACATTAGGGAATTCAACGTGGGTTACGAAAGGGAGAAGTACATTAGTAAGTATGACAAGATAGAGGGATAAAATACGAACCTCTAACAAGATGGCAGCACTTGACTACGTGAGTGTGGGGATGGTCAATTGCTACATCGAATCCCAAGGTTTGGAGCAAAATGTTTTCATTAACTACGAGTTCTTGAGCTTGCTCATTGTACGCCTGGAAATCATAAAGATGCAGAGTAATAATGTCATCTGCAGTACGATTTGAGCTGACGGAATTGAATTTGTGAATTAGGTATAATTATCTTACCGGAGATTTGACGTCGGGAGGAGCCATGTCTCGGTGCAAGCATATTTGCGAGACTTTGATCACATGTTCGAGTTTTCTAGGCTGCTCTTCGACTTTGGCAGCTAAAAAAAGCGAGGCTGCCGCCATCTGGTTCCGGTGAAATTGTGTGAACGAATGGAACATGTAAAAACGGTGCATGTACACGATGGCCGTGTTGATGCATAATTGAGTACTGTAACGTCTAGTTAAGGAAATTACGGAAATTCCATTGACATGCTGAATTGAATGATACCATTATTCAGGTAAATTGAACGTAGCAACGTTGTACCCATCATGTAGGTACCCTTACCATAAATCATCTCCTCAGACCCTGTCTGCTAACTACACATGTCTCCCTTGACCATATCGACACTTCCCTACCCCGTTCTTCCTAATCCCTCCAGTACCACCACCTCCATCAGCCTTCTTTACCCACATTCCAAGTAAGTAAACCCATAACACTTACCCCTGTCCCGTCATTTGCGTTGAAATGTGAATTTAGACCAATCCTTTGCACATAACTTTTCATATAGTATTTTATACATACGATGTGATCCGAGGTGTGTTCAAAAAATACCCGGAATTTTCGTTTCTAGAAGAAAAAAAAAGTTATTTATTCGTCTACATCAAAGTAGTTCCCATCAGATATTATGCAACCAGCCCTTCTGCCAATCCTTGAAACACTTTTTAAACTGGACCTTTGAGGTAGCCTTCAGTTAGTTCAGCGATGCGCTTTTAATGTCATCTATGGTTGTGAAACGACGGCCCTTCAAGGTTTTCTTTATTTATGGAAATGAGAAAAAGTCACACGTCAGTCTGGCGAATATGGAGCCCGGGGCACCACTTCAGTGCTGTTTTTGGTCAACATTCGCGAACTAGCAATAATTATCAAGTGTGAGCAGGTGCATTTGTGACGCAAAAGCCATGCATTTTTTTTCTACAAATCGATTGATTGACCAATTGATTGCGAACTTCATCAGCAACGTCTCTGATTGTGATTCGGCGATCGTTCATATCCATTTTGTCACTTTTTTCACGTTTTCGTCAGATTCAAAGTTTATACGACCAATGAACGCTTATACTTACCTACCACTCTTTAGCACTTGGGTTTTTTAAATAGAAGAATTATTAGGTATAGACATTTGTTAACATTTCACACACTTTATCTCAATGTTTACGCCAAATTGAATTGAAGTCTTTGATCCATTTCTTTTAACAAATGAAAATCGCCAAGCTCATAAAAACACGTCGATCCTTAGCGGCTGTAAACATTGAATATAGCTATAGATTTTCTTATACTTCTCTTATACTTATATTCTCATAAGTATAAACCTACATGATAAACAAAAAAGTTGACAATCGAGTCTCCAAACTCGCGATATTTAAAAATTCCGGGTATTTTTCGAAGAAACCTCGTATATGCCAAAATCTCAAATTTATCCGTTTGACTCCATTCAATTTTAACTTTTGATCACATTTCGGAATCAGTGTTAAATTTGCTATAACATTAGTGTACTTTGATTCTTGAGTAAGTACCATCTAATGACCATAACAGCAGCTCAAACATAAACGAATTGGAACATAAATTATCATTTCCTTGGCCTATGGGAGTGAAAACCACAAAACAAGAAACTTTGCAGTAGTGTGAATCAACATGTTCCCATCCAATACCTAAAACCTTACTCACTAGACAAGTAGGAAGCAGTCGTGCTGGTGGGGAAGTAGCATGTACATAATGCGTAATTTCTAAAATACCCTAATAGAATGTGACACCAAGTGGGTTGAAACGTCGTTCGCCATAATTAAACCTGGCTGTTCTGCCCATCACCTAAATGATGAAATTTTTAATTTTGAAGTGGAAAATGCCATGAAGGTCCAAGGAGCGTCGAAGGGTATTCCTGATCCCGACTTAATTATTGGAGTTAATTATCAAGTGTCATTAACAAATCCTCGGTTAGAAAGTTAAATCCTATAAACGAGGAACGAAATATCCCAAGGAGACATTTGGAGGTGTTGTAGGGAATGTGAAATGGCCATGAGAAGGGGCTGTGAACATAACCACGTGGGCCATGGGCAGTACAAGACATTAAACATTTTACGGGGCATATGTGCACCCGAAATCCAAAATATCTAGGCTTAAGGGTGGTAGACCTGAAAATGAGAAAAATTACACTAATGTTATACACTTCTTTAGTTTGTGAGATTTTCATGGTATAACTTGTTACACGAACAAATTCATTTACCGGTTATTTATAACGATGTGGAAGCCTAGTGGAACACGTCGATTGCAATGACTTGGTGTAAACAGTTACAATTTTAGCTCGTTTCAAACTCGTGCGGGATTGTTTTGAATGGAAACAACGTCAGTTTGCGGTACTCGACAGTAAAAATCCCCCTCTCGTCTCTGTTGTCTACATTCGGACGTGAGAGGAATCCTTGACAACGTTATTTATGTCACCTCCTTACGAACCCAGTCGCCGCCTTCAACCAACCAATGTTCAATTTCAAAGAGTTGACACCACCCACATCGCGTACTGGGACCATAACCTACTTCACATATTCCCTCAAAGTGAATGACGAATGAAGTTGTCTGTCGATTACTAACGGCGATAAGTGTTTTTGTTTTTTCTGGTAGTCAGCCGAATTTTGCGTCACGATAGATTTTAACGACAGAATGTGAGAGGTTAGATTTCTAATTCGACTTTCACAAACTACCACTCCGTGATTAGGATATTCTAGATTGCTTTGTTGTCCCTCAAACCAAGCTACCGAAATTCCCTGCCTAATCAATGAAACAACTAAACACATATCCACGGCTCAATGTTCTAACTCTGAACAGAAATGAAACTTGTTCAGTCAAAAGGCGGTTTCTGTGTCAAGTTGTAATTGCAACTGTGAAACTGTCAAACAGGGCCATACAATGTTGGCGTGAATTCTGATACAACCGTAACTCAACAATCGAAATGGGATTTTAAATTTTGCCTTTTTCCAGAGCGTTCTTTAATTGTTGGGATTTGGGCGACTTTTTCACACAACTTACTCCCCTGATGATGTGCTTAGCCATAGTAGAAAGTTCCATTAAAAACACATCCAAGTCTGAATGCCTTTTCAGAAATAAACATCCGAATAGGCCTTTATGATTCTTTAATGGGAGTCCTTCAATCCACGTGGGGCAGCCACTTGCATTAAACCGTAGGAACGCAATGCTGATTGTACATAACAGCGATGAAACGAGTCGAGAGCTACGACAACAGGAATAATTTGGCGACTCTACAAAATGGATTATAATTTTGCACAGGGGCGCATCATTATGTCAACGAAAGGGTGACTTTATCCTTCGACTTCATCAGGCGAAACAATCCGAATTTTGAACAACTCGGAGCACTGATTTAAAAGTGGTGAACAGTCCACAGGGAAATTTAGCACGAGAACTCAACCACATCGATCCTTTTTACATAGAGAACCAACCGTCCTGTAAGTTCCAACAACCTCCCAATACGGCGTAAATAAATTGAAAACAGGTGGAATCATAGTGGGACTAACGAAAGAACAGGTGGTCACCTTTATATAATATTGCACTAAAGATTTGGTTTGGGAGGTGATAGTACAATCGTTCCAACGTTCAGAGTTGAATGACTAACTCTAAGGACTGCAGTCTTGCTCCCAAGTTTAAGGCCTAAGCCCTCGAGGTCGCCAGACATCATGGTCGAGGTAGTATTAGGCAAGATAAGAACTTCAATCGAGGTGGATGGGTCAACCCAAGGCAATACCTTCAACAATCAAGGCCTCGATTCTAAAATACGATGAGTGAAGTAGAAAAAATGCGAAAAATATGTTATAAATAGAAGTTTATCATAATATGATATAACTACTTTCACCTCTGAACGATAGTCTCGGGATTATTCACAAAACAATTTGCATCGGTAAATCGGTAGTTTTATTGGAAAATACAACTGAAAAATATAGGAAGTTTGGGAGCACGAAGTTATACTGGTAAAGCGATTAGACTGACTGAGAAACAGGTGTTCGGGTGGGGAGACAAGATGGCGGTCACATCACGACCTTAATATTCATTAGTATCCATAAGGTAATTTATCTGTTGCCCTTTCTCTCAGCATGCTACCCCAACTGGCATTTATAATTCGGTAAATAATATTCGGAAATTATTGTGTGTCGGGGAAATCGTGTAATTGTCTTTATTCGGTAAATATTGGCAAGTGAAGGTACGTGTTATGGAGTCGGTGTGTAGGAATTTCGGTATGGAGGAAGTTGTGTGGAGTGAGCTGAAGAAACTGGAAAGACGCTAGTAGCGGGAATAATGGGAACTAGGGCTGAGGTCTCCAGAGGTGAGCTCTGGGGCCGAACATCCTCCCCCCCCCCCCCCCAAGGGAGGACCCCGGGGGCGAAAGGTGGCAGTGGGAATGTAGGAAGGTATAGGAAGACATAGCAATCGATAGGGGAAAAAGACATTTACTGTAATGAATCGGGAGCGAGGCAAAACAACCTTATTGGTGTGGTGTGTGTCTGTATAATGGAAACTGAGTTGTCGCAGGAAAAAGTTTACATGCCGTTCTGGGAAGGGTAACATGGCTTGAGAGATAACAGGTGGGCTTACGTGACGATGCGAGGCAGGCGCTGAATTCCGAGTCGGTTTGGATGGCGTCCGTTGTTGAGTAGGCTGGGAGTACTGTGTAGGTTTCATCGGTTTGCGTGGTAGGAAGGAGGGGGAAACTGGTTGCTCACGTGGGGCTGATTGGGGCGAGGAACGAGCGAATCGAGATGGGTTAGAGGTAGGGACAGGGGAGGAAGCGGGAGAGCGGGATGATACAGCTTTGTCAACGACGTCAAATAATTCATCCCACACTTGAGAAAATGGGGTCCCATTTGAGATGTGCGGCGTAATCCATCGTTGTAGGGAAGGTCCCAATTTTTGTAGTAGGGTTCTGAGTTTGTTGACGTCGGGAAGATCGAGTGTTTCATCCAGAGAATCCTCAAACGTCGCCCTTGCGTCTTCGAACCGGAAAGTCACGTATCTCCGAACGGCCCTCGAAAATACGACGTGTTGAAAATGCTCGTAGAAAGCAAGGGAATGAAACTTATTGATCACATCATCGAGTCGGGCAATTGATTTTTCAAGTTGTTGAAAAGATGGTCGACACATGGCCGCCGCAGATATAGAATCTATCGTGATGAGGGTTGATACCACAGACTTGAGCATCGAGTAAGCTGATTTCGGAATTTTGTCAGATCCCAAATGCTCCATCACCCATCGGGCGTTATTGGCAAACGTTTCTGTACTCACATCGAGGCGAAGCTCCTGGCAAATCAATTGGGCATCGGTAGACAAAGAACCCGCGTCGGGCATTTTGGGTTGGGAAACTGGTTCCATGACGGCAATCGCGGAAATTCACGCACAATTACCGTATAAAGGGTTTCGGCACCATGTACGGTAGTCTCGGGATTAGTCAACAAAACAATTGCGTCGGTAAATCGTTAGTTTTATTGGAAAATACAACTGAAAAATATAGGAAGTTTGGGAGCACGAAGTTATACTGGTAAAGCGATTAGACTGACTGAGAAACAGGTGTTCGGGTGGGGAGACAAGATGGCGGTCACATCACGACCTTAATATTCATTAGTATCCATAAGGTAATTTATCTGTTGCCCTTTCTCTCAGCATGCTACCCCAACTGGCATTTATAATTCGGTAAATAATATTCGGAAATTATTGTGTGTCGGGGAAATCGTGTAATTGTCTTTATTCGGTAAATATTGGCAAGTGAAGGTACGTGTTATGGAGTCGGTGTGTAGGAATTTCGGTATGGAGGAAGTTGTGTGGAGTGAGCTGAAGAAACTGGAAAGACGCTAGTAGCGGGAATAATGGGAACTAGGGCTGAGGTCTCCAGAGGTGAGCTCTGGGGCCGAACAACCTCTAAAAAGATATTATCTTTTTAGAAAGATATGATCTTTTTAGAGGTAAAGTAGTTGCATGAGCTCTCTTGAATTTTGATCTCAACTGGTTGTTTTCACGATATTATGACTGGATCAATTACAACTAAAATGGCTATATTTACAATTATTTTAAAGCCCATCCATTACACCGACAAAAATGTTGTCTATTAACAATTTGTTGACTTGTTATGTCAAGAGGCTCAGGAGGAATCGCTTGAATTCCTTTAACTCGATAACCACACAGTCCTCGAAAAGTTACTTACCTACTTAGAAATTTCTGAACAAAAAATGAGGAAACCACAGAAGGAATTAAACTAAATTTCTCCCTTGCGGGCGACAACATCTATTCATGGATATGTCTGTTAGCTTTAGGAGCCCCTCAGCTAATACTGGGCCTATTCTGCTTAAAGTCCTAAGGAGGCTACATATCAAATTACAGCTTCATGGAGTGAATAGCATAGAATTAGCTTTAGGAGCCACTCAGCTGATCCAAGGCATATTCTGCTTAAAGTTCAAGTCCTTAGGAGGCTACATACCCAATTTCAAGTCTCTACAACTACGGGAAACGCGCCAAAAAAGTCACATTTTTGGTATCACACAAATTTTGAAACGTCAAAACGCTGAGTTTTAAGATGTCGAATCGAGGAAACGAAACAGACACGCGAAGGTGGCCTAATCTTAAGGCCACATTCCACAAGTTATAGCCTCGCTCTAATAACGTGGCTGACTGGGAAAAGGAAGCAATATCGAAGTACTATCGCCTGTTATGGTCCTTCAGTGTGATAGATAGACGAGTGACTAATCTTGACCAACAGGTTGATTCGGAAGAGTTGTATTAGGGAATCTGAAAACAAGACTCAACGACTAAATTGTGAACGCGAATCATCGACCATCAAAGGAATTCAATTCAATGAGAACACTGGAATGGGACTGAAGAACACTACTACTATGTTCTGGGAGTATGTAACTATGAACGGTAGCTTGAAATATGTGAAGGTCCTACCTCAAGTAAACATCACGAATCAGGGTGAGAATTGACAAAGCCGAGTTGGTCATGAGGAAATGTAAACGGACTTGCTTGAATCGTGTGAAAATATTCATCGAGCTGTGAAAGCCTAGGACCTAGAAAACAAGTTTTCCACCAAATCCGTGGTCTGACGCGTCAATAAGAATGAGAAGTCAGAGCGATGTCAATATCAACAAACAGATGCAGATTTGAATGGCTACGACTCAACAAATGAAACGTCGCTTTGTAGGTCAAAGCGATTTGACCTACATAACTCTGTAATAACCTCGCATTGTCTCACTACTCGAATCCGTTGTTTGTTGAATCCTAAACATAATTCGACTTCAATTTCAACTTTTATGGATTGAAGAGGGCGGTACGTGTGGCTGGCTGTATGAGCAAACGAAGAATCGTTTACAGCCGAAATAGCCACTTCCTGGAAGTTACGTGTACCTACTCAGAATATGGACCACATTTGTGTTAGCGTAAACAAGAATGGAACGGAGGAACCAAAAACCGTTCATTCAGATAAAATAAGCTGATTTGATATTAGATTGTAGCAGAACCAGGCGGAAGGGGCGTGATGAAAAACAGATTTAGCTATTATCGGGGTCTGTGGAGTGCCCCGTAACTCGCGATGAGTCACCATTACAAGGAACAGCGCACTTTCTCCCATAAAAAACACTACGCAACACGTATAGCGTGGTTATATACAAACGAAACTGTACGAAACAGACATCTGGACGGTTAATAATCGAATTCTTGGTGAAAAATGTTTGGGAGTTGGTCGACTGAGGGCCAACAAAGCGAAATCGGGGCAATGACCATGATACCACGTATACCCGTCGTCCGTCACCACATGACGAATTCCTTCGATAAAACCTTTACAAGGACCGTATTTCAAGTGATAAACGTTGTACTTACTTAGATACCACACCAAGTAGACCATAAAAACCTCACAAACACGTAAATATGAGTGGAAATGAACGAATATTGCACAACACTTGCAAACGGGGGCAGTCACACTTTCGGGTGGAACCAAAAAGGATACACTTGCAACCGTTGGCCCATGTCTTGGATGAAATTTGCAGCTTGTTGTCTGCACGAGAGTTCTTTATCTGCATCGTAACCATATTTCCGGCTCGGGGCGCTCATGAGTTGTTCTTTGGTGAAATACCATTTTTCGTCAGCCGCCATTTAATTTACACAAAACCCGAAAAAAGACAACACGGGACACGACTCGCCGTAAAGACTGCCCGGTGGTTACATCAGTCGAGAATAACTTGCTCAAGTTAGGCCCATCATGAGAATAAAACACTTATAAATAAATTACGGGGTAGCAATACGAACAAAATACGATTTTTCGAACGTCGAGAACGAGCGACTTCCAAGAAAACACGGAAAATACCAAACTGGCGTTTCACGCATGGACGATCCTCCACATTTCACTACCTTGCAACTTAATTTTCTTCTAACACTTGACTCAATGTATAAGAAAATTGAAAAAAATTTATTTGAATTTTTTCATGGCACTGGCGAGAATTTTGTTCACAAATAACAAATACTTGAGTAATTGTGATTTAGAAGCCCAGCGCGCGAAACAGTTTTCGCTCTTTTTCATTCAAACTTTTGATGGTGAATGTTCCAAGGTATCGAAGCAGTTTTCAATAAACGACTTAAACCATCTACGTTACATAAAACATGATAATTTTTCAATTGATTTATAGTGAAGTCATTAGTTTATTTCTACTAAATAGAAGGTAAAATATTGTAGTAAATATTTGGAGACTTGAAAATTCACTTGAATGCGACCCTAGTGGAGAAATGTGGTACTATACACGACGCTCATCGTCAGCGGGTGGGACAAACGTGTGGATCCGAAGTTGAATGGGCGCCAAATTCAAATATCACTTTAACCCTTTTCCAGGGAAAAAAAACAAAATTAAGTAGGTACTTCCTTGGAAATATCGCAAAGAAAATACATCGAATGTGTTACAAACTCTTCTTCATTAACGAAATGACGATCCATAGTCGCCAAAAATGTACACATTCTATACAAAAATAATTTTTGTAAGAATAAGGTACCTAAACGGGGGTAAGTGGAGACTAGGATTTCATTAGTTTCACTTCGAACCCTCATCAAATCCTTAATAATTAAGGATTTCCCATAGATTTCCCTCGAAGTTTTATCATCTGTTCTTCAAACTATCCTCAATCAACGCCCCAAATTTGGAATCCGCTAGCTTCAATAAGTTTTTAGCAAGATCAGTTTTAATTTTTTTAAATTTTTTAAAAACATTTACCCATCTTTAATTTTTAACATTTCCCGTCGGGTCTCCACTTGCCCAAGAAGTTTTTACAGCTGGTGGAGCCTCGTTCAATCAGCCAAGTGAAAACCTTCTTTTTGTACATCGAACGTGAAAATTGGCTGGTGATTTCACATCTTCAGAAAGGGATCGGATTGTGTGACGGTATGTTGAAGTGTAAATGTCTAGTAGTTTTTATTCTGACTGTAAATAGTACTGGTGTTTCACAAAAATATCCACCAGACGACAAAAAACAAACGAAAACCACTGTGAACCACAGTGTTGCTGTAAATGAAAACGGTGGGTACAGCTTTCGTACAAGTACGCAACCACGAGGGACATTTTATTCTTTGCGCCCCCTTCCACACCCACACCACGAACCTCGTACTTCAATAATGATTACACACAGGTATTTAAACAATCACGTCGGCCACGCACTCCGCAGTGGTTAACGTAATATGGTTAGGTAAATGAAGAGGTAGGTATCCAACGAGTGATGAACGATTTTTGTACGATGATAACTGGCGAAGTTAAAGTTCCGTAGCAACGAATCGGTTGTACGTGAAAATCATTAGACATTTTTCATAACGCTTTCTTCGTCACACCGTAATGTCACACTTTTTGAGTTATGTGCCATAGTAAAGGCATAAAATGTCAAAATGTAGAGCACAGTTTTAATTTCAAGAAAAGTATTGTCATGTACTAGAGAAATACTTAGCATGATTCATTACACACTAGCTGTGCACTATTAATAAATCACATTACGAAATAAATAAAATCACAAGATAAATGTTTAATTAAAATCACAAGTTGGTAACTTATTATTGCAAAATGAACAAAATCACTTGGCAAAATGTATCTCCTGTCCTCATCGTTGTCTTCCCCAATCAATACAGGGTTCAATTTATCTGTAACATCTTTCACAAAACACAGCTGAGAATCTTCTACTTTGGCCTTGAAAGTAGTGGCCCAACAGCTCATTATCAGTCTCAAATTGCAATAAGTACTTAAGTAAAAAGGTATGAAAACTATAGTCGAAAACTCATTGTCAGAAAATTGACATTACAGTTGGGCTTAGGTACCTATTTACATAGTTTTTGATATTTTCATGTCTTTGCTTTGGCACATAAACTGAAACGGGAAAAATTTGTTCCCCTGATTCACCCTTTCCCTCAGATCACGTCAGAACACAAGCGACCGGCGGGCCACTACGTCAGAGCCTATGACGCACGAGCGTATGACGTCAGACGGCTGGCAGGAGGCCAACTAGTACGTAAGAGCCTATGGCGTATGACGTTAGAGGGCTGGCAGAAGGCCAACTAGTACGTCAGAGCCTATGACTCACGAACGTATGACGTCCTACGGCTGGCAGGAGGCCAACAAGTACGTCAGAGCCTATGACGCACGAGCGTATGACGTCTTACGGCCGGCAGGAGGCCAACTAGTACGTAAGAGCCTATGACGCATGAGCGTATGACGTCAGACGGCCGGCAGGAGGCCAACTAGTACGTCAGAGCCTATGATTGGGTGGTAGCGAAGGGAGGTGGTGATGACGTCAGAGGGGCCAGAGGGAGGCAGATACAGAAGGGAGGCACAAAACACAGCTGAGAATCTTCGACTTTGGCCTTCAAAGTAGTGGCCAAGTAGAGTGGTTCTAGAAACATCGTTGTTTTTTGCTGCCTCCTTGATGCTTACTCCACTTCTTACGTCTTGAATAGCCTTAGCCATTCGGTCCTCTGTGTACTGGAGGAGTCGTCTTCCCTTCCTATTGGGATTGCATGTTTTCTTCGGTTTATTAATATATTATAAATATATCGATAATATAATATATAAAGATATTATCGAAATATCTTTGAATGAATAGGTAGGTACTCTCGTATGAGTAAGTAGGTAGTGAAGAATCAAAAACCTACTCAGTGAAAGCAGTTTCGTCGTTTTTCATAGGTTTGTACGACAATATTTACAGTGAATAATGTTACCAAATTGTGGATAACGAATGTTCATACTTTTTTTCTCATAGTTTTCTTTATTTCGTACTCCATGTCAGCAGATGTTCTGACAAACTAGAACAACTCTGTCCGACATCATATACGCCGCTTTGTGCGGACAACGAAATCGAAAAGCACCAACCAACTTTCTTGTTTATGTGCTTATGCAATTCTGCTTGTGTTGATTGTGATTGCTTAGCAGCAGAGCTGTCGCTGTTTGACGAGTGTCAGGTAATTGAGATTTTCATTACGGCCTTGTAGGAACACGGAAGTTGATCGTTTCGAATTTCACGAACGCCAAATGTACAAACCAAATGAGACGGTATCGTTGAAGTAACATGCGACAAGTTGGTGATATTTGGTTGTTATGGCGTTCGATTAACTTCTTTTAGAATCCTCTATTGATTTTAGTTCCCTTTGTGGGACATCAAGGGTGATTTTCTGAACAGGAGGTTCCCGGACTCAACTTGTGTTACTCTTCTAACTGGAGCAGTATGAATGCTTGTTGCTCAAAACCTTGGAGTACCTACCTGTTCTAACGTAAGCTCATACCAACGAAATAGAATTACTTCATTCTAACCGAAATATTTTGATTTCCTGCCAATCAACTTGACCAACTCTTTAGTATTTTGTGTCGTGAGAAACATGAGAGACAAACAAAAATAGTAGGTACACCTTCCAAAAAACACTCCGTGTAAAAATCATCTCGCAAATGGACCGTGTTTGGTGGTTATTGCACAAACCACCCAAGTGCCGAAAAGCTGATCTTGGGAAACACATACCTATTTGGGAGCTCCTCCACTTTACATAATGCTATTGTACCCCAATTTTTGGATATGTATTGGATATGACATACTTTTGGAGCTCCTAAATATGTGTCTCCCAAATTCAGCTTTTCGGTTATAGTATATTAGATGGTTATTGTTCACTACGGTCCAAATATCTTTTTACAGCGGCCGGAAAAAGTGATGATATGAACAAGGAGAAGAAGAACATGGTAAGGGTGAAAAACCGACTGCCTGTAGACCTAGCGACCTGAAACTTGAAGGGCTTTCTGTTATCTACACCGCATTTCAAGTTGATAGGTCAAAAGGGGCTGAGATATGGATACCTGAAATACGCGTTCTGTGACGTCAGGTAAACATACACTTAGTACCGTTCATGGAAATTCGGGTTTATTTCGCAAGTGGTTTGCTTGACGTGCGTTCCTAGATCTCAAGTGAAAAATTTGCTAGCGAAGAAGGCCAACTGACTAGGAACTTGTCAAAACCGCCTCCAGCTCGCACTGAATCTGCAAAGTACATTGTATGCAATGTTCCTAGGTTGCAGTTATGCACATTTCACACTCCATCCAACATCAATACAGTTTCATTTGGTGCTTATCTTATTTTTTTCTTCATGTTACAGTTGTTGTAGTTTACGTCTCAAGTTATTTGGGTACATCGACATGTCTGGGCCGCCACATGGATACCAAACGGGGTTCGCCAACGCCCAACAGGCCGTTATGAGGTCACAGTTCGTGACTGGAGCTGCACCCCAAATCCCAGGACTCATGACGAACCAGCAGCCTGGTAATAATTGGGAATTGAGGTTTCTAATACTCCATACGAATTCATTATTAGGAAAACTGGAATTATGAATTGATTTGTGGTTTTTCAGGGATGGTAGGTCAGCAAGGGTATGGCGGAGGAGTCGTCGGAATGCAGCAACCTCTCGCCCAACAGCAACAGCAGCAACAAATGCAGCTTCAGCAGCAACAGCAACAAATGCAGTTGCAACAGCAACAACTCCAAATGCAGCAACAGGCACAGCAGGCCCAAGTTCAGCAACAGCAAGTACGTTGGTGGTCAAATTATACTTCATCCAATTCTACTCATGTCAACTGCAATTTGTTGTGCTACGTAACAATGAAATGTAAGATATGCCTTCATCTTTATGGTGTGTTTGTAGGTTGTTGGTAGTGGGCAGCCTCCTCCTCAACAGCAAGGCCCTAAGGAGTTCAACACAGCCTCCCTCTGCCGGTATGGGCAAGAAACTGTCCAAGACATCGTATCAAGGACTCTAGAAATCTTCCAGACCCTCAAAGTCATGCAGGTTAGCAACCTCTGTCCGCAGACAAGTGCAAACTGAGTTACCTGTCAACAAAATTTGTTTTCATTTGGATTTCACTTGAGTTTGTCAGGCTTCCAATTGCCCTCATGAGGAGGACCTGAGCTTGTCTGGCACCAATCGATATATATTTAAATGTTGATTATTCATATGACGATGGACCCCAGGGGCGTCTTGGAAGTCGGGTCGGGTGCAGGCCAGAGCTAGGCGAGTCTAGAGCACTTAAATGACTCATTATATTCAAAACTCTGACCAGACCCATCTGGAGGTACGCTGTCTGCAAGGTGCACTTGTTCACAATTCCGAAGGATCGAGCAGCAACAGAAATAAACGCTCCAGAAGAATATTGTTCAAACTACTCCATTCGTGCGTAATAAACCCCACTACATGACCTTCGGCTGGACTCACGTACAGAAATCTTAATTGGGGAAATGACCAAGTTTTAATTGGTGAAATGACCAAATCTTATGAATATCTGCCAATATATGACCAATATGACCAAATCGTATGAATATCTGCGAAAAACTGCCTTTTCCACATCTCTTCATTTTTGATCTCAAGAGTTATCCACAACATTGGTTCCAACCATTGGTTGATGAATAATATCAAAGTAATATTGATCAAAGCTCTACTAATGGTTATATTGATATATGGCCCATGCCCTTGTGATTCATCTGTGTTTATCATTTTCGTACTCTCATTTTAGCCTCCTAACGGAACATCTCAAGGAACGACGATGAGCAACGATAAAAAAATCAAAATGCAGGAGCAGCTCAAAATGATACGCCTCCTCTTCAAACGACTACGAGTGATCTACGAAAAATGCACTGAGAGTTGTCAGCTTCAGGGCATGGAATACATGCACATTGAGGTAGTTACGTGATTACTTATACCGTCCTCCTCCGGAGTGTTATACCAGTGATGTAATGAGCGTGGTATGTAATGTTTTGTGTTCCAGAGTTTGATTCCGCTGAAAGAAGAATGGGATATGAAATCTGAAGAGAAGAAAACATCAGAGCAATACAGAGTGGCTTGTGACGAGAGCAAAGAAGTGATGGAGGTAAGGCACTGGTTTAAACCATCATTTATACTAGGTATGTTTCTGTGAATGGATTTAACGTAACGTATGAACGCCTGGAAGACGCACATTATACAAAAGCAGTGACAGCTGTTTGAGCACTCTGAGAACTACTTTTGAGTCACCCACCAAAGATATTAAATGTGAGCTTTGCTTGGTTTGATATTTCTTCGCTTAAGAAGCGACCCACAATGTGGACAAAATGGAGTTAAAGGCCTTCCTCCTGCCCAGCCCCGTTGGTCTCCAACCAAGAGATAGCGCTGCTAATCGTCCCGAACTGTCACTTCCACACATGCGTGGGGGTTGTCTGCCACTATAGAAGCGCCATTAAGAAGAAGAATTAGAATAGTTTTAGTGTGAAATTACTGGTAGTTTTTGGAATAAAACAGTTAGGTACTACTTTTCAACAGTTTAGGTTTGGAAAATTGGATTAGGCTGTGTTGATTTTTAAGCGACGATTTGTTAAAACTGAGTTGCATCGCCCCCAATTTGACTTGACCACTCCACCGAGCGTACAGTATGTGAAGTTGGTCCTTGCATAGGTATGAGATCTGCAGGGTTACAAGTCAATTAATCATTCAAAACGTGTTTGACACATTTCCACACCTCTGAACAGTTAATTTTGATTTTCAGCAAGTGGTCGTGAAGAACCGTCAACTAAAAGAAGTTATCGACATCATGAGGCGCATCATTTGGGAGATAAACACTATGCTGACGATGAGACGCTCTTAAACATCAATGTATTCATAAATGTATATATTCATATAAATATTATTATAATCGTAATAGCTTAATGAGTCTTGCGTATGTACGAGTTTATCCTGATGATGTTGCAGTTGGTCCTTTCGATGTTGATAATTGATAATTATTGTTGAAGTGACGATTTCAATCGAACAAATACACCGTTTGGTTGTAAATAGTGGCGTTGAAGTTGGCGTTTTTATTTACATGACATGTTTTTTGTGTTTGATAATTAGATGGATGTAGGGCTGGACAGCTCATCCCAGTATGATATTAGCGTACAACGTTTTATGTCCACGACATTGAGCCTTAGGCCTACTCTGCCGTAAAAAGGAAGAACGCCTTATCTCGAAAATTTTCGAAAAATATTTTTTTCTTCATACTCCCCTAATTTTTATGCGCTCTTTCCAGTGGTGAAGTCAAAATTTCAAAATTCATATTGGAAAATGGTGAAATTTTCAATCGGAAAAATGAAAAAATTGAGGTGTTCCAAGGTAGAACGCCTCATCTCAAACAGATCAAAGGATAAACGCCTTATGTGCGGTTTCAAAAACGACTCATCTCATTGAATCATACTTTACATACTGAGGATTAACACCTCTAATCTGTGAAAATCGAGATAAGGCGTAACAGTGCATTTTGTTGTTGATAGCCTTCCTCTCTCTCAGGAGCGATAGACATGAAGCTCCCCATGTGCTAAGGGCCCAGAACATTCTAGAACATTTGATTGAGACCTACAAGAGGTTCGTTTCTGCAGAAGACGTTCCAGTCTTTACCAGCTGCTGCTGGGGAGTGTGGCCGACGTATCCGAACAACAGCCAAATTTTAATCTACTGATAACTAGAGATGGGTATCGGTTGGAAAATCATCAATTTGTTTTCCGAGACATTTTTACCTTACCTACTGGGGCCTACCTAAGTACAAGTACCTACTTAGCTGTCAATTGTTTTGGTAATATTGGTTATCATTTAAAAAACCTAAACATGAAAGATGTACTAATTTACGTTAATGAACAATACAGCAAACTAATTTACGTTAAAAAAAAAAGTAAAAAATGAGCGGCAACTTAACAATTTACTTCATTTCGAATATTTATTGTAGGCCTCATGCAAAAAAAACCCCAGTTTTTCAGTCGTATCATCAGATATTAAACCCGCTTGAGTAAAAGCTTCTCCTCGGGAACAGAGGAAGCAACTGCATGTTGTGATGGCTGCTGTGTCCCTGTTCTCGATCTTTTTGTTCAACCGCTCTGGGGATATACGGTTCTGTGAAAGCACAGACTCTATATACCTTGCCATAGGTGGGCATATTGCCTAACCTCCCTTGAACAAGGGCACTCAGCAGCCATACATTACAAAATTAATATTGAAGAAGTTCATCAGGGATGCGTCTTCATTTGCCACATTTCGGTTTTGGCAAGCGACGAGACAAAAACCTCACGGATTTATCGTTAACTTATGTTATGGGATGATCACCATGTGCACTATTGTTTATAAACATTGGTGGAATTGTTTTAAGAAGCGTTGAAAAAGTCGCCTCTGGTGTGGATATTGACAGAACGTGGCTCCATACAAGGTGAAATCGTTGGCTGTTAAGCTGACCATTTTGGGAGTTTAGTTCAGTCTCTAATTGTTTAATTTGGAGGTTACACAATGCGGATGTTTACTAGAAAACTTCACGTTGGAGCCAGAGTTTTAGTAGAAAGGTGCGATTTTCAACACCCTATGCCGAAACACCTTGTGTCAGTGGCCATTGATGAGGAGCCGCCATTTTACGAAGTAAGTACACGTGAGATTGGACTTGTTGCTTTCAAGCTTCTTCATTCATATTTCCAAGGAGTTCATTTTTGAATTTGATGAGGCTCTGTCACGCCACTAACCAGAGATCTGTGGAGTTCACCAATGCAGGCAGGCCCTTGATCTGTACTGCCTGAAGAATTATAATTATTACAATCTATTATTATTTAATCTTCAAAGAGCGATTGTGGTTACAGTGTCTTCTCTAATTCCATTGCAATGCCGTCACACTCTACTGCTGTGGCACCTAGTGCTGTTGCTTAAGCAAGATGTGGCTGTCCAAATTCTGTTCCAGTATGGAATACCCCTTCCTCACCAGGAGCATCGTCGTTAGGATACTGTATCCCCCCACTATCTGCGACCACAAATTTCTATTCCTTACAGATGGTAGGATACAACTTCCACCGCGCAGTTCAAGCTATCGGCAAACACTTTGAAGATGAAACCAGGAAGAAGTGGTTCAGAATCGACCATAAAGAGCGGTGCCGACGGATACAGACCATAGTGAAAATGATCGATACCTGCCCAGCTGTTATTCACTTGCAGTTCCCCGTAAAAATGGACGATGGGACTTACGAGATTATCCAGGGCTACCGAGCGCATCACTGTGGGCATCGTGTACCGTACAAAGGAGGCAAGTTTTGAACAGTGAGAAGGTGAAAAATGATTGATTTAATCCAAACTCTTTGTGACCTCCAATTTTACTCTACAAGACTGTTCATTCGATATGTGGCCTAAGCGTTCATTTCAGTGGTTGACAGAAGAGTAATTTTCCAGGGTGGCGTTGATCCTCACTCAGGATTGAAACCGCCTCAAGGACCGTTTTGGAGGCTTCTGATCAAAAAAGAGGATGTCAATTCTGTCTGCCTATATATTGATCAAAAACTTCATTTATTTATTTTTTTAAATCCCATCATGATTAATCTCTGTATATCTCTCTAAATATTTGAGTTCTTTGCACAGCCCTTGAGTTGGATCCCGTAGGTCGAGGTAGGGCGAAGAAGCTGCTTGTACTCGTATATTAGCAATTTGTTATGAAGTGAAAGAACGGAACCTTCCCACCAACTAATATATAAAATAAGATATTGGGAGTAGAGCTCCTCAGTGAGCTCCAGTTGTTTTACCAACTTCCAGAGGCTATTAAGATTCTTCATGTGGTTTTCTTCAAGTAGAAGCTTTTCTCGAATCTGTTCTTTCACAGGCGTCAGATATTCAACTCACATAAACCAAAACGAAGTGATGGCACTGGCAGCTCTCATGTCGTACAAATGCGCATGCTGCGACATACCGTTTGGCGGCGCCAAAGGAGGAATTGCCATCGACCCTAAAGGGTTCTCTGAGCGAGAATTGGAAAAAATAACTCGGCGATACGCGTACGAGCTCATCAAGAAGCACTTCATCGGTATGTCCACCTGTCGACTTGTCTGGATGTCATAATGTTTCTGTGGTTTCTTTATTCAGAATATGACCATATTGAAGCTGCGGTCACATAGATGCAGAAACTGCGCAGTGCGTAAAAAGTGATGGGGGGGGGGGACTCGTGGAGTAGTAGTAGGGACTGCAGAATGTGCAGAATCTTCGCATGGATGCGTAAAAGTCCTTTACTGCGCAGCCTTGCATTCCCGCCCAGTTTTCCCAGGGTCACAGATTTCCGGTTTTGACCTCACCAGGTCAAAACGTTTCGTTGAATGATTGCCTCCAGAGCAGCAGTATCACTAGAACCTGTTTCTGAAAATCCATAGTATCTCCCCTCACTATTTCATACTCCTACTCAAGTACCTACTTGAAGAAAGATGTCAAGTATAGCTGTACTTGAGTAGTCCCAACTGTGATTGGTTGTCCATTTTGATTTTGGCTCGAGATATATCTATATATACAATTATGTTTGCAGGACCTGCTGTTGACATACCAGCCCCTGATGTGAATACTGATGCCCGGGTTATGGCATGGATAATGGATACCTATGTGAGGACAACAGGTATAAATTGTACTTTCCAACTATGCTGTCTACAGCACAGATCCGATCATCATCTAATTGTCATTTCCAGGAACCAACGACATCGATAATATCGCTATTGTTACCGGCAAACCGATAATCCTTGGGGGGATTTTGGGACGAGAAAGCGCGACAGGTCAAGGTGTGGCGTACTCTGCCCAAACTATTGTAGACCATCCGCAATTCATGAAACAAGTGGGTTTTACCCCCGGTCTCAAAGGGAAAACTGTCATTGTGCAGGTAAGTAAGTGCGCAATACCGCGCAATACTTAGAGCAATAGCGTGTGGCAATACCGCCACCATAAGATAATGAGCAACAGCTTTTTTATACCGTCGTGTGTAGGCCCTGCTGCATCTCTGGGGCTCCAGCATTATCTCAGGTGTCTATGTAAGAGTTGGAAGAAAGGAGTATCAAAGCTACATCCAAAGTATTTGTTATAAATTTTATTTGAGCATTTTGTTATAAATTTTATTTGAGCATTAACAAAACTCAACGATGTCACAAACTATAATTTTATCTAACAAACTTCGCACTAAAGAACTAAAAATTAACAAAATATAATCCAAAACCCACGAGATTATGCTGGCAAAAAATATTGCATCAGCCAACTTCAAAGTACGTATAAAGACGATTTTATCGAATATACAGCACTGAGTAATCACAAGTCAGTTTCATTGGCATCAAATGTCAGTTGCAAAATTGTAGGTACGGGTATTGTAGCATTTAAGTCTAGAACCAACTCTGGGCCCATAACCTTTGTTATAAATTTTATTTGAGCATGAACACAACTCAACGATGTCACAAACTATAATTTTATCGAACAGTATTTATTTTTGATAATACTTAAGTAATACTTAAGTACCTAACTCCCTCCTTTAGATTTCTTTTGTTACAGGGATTTGGAAACGTTGGCTCCTGGAGTGCAAAGTTTTTTGATCAACTTGGAGCCAAAGTGGTTGGCGTACAAGAATACAACACGTCATTTTACGACCCCAATGGGCTACAGATTAATGTACTCAACTATTCACTTCTACTGATTCTTACCTTTGTTTTGCAATTCTTCGTGTTTTATCAAGTTCTTAAACTCCCAAATATTTTTTCTCTGCGAAGTGCACCATTATTTTGCTTCTATTTCAAAGCAATTGTTGGAGTACCAGAGAGAAAACAAAACGTTGAAAGGATTCCCCGGCGCCAAAGAGTACCAGCCTTTTGCTGAACTGATATTTGAGAAGTGCGATATTTTGGTTCCAGCTGCAACTGAAAAGGTTATCCGGTCCTCCAACGCTGCCAGAGTTCAAGCTAAAGTAGGTTGATTTAACAATTTAGTTCAAGCTATAATGTCGATTTTTCCTTCCTCCAGTTCTATAAGCCGTTTTCAGCGGTAAAGTAAAAAATTGGCACATTTTCAATTGGAAACAAATGAACAATAATTGCGCTTTTGCATGGTGTTCCACATGACTGGCCTTTGATTCATTTCAAAGCTAAAACGCTAAAAAATCACAATTTAGATTTTGATGATAAACCCCTGATGTGAAGACCACCAACTCTCCAACTCTTCACTCCCTACTTAGGTATCCCACACTTAGTTTTGCTTTCATTTATTTGTAAACCCATTGGCTTTCCTTCTTCATGCAAAACCTTGAAAGCTTCCGTTAGAGCATCTAGACTTTGTCCCAACAAAGCAATGTCATCAGCATATGCCAGAACCTGCCATGTTCTGTCGACAATTATGCCTTTCTTACATGCATTCCTGGCAGCCTCGTGCAAAGCTAAGTTGAACAGTGTGGCAGACAGCGAATCTCTCTGTCTGACGCCCGAGCTTAACTCAAAGGGTTCCCCGCAGCAGTTACCAATCATAACCTTTGAAGTGCTTCCTTGAAGGGTCATTTCAATCAGTCTGATCAACCTCTCAGGAATCCCATTTCTCTCCATTTCACTCTGCTAAGACCATCGAATGCTTGTTGGTAGTCTAGAAACAATACGTGCAAATCAGTATTATGCTCTACAAATGTTTCAGCAGCTTGCTTTGATCAAGCGTTCCTTTATTCGTGCAAAAACCACATTAGTAGCCCCCAAGAGCTTCCTCCGCACAGCCCTGAATTCGCCAAAGGAGGATGATGGACAGTATTTTATAAGCCACATCCAAAAAAGAGATGCCTCTGTAGTTACAGCAGTCAAGTTTGTCACCTTTCTTTTTTAGTACACCAGCCAGTAGGCATCCGCTCTTGGTCCAAATAAGAAGAATGAGGGAGTGTAACGATTCTTCCAATTTCCCCCCTCCATTCTTCAGCAGTTCTGCCACGATTCCGTCCTCTCCAGACGCTTTATTATTTTTCAGTTTGCTGATGGCATCTCGTACCTCACTCAGTGAGGGCTCATCCACCTGTGGCTGTGGGCCATAAAACTCTTTGGATTGTTCCTCATGCACTGGCTCCTCATTCAGCAATTCTTGGAAGTATTCAGTCCACCTGAGGATTATCTGGGTTTCATCCTCAATGATTCTACCATTCTTATCCTTACAACCATTACTTCTCGGCTGGTACCCTTTTTTGAACCACTTTACATTTTGGAAGAAATGTCGATTCTCATTTTCCTCAGCCAGTTGTTCAGTTTCCTCCAATTTCCTTATTTCATCATCCTTTTTCTTCGTGCTAATGATCTTCTTAGCTCACGGTACAGCTGATACGAGTTTTTCTAAACCTCTTTGCGTTACATGGTGAAAACACTTCGTCTCATTTTAGCCCTAAAAACTTGACCCATTCGAGTCTTTTCCTTTTCAGATCATAGTCGAAGGAGCCAACGGCCCTCTTACACCGGCGGCTGACGAAATACTGAGACAGAATAAAGTCGTTGTCATTCCTGACATTTATGCAAACGCTGGCGGCGTGACAGTTTCATTTTTCGAATGGTTGAAAGGGATCAACCACGTCTCTTGGGGAAGACTGCAGTTCGGATATGAAAAAGAAAACACCAAAATGTTGTTTGGTAAATCGAATGTAATTTATATTTATTTTACAATGTGACCTGTACTTAGTTATTAATACTTGTACTCACATCATACTATCCCCATAAAATTAGAAAATTAGTGGGATATTATCAGTTGTTTGGGGTTAAATTCCGGTAGTCTAAGAACTACAAATGGGTCACTCTCCCAAAACTGTATTTTAAAGTAGAATACGTTTTTACATAGACCTATTTGCCCAAGATCTCCGTTAATTGGTCCCTTTTTAACCCACCAAAATCGTTCACCACTAGTTGGAAAGCTCCCGATTGAACAAACATTTTCCTGTTCAGCATACCTTTGTAACTGTACGAATAGCAGACCTGAGGGCATAACTGCTCTCATGTTTTAGCATTGAATTTACGAGTGACCCCACCTCCTTCCCAGAAGTAACCGTTTTTCAGTAAATTGGTTATAAGTTCAGTAAGTAGAAAGTTCAGTTTTTTAGCAGTTTAGCTTAGTGGATATCATCATAATTCGATCAGTAGGATCAAAGTGTAAAGATGGTAGATTACCTTCATTGATAACATCTGTAACAGCACGCTTTGAACAACGGTTTAATGATGTTAAAACGCACCACCTCTACCAAAGCTTCCATGCAACTGGGAGAAAAAACCACCCTGTTTGATTGTTATCAGACCAGTTCAGACCCGATTCCCCTCCCTGGAGCGAGCACTAGCTCCAGTGTAGGAGGGAGGGGGGGGGGTGTCATGTTTTCTCCAGACCCGACCAGACCAGAGAAACTCTGCTTCCAATGTAAGACTGGTCTTACTCTGAATCGTCTCGAAGTCGTTGAGCCGAATTCTGCGCCATTTCAATTTTGGGAACATCCAAAACTCGCAGGGTGCTATGTCGAGACTGTACGGAGGCTGGCAATGCTGTCCAATCTTGTATTGTGCCAAAAATTGCTGCACAAGGTTCGATGAATGCGCTGATCGTGATGAAGAAGCCAGTCGTCGCTTGACCAGAAAACCAGAATCTTTTCAGACGATTTGGGCTTGGCAGTGGCGCTCAAAGGAAAGCGCTTTGACGACATTGAGGCGATTCATAGTGCGACGCGTCACTCGTGAGCTGAAGGCAATTCCAAAATCTGCGCTCGAGGGCGTGGAAGCACTGCTGGGGGCGTGTGGTTCAATCAAATGGGGACTACTACGGAGGATGCCACGGCCCTTGCGACGAAGAATAGCACCGATGCTGACCTATGAATGCAGGTTGGATACATTTTAGACAGGCCTCGTATTATGTGTTCAGCTGTAAAACTGAACGTCGCCTTGTTTCAGAATCCATGAACGAGTCGCTAGTCAAGTCGTTAGGGAAAGACATTGTACTCAATCCGACCTCGAAGCTCGCCCGAAGGCTTCGTGAAGCCTCTGAAAGGGACATTGTCAGCAGCAGCTTGACAGAATCTGTCCGGGATATCGGAAACGTGAGTGGGAAACGATATCGGCAAACACCATTTAAAAACAATAAGTACTATAATAGTCCAAGCCATAAAAAATGAGAGTCCAGTTTAGCCATCGTCAAGACTTGGCGAATATCCTTTTTCAGGAGATCATAGCCGTGTCAGAGAAATACGACCTCAAATACGACTTGAGAACCGCTTCATTTGTGAACGCCATAATGAAAATATTCCAAACTATCGACGAATCCGGCTTGAATTATTTCTAAAAAGGTAAACCAACATGTTTACCCAGTAAATCATTCGAAGGATGAAAGGGCGAAGCACATACGGTGAAGTTGGTCACCTCCCGGTGTCCAGCTGGGACTGAAGACTAACAAAATAAACCAAGTATTAATACTATGAAAATCGTCACATTTACTTACGCTAGTTATTAATATGTGAAATCTCTTTGGGCCTTTCAAACTGATAGAATTATTCTCCTGTGTAACTGTGTAAGCAACACAATCCTTCCCATTCGTTGTGTCCCATTTCGATTACAGCTGCTATTGCTACAGGTGAAGAGCATCACAAGAAACGCTTCAAATTTTTCCAACGCTGCTTATTATTTTTTGTAAAAGAGCTAAAACGCAAAACCTAGCGTTACCCTGGTAGGTTTTGCACCAAACAGTACCTACACATTCAACTCAGGTTATCCCTGGAAATCGTACCTACTACAAACTGATTCATCTATGAATCTACTATAGTAGACGAAACTCTGAAGGATAAACAGCTGGTAGAGTCTACCAGGTAGACTGCTTCACAGATGTGATTTACAGCAGGTCTATTGGATATATCCGACTTTATAAAGTCGGTGCTGCTCCAGAGAGGTTACTTTTAGGACGTGTTGTGTTACCCTATCGGCATTAGCTATCTTTGTTAACTCAAGAGATGGTAAGGACAGACCAGCGTGAGATCGACGCCTGCTGGCATTCAGGTGGCGTTACGCACTACGCAGTACGGACGTTACGCATCCATGCGAACCCAGCTTTACATGGTGTGGACTACTCGCAATGCTGTCCCACTACGCTAATATTGGGTCTCAGAATTTGAATGTATTTAGACTAAAGGTAGAAGAAATAGGTACAATTTAAGGAGCCTATAAAGTACACATGACTCAGGTCATGATGGAGGTCAAGAAAGAAAGCACTTGTTTACTATGTAGGTAGTGTATGGCTGCTGAGTACCCCTGTTCAAGGGGGGTTCGGCAATATGCCCACCCAGAGGGTATATCGGGTCTGTGCTTCCACAGAACCCTATCTCCCCAGAGCGGTCGATCAAAAAGATCGAGAACAGGGGCCCAGCAACCATCACAACTGTCGTCTTTGGGATTGTGGAAATACTGAATCGACAGTCACACAATCGTATTCTACTATTCGACACTCGATCACAACACGAGTCGATTTCATACAAGTTCGCTCGCGCCCAGTGGAATTGCACGAACAGTTCGAATTCAGTGCGATTCACCAAAGTAGGATTCCAAATAAACACAAAATGGAACATAATTATAGTATATTTCTTAATGGAAAAAACATTTACAACACGACTCTAAACTACTATACACTACATTAAAAATATTCTGTAAATTCTTTCGATAATGTTTGTACATTGTTTTTTCTCGAATTTAATCATCTACATACAAACGCTCTTGATATAAATACATTAGTTACAAAATTTATTGCAAGCTTCCTTGTTTTTACTGCAGGCGTTTAAAATGTATGTTATGTACAAATTTCTCTTTTTTTTCCTTGAAAGCTGGTAAATATGTCAGAATATATACAATGTAAACTTGACTGCTATATACAATGTAATTGTGATGTATATACATGAAAATGACTGCTAGGCACATTTCTCAATAGCGTTTATAATAATGCACACACTACTTAATTGTATCAATATTGGTTTTTTTTGTACATTATATAAGTATGAGTCAACAGTAAATTATACAACGCAATATCAACATCACCTTTTGAATGTAGTAATAATGAAGAACCAGTAAGAACTTGTATCTCTTCGCAAGTAAATAAATTAAATAAATAAATAATAGCGAATCAGTAGGAAAAGGAAGGGGTTCGTAAAATTAAATACACCCAGGAATGAGTTTTTGTGAGATGACGAATGAACAATCGATTAGGGTGTCGCTTGTGATTCAGAAAACATTCAGTGAGTCCCAATAGAACCAATTTGACGTAACGCAGTGGAATATCAAGTGTTGAGGAGAGTTCACATTGGAGCGGAAAGTCCAGATTACATATTGCTCTGCGATTGGTCAAGGCCATAGAAGTACACTCCAGAGCTAGAGTACTTATTTTTCCGGAAAGATAAAATCGTGGAAATATTTCCGAAAGATTGGAAAAATGAGAAAGATTGCCGTTTTTTTACAGAAATTGAACATGAGGAGCTCAAAAAAAAAAAAAAAAAAAAAAATTAACGGACTGTTATGATCATATGAACTGGTCTTGGGGAGATATTTTGAGGACGTAGGATAATAAAGTAGATGAAATATCATTTTAGAGCAAAAATCATTGCATATTTGGGAACCGTAGGAGTGGAGCAAGATGGCCCTCTCGTCTTTTCCCACAATCAGGGATGAAAAATCCCTTTCGATGCCAAAAAATCCCACAAACGCCAAAAATGGTATTTAGACTCCCCGTTTCACGTTTTTCAACTAAAATCGACGGGAAAATGGCTACGTGCGACCCTCGTCGTGTTTGCGCTCGATCCCTTTGCCAAAATATATTGTTTAGTTTTAAATTTTATCCGTCCCAATAATATTTTTAGAATAGAATACGGAATAAATTAAAAGTTTCCCAGTTATTTTGGCTTACTCGTATTTTCCCTAAAAATCTCAAAAATCCCATTTTTCACGCTTAAATCCCTTCTTAATTAATACGTTAGGACGCGCATTCCGTTCGGATGTAATAGCGATCCTTACCTACTAGGTAGGTACATCTCAGTAGTAGATGCTCGCCCGTTTAACTCACAAGTTTCTAGTGCTACCTACGATGGATACTCCCCAAATAGGTACATACCTAACAAACATATTTCATGCAATAAAATATTTTAAAAACATTTGATCGTATTTAGAAAAATAAAATTTTGCCTAATGTTACTTACTTATCATTAAAAAACCATTTTCGTACCCATGAGCGGGGGTTGATGTGCAGTTTTTCTCAGAGAGCACCTCACATTGTGAATCTTTGGCTCTCTAACTTCTTTCATTTCGCTCTGTGAAGTCTGTCTGCCAAACGCAACCTGACGGACAATCTCCGTTCAAGAGTTGAATCGTGATTTGAACCGAGATCAACTTCTTCGTTTACGTTGCTGGATGTAAGTGAACTGCTGAGAAGATTGTAAAGAAGGAAGCGACATGAACTAACACAGTGAATTTGAAGTTATGAATAGGAGTTCAACAGTTATCTGACTCAACAATTGATAAGTTCTGTATCTTGTTTTCGATTGGTACACGTAGTAAATAAGCTCAAAACCAAATTGCTAATAAGTCGTAAACTTGGTGTAATAAAGAATGTTTTAAAGGGGAAAAAACGAAATACCGCAATTTAGTTGAATTTTCTTTCTGAATTCGTAATTCCACTTCGAAAGTCAGTCTTTTGGTTTATTATCTTCGATAATGAACCATTGGAATCGCCCAAAGAAAAAAAAAATTTATTTAAAAGTAATCACATGGAAACCACTGCAGGGAGTTTCGCCTCAAACCCAAAATCCCGAGTTGTTCAAAACAGTGAAGTTTTCTGAATCATTGTGAGTACCCAAATCGATTTACTGAACTTTTGTTACCAAAAACATACCATTAAATAATAAATACATCGTTAACAATATAAACAGAAACCACTGAATTTAAAACCTACCAACGTATCAATGAAGCCTTTTCGTACAAACCAGAAGCCACCACGCCTTCTACACTCTTGTTACATCAGCGCTATCTCATTTCGTTCAAGAAAAACAACACACGAAAAACCCACATTAAATTACGACCCCCCTTACAGCACTCTAAGCGAACGTCTCATTCAAAAAATGTATAATAATTCTAAAGCTTTATAATTTTTTTTTCTTTTTCAAATTTGTTTTCTTAGCTGGTCCCCTTTACAAATAACTCTCAGATCTATTCCAACGGGTCCCATTCTACTAATTTTCTTCAAATTAAGTTACGAGTTTATTTCGATTACTTATATACAATTAACAATAAAATTGGCACTGCTATTCTTCGTTAACTTGTTTAAATAAGATCTTCTACTTGTCCATTGTATCAGAAAATCATTCGGGAAACCTGTTTCGTAGAAGTGTTTGAACACGTGTTCACCTACCCGGAGAAATTGAATTTTGTTAATCCCAGTATTTATCACATGCATTTTTTTCTACTACGATAAATTAGAATTCAATGTCTATGTGTGGTTTTTCAAATATTATAATTGAATTCAGTCATTCTATGTCTTAGAACTTTATACAAAAAAATTCATTCGCGAAAGACTTGATCGGAAACCAGTTTTATTCTTTAATTTATACGAATTACATTTTTCCACAATGCGAATGCTAAAACGCATTCAATTCACACAATGCGTTCAAGGCATTTTTAAAAAACGGCGGTTTCTGTCCTCTGAACCCAATAGGAAACTTGAATAACATCTAACTCACAATCAGTCTAAATATGACTATGAAAGGCTTTTGTGGCCTATGGAGTATGAATATCACCGATTCACTTACAGCTACAGCCGTTTGTAAGCGGACAACGGGTTTCTGGAACAGAGAAAATAGAAGAAACAAAATCAATTAAACATTATAGAATTTGAAACTTGTCACCATCTAATAAGTAGGTAGGTACTGATCTCTCAGCCACTTGGAATTTCATAAAAACTAGTATAACTAGAGTTACACAAACAGAGTCAAAAATTCAATTTGGATTTTGGGAGTACAGGATGATACAGATGGATGACAAAAGGCGAAAGACAGATGGATTATAAAATGGGGAAAAATAAAATTAATGAAAAATTACCAAACTTGTGATTTTTCTCTTACATGTTGGTATTGGAAATTTAAATTTATACGGTTTTGAACAGCGTGTCAAGCAAATGGGAGCCCTCACTCTGAATACACTGAAGAAGCCGTTGTCTGAAGTTTTTGAGGAAGAGCAGTACGCAGGATTATGCTTGCAAACGTTTTAAAATGGTCAGGCGCGTTTGAAAAAGTACCAGGGCGATTATATTTCGGAAAGTAGGGAATTGGAAATAACTATGCAGCAGGCCTGCCTTGCGTGACAAACGAACAAAGTTTGGAGTAGAAACGGAATTCCATAGCCAAGAACACTCTTAGGCAGCATACTTCTTCCTATCGTCTGTGGCGTATTCTGCCAGAATTCAGCCATCAACCCATATCAGGTCTCCTCCCTACAAATGTTAATAACCTTTTTTCAGTACTTGCTAGAATCAGGCTCACAAACCTATGCTTCCTTCAATACACATCGAGCTGCTCTGGCTCTTTCATTTGATAAGGTACCCAAGCTGATGTTTCTTGCGTTCAGTTTTCAAATCGAGACCATCCATGCCAAATACCAGACTAAGTGGGATACCCAGACTATATGGGGATTTTTGAATCTTGTCCAGATAAATCTCTGGATTTTCTATCACGTAAGCTGGTGGTCCTTAGGCGGATCGGACAGGGTTGCCAACATCGGAACGAAAGAATTCCGTTTTTACTCTAAACTTCGTTCGTTTGTCACACAGGGCAGGCCTGCTGCATAGCGATTACCAATTCCCGTCCCGTCCTAATATAATTCCAATCGCCCTGTTCCAGGAGGCAGGTTGATTTCCCAATTGTTTCAGTTAGATATGCGACCATCCAGCGCTCAACCTAACGAGTAGTTTACTAACGTTTATGACATTTAGTAAAAGTACTTACAGTGGCTATCGTGGCTGGTTTGGGTCATCTTTGGGATGAGCTCCATGAGGTGCGGGAGGAAGGCGGTGGCTGGGGCTGGGAGCTTTGGACCTCAGGTGCGCTAGAGACGGAGGCGGACCGCCGCCGTAACCGAAAAGCTTTACCCGCTGCTCCTCTTCTTGGAGAGCCGCCATTAGCGGGTGGTACCTCAGTGGGTCATACCTGTTAAAAAACCGAAAGAGTTCAATACCAGGAATGTCATACAAAAGATGGAGGGACTAAGAAAAATCCAGAAAAATTGACGGTAGCAGGAACAGTGACTGAAAGTTACCGGTAAGGATCCCATGGCGACTGGGGGAAATGTGGTGGTAGTGGCCGTGGTGGCTGTCGAGCCGCCAGGTAGTGCTGAGTCCTGCTGATCATAGCAGCTTCCTCCTCCTTGGAGACGGTCGTCGCAGGGAGCATTGGATGAGCCTGTGGGGGCGGCTCTCGCAGAGGCGACCGATCCCTCACCTGCAAAGTTCAGGTAATCGATTAGATACAAAGACATCATCAGCTCCAACGATGGATTTTTCAACCGAGCTAAGGATGTACGTCGTTTCCACCAAGACCACCATCATTTAAGTGCCTTCAGCAATCATTGTATCCAGGATTCCACGAAAAAAACTCTCATAAGGCACTTCAGCATGAGCTTCAAGTTGATGACCTCCAGTTGACCAGCAGAAGAAGGCAACAATCCTGTCCAAGAAGGTAATGCCCCAGAGGCATGGGTAATAGCCCAGGAAAGTTAGTGCAAAAAGGGCTCTGCCTTCCAAACTAACTATAGTACCTATTTGATTTCTTGGTCTTCCGCATCATTCCATCTTTATCTAACAGCGCTGGGTAGGGGGCTAATTCAAATGAGAAATTGGTTTCGAGTTCCGTGGTAATTTCATGTTGAAAGGGATTCTGCGGATAATGGTATCTGAACTGATAGGGACCGGAGGAGGTCCCATTTCCCTACTATTAAACTAAATAATCTTTTGGTGTTTTCCAACTAATTCTACACTATTCATACAAACTTCCATTTTATAAAAGAGCAACGAACCTCATTTGGGACACGTTATGATCAAATACCCCCTAAAAATCAGTAACTTAGTGCGTAAAGTTATTAATACATGAAGTGGTACAATTTGTCCTAAATTGTTTATATTGAGTTGATTAAAAGTTTACTTTTACTTGAAAAAAGGCAAGAACGGGAGTTTTGAATTCAAACCAAGTTTCCTCCGTTGGGCTGGGAAATTTGGCGCAACGACCTTTGTTCGTTTAAAATTCATTCATTCATTCACTAGAATGAGCGAATTTCAACATTCAAAGAGCATCTGATACAGAATTAAATGTCCTACAACTTTGGCCCTACGACGTTTTTCAATCAGACAGTCATTTTCGACCTACAGTCGTAAGAAGTTGAGGAAGTTGTGGCTGAACGGCTGGATCGATTTCGATGTTTGAAACGCCATTTGACGCGGAATTTAGTGATCTTTGTGACATTTTTAGGATGATCGAGGTAAACGCCAAAACCTGAAGAAAAGTACGCTAATTTCTCGGTTTTTGGGCTCTGAAATCTGAAGTACATCCTAAAAACCCTCGCAAACTCATATAGGTACCCGTTATTCAGGACTCCCAAGAGGGATTAAAACTATTTCCAGATCTCGAGCAACGAGGGAACCGTTACATCCTTGTTGTGGCTGATTACTTTACAAAATGGCCAGATGCAGGTTGCAGTCCCCAATCAAGATGCGTACTCTGTGGCCGAAGCATTGGTCGAGCATGTATTTAGCCGCCACCCATCCTCGTCGCCAGTGTGACAACTTCAGTACGCACTAAGTACGAACCTGTCTGGTTGATGGTTAGAATGAGAATATTTTATTTTTGGCATTTCAAGTAATTAACACCAATTAACATGTGGTAGCAACGGCCACATGTACGCCAACAGGCATTCACCATAAATGAGGGTTTCCTACGTATAAATTGAAGCTGTAATGTCAAAGGAACTTGTCATCTCTCTTTATTTTTAGTTTCGTTTTAGTTGTTCTTTCCTTTACACCATTCACTTTTTTTCACTTCAAACTTACTGCCGACGCAAAATTTCTTTCTTTTTTTCGAATGTATTTTATTTTAAGTTAAGATTTCTGTATTTTATTTTGATCGTCATTTTGTAAATGCGAACTCTTGTGAAAAAACATGTTTTTACCACAATAAAATCAATGTATAAGCACTTTCAAATGTTTTACCTTGCTCGGCACTCCAACCATCCTTTGCCGTTGTTTCTCTTCCCGCCTTTGGCGTTCCCTTTCTCGACTTCTTTCCCTTTCTTTCTCCCGCTCCCGTTCGTCCATCACTTCCGGTTTCAGACCCCAGGGATTCGGAGGTGGAAAGCCCTGAGGAGGGACGCCCCTGGGTTGTATCCTGCGAGTCATGTAAATTCAAGGAGGTTGTTAGACATCACATGTGCGTAAGACGTTCGCAGGTGGTTACAAGTGGTACGTACACATGTACACTTGAAACTACGAGAGAGTTGTACATTATTTGTATTATTTATGTATTGAATATGATTACTGCGTTCATGTACACGTATCGATATTAAATAGAAAGATGGATAAAAACTCAAATTACCTCCCCCAAGGGTCGTGTATCGCTGGGGCGTGAGGAAAACTGGGTAATGCAGTGGGAAAGGTGGGCCCTGATGGTGGATACCGTCCAAACACGCTGCTTCCTGCAATGAGAAAACAAATATTTCAGCGTCATAAAGTCGAAAAGGAATCGAAGATCAAATTGAAGTCGAAAAGATAAAGTCAAAGCCGGACCGTCTGCTGCTTCTGAAGAGCCTGATCAACTTGATCAGGAGCTGGCGGAAGTTGATTTGAAGGGCTTGGGATGTAAATTCAAGGAAAGTTTACAGGACAACTTGGATCTCCTTTGGTACGTCAGGTTGAATCAGGCCCGTAACTGTTACCGGTGAGGAAGTTCAGAGTGTAACAAGAACGACATGAGTAACTCCCAGTTTTGCATCAACAAAGATCTCAATTCCTTCCCCAAAGGTTGTCCTGCTTGTTTACACCGATAGGCTTATTATTATTATTATTTTGTTGTGCGATGGGGATCGGGCAATCAGCTGCCGGCATTGGAACCGCGACTTCGACCTGGCGTTCAAAACAGTCGCTTCCTCCAGACCCATCGATGCCGTTATCTTCTCCTCGACACTGCTCTTTGAAGTCCTTCGTCAGTAACAAGTGGATTCGAGTAAATTCGCTGGATCGGATCTACCAGCGACAGATCGAGCAATATCAGAGAGTACGACAAGTGCAAATTGTATGGAACAAATGATCACCGTTGAAGAACACATTAAATTCCAATTTATTCTTCGTGACATGGTTAAGATCACAAAGTTTTAACCACACCTGCACATGCACATGTGCAGTCAGTCCTAAGTCTGTAAGTGGGAAGGAAACTTTGTGATTTTGTACTATTTTGATTAGTAACATCTCAGGAGCTGAACTACTGACACTGTCATTGTATGATTGGAATCAGTAAACTGAATCATAACCAGTTCTTGCAGCTCAATGCTAACATATGAGTGAGAGAACCAAATCAACACAGGATCGATTGAAAACGTCCAAATTAAAGGATAACGTCGGATTCCTACATGGGGAACTCAACAGGTATGTTGGGTGTACAATCAAGTATAAGGAAGTTGTGCTATGTCAGAAATATTTAGAGTTTTTCAGTACACCAACTACGTAACGTTTGGCAGATTCTGTGTTTGTCCTGGCCAATATTTTTTTAAATTGTAATTCATGGCTGCTGATTTCCCCTGTTCAAGGGGGGATTAGGCAATATGCCCACCCAGAGGGATTTTCGGTCTGTGCTTCCACAGAACCGTACATCCTCAGAGCGGTCGAACAAAAAGATCGAGAACAGACCAGAGCAGCCATCACACTCTCACCTTCAAACAACACCTGGTATGCCAGGATGTTGATGATAGAAAAAAGGGAGACTGAAAGTAGTATGGAGTTCCAATCCAGGAAGAACATCTGGAAAACTCCAAGTTATGGTTAACCTCCATCGTAATGGTACTAGTGAAAATTACTACTTGTAGAGAACTATGCTCCTACAAGCATGGATATTGGCAGGGGTGTTATAGAAATGTAGAAATAGAAATTTAAATTGCGGGTAAGGATGACCAACACTAGTCGTTGTTATCATTCGGTTTTATTACGACGTTTCGATCGTGGACTAGTGTTGGTCATCCTTACCCGCAATCTACTGTTTCCTAGTAAAAACAACCTCCACTATAGACATTTAAATATAGAAATTTACCCAATGAAATGTAGAAACATGTAAATAATAATATAAAAGAGTGAAGAAGTGAAAGAAATTGAACAACGTCAAGAATTTGAATTACCAATATAAATGCTTATACGCAAAATGGGAGTCCCTTCTGGGAAAGCTTCTCAAATATCAAAAAATAGTGGAGGGGGTACCGAGGCAAAGCCAGCACTTACCTACCAACCATGCTCTGCTGCCATGTAATGAATGGTTGCTGAGTGCCCCTGTTCATGAGGGGTATCCGGTCTGTGCTTCCACAGAACCGTATATCCCCCAGAGCGGTCGAACAAAAAGATCGAGAACAGGGCAGAGCAGCCATCACAAAACCAAGTCAAAATGAAATCCTTACCCATCGAGGGAGGGAAGGTGTGAGAAGGCGTAGGATCGTACGCTTGGGGAACACTCCGATGAGACGGTGCTGTGAACGGATGAGGCGGCGGAGGACCGAACATGTGAGTCGGTGGTCTCATAAAGTCGCTCTTGCCGATCAGAGGACCAACTTTGCCTTCGCCTCCACCGCTCTTCTGCTGATGGTGGTAGATCTCCCAGGCGACTCTCACGTGCATCGCGTTCCACTTTCCAGTTTTCTGTGGCGCAAAATGAATAGATCAAGATGGACGTTCAAGCAAGTTATAAATTCATGTAAGAGATGGATGACTTGGTCGCCATTAACAACAAACTCATTAGCTTTAGGAGCCACTCAGCTGATCCTGGGCCCACTTTGCTTAAAGTGTAAGTCCTAAGGAGGCTACACACCCAACTAAAGCTTCATACAGTGAATAGCATAGAAATCAGATTTAGGAGCCACTCAGCTGACCGGGACCCGGACAGCGTCAAGTTGATCTGTGTTCTAGATTTCAAGCAAAAAACTGATCTCTATCTCTGAAACGCTATGTCCCCTAAACAATAGATAACAATATACCGCAACAGAAGCCCATTATGCAGAATCTGAGGTTCAGTATAAAAACATTGAAAATACGCCAGGGTTCAACCTGTTCAAAAACAACCACTTATTCAAAGCTGTGTAGGTACGTGTACCTGAATACATGTATGCTAACATGAACCCTGTTTATTCTCAATTCAACTGACTTTCAAGATTATTGACGTAGTTACCTACTCATGTTACCCTCAATTGGTTAATAAAAGCTACAGTACCCTCGTAGGGAGGTTTGGCTAATAGATACAGCACAGTACTAATGTTCTAGACATTGATCCTACCAAGTACCCAACTTCTCAAAACTGAAGTAGGTAAGTGTGCAAATGTAAACTTGAGTTAAATATTGGGAAAATAATGATTGCTCCAACTTTCACATGATTAAGTTGAATCCGTTAGACACTCGTGAAGAGTTCTAACGCTATGAAATACTTTGAAATCAAAATGGAGGGAAATTATATATTTTTGCATTCACCGGCACTTAGTGTACTCGTACGATAGTGATGAACACATTGATGAAGGGTAGGTAATGTGAATTTCGTACAGACGGAGAAATGCTCGTGTTAATAAGTGACTGCACTTGGACTTGGGCAGAGCCATGCTATGAGTCAAGCCAACCAAAACTGATTCCAAATAAAATCGGCTTAAATAACGTTTTGGGACACTACATGATGTAGGTGTAAGACTATTTCTAAACATGAATGAGACAAGACGAATGGAGTAAACATGTCCGTGGTCGAGGTATATGGGAAGCAAAGTGAAAAAATAAATAAATGAACGTAAACGGAAAAATAAAACAGGAAAACGTACCACTGTTTTAGGCTTAGAAGGCTCGGTCAATTGCTGTGAAACAAAATTGAATCAAGCATTAGTAATGGGAGGATGAGGAGTGGATGGACAACAAACATGAACAATGTTTGGTACAATACATGGTTGACACATGCAGGGCTTACAGAACAAAGTCAAACGAGCAGGTGGTGACGAGAAGGTTATTTCCATGTTTACCTTAGGAGTGAACGTTGGCAAGTGAGTCGGCGGGGCGAAGGGCGTGGCAGATCCAAAAGAAGGATGTATGAGGCTGGGAGTGTAGCTCGGGTAGCCGGAGAACCCGAGGCTCTGGCGGTAGAAGGGCGAATCCACCGGATTCCCTTTTGGCATCTCCTTGAACTTCACAGATAAACATAGAACAGATCGTTTTAGAACTTCAATGAAAAATTCAACACGAAACAGCCTGAGCTACAAGTGAACTCGTGTGCGTGGTGGCACTCAGATTGCACTATTTTTATTGGGACACATGTCAACAGTTATTCCCCTTGTAATCCTCTAAAGGCATCTAGAGCAGGTAAAAACATGTCCGTAGTAGAGAAAATGGAGGGCTCAAACGATATGCATCTAAAAAGCCAATCAGTTAACTGATGCTGAGTATATAATATATACTCTATATATTATATATATAGTAGATTATAGATACTCTATATATTATATATACTATATTATAGTATTGACAAATATATTTAAACTTTTGACAGATAAATTTAAACCTTCGACAAATAGATTTCAACTTTCGACAAAAGAGATTTCAACTTTTGACAGATAAATTTAAACCTTCGACAAATAGATTTCAACTTCAAGCGGAACGAAGAAAGAAATAAGAAAATTGACCAAATCACAAAATTAACGAGTTCTGAAAACGAATTTCAATGAAGTGGACGTCCAGCTGCTGCGGATGGTAACGTTAAAAACATATCCATGACTTAATTGGAACAGTCATTTTGAGTTAAGGAGGCTACACTTTGCGACGGTATCTACTGGAAGGTCCTAAAACAGGTGAACTGAAACAGAATTTGAACCACTCATCACGGCTGTTTGTGATGAACACGTCACTATTCAAAAAGTGATATGATTAGAGATTATCCGACCCATGCAGAAGAGATTCAAACCCCTCGCCCGCAGGCACAGCGAAGGTTTACCTATGCGACGAACGCAGGTGCCTTGAATAGCAAGAACGCAGCCCTGAAATCGCTAATATGTATAAATAGTTGAAATCTATTTGTCCAAAGTTGAAGTCCATTTGTCTCAAAAGATTAAATTTATCTGTCAATAGTTGAAATCTATTTGTCGAAAGTTGAAATCTATTTGTATACCTCAAGGGCGGGTTGTGGGGATCAAGTGGGGATCTGAACAAGAATTTGTAGTTTTTAAAATTCGCTCTTCTGATTCAACTTAAGCTAACGCAAAACCCCTCTGGAGGAAACCAGGTGTGGACATGATGGACGTATTGACCTTATTGAATGTAGCTGCTCATAGAACGAATATGACTTGGACGAACGAGTCCTGCCAGTTGAGTAACAGAACGTAATGAACTTATTGACCATTATGAACATAATATTATGAACGTTATGTCTTAGAACTGAGTTATGAACGTTATGAACTTAATGTGTCAATACTATACACTACATGCAGATACATCGGTACCTATACAGTTATCTATACAGTCCGCTATAGGTATAGGTACTGCACATTGATTTTTGGTCCTTCGGGTCGGATTTTGGGATACACTTATTTTGTTTTTTTGGTTAATTTAGGTTCCATATATTTAGAAATTATCCCACAGAATTCAGTATAGGTAGCAAGTCACTATATTTATTATTTTGTACCTGTATTGAAACTATTTTACTCATTTTTGGAGACTTTGAAATGCAACTTCCCCTTATAGCTCCACGCATTATATCCATGCATCCTCGTGTAGCCTTCAACTACGAGTATATTATACAATAGATACTCACATTGACGATTGGTGAGGAAAACAATGTGGGTGGAGGAGGCGGTATGATGGGAGTGGTATGCTGGTGAACGTGCGTATGTTGGTGTTGATGGTGGTGCATCTCAGTCCGGATGTAGGGGCCGCGGTCCTGCGTCGCCAGGAACCTCGAGTCTAACTCTCTCCTAAGAAGGTCTCCTTGATCTGAGGGCAAGCGAAGAACCCGGGGCTGTTACAAATAGGTGATAACACCGACGAAAACCATATTCGAATAGACACTCTCCAACACTCGTAATCGGTGAAAAGTACTGTATGGCCTACTTGTAAGAATATAATGGACTTAATAAGAGGCTTCAGAGGCCTAGAAATGAGAAACTTTGACATTTCAGCCACCAAACGGACACCATAGATTCAATGGTTTCAATAGAAAATTTGGGAGCAAAGAAAGAACCAATTTTCAAATGAAGTACTGAACATTTTACATTAGAGTTTTTCTTGTTCACCTTCAAAACGGATCTTTATTTAACAATAATAATCAACCACCGGATACTGAATCAGAATCAGCATTGCAGCATTGATAATAAAACAACAAGATTTCACCCAGAGTGTAAACAGGAGATACAAAGAACATGGTTATAAAATACCTTCACAGAAGCATTACACAAACCATTGCCATTCAACATTGCTTGTGCAGTAACTCCCACAATGTTAAAAGCGATAAAGCAAAACGTACAACTGATAGTGGCCACTGTAAGGTGTGCTGCAACAGTATCAATTATTCGAACTCTGGATTTTGATATTTTGGAGTGTTTCTGTCGTTTGATGGTTGAGAATGGAAAACCATGTCGTGGCACAACACAGTTGGGTTTACGCTGATAGGTGGGACTGATCGAATGAGTTTGTGCAAGTAACCTCTATTGGTCCAGTGACGGGTGTAGTAATGTATAGTGAATGTCTGCAGAGCCAACAGAATGCTACAAGGAATGGGAGGGGACACATTTTTTCCACAAGAGAGTTTCCACTTTCAGGTAACGATATCTGCTGATATCAGCAGATGGTCAAAAAACTACACACTGATGGACCCTGGCAATAACACTTAGTTATTGGAGGGGTGAGGGTCCAGTGGTGGGTGTAGCAAGATGTATAGTAGGTAAATGTCTGTTGAGTCAACAGAATATTGCGAGGGAGGGATACCCAAGTTTTCCATTATGACGGCAGATCTAGAGGCAGATAAGCTGCAGGTGGCCCAGTGACAGCTCCATACCAATGGACCCTGTCAACAACGACCTATTGACTGAACCACAGAATGGGGTAGTTTAACTCTGGTTCAAGTACTATTGATTGATACTCATATTTTTTGGCAGCTTCGACTGCTCCTTGATATAGGTAATTCATTATCTAACGGAGTATGTCCAATTTAGGGGTCCCATGAAGGATAAGCTGCCCCAACTGCACCGGTATTATTAAAGAGGCTAGCAGTGGCAAACAACAGCTCCTTGGTGACATCGATTTGTTACTACACCAGTACTAGGTAGCAAACTTTCCAGAATCAACTACATTGTTCCAATGCTGTCACACTATGTAGTAACCATTCTCACACCTAGTTTAGTCATATGTCCAATCTCTGATTAACCATGTATGACATAACAAAAGCATCACCAACAATGGCCAGTCAGACTTACCAGCGACTTAAAACTAGAGAATTAGTAGTGAAAAGATGCTTACTTGACTTACTTGACTGGAACAAGGATTCGGCAGAGAAAGGGTTTGGGGCAGGAGGAGGAGCTGGGGCTGAGGATACAGGTGGGGCAGAGACTTGGTTGGGAGGGAACATGGGAGGTGCGAAAGGATGGTGGTGAGGGTTCAGTCCTGCCCGCCCAGGAGCCGTGGGCTGTGGAGGGTTACTCGAACTGAAAAGACATTAATCACGGTGATTAGGCAGATGACTGGAAAATGAATATTGATAGTTACAAGAAAATTGGACATTTCAAGCGGTCAAATGAACTGGAATGAAAATTTCAGTTCTTGTTGTATTGTATAAAAATGAGTGTCTTTTGAAACTGGCTTACCTGACCCATGGGGAAGGCTGTTTGTAGGGGAGACTAGAAGGCTGTGCCGAAGGTGCGACAACTGATGCTACAGGCGGCACGACTGACTGGTGATGGGGCGTTGAGTACGGTGGCATACTTGAGGGCGTTCCCATACTTCCACGGCTCAGGCTGCTCACGTTGCTGCTGTGAAGAGAAAAATAGGTCGTTGAAATTCGTACATAATATGTACATACAGCACGACGCAACAAATATTGAACATGACGCAACATAGAAATAAGTCCAGCTGAGTGCAGGAGAGCTCTCCTTCACTGCATTAAGCCCTGCAGGTAACAATCAAATACGAGCAGAAGTCATCAATGTTTAATAACTCATAAGGTAATGGTAAGTATAATACTCGTATAAGGTATGGCAACGTTGATCACCAGGTATGGCAACTGGATGCAAATATTATGGCATCAGTAGCTAGCTGGTGAAAACGAAGTGAACCAGTAGTAACATTTTGGGGCTGATAGGCCTGCAGAAGCTACAAGTAGAACCACGTACAATACGGTCTACCAGGGAAAAGATTCAGGGTGCTATTTTGGAGGAAGGCAAAATATTGGGTGATGTGTGGCAGAAGCAGCCATTAAATCTGCAAAACGTCATCTTCAACATATCACCAATAATTGCTCTCTTACTTTACTTGATGATTGAGGCAGTCCTTGATAGCCAGCCGTTCTGCTCAGTATCCAGCGACCCATAGGGAGCCCGGACATATCTGTCACCTGGCCACTTCCTCATTGGTAAGCCATTACTCAGTGACCCTCAGCTCAGCCTGCTAGATTCGCACCTTTCCCGCTGGCAGCATGTACACCCCTCAAGAATTTTGTGCCAAATGGAAAACGGAGTACCAGAGGGCGAACTTTTCGCTGAGGGGGCGTGGTCGTCATGATCAGGCCACAAGTCCAACCTCTTGAATGGCCCATTGCTCGATTGTAGGCCTGGTGTTGTGACAGTTACTTGCACTTACCTGCGACCAGTCGCAAAGCTGGCTAAGCTGTTAGCATCTGAGTCTTGACACTAGCACCTACGGAGTTACATTGGCAATTTTTAAAATTTTGGTTTTGGTCCTGGTTTGTACGTGGAATCGTCCAGACGAGATTACTTATGCCAGAAGCGTTGGCTGCCAAATTAGCCTACTTTGTCCGCACAATACTCTACATTTCAAAGCTCTGTAGGAGCCAAATAGTCACTATCAAACTTTGAAACAATCAGTTTGACGTGACCAGAGCTATGATGTCGCCCAGATAGTAGATGCCACCATTTTGCCACAACAGACAGGCCTCCTATATCCTTCGTGAGACCTCCAATATTCTTACCATGTTTTGTACAATAAGTATTCAGTAATAGTACCTGTACGAATCGCGTTCCCTGGTAGGGCTGTGCCCTCTCGGAGAGTGCGTTCTCCCAATGAGGGGAGCATTGATGGTGTCCCTGTGGCTTGTGGTTGTCGCAGTCGTTGTCACAACCAGTCCCACTGACGTTGTGATCGGTTTCAGCCCGATTGGAGACCTGCTTGGCTGGAATTTCAAAACAACTGTTCAGCAAAACAATCGAAGAATATACAAGAATTTACAGCTCAAAGCTTTTAGGGAACAGTCTAAACGGAATTGAGGTTAAGAAGGTTTCGTGGCATTGGCATTGAATTGACATATCAAATACCACATCACTGCAATTCAAATACCCACGTCTGTTATCAACATGTGGGTTTCACCTGTTCCAACCAGTATACATTGTGATTGAGAAGTTGATGTTACACAGACTAAGGAGCGCCTATGGCTCGAAGCTTTTAGACGACGGTCCAACATAGAATTGTGGTTAAGAAGCAATTGTGGCATTGAATTGAGGGGTCAAATACCAAATCACCAATGTTCAAATATCCACATTAGTTATAAAATGTTGGTCCACCTCTTCCAACCAGAATAGTGATTGAAATTGCACGAGTTGTCCAGAGCATGAACCTGCTTCTTGTTTATGTGTAAACTCAAATAAATACGAGCCAGTCTAAAAAGCAGTTGGAACATAATTAGCAGCCATTCAATCGGCTGCACTCCCGACGGTTTACTGATAAACTACTGCAAATTTATGTAACGAGGTAACGCAACGAGGGAGGGATATGGAATTTCTCCTGCATCGGCCGAGAGATGATAAACAGCGGCTGTCATTGGTTGAAAGATTTAACAGGGTAATCTGGTTTGAAACCGAATCCCCCATACGGCATCCGCCCTTCATTCTGTCACTCCGTCCTCGAGATACCCCAACGCCGTAATGGGTCTGGGGGAAAGGTTAGCTCCCCATTCCGGTAATTATTATTAATGGGAAGTGCATTCGAGCGGTTAACAAGGCACTAATTACCGCGATATTACAGGATAAGAGCGGTCTTAATTACTGGAAAAGCACTTTCCGCAGTAGATACAACTGTCGGGCGTTCAGGCGGTAAATATAAATAGGGTAGCGTCGAACAAAAAATAAATAAAAAACAACAACCAAATACACCGGGTAGGATTAAGTAATTGTGGCTTCCACGTGAGGCAAATCTCGTTCAACTGCCACAATTGATCAAATCAATCTTCCATTCCAATAAATTCTGATGAACCTGTTTATGTTGAGTGTTCTAGCAGATACTGGTGAGCCGATTATGGAACCGATTACATCCAATCAAGTTTTATAGAAAAGAGGACTTGGTAATTGGCCAAGACCTCTTATAAGGTTCGTTGAATTTCATCACAGAACACACACCATCAAGTGTGTACGCGCTTACCGCTATTTGTAAACACAGGACCTTTTGATTCATGTCTGAGGTTGTGCTGTGGGCTGACTGCCCTGCCCCTCTCTCCATCACTCTTGTTCTCGCCTTCAACGTGGCAGTTTTCCTCTCTCACGCGTCTCGCATTTTTTCCCAACTATTTTTGAAGTACTTATTTTCAAGACGAAACGATCTGGCCCTCCGACGTTTCTGTCGCAATACTACTTCAGTTTCAATTTTACTTTAAAATTCCCTTCAATTCAATTAGTTCGATCCAAATTGTGCCAGCTCTTCGTCTGCGATCATCTTCTCCGCCGCATCCGACTGTAAGTACCGGGCCCGGGAAAAAGGTCATCGTCGTTGGTGAGTGTCGCATCCTTACGCTAATTTGGATCGATCTAAGAACTAGTTATAATACAGTCCGCTCATATTTTCAATTTAGTACTGTGTAAAATCAGCGCTTCGGATAGAAGGTTGTCCCTATCCGAATAATTGTTCCTTTGTAGCGAACAATAAAGTGGTCCTTCGAGCCGGATCATGCGGATGTGAATCAGGCTCACGCTGCCCGAGCAAATGAATCAGCAAGTAATTCTTCGAATAATTCTAGTAATGCTGGGACTATTGTAAGTCAGTTGAGAATGCCTAAAATCTCAGTGCCCATTTGGGATGGTAATTTGGATACATTCAACAATTTCTATTCATTATATAAGGCTTTAGTGCATGAGGCGGATTACTCGCCCACTGCTAAGTTAACCTACTTGCGATCATTTCTAACTGGCCAACCGTTGTCAATGATCGAAAACCTTTCGTTATCGGACGAAAATTACTCCACAGCCTTTCAAATAATTAAGGATAAATATGGATCAGTACGCACACTAGCTACCCATTACTTGAAACGACTTTTTGGATTTTCTCCTATTTCCGGTGATTCTGTGGCTGAATTACAATCATTCTTAGCAATTTTTCAAACCAACATGCAAGCTTTCAAAAATTTAGGTTTGCAAAATCCGTACGATTTTATTCTGTTTACTTGGGCCATGCGGTGTTTACCCCCTAATGTACGGGTGCTATTTGACCAAAGTCGTGTAAATGAACCAGAGTTACCTACCTACGATAGCTTGATTCTATTTGTGCAAAATCAGTGTATGATTAAAGAACTAACAGCTCAACTTAGTGACCAACCTTTGGTTAGGAATAAAGTTGGTGTTACTCCTAAGACCTACTTTGGTAAAGGAAAATCTTCCCCTACTTCGTTAGTAGTTACCCCTTTCAATAGTGGTAAGCCTAGCGCCACTTCGACTCCGAAACAGTGCGTTTTGTGTTCTGATGATCACTCTCTCCGCGATTGTGACAGTTACTCAGCGCTCAATATTGCACAACGAAAAAAGTTAGTGAGCCGGTTTCAGAAATGTTACAAGTGCATAGGTAATCATTCGACGAGCAACTGTACTTCAACAGGACGCTGTAGACAGTGTAGGTCAACGCATCATCATTCCTCTCTTCACGATTCCTCACTTGACTTCAAGTCTTCAGAATCCAGTTCTTCTCCGTCCTCTAGTAACCCCCATGCCCACGCAGGATTGTCAAAACCTATAAGCCAAGATTCCGAAAATAATTCTCGTTCTTCTCAACCACACTCTGGTGACATATCCATGCTCACAGGCATTTCCCCAGCTTCTCAGCATTCTGCTGTTGTAGTCCTGGGTACCGCACAAGGGTTCATTAGAGATCGACACTCGCATTGGACACCAATACGCCTGGTAATCGATAGTGGCTCACAGGTTAACCTGATATCCATTGACTGCGTCCAGCGATTGGGCTTGAAAGTACAATCATCCGATGTTCGTCTCGTTGGCGCTTTACAGACATCTGTTGGTACCTCCAAAGGGACTGTTCAAAGTGTCCTATCCTCAGGACGTCCAAGTGTCGATCCTCTGGTCTTTCACGCGGTTGTGGTTCGAAACGTTTGTACTAACCTACCCACTAGGGCTCTTACCAAGGAGGTATATTCTCACTTTGCTCATCTTGATCTTGCTGACAGGACCTTCCACGTTCCAGGGAAAATAGACTTTTTATTGGGTGCTGGTCTCTACCCTTCCTTGTTCCAGCCAGAACATGGCATCCTGCATGGTGAACCCTCAGCTATTCAGACCAATTTTGGCTGGGTGATAATGGGAGCATCTCCTTCAGAGAGTCTGGAAGGGAGTGAGGAAGCCTTTATGGGTCTCATATGCGGTCTGACTTTGGACGAATCACTGCAACGGTTTTGGCAGATGGAAGAAGTAAAACCAATTCAACATACCGATCCCACTCATGAAGTTGTTGAAAGGCATTTTTGTGACACTCACTCATTTTCACCAACGGGTCGGTACGTGGTGCGTTTGCCATTTGCTGAATTCCAAAACCCCTCTGCGTTTGGATTGTCCAAGGAGATGGCAGTTAAGAGGTGGTATAATTTGGAGAGAAAACTTAGTCGTAATCCAGAACTGCGAGATGCTTATCATAGTTTTCTAGATGAGTATTTACGCCTTGGGCACATGAAGATTGCGACAGTTCCTGGGAAGTACTTCATTCCCCATTTCGCTGTCCTCCGGGACTCTACATCGAGTCCACTCAGAGTTGTATTTGACGCTTCCTGTAAAGATACGTCTGGTCTGTCCTTGAATGACCGTCTGCACACTGGCCCTCCGTTGCAGAAAGACATCAGTGAAGTGGTCACACTTTTTAGGATTAAACCGATTGGAATCACTGCTGACATTAAACAGATGTATCGCCAAATTCTGCTGGCATCTGAAGACTGTGTTTATCAACATATTGTGTGGCGACAATCTATGAACAAACCTCTGCAGGAATATGAATTACTGACAGTGACTTATGGCCTCAAACCCGCGCCATATTTAGCACAACGGGTTCTTTTGCAACTTGTTGATGACCATGGTGGCAAATATCCATTAGCATCTCAAGCTCTCCGGGAATCCTGTTACATGGATGACATTTGTTACTCTGTCAATAACTTTGAGGAAGCAGTTCAACTTCGCTCAGAACTCACAGATCTTTTGAGTATAGGTAGTTTTGAACTCCGGAAATGGGCGTCAAATTCGTCAGAGCTCCTACAAGATCTTCCAAAAGAGCATAGAGCCGAACTGTTGACGCTGAGAGCTGAACCATCTCCAACCCTACACATTTTAGGATTGCAATGGAACCCTCTATTGGATACCTTCACCTACAAAATTGAGAAGCCTAGCCCTGCCAGCACCAAGCGAGCTATTCTCTCTCGAGTAGCATCAATTTTTGATCCCTTAGGGTGGGCGGCGCCTGTCGTTTTTTGGGCCAAGGTATTCCTGAGAGAGCTGTGGACTCATGAGCTAGATTGGGATACCCAACTACCTAGTGAACTTTCAACACGCTGGACGGAGTTTGCAGGAGAGTTGCCCGCACTCCAAAATGTAAAAATTCCTAGATATTGTGTTGCGCTTGGTGCCAAGGCATACCAATTGGTTGGATTCTGTGACGCATCCGAGCTAGGTTTCGCAGCTTCCATTTACTTGCGTTCTGTCATTGGTAGAAAAATACAAGTGGAGCTTCTCAAAGCGAAAACTCGGGTTGCTCCCCTTCAGGTCCAAACAATCCAACGACTTGAGCTGAATGGTGCGGTTTTGCTTTCAGAGTTGCTTGATTCAATGAAATTCCTTATCAAACAACTTGCCATCAAGAACTTCTACTTGTTCACTGACTCTGCAACAGTTCTAGCTTGGATGAAGACTCCACCGCACAAGCTAAAGACGTATGTGGCTAATCGTATCGTCAAGATTCTTGAGTTAACTCAGGCCTCCTACTGGCGTCATGTAGTTTCGGCCTCCAATTCTGCAGATTGCGCCTCTCGTGGCCTATCTCCTCGAGAACTAGCTGAGCATACGCTTTGGTGGAATGGTCCCTCCTTCCTATCAAGTGATCCCAACAACTGGCCATCTTCCAACAACAGCTGTCTTCCATCCCTCTCCTCACTTTCAGAAATGAAATCTGAACCCAAGGTGGCGCTACTCAGCACAAGACCAAATGATTCTGATCAGGGAGAATACCTGCTAGCAGTCATCAGCCGCCACTCCTCTCTTACTCGAGTCCAACGAGTTTTTGCCTGGATGCTGCGTTTCATCTTTAACGCTCAGAGAAACGTCCAAAGACGGCATAGTGGGACGCTTAAGGTTCAAGAACTACAGTCAGCTCAACGTATCATCCTCCGCCTAACTCAAGCGCACAGTTTTGCAGCTGACCTGAAATTACTGTCCAAGGGTCGTCCCTGTTCCAGGCGTCTGCAGAAGTTGCTCCCATTCGTTGATGAATTTGGACTCCTTAGGGTGGGCGGTAGGCTACAACAGTCTCTACTTCCTGAGAGAACCAAGCACCCAGTGATTCTTCCCAAGGAAGCTTCGATAAGTCGTCTTCTCTGTGACTCATTTCACTTGCAAATGCTCCACTCGGGACCTCAAGCTGTACAAGCAGCATTGCAGCAACAATTCTGGATAATCTCCCTACGCTCCCTGCTTCGTCAACGCATCTGGCAGTGTCCGATTTGTTCAAAGGCAAGAAGTAAGGCTCAATACCCTGTAATGGCAGAACTTCCTCGTGCTCGAGTAACTCCAAATCGTCCATTCAGCATTACGTCTGTGGACATGGCTGGACCCTTACAGATTAAGGAGTCCACTCGACGCAACGCCAGAGTCTCAAAGGCCTATTTTGCTGTCTTTGTATGTCTAAGCACCAAGGCTGCCCACTTAGAGCTTGTGGGAGATTTGACCTCTAATTCCTACAAAGCTGCATTGGATCGTTTCATTGCCAGAAGGGGATTGTGCCACACTATTCACTGCGACAATGGGACCAACTTTACGGGTGCTGCTGGAGAAGCCAAGGCAATACAGCAATTTCTCCGTTCTGTAGAACCGACCCTTCAGAATTATCTGGCTGCTCGTTCCATCAACTATGTTTTCAACCCACCGGCATCTCCCTGGATGGGAGGATTGTGGGAGGCTGCAGTAAAATCTACAAAGCGACTACTCTCAAAGATAACAGTCCACAGATCATTCACCTTTGAAGAAATGGCAACGCTGCTTTGCCGTGTGGAAGCTGTATTGAACAGTAGACCCCTCTGTAGAATCACATCTCATCCTTTAGATGACCCTGATATACTCACACCAGGACATTTTCTAATAGGGGCCCCTCTGATCTCACCCCCCGAACAAGATCTTTCAACGACACCAATAAACCATCTGTCTCGTTGGCAGGCCGTCCAGAAGGCTACTCAGGAATTCTGGCGTCTATGGTCCAAGAGTTATCTTCAAACTCTTACAGTCCGTCCTAAATGGACTTCACCTCGGCCCCCCCTGAGTGTAGGCGACCCAGTCTACATAATAGGAGAGAGTACGCCTTCATTGGAATGGCCGTTGGCGGTAGTTGAGGAACTCATACCTGGGTCAGACGGAGTTGCGAGGAAGGCCCGAGTCCGCACTTTCAAAGGCACCTATCTGCGTCCAATAGCCAGGCTTGTCACCCTGCCCCCAGCAGACCCTCCTGACAATCCTTCTTCCTAATTCTTAAATCTGTGGCAAAGGGGGGTGGGTTTTTTATGGGTTTGGGTGGGCTTATTTTTTTGGGTTGTTTTAATTTTTCTTTTTTTTTGGGTTTTCACAAAATACTTTATTTTGGGTGGGCGGTGTACGCGCTTACCGCTATTTGTAAACACAGGACCTTTTGATTCATGTCTGAGGTTGTGCTGTGGGCTGACTGCCCTGCCCCTCTCTCCATCACTCTTGTTCTCGCCTTCAACGTGGCAGTTTTCCTCTCTCACGCGTCTCGCATTTTTTCCCAACTATTTTTGAAGTACTTATTTTCAAGACGAAACGATCTGGCCCTCCGACGTTTCTGTCGCAATACTACTTCAGTTTCAATTTTACTTTAAAATTCCCTTCAATTCAATTAGTTCGATCCAAATTGTGCCAGCTCTTCGTCTGCGATCATCTTCTCCGCCGCATCCGACTGTAAGTACCGGGCCCGGGAAAAAGGTCATCGTCGTTGGTGAGTGTCGCATCCTTACGCTAATTTGGATCGATCTAAGAACTAGTTATAATACAGTCCGCTCATATTTTCAATTTAGTACTGTGTAAAATCAGCGCTTCGGATAGAAGGTTGTCCCTATCCGAATAATTGTTCCTTTGTAGCGAACAAAGTGTATGTTGATCTCCGCGATAAAATTAATAACAGGTTACAGAGGGAAAATAAAACGTCTGGTTTGTCCCATGGGTTGGTCTTAGGTGTATGGTGGGATTTTACCAGGTAGGGTGGAATTCGTGAAGGGAAACTACCCTGAAGTTGTGTAAAAATTCATGATCGAAACTTTGCTCAGTTGACTGGAACTTGCAGCAATCGCTATTTTAGTCAGAAATTAGTCAGAATCAATCAAATTATTGACATACCTGATGTAGGGAAGTAGGCGGGAGGTAAGGTGTAGTATTGTAAGGAGCGTAGAGCGGCGGGTGGTACGTAGAGACTGGTGGCGGCGCCGGCACCGAAGGCGGCGTCGGGGCGCAGGCCGTCGGACTCGGCTGTGGATGAGGATGAGGCGGTTGTGAGTGGCCCGGAAGCGAGTGCGGCGGCAGGGAATGAGCGTGAGGCGGTTGCGGCAGCGGATATCCGGGCGGGTAACCGGGCCGCGAGGGGAGTGAGTGTGAGTGTGAGTAGGCCACAGGAGGCGGCGCCGGTGCCGGAGGAGGCGCCACTCTGTGGTGACCCGAGTGTGCACTCACTATCGAGGCCGGAGGCGGGCTCACCCTCTCGACCTTCGTGATGCCATTTGGTATCTAAAACATCAAATAGAAAAACTTGAATAACTTGAACATCAAATAGAGGCACCTCATGACTGAGCATGTGCAGTAGTTAATACTGCTTGTATCGCTATAAAACATAAACATCCAAAGGAAAAAGTTACTTACGTCCAACGGTAGCTGGTAGTGATAACTACTCTCTCAACTACCAACTACTTACAACAATATAATATAATATTGTATTTACGTTTATTATTGTAACGTCTCCTTTGGTGTTAATAAACAAGTTTCAATTATCCAGTCGGTGGAGCATTTGAAAAGGCCGTACCTTGCAAAACATTATAATCTTTTACACCACCTTTTGCAAGATAAATGTCTCTACCGACTGGACTAAATTTCAATGTAGGTATTTTATGACATAATATGTAAGTAAATGTATTGAAATGTATTTGATTTGGAACTTGTTTATTGGCACCAAAGACATTACAATACAAACACAAATACAATAAAATAAATTCAAAATTTCCATTCTGACAAACTAAACACAAGTGCCCACGGGATGTTAAGTTCCTAGTGAACTTGTGTTATCTCACGGAGTTGCAGACTAACAAAGTTTGCTGACTAGGTATATTACATTATAAATCAGTCATAGCATAACTTACGAAAGATACATAGTATTACCTTCTTAAATGCGTAAAGATTGTTATACAGGGGGTCTACAGTAATTATGGGACAAACTCAAGGAATCAATTCTACAACTAATTTGCAACAAAAAGTGCCTCTTGAAGTTTTTTTCATTAAGTACTCAACTAAACAAAATTTATACCTTATACAAGGTGTAAAACACGAAAACATTCTTAAAAGTGAAGAAAGTCGGTTTTTGAGTTGAGTAATGAAAAAACTCTATGAGGCACTTTTTGTTGCAAATTACCTGTAGAATTTTTTCCTTGAGTTTGTCCCATAATTTCTGTAGAAACATTAAATGTTTCTTTAATAAATCAATACATTTTATTCTTTGATTGTAAAATAAACTTAAGGCAGTTACGTACTTTACTCCTTCTGTCAAGCTCTAAATTGGTCTTTGGCAAAATCAGGTTAGACCTGCTCCTATTTCTTGTCAAGTGTTTGCTTTCACTAATTTTACTCTGTCAATGCCTCTAGCGAATGTCATCAAGGCGGCTTCTTTGATAAATATATACTTGATATTTAAAACATCAAACTACCTCTGGAAAGCCTTCGTTCAGAACCGGTAGGGTAGATTGAGGATAATTTTTATAATAGCATTTTGTGAAGTTTGCAGTGTTTTCAGGTTCGCTGTTATTCGCCCCACCCCACACAACTTACGTCAATTCACGTTAACCCACAGTCGAGAGTAGAATTACACGATTGTGGTACTTACTAGCGATTCCATGAGAGCAATAGCATTTCACAGCCACAAAATAAAAATTAAAAGCACATGCCAACCTTCTATCGCATTTGGAAACAAAAGAACTCAAATTTGAAAGGTAATACCCACAACTTGATACCCAGCATTACAACTTATTTACCGCCACAAACGAATTAAAGAAGAGGTACGAAATACGCAAATAACACTATTCAGTTCTTAACTGTAACTGAATCTTTTTCGATATTGTTATACCATTCTTTTTACAACGTTGCATATAAATCTGATGGATTGTTCTGGCATCGTAGTTGCGAATTTTAACGACTGAGAAGATACGACCAAAACCGATTCATTTATTGAGTCCCAACGCAGGAATAATGTTTTGAACCTAAAAATTGAAATTCAACTCTGAAAGACTACCAAAGACCAATTGAATATTACTGAATATTACGAGTACTTTGCAGCAGAGTACGTCATATGGTTCAAAATTAAGCGGTAAACGTTATTTATTCGCTTTCAAAAATTATAAACAATTACATTGATAGATAGGTGCATGAGGTGTTTTACACCGATTCTATCCTGCTTATGTTTGAAAATAATAATTCCCTTGAAAGAATTTATAATTATTATTATCTTCCATGTGAGCCTCTGGTCGTGTTGTAAGATGTGTGAAAGTTTGACAGACTTGACGTTGGTAAAAGGATGTGTGATATCCTGTATTTTAATTATACCGAGTTCAGCAGCTGAAATTTGAAATAAGAAAATGTGGTAACAATTGGGCTTTAATGGTACACGTGAGTTTGGTATACATCAATTTTTTCCGCAAGGGATGGTACAAACTGTTGAAACCCTGTTAACCAGTATATTAAATTTACTGGTTAATTTTGTAAAAGATTTGGGCGAAGGTTGTGCGGAGGAGGGAGTATTCAATTTTAAAACCACTTCAATAATATATCTCTATGATTCTATGATATTATCTAGTATTTGCTGTATGTGTAGGGAGATTGTACTACTTCGTCTTTATCATTTGTTGTATATAGCTGGAAGCCACCAACTTAATGAATGAAAAAATTTTCTCCTATTTGAAAGAAATTGTCTTATGAGAGATTTCTCCGATTTAACAATAGTGTCCAAATTAGTCTTGCATGTACTGCTCCGAATTGGGAGGCAGTGAGTGAAAACAGATTCTACAAAGGCTGCGTAGGCTTATCGAAGCAATTTTTTATTCAAGATAAAAACAAGCTTTGAGAAGACAACAATATTACTTTTCTGTTCGTACTTTGTATTTGGTTTTTGAATTTCATATTGGAGACGAAATAATATTTAATATGAAATATTAATATCTAAGATCTTCGATTAAATGATTAAATAATACGTCGTTTAAAAACTTTGGTGAAACAGGCCCTTAGGAGTATAATATATTTTTAATCGACGTATTATTCAATCGAAGATCTCAGATTTTGAACAGAAACTATTTTGCACTCTGAAAAGTAGTATGACGGAGCCGTTGTAAGGGTTCTTACCGACACAGGGGAGAAGTGATTGGGCGAAGGCTTCGGGGGCGGATGAGGCTGCTGCGGCGGTAGAGCGAGAGTGAGAGGCGGCGGTGGGGCGGCAGGACTTGGAGGCCTCGGGGATCCGTTGGTTTTGACTGTGACTCCCGCCCCCGGCCCCAGTGTTCTCTCTCCGCCGCCCCCGTGACCGTTGACCGCTTCGTTCGGTACATCGACTGCAGACAGAAACAACAAATTAGTCGACAATCATCAGTAATTTCATTCAATTTCCATAATCAATTTGAAGATTGAAAAAACACAATCCAAACTAATCACACACATCAATAATTACGATAATGGCGAATAGATTAGCGACGATTTCAGTACAATAATTTGAACCTCCAACTGATTCAACGTGAACTAAGAGTGAGGAAACGTAGCTATTCCAATTGGGGCGTATACTGCTGTGAGAAGTAAAAACAGCTTAAGATAAAATTTTGAAAAAATCCAAAACTTTTGGGAAAACGGCTGAAAACCTTCTAGGAGCGCTTGGAGGGATAAGAGCTTATGTGTGACGTATAGCACTCCTTGGCCAGGTTATTCATCATGTTGGGGGAAAACCACTCAACTATAGTTAAGCTGTTCTTCCTCCAAACTGTTCGATCAGTTTCCGAGCTGAGCCGTTTTCTGCTTCGCTCCAAGTGGGGTTTCCTCCAAATGCAACTTTCTCTGAATTCCTCTGAACAGGACATTGTTCAGCTACTTGGTGTTCATTGTGGTCGCGAACTTGATTGCAGCCGAAACAATTAATAATTATTTCTTCGAATCCGCACACACGTTTATGTCCGCTGATTCATTCCACCATCAAATTGAGGTTCAACTTGAAGCGGCTGAAAAGGTCTATGACTTCAACGATTTCAGGACCTGCGTCCAAAAAGCGTGTAACGGTCTGGTGAACGCAAAGGAAATGGTGATTTTTACATGTGGGAGGATGGGACGAGCCAGTACAAGCTCAAAAAAATGCAAGACCGGCCTTACTTAGCGGAAATGGTGAAATTGAAAGTGGAGAGGGGGAAATTCATTCCTATAGGCACTTCGAAAAACAACATGAAACCTCCAACTATGCAGATTTGCCTTTTCTGAAGAAAACACTGGAAAGAGGGATCCCACTCCCTGAGAAGAAGACATCAGCTCGAGGAGTGCCAAAGGAAAAAAAAAGTCGACCTGATTTCGAAACTGAGAAAGCTCATCCCTCAGAACAGAATTTCATTTTGGGAAAATTTACCAACAAAGAAACATCCGCAGATTCGATTACAAATCAAGATAATTATCTAAACAAAATATTCATTTTACTAATTATAATTAGGAAAATGAGTACTTTGTTCAGAATTTCAAGATTTACGTTACCTACCAACTTCTCATGATTACTTGTATACCAATTTGCAATACGTTCCTAACATTGTACGCAGAGCCAAGTGGTTCTCCCTAATGTATAATTTGTTATACCTAGTGCATACGATGGGGAGGAAAAACAGCTCAAGTGGTCCATCATTTTGTGGATCAGGCAATTAGTTGAATTAGTTGTTAATTAAAGTTGTTAGTTTGTTAATTGAATTAGTTTTGAACCTGTCCGGTGTTCCAAGTTTTGGAAAAAACCAAGAGTTGAAATTGGGACACTGCGTAGTAAATGTAGTTTATCAATTTGATTTACTATACTGAAAGACAATAGGACTCACGCTTCCTGACTGCTGGGGGTGAAGCCGAGAACAACACGGATCCTGAATCCGAGTTCTGTAACAAACAAAAAATACAAGTGTTATAAAAAATAATCGTTTTTCGCCAATACATCATGTTATGGTGTATTGTTTTTTACATTGTAAAAATGCTAATAACACAATACCAGAAACTATGAATAGAGGTTCAATATAGAAGTCCCGTCCCTTTGGAGGTTTTCGAGGATGCTGAATACGACAATGTTTTCAGTTGGGTTCAATAAGGCAATTTAGTGGGTTTTTATCACAAAGTTTTAGACATCATTTCTCGTTGGATTTTCCAGCCACAGTCAACTACACTCACATTCAACCCCCAAAAGGGGCTTTTCACAGAGAATTTTACACCAAGTCCAAATGGGCCTTCAGAACCTGGTGTGTCGGTTCAGTTTACGGTCACAAGACATGATGTACAAGCGGTACATCATTCCAACTTAGCAAAAACCTGACCAATCTTCCGGTTTCCCACCTCGGATATTACTCGCTCTGTACACCAGAGTAATGGAACGGGAACAATGGTTAAGGAAAAACTTGATCACATTAGGGATTTTAATAACGAGAGGATCAGTATGTCTCATACTCTTAAGAATTGTGGTAAGTACTTCTCTGCCAAACGTTAATCTTGAAACGGTAAGTACCCAAGTTAAACTCATTTCTATTTGAAGGGACCTACTACGCAGATAATGCTTCGCCACAAGGAGAGTGAAAAGCCTCGAGTTATTTTGGCGATATTACAAAAAGCTTAAAATTGGATGAAATGAAGGAAGGAGAGGGATAACTGAACATCAAGGGCCGAGCACCGAGTTATTGCTCCTTGGAGAGCTTAAAGAGGCTCGAACTGCAATTTGCTGCAGGAGGAGGATCCTTCAAGGCAAAACCTCCGCTAGAAGGTAATATCAGGATTATAATTAAATGATATTTCCCCTTCTGAAAACGCTCAAGTGGGCGGAGTACGAAATTGAAAAAGCGGCCTCTCTCCTGGGGCTACATTCGAAACATCGTCAACACTACGTTGGAAATTGAGTGCTATGATAGGAATGATGTAATATTGGCGAGTTTTATATTCACCAATACAACAATAAGTATCTCAATGCTCACTGCTAAATGGGGTATGCGCATGAGAAATTCAATTTAATACTGAAACGGGAAGAATTTGTTTCCTTGATTCACCCTTTCCCTCAGATCACGTCAGAACACAAGCGACAGGCGGGCCACTACGTCAGACGCACGAGCCTATGACGTCAGACGGCTGGCCGGAGGCCAACTAGTACCTACGTCAGAGCCTATGACGCACGAGCGTATGACGTCAGACGGCTGGCTGGCTAGGTGATCGGGTTTTAATAAGCCCCTGGAATTCCGCGCCTTCTTTATTATTAAGATTTAGTTATTAAGATATTTCACGTTGTTATATTTCTTCTTGGGCGATTCCAAAAGTTCATTATGGAAGATAATAAACCAAAAACAGTGATGCAGAATGTCAATTCATCTTTGCTGAATTGATGGATCAGAATGTAGGTGATTCCCGACCAAACCCAACCACCCTCAGGAGGCACCTCATGCGAAGTTTGGTGATGATGTTGTTGCCACAACACACATCAGTTGAGAAACCTACAACCTCATTTTTGTCACCAGAAAAACACCATTTGACCGGACTAGTTGGGCAAATGTGTGAAACTTCAGCGCGAATTTAGAGCGGGCGTCATCAGGTCCTCGAATTAGACCGAATCCGTGCTATCCGATGATCTCACCGCGACGGAATCGTTGACCAGTATTTATTTTTCGTCAAACGTGACTCACAGGTACCTCCGACTGTCCAGCAGGTGTCGTACGTGTTTAGTTCGATAATTCCGTCGTTTTCAGTTGATCCGGCGCCAAAAAGAACTTGAGACCTCCGGCCAAATACGATAACATAACGGCCGCATCACAGTCTGCTATCTTGGGGTTTCTTAACTGAGCGTGGCCCGTCTCTTTTGTGCCCTTGCATCTCCAATTTTAAAGAGGTTTTTTTCTTCTTGTGTGTTTTTATTATTAGAACCTTTGTTCATTAGGAAGGACCTGACTTCGTCTCTGAGCACAAACAAACTCCATAAAGCTAGTGACTGTCCCACGAAAATATGGAAAAATTACCAGTACATTTCTTTCCACCGCAGTCTCTTCGCTGTACCTCATAGAAATTTGACACTACAAGTTCTAATTTTGGGAGTGTTTTGTAAACACCCTCCTTATTGTAAACGCTTCAAAATTCGGGGTTTTCGCTATTTAAATCCGTTGTGGGGCATTGTGAATTCAACCCAAAATTACATTTACAGTTTTTGAAGATATCAAAAACCCAGAAGATATCAAAACTTTGCTACATGACGGTACGGAGAACAGTTATTTGGGATTACCAACAAATCAAGTTTTTATCATGAAAAGTTTCAAAGTTCTCAGAATTGCAGCAAAGTGCAACTAGTGCCTTAAATTTTCTCATCCGTATGGTACAAACATTATGTTATAGCTAATGGAGCATTACGATTTTCAGGCCAGTCCATACAGAATATTTAGCGCAAATGCTCTTAAAAATCACCATTTTGCACCTGTTCAGCTCTGCCTCACAGTTCTGATGTCTGCTACTACCTCCCGGTCATATTTTCCCTTTAGTTCTATACATAAGTAAGTTCAACAATGAATAGGTCATGGGATTCATACCGTTACTAGGATCAATTATTGATATTCATCGAGTGCTGATGATCTGGAGATCAGACTGGCAACACTGTCCCCTCCGCTCCGTTCATCTATCAAATTGTCCAATATTTAAGTTGTAAGTTATTGCACAATGGCTTACATGGCCACATGGCCATCTTGATTTCTGTCCCGAAAATGCTCAGATCTCGATCTAACCCCCCTCGCTGTTACGTTCAATTATTCATTATTAATCAGTCTAATATTGTTCAATAAAGTTCATCTTGTCCATCCTTAGTTCTGTGAGTGTTCATTTCCCAGCATTTAAACAGCACCTAATTTTTCCCCGTCCCCGGACCCCGCAAACCACAGGTGGAGCCTAGGGGGTCTGTGATTTTTTTAAATCCGGCCCTGTATATTCAAATTGGGGGTTTCGTTTGAAAAATCGTGGTTTCAACGAATAAATAGTTGTAGGTCGAGGGTAGTTGAAGTACGCTACTGCTAAAATTCGCTCATTAGGTAACGCAGCATGACTGGAACTTTTCACTCGTAATCTCGAAGGCGCGAAACTCATGAAACCTCTTTCCTTTTCTACGCTCCCTCCCGCGCTGCTGCAGTTGGAGATTTTTAATGAAGAAACCAACCAGCGGCAGAGAAAAAGGCGGAAAGAGAACTCGGAGGGAGTTAAAAAAATGGATTTGAGAGCATGTGGGCCATTCAAGAGGGTGGAAAGTGGAGATTTAATTTGAATTTGATGAATTCTTGGTGAAGTAGGGCGATGGAATTTGTAGTGGTGAAAGTTAGTATGTAATGCATTTAGAGGGTCGGGATAGTAGGATGAACCAGTGGAGTAAATAAATAATGGGGAGGGGCGGATATATCCATGAACATGTCGGTTCTGCGTAGGGTCAATCGAATGAACAGCTGATGTCAAAGCTTGTCGGATATGAGAAATGTACAGCGAAACTCTATGTTCACTCCAAAGGATATGCAAAAAGCTGTTTACCCGTAAGTTACACACGAATCGGGTGCATAAAAGTGCCGTTTTTGCGTTTTTCATTTTCTTGTTCTACAAGCCCATCTTTTGTGATTGGAAGGGCGTTCAAACGGGGTCTCTAATGTGGTAAAAATTGCTTTGAAAATTCCGGTTTCTTTTAAAATGACGTAAGAACGTTACACTGAGCTCCAAGTGTACTCTGACAACAGCTTTGAGCCAAATAGGAATCACAGCCTGCCTACATTTTTTCGTTGCGCTTTAGTGGACACTGGGCGCGGGTTCATCACATGTGACAGGGATTTCTCTTTCATCAAGAGAAAATAGGGGAAGAAATTCCTCGACATAATATTATCATCACTAGCATCAATGCTGAGAAGGTCACAGTGATCACATTCAGACACCCTGGCCATATTGGTCATTCCGGACAAACGTGAAGCCTCACGCCAAATTCGAATCAGAAGAGCAAAAAACAAAAACTTCCCAAATTCGCCAAAAATTGTGGATACAATATTAAGAGTTGGTCTCATTCAACGTAAAATTTAATTTGCCACAACGTTTAATTCAAAGTGACCCAGGTGAGGTTCAATTCAGGGACCCTTAATGCGTAGTATATTCGTGATCAGCGTACAATTTTCTATAAGACCTCCAAGTTATTCGGTTGCGTTTAAAATCACCCTGATATTTCAGCTGATTGCAATAGCTTTATTAATTGATTATAGTGTATTACGTGTCAGAAAATTGTAATTGTGTCCACTTAGCCCTCAATTCGCAGTTGAGTGGTTTAGATTCAGGGTTTACTTCCATTTTTATACCGTCATTAACACACATAACAAACTCTCACGCACCATTCCGTCACGTGAGCTATAAAGACAGAACTCTTCCCCCTAATTACACCTCATCACGCTTTTTTCTTCTATTTTTTCCCCTTTTATTGGCCAACAAAATTTAATACGGTCGTAAAAGGGACCCCGTGAAACAATTTAAAGCCTTTTTTCGGGAGGGGGGTCGTGGGTTGAAAAATAAGGGTTTGCTGCAGAATAAGAAAAAGGTCGTAAAGAGAAAGAAGACAAAACCGTCCTAATTCCATTGCTGGGAACGTCAGTTTTGATGTTTTCATTCAACATGTTAGTTCGAGGAAATTCCCGTTAAAAACGTTTTAGGAAACACTAAAAACTCATTGAAAGGTCACATGTTACATTGCTGGTAACCTTAGGCGTATTGGGGGGGGGGGGGGGGAGGGGTACTGGGCAATTTCCTTATTAGACTGCTCCGAAGACCAAACCTTTTGCCTCAGTACACAACTATTGAATACACATGATATTGATTCGGAGGTAAAGCTCATTGGCTCTTTCCAGAACTTTGTAACCAGATATGAATCAATTTTAAATAAATAATTAACGAATGGGTGCCATTCTAGGTCGTCCAGTAGATGCCGGTGGTATTTTTGTTTCAGGCGTCTTGCAGGGCCTTCTGAAGGCATTTCAGGGCTTGCTGAGTTATGGTGTGTAATGTATGGCTGCTGTGTACCGCTGTTCAAGGGGGGTTAGGCAATATGCCCACCCAGAAGGATATCGGTCTGTGGTTCCACAGAACCGTACATCCCCAGAGCGGTCGAACAAAAAGAGAACAGGGGCACAGCAACCATCACAGATGGGAACTAGGGGATTTTCGAAATGAACGGAGGAACTGGATAGGTTCGTGTAGGATGTTCTATGAACCTCTTTGACAGTACAAGTCTTTGTGGAGGATCGATTTTGTCACTTACCACGAGGCAGAACTGATGATTCTCACAGAGTCTGATTCTGACAACCTACGAGTCGCTAGCACTCTCCCAAATCGGACAGCCGTATTGCCACATAGGTCACTACAGTGTAATATAATGGAGCCGTTTTCAGTAGCGGTGCGTGGGCTCTGAAAATGGTGGGCCACCAAATTCGGAACACAAATTAAGAGCTTTTTCTACAAAATACCTGTAAATGTTTCCCAACAGGAGTCTTCTTATGAGAAATGGGTGTATTTTAATCAACCGCAGCTCTTAGCAAGTCAGAATGTGAGCTCTGTGTTCACAGCAGTTCTGACCAGTACCTACCCGGGATTACCAGAAGCTATAGCTTCATACGAGGAGGTGGCGGCGGGGCAATTGAAATCAGAAAAATTAGCAATCATTTCCTTCTCTATTGACAACATCGTCAAAGCATTAAGTCTCTCTTGGGTAATAGTTGATCGAATAAACGTTTTTATTCTTTTAAGCGTAGAAAAACAAAGCTCAGCTTTTGCAGAAGTCATTGGAATTGTAATCAATAATGTTAGTAGTTTCTCATTTTCAGAATAAGTATCAACTAAGTTATTGTTGTGCAAAAACAACAGAAATCCCTGTGAAATGAGTAAAATCGGTTCTCTGATAAATTGTCACCAATTCAGTTTTAAGTTTCCGAGATTCTAGGATAGCGTAAGCAGTGACCGTGTTTTCAAAATCTTCAGTTGGAAAACATTTTGAAAAATTCGGAAAACTTGCAGTATCAAGCAGTTTGGAAGCTGCCAAATACCCCCTGAACGAATAGCTGCCTCTAGCTTGAGCTAGGTATGATAGAGGTGGGTCGGTACGGCGGTACCGGGACTGTGGAACCTAGTATCAAGCTGTAACAGTTCCAGGCGGTGACAACAACTCAACCCTTACCGGTACTGCTCCACGGACCGGGAAGGCAGACGGACTGATAGGGTGGCCTCGAGATGTCGGTACCGGTCCAGTTACATGGACCGGGAAGGATCCGACCTGTCACCGCAACCCAACCCTTAAGCCGGCGCTACACGACGCGTCGAATGTTGGGCCAAACAATTGTTCTCGAAAGCGGGGTTAATTTTGTCAGAAAGGAGAAACTCGCTTTCCACAAAGAAAGCGAGTATGCTAATTTTTCTACACCATAATGAGGTATTATTTTTGTAATATGAACAACCTACCGATTTATTAAATTGATTATTTTCTTGAAATCTTCCTTCCTTATGCATTACAAGCCTGAGACCTGACGCGTCGTGATAATTTACATTCTGCGGCCTGAGACACAGAGGGGGATGACTACCTACTCTGTACCGGTAGAGAGCTGTGTACCGAGAGCTGTGTACCGGTAAGGGAACTGTACCGGTAATTTGGAACTGTTACGTCTTTGTCACTGGAACCTTTGGAACAGTTCCAGGGAAATACCTGGACCGACACAGCCCTAAGGTATGATAATATCACAAACCTCCACTGCAGTACTTATCTGTGAATGTTGACGTTGATCAATCCACAAGACCACAGACAGGACACAACGCACTTAATTACCACAAAAAAATCCAAATCTGTCACGGGAGCTCGAATTCAAATGGGAACATACAAAATTATAACCTAAGCAGCATGGAAGAAGCAGCTTCTTCCATGCCTAAGCAGAAAACTGAATACTCAACAGAAAGTTTTACTATTGAGATGACAAGATGAATTGAAACGATCGAATCGATTGTGAACACAAACGATTTTTTTATGGAAATGTGGCCCGGGCCGGAACGAGGCGTGGCTTACCGAATTTTTACTCTACTGAGCATGCGCAGGCAGGCCACTTCGTAAAGCGTCGTGTCCGTTTCCATGCCAATACCCGGTCCCCGGCCCCTGGAGCGTAGGTTTCGATTTCGATTGCAAAACATCGATTACTGTCGATATATTCTGATAGAATGATCGAATATTGTTCTTCTTCTTCTTCTTCCCAGTTACTTGTCTTGGCCGCAGCCATGCTGGACATAGGTTGGGACAGAGAGAGAGAGAACTCTTTGACTTCGTGAAAATGCTAGGTGCAGTATACGGAACGATATTCGAATGCCAACTGGGTGGCATATTTTTTTTGTCGAGTTTTTTGTGTTTCTGGATGCCGGGGCAGTGGCCCAAGTGGCCTTATGGACGCAACGCCCCTGGCCGTTTTACTTCCAGTGACAATTTCAACGGTGTTGTGGTCATGTGCTCAGACCGCTGTTGAGAGTGCTCCCCAACAAATTTACCAAGTCCTTCGAAGGTCGACCATCGAATGTAATGGCTCTCTGAAGTTCCTCAGTTGAGCGAATGAGACCAGGTTGAACTTCTGGAGGTTAAAATTCATCCTCCACTTCTTGGACCATATCTCCCACTGTTTCGCGAGCTCTTCTAGGATATTCGATGTCGATGGCAACGAAAGCTTAAAGGCCGTCTTGTTATGACTATAAAGAAGGTACAAGAGAAAAAAGTAATGAAATGAATCTGGTTTAGAAACGGTTCCACAAAACTAATTACACCCCGCTTGTTTGGAAGTACCCAAAACGTCCACGCTATTTGCTTTATGAGGAGACTAGGGAGAGAGATTAATTAAATATTTAACACCAGATTAAACAGTTGACTTGAAAGTTGAAAAAAAGACGAAAAATGATGAAGAGAGATTTAAAAACGCCCCCAATGCTTTTAAAAGAATCTGAGTGCAAATCGGTTGTTTGTACAGAAAATAACCGATCGCGGTTTGTTTATTTTGGGACGTACGGAGGTGGAAGTTGAGAATAAAGGGAAACTCTGTTGAATAAATGAGGAGTCGACAGGAGAAAACTTTTTCATGTTCTTTTAAGCGTAAATATGTATTTATACAAAAAAAGCTTCAAAGAGGGTCGATAAGTAGTGATGAATGAATAATGCGGTGCATCATCCTCCATATACACGTAACTACCGAATTTATTGGACGATGAAATCAGGTTGAAACAAAGAATCCACGTAATCCACGTTATATTTGACAGTATTCCATCAATAAAATGGCGAGGAATTGACGGAAAATATTGTTTTATTACTCCAAATAGTCGTGGTATTGTATCAATAAATGCAAAATTTGTCTCATTGCAGAATTTGGCTCAAACTAAGTGTAGAAGGAAAAATATTTATTCTATTTTTGGATTCTACTTAAGTCCAATCAATTTAGACCAAAAATGGGTGAATGGAGGAACTAGAAATACTAGTTCCCATTTTTTCAAGAATGCGTAGGGGTCCCCTGAACAAGAAAAAATGAAGTCCCTCCAAATCCCTTTGCCGCGGGGTGGTGGTGGTGTGTGGGGTCTTTAAAGGTTCCATTTTTCAGTTTTTCGCGTAAACGGTGCGTTGCAGTGAAGTTTTTCAGTACCAAATGAAAGCTTGTCAAATTTGCTTGAAGTTTAGTTATACACATTTTTTATGGAAAACTGGACCGTTTTCATGTTTGGACGGTGTTGCGCACAGGCTTCGGAATTTCGTATTCTTTACATCGTTCGAGTACCCAGAAACCACCTGGTGGATAGAACGAGTAGAAATATGAATCTCGAGACGAAAACGAATCCAGGAAATAACGCGCAAGTCTGGAATAAATATGGCGAACTTGAAAAGGAAATAAGTGGGGGGAACGGCTACAAAGAAGGTGAAAAGGCGGAGTGGGGGAAGGAAGGCTATGGCGGGCATAAATGATTCAACTTGAAGGCGGAATACTACGTGACGGGACTTGAGAAAACGTTTATTATTCATTTATTTATTTCTCCTGAGAAATTGGTAATGGGCGTGTAGGGGTTGGGATGTACCGTTTTCTCTTTAACCGTAATTCATTCTGGAGGGACGGGGTTTTGCACGGATTCCGGGAGCGAGGAGCCCTTGAAAGGTTGGGTTTGCTGAAGCCAAGACCTGTTTATCCCTCTGCACTTCCATATCCCGCTTTCCTTATCCCCCCAACATTCATCATCAATTCAACTTTTGTTCCTGGTTGTTCCTTCCCCATTTTTCCCCCGATTCCCTCAACATTCATCACTCACGTTTCCCATTCCCCGATGCTCCAGCAAATTACATCAACTTGGATCCGTATCAACTTTTGTTATACTCGTATCAACGAAACCACGTTGCCTCGGGTATATTCCCAAAACTTATCACATCACAAACGAACTCACCAGCTGCATTATTCCCTCACGTTAGTTATGCATAGAATTGTGTAGTCAAAAATACAAAATATGAACTGAATTATCTACAAATTAATCTACTGGTCCTGCTGTAGTGGCATTTCGACCTACATAACTTTGAGTCCAAAACCACTGTGAATCACATTCCCTTAACTTGTGGCTGTGGTATAATAGTACTCCAGAGATCTGGTTTGCCGCAGGCTCCTGTAGAGTGTTTGGAGGGTGTTGAGTGCCCGTTGCTCCCTGCTCTCCCGATTCCCTAGTTAGCTAAACATGCTGGTATGGGAACTGCCTGTAGGTAACTGATGTTTTCCCAACCCTCTTCCCGATTGGAAACCGCCCTTAGTATGGAGGTAGCAATACCCACCTGAAGCAATCATTCCTCACAAACACGTGGCTACACGTTCTTAAATCCTTGTGAATGAAAACCGCTGCTCCGGTATTTTACTTTGAACTGGGAACCACCAGTCTTGCCCAACACCTTGATGTGTAAACTCAGCCCAGGATGCACTCATACTCGTAATCTCCTCAACTTGTTCACTGTAAACTGAGCCCAAGGAACCAGTTAAAAGTAGGAAGGAAATTGTATTAAGAGTGTGTTTTTATTCCGCAACCCCGTCCACTTGATCTATATGTCCAACTAATCTAAACTTGAACATATCCACTTCGATTTGAACCACGCTCGTTCATAATAACATTCACACATGACATACTCGTAGTTTGGGTACAAGTTCACTTGGAGAAACTGATAGACTCCTGGGCTGAGATTACAACTCGCATCGATGAGCGATTAGAGGGCTGGGCTGAGTTTACATTTAGATAAGACAGTCTAACCCTCGGTCCACAGCACTTGGGCCGAGATTACACCCGCCCGTTTCTCCTACGGGGTCACCACTTTGAGCCTCTGACTAATTAATAACTAGACCCCACAATAAATAATAGACAACTTTTTATAAATAAAACTTGTTGTCACCAAACGTTGAGCCTCAGTGACAGAAAACCTTCCAATATACCGTTCGGTTTCGTTTAAATTTTTCCTCCAATCACGGTGGTAGTTGATTTGGTGGTACATGTGCGTATTTTGGATCCGCTCATCTACTTTATCCGTGCAGTATTTACACCCTTTTGGATACCTCAATATTCCGAATAAAAATATTGTATTCTCAAATGAATACTACGTACTTATTTGACACGAATACAATCAACTACCCCCCAAAACTCCGGCGAATCCGGTGACAAAAATTTCCCCTCCCAACTCCGGCGGTATCTCAACACCCTCATCACCCATAAATAAAAAGCTCGAAATTCATAACGCCCCATTGGCCGTTTTTTTTCGTCCCCTTCTTTCCTTCAGCAGTTTTGACGGGAGAGTTTTTCCACTTGTTTTTCGGACCTTCCTCACTTTCTCTTCCAAATTTATCGCCATCTGCCTTTTCCGTTGCCGGGGGTCCGAGTTATAGTCGCTGAGGGACCGCTTCCCGCTCCTCACGGCCGCCGCTCCAGTTTTTCCATACTCCAACAAACTTTCAGCCCCTAACAACTTTGCCAATTTATATTCTTTGGAAGAAAAACTTTTTTAGTTTTTTTTTCTTTCAAGTATTTCTTATACTTTTTTTTTCAACCCAAGTAAAAAGTACCTCATCCTCCAACAGTAACGTCCAATCAACTTAGTTCCTTCCCAAACCTTATTTTCCGTTCTTTTTGATAAATTCCCTCTCGAATTATTTTCCCCTCGTATCAAACTCAATAAAAATTCATCTAAGAAGCGAAAAAATAAGCTATTTTCCTCCTGGATATTGCACCACTCTTTTGTTCGCTACGCCAGTTTATTTACGTTCATATTTCGAAGAACCCCCTCGGTTACAGGTACCGAGTTCGTTGTCTTCTTGTCTTCTTCTTGTTATTATTATTATTTATTTATTTAGTTTTTTTTGTTGTTCGAATTCATGATGGTCCGATTACAGTGAAACTAATGTCAGGTGACTCAGCAGAGAAGTCCGTGAAGACTTTGCGCAATTATCACAATATTTCCAGCGTATACTTCAGGGACGTATTACGTTTCCTATGCTACAACGCCAATCCCCGGCGTTCTTAACACTGCCCGATGAACGCACGGGTAATAGCTAGTGGTAAAAAATAAGGGTAACAGCCACGAAACACCAGATCGCTATGTCAAGACGTGACGAAGTTACTTGAAAATCTTAATAGTCGACTCTACTCATCGATGTTTATGCATAAATATACTGGGAGTCCCACAAGAATATTTTCTTTAAAAAGCGGGTCCGAAGAAAATTTCAAATGGGTTTTTGAAATGATTTTTTACGTAGATCTCTAATCCAAAATTGAAATGTCATTAAAAGATACATACGAATTTTGGGGTACCTAGGCAAAAACGGAGCCAAAACACTCAAAATGTGCGTTAAACGAGAAATATCTACTCTTGTGGAGTTATCAATGTTTGTTTGAAAAACAAAGTTGGTGTCGGAATTTCAAAGTTTTTCAATAGTTTAATGAAATTTCGTCTTTGGACTTACATGAAATTTTTGTTCTAACTCGGTTTTAAAGTTGGCCCAGTATAGATTTGTCTAATTCAATGCAATTCCCAGTATTCTCGAATGTATTGATTTTTAATAATTATTTCTAATCACTTCCTAAGTTTATTTGAAAATTGAGAAAACAGGAACCAGAAAAATGTAGAAAATTTCTAGCTCGAAGTCGGAAACCGGACCCGATGAGTCTGCATTCCTGACAGAGGAGGATCTCAGTTGGGAGCGAAATCCCTAGAAACATGACTTGGAAATTCCTTCATTCCTCCGTCGCCAGGCAGCTCCTTTCTATTGGCAGGAATATGACGGAAATACGTTCTATACCGTCTTAAGTATTTTCTCTCCACAGAAGAATTACACTGGTTTTGGCTTTGAAGAAATTTCACAAAATAATAAAAAGGAGGCCGAGATATCCCTGTGTACTTTAAAGCGCGAAGGGGTTAGCGGTTAGACTAGGTGAGTTTCTGCCAACGTTTGGCGGCTAGTAGGTCAACGAGCTAAGACCTTCGTACGAAGGGAAATTTGATTGAACATTGCGTTTACGTGGTACGCAACCTCAACCTCGAATTTTCGTGTTAATACCTCCACTTGCAGTGCTTTTACCTCGTGTCTGATTGATTTTAACGCGTTGAACTTTCCAAAAAATAGTTAAGGTCCCAAAGTTAGGAACAGTATCGGACGCCAGACAAATAACCTGGTCATAACGAATCCATAAAATGACCCAAGTCATCTACGCCTGCAATTGAAGAAATTCGCCTCACGTCTAGGTTTCGAGTTAGTTGTTATTCGTATTTTATGCTCCATTTCCAACAACGATTAAATACCAGTTATCGATTACCGTGGTGGAACTACTGCGCCATGTTCAACGAATTTTGAGCTAACTGGAGTATAATATTCCCAATTTTGTACATCACTGTTGAGTACAAATGTACACACCATTGGGATCGTTCGTGGACGGAGGAGCCTCATTTTGAACAGAATATTTCAAAGGAACCGTCGTGAAAAGGAGACGCCAGTCAAATGTTCCTTGAAGTCGGTAAATTGCCCTTAACGTCCCAAAGAGGTCGCGGTGGTCTGTTAACTGCGACGGCGGCGGCCGAGTTAACAATCCCCGGTAGTTAAATAGTTGAAGTTCGGGGGTTAAAATCTCTCTCGCCCTCTAAAAGGCCCTTTAGGCCGCCTCGGAGGTTTACCCTTGACCACCTTCCTAATAAAGCCTTTAGACCAGCTCTTAAAATCAAGTGAAGGGTCACTATAACGGTTTTTTCTGTAAGGGGTTTTACGGCCCTCACCTTCGAGAAGTCGTGGGGAAAAAGAGCGTATCAATGGGAAATTCGCGGCAATTTTTTATTTTTTATTACAATTATTATTATTTTTTTTAAATTTTTTATTTTAGGTCAGCTGCCTGAAAAGTCTTCCCAAAATGTGGAATTTAAAGAAGCTGGCCGCGTTTGAAAAAGACCGCGGGAGCGAGAAGACCGTATGACGCACTTGGGCCCAGCGTCACTGAAACCCAGCGATGTCAGCGCCCTAACGGGCGGTTTAGTCCTATTTGTGACATCATACGGTCCCATCGATTTTTGCGGCTTCATTCAATCTGCGCTTGGCGTTTTTAAAGTTTTCCCCTTAAGTAAATTTTTTTAAATGAATATCGCTGGGAGCTTTTTGCCAGATGAACAACCCTGAATTGAAGCATTACTTCATTATAGGTGTACCACCACTGATTACTCGTGACCACCAGTAATACTTATAATATAGTACCTAATGCTTCAATTCAGGGTTGTTCATCTGGCAAAAAGCTCCCGCCAACAGCATTGAAAGAAGCGTAAAGCTCCCTGCTGGTGTAACAGAGGAAACATATTAGGTGAAACCGAGGGTGACTAAGGGTGAGAGGGGGTTGTGGGAAGGAGACAGGGAACAGGAAAACATTGACGGTGGAGGTTAGGGGTAGGAGGATCAGGTTTCTATATGCACACTCAACAGCGAGGTGCGAAGCACCGAGCATCCTATATACGTGGATGGCTGGCAAAATGGATATCATTCCTTTTTGCGGCTGAGGTTTTTTGGCGGGCCAGTTTTTACAACGGAGTTGTTTTTGGGGGGTAATTATTACTACACCAACATAAGTACCTACTATAAAAAAAACCTCTAAAATCCATTTTTTAATCAATATTTTAGTGGGATATTAATGGGATTATGAGGAAAAGAAAATTGGAATGCGTATTTGTCAGTATTTACGTATTGACAATATGGCTGAGGGCATGCAACGCTCCATGATTCACATGTATTCATAGTGTAATTGGCAAATAACATTCCTCTCCACTGCAACTAATATGGAATTTGAATGGGAATTCATAAGTATTTGCACTGTTGGTCGCAGTTATCCACGTAATTCTACATCCCGACGGCCAGATTTCCCTGGTATAATATATAAGTAGGTACATTATTATATCGAGCTGCGTACACATACAAACCCAGCTCTCGACTGCCATTTCTCTACAAATGCGACGCGGCGGAGGGAATCGGTGTTGACAAATCGTTTTCGAGTCTGAAAACGACCCGGCCATTACCTCCTTTTATTGAGCGATCCGTGAAAATCGAGTTGACGCGATGCCTAAAAATATCTTCTTTTGTCGAGGGTCTCGTTCCTAGTCAGCCTTCCTGGGGACTGAACTATCCAACCGGTTTGAATGTCGCATTGCTAGTTTGCGGTAATTGTACGTGTAGGCGGAGGGACCAATTCGTGGGTAAAATTTCGGGATGACAGCGAGATGGGGATGCACCAAAATTCACCGGAGGAGTGTTTGAATAATAATATTTTATCTACTATAATGCAGGAAGAAACAATGTCACCAAGATAATTATGAATCCAAAGATAATTATTAGTCCAAATCTTGGTTGCTTCCAGTGGTTCACTATAGAAAATTAATAAACCAAATAGGAAACAAGAGTACGACATCGAAAATAACAAGAAGTAGGTAGGTAAGTACCGCCGGTGAAAACTTTTACATTAATCCTGAAAGAATCTAATAAAGCAATATCACCAATATCCTGCATAATCAGGCAGGAGATTTTTCTAACTAATCGATATATATTTGGCATATCAATAACATAACAAATGAATTTCGGCCCGTCAAGTTTATTCCCCATAATATAACTTCAGCTGTTTGTAGAGGTTTTAGCCCAGTGGCTGTAACTTAGGAAAACACTCAATCGCTACACTTGTCACATCTCACACAAAAGTTCCCGTCGTGGAATACTGTAACATCTCAAAAAACCAATATTTTGTGAATCTGGCCTTGAAGGTTTTAATTTATTGCATGTGGTACTCTAGTCAGTGGATATAATATATCCGATCAATATAATAATGCCGTAACGACTAGAGTACCACATGCATTAAATTAAAACTTTCAAGACCAGATTCCCAAAATATTGGTTTTTAGAGATGTTACAGTATTCCACGACGGGTGCGACATGTCTAAGAGTTCATTCGGTTCAATTTCTTCGAAAATTCGCTAAGAAAAAAAGGCGTCACGAAGAATATTGGCTTTTTGCGTCATTCCAGACGAGGAACCGTTATCGGATCACGTAACAATCTCTTCGCTCCATCAAACTCGTACAACAACCCAGAGATTATCCTCCGAGCCCGACGAAAACGCGTTCATCAGCAACACGGAAGAAGCTCATCTGTTCTAGATAAAGTAAATGCCCTTTTGACGGCCACGTAATGAAAAATAACTCGAATCCAACATAAAAACGTCTGCCAAACGGATGAGCAGCAGAGCCCGATCGGTGGACTTCCGATCGGTTCACCGAAAAACACGCCAAACTGATTCCTGAAACGGCCATCGAAATTGGACGAATTTATGTCCAACCCGTTACGAATAGTTTAGATTGTTGTATCACTGATATAACGCAAACATCAATTTTACGAACAGGTGACAATTCAAAACATTGTGCTGATCTTAAATATCAAGAACAAGCTCAAGTTAGCGGATTGAACCATCGCATTGAAAATCTGATAAAGCATCCATTCACTGAGCTGAGTCTGCTACTGACATTCTCTTAAAAGGGTATGCTTTTTATTGAAAGCAAAAGGTCAGGCTTACATAAACCCATTAGCTAGCGGCTCGCTCTTAACATAATTATTCCTGAACATCGTGTCGCAGAAACGGGAGAACAAGAAGTGAAAACATGTCGGATGCCTGGAGCGTTGTCGTGTTCAAATTTTCGAACGAGGAAAAATCAGACGGGTTTCCAGTCTGAGAAAGTGTTTATGCTACCGAAGGTGAATGTTACGAGTAAACTGTGATAGCAAACCGAAAAATGAAAAAAAAAAAAAAAAAAATATACATCTGCAAACATCCTGTTGACTGTAAAAACTAGAACAGTTTGTGTGGAGAAGGTGCGAAAGAGTTCAGCAGATACAGTTGCCAGCTAAAGGTGGTAAAACTGGCCCAAGAGGTCATCAGGATATCAAAGTAACACACGCTGAGCCAATTTTGGGAATTCAACAAGGCCAAGGAATTTTCGGCACTAAGTCTTCAAAGGCATTTCTTGTCCCACAATGATTATAACCAGATAATGGAGGATCGGTACTCAACAATCAGAAATTCGAAATTTGACTTTGTCGTTTTTGAGTCGAATATCGGGCGTTTCTTCCAAATGACCTTTTTTCGTCTTATTCGAACTACACGATCGCTTCAATATGGTAGATGATATTAATTTTTGGTGGCAGATTCCAAACAGTATGCAAGCTGTATAAAGTTTTATGACAGAAGTTCTTCGGCCTATTTGCGTGTCTTTTATTGTGTTTCCTAACTATAATATGGCGAACTGCAGTACGAGCTGAGATGTAGAAATCAACAGTATAATTTCCTTCTTCCTACAATCTGACGGTTGGATTTGCACTGGAGAAACTCTTATTTGATCTGTAGCGTTACGGAAGTCTCCCCAAAGTAAACACAACAAAGCTCTAAACACTCGCTCAAATCAAATAATGTCTACCTCCTTCTGTCTAATGGATCCTTCTCTTAATGAGTGTGTGCGATAACTTCTACAGTAACCTTCAGTGCAAACGTCTCGACAGCTCCTTAACCAGTGACCTTTCGAGATGTCACGAAGGAGCCTCGAATCAAGGGTTTCAATAGGATTTGCGTGAGTCATTTGATGGAAGATGCCATTAAACACTTGATTCGCGTTAAGGCAATAATGAACCTCAAGGCTATTAATCAAATCATTTTACCTTAGAAAATACTACTTAATTTTAGTAAGTACTCAACAAAACTATCGCGTTGTTGAGTAGACTCCTAAAAATATTCTTCGTCGTAAAAAATCGTTTCGGTCAAAAAGTAAATGTTGAAGAATAGTTTTTTCTTCGAAGAAAGAAGGAAAGGCGAAGTGTACGAGCAAATACAAGCTATTCGTGTGTTATCAGCCGAATAAAAAAAGAGTCAAGATAACTAAAAAGGAGGAGGGGAAAGCGAGTAAAGAAGGAACAAATAGTCTAACGCCGTCATACAACACATTACCACGAACGGACAATATTGACGAGGAGTTCGAACGCGTGATGTCATTGGGGTGTTTTCGCTATAAGTGGGAAAAGAAAGGTCGAGTCGAAATAATAAATTTTATAAGGAAAATAGCGTGGTGGAGTGGTTGGGATGTGAATGATAAATTGATTTTCAGTGTAACATACCGAAATTTGTTCTCAAAGTAATGAGTAGTCACTCAAGTCCTAGATGGTACGATTCAGTAGCTGGCGACTGCCCAAAATTTGATACTATTTACCAGTTTTACTGTACAACCGGTACAATACTTGGGTTCTACATGCATGCCCCGTGCGTTGCACAGGATAGCGTTGTTTATGGTGAAAACTACAATGACATGGTCACCACAGTACTATATGGGTGAGGTAGAACTATAATAGAACTACAATAGATGAGTAGGTAGCCCATATTATCCGGTAGATTGTAACTGACCTAGAAATGGTACAATTTGCCAGTTTTCAAGAACAACCTGTACAATACTTAAGAGCTACTTCATGCACCGTGCGTTGCACAGCGTTGGTATAGGCGTGGAAAACTACAATCACGTGGTGACCACAGTACTAGATTTGATGTTATTTACCAGTTTTCAAGTACTATACTCAAGAGCTACCCACATGCCCCGTGCGTTTCACAGGATAGCCTTGTTCATGACTGTAAAATATCTGTAGGCCATTACAAAGAAGATTAATCAAATAAGGAAGTTACAGTAAAGTGTTTCTACTTGGATGCCATTTCGATCTATCAACCTAAATTAGTTCGGATGCAACGTCCGGATTTAAGATTCACAAAGAACAACCACATCAAGAAAATATGGTATTAAATACACGTAAAAAGCGACAATGTGATTAAAATCAATCAATACACCTCCCTCTTCCCACCTCACAAGAAGCCTTGTTTCATCAATTCCCACGTCAAGTTCCCCGTCAAATAAATTCCCCTCATCATCTTCCCGCCCTCATTCTTTGTGCAAACGGTCTGTGTTGGTTTGGAATCGCAAGAAAAAACCCCGAGCCTGAAACGAGTTACTTAATACAGATCTGTATCTGACATTCAGATACGGAGCTCTCCCCTCGCAAGTCGGGCGGAGAAACATTTTGCCCATTAAATAAACATTTACATTTTTCTTTCTCCCTCTTTTTTTCTTTTTTTTACTTTGAATTCTAAAGGCATCTTTTTCTTTTTTTTTCTTAGTCCATAAAACGAAGGGTGAGACCGGAAAAAATTAAAGAGGGCCTTTTTTTCGGGGAAGAAATATCGTTATGTAAAATAATCACTGCAATAATGCTGAACAGGGGAGTCGGCGTGATGGCGGAGACTGCGAGGGTCGGATGGAATCATCTCCCTCGTCTTGGGAGTAATGATCTGAAAAACCCTCTTTAGTTTTTTTTGTTTTGTTTTCACCGATTCGATTTTATCTTTTCATTTTAATAGGAACCAATTTGAAAGTTTAGAAGGTAACAATATATTTTCTTCTGGAAAGTGGAGTTGGCGGAATAATTCGACGGGATATTTATCAGGGAGGCGAAATCGCTTGGAAACGTTTAGGGGAGGTGGAATTTGGAGGGAGTTCGAAAATGCTTCAGATCTTCATTGCGAATTGATCTTCAATTTCGAATACGAGCGATCCTTTGTGAATTGATCTTCAATCTTGTATACGAGCGTTGTCGGCCAAGTAGTGCATGAATGTCCTAATCCGTTCAAGTATCCATGACAGATGTACTTATGTAATTTTACTGGAGACCCAAAACAATTGAAAATTTCAAAAGCGTCTGTTTTTATGGTCATTCAAGAGCTACAAGTGGCCAACGATTTTCGTAAGATGAAACCTAACGGAGCTTCACGTTGTGTGCAGAAATCTGAGTTTAAGTTCCTACTTCCCTCCATATGACAATTCTATAATAACGTCTTTAATTTGAATATTGTATAGCTGTTTTCTTGTATCTTAACTGCTCTAAATGATTACGCCGGTAATTTTCCAAAGTCTAGTAGTTTTGCCTTGTGTATCTCGGAAGTTATTCTAATCTTTAGAAAGGATTTCGTGTTTTTGTCTAGTCTCCAGAGTAGAATTTGGGACAATAGTCAGGGTCTTACGTAATGTGAGGGTGTCACACCTCCCAATGAAAGCGTATCAAAAGTGAGTGAGCGTACAGACTCCCGGTACTGCACGCATCTTACACATCCCGGCCAACGATATCGGCGCAGTGAGACAATGAAAAAGAAAAAGGTAATAACACACATATTCTTCCCGTTGAGTTGTTCCTTATTGAATGTAACGATCTAATCGATAAAACTTGTTTGAAGACCACATCCAGCACTACATAGATTAGATTGAATCAGGGACTCTGGGTGCGTCCTGTGCCCACCAGCCGCACTTAAACCTGGGCTTATTGTACGGAGAGTTACACTGTAGACCGACTTATAGGCTCTGGGTAGTCCACTACCTCCACCAGACTGATGATCCTCCAGGATGTTTACCGACAGGATCTCTTTTGATACCAAGGAATTGAGGATTCCGTACCGTCGATCTTCAAGTACTGGACACTCGTAGAGATGATGCGCCGTTTCGTCCTCATTTCCGCCAACAACAAATGTTTCCGCCAGCATCCCCACCAAGAGTCTTATCTTCCTTCTTGGCAGCTCCAGTGCTTCTGAGGTCCTTCTACAGGGTGTTCCATCGACAACTTCTCGAAACATCGTGCCAGGATGTCTTCCCAAAGCCTCCTATAGCCTTCTCTCAACCATTCCCCCACGGAAGATCCTACCGAGCATTTGGCTATGCCCAAGACTGGCTGTGGAGGCCCCTTTTCTTGCCATACCATCTGCTCGCTCCCCAGTGTGTTCCGGAACTCACATCACGGTGACTTTGTTCCCTACCCCCAGGCAGTTCAGCGCCTCCCAGCTCACCTTTACCAATCTTGACCTGGTTTTGGCAGCAGTTTTCCCATGTTTACCTGGTAAAATCGAAAAATCGCACATCTTGTGAGGGTATACCCAGAGCTCTTAAAAACTCTCACCAGTTTCATTAAAATATTAGATAGCTCGAAAGTATCGACTTCTGCGTACATCACGTGTAAATCGGCTGTTAAGATTCGACCTCTTACAACAATGGAAGACAAAAAATGTTGAATCCAAAGAAGCAGCTCCAACCGCACAACCGCAACTAACAATGAATCGGCAACATCCAGAAATAATTCTTGAATCGAACAAATATACAGCTTGTCTAACCGCCTCAAGACAGCCGTATATCGACTGTTTCCTAAAAAACTGCCTAAAAACCTCCGCCTTTCTGGTTTTTGTTTATTTTTGTTTTGTTTCGTTTTCAGTGTTGAATAAACTGGGCAAATACTACAAACCCTCCGTTTATGTCCCTCCCCCACCGGCCGTTCCCGTCTTCACATGTCTGTCTTAACATCTCCTTTGAAGAAGAAAAAAATGAAGCAAACAAAACGTCTGGCGTCGTTCCAACCATCAACGCAGGACGGGGAAAAAAAATCTACAAATAATCAACAGCCTCCTTAGAACTAGTCTTGAGAGTGTAAAACTTGAAACCTCGTAAATAACGTGGGTAGGTGTGCTCTGGTATTGGCAACGGTTTTTTTTATCATGCAATTTATTATAAATTACAATAAGGCGTTTAGCTGAGGTATTAGATGAGGTGTATCTCGGCTCGAACGAGACGTAAATCTTGAACGGGTACTTATTTATGGGCGCGGAGCTGTAAGAACTTGGATAATATTTCTGTTAAATTCAATATAATTTTCCTGCGACGTGTTTTTTCCGTCATGGTCGTCTTTTTTACGTCGCAAGAGTCGTCCAAAACTTGTAGAGAAGGTATCAATTGATACCTGAATAAAAACATAATAATAAAATGAATAAAACCCACAATGAATAATTGTACACGGTTGAAGTAGAAGGCGGGTTGTTTGTCACTCTTTTAAGATTAAATAGCCACGTAGACAGAACTCGACCCACTTGATATTATTAATCTCTCAATAACACTGATATCTTGGCTGGGCTTGTTATACTATTAATATTGAGGCACAGAGAATGTTTTAGAAATGAATGGTTTGTCGCTCCATTCTTGTACCAGGGTTTGTTGGAGAGTAGCTCATCGTGCGTGGCAAGGCGAATTGTTAGTCACCCTTTTGGGATTCACTGGTCACTATAATATATTATATTATTATCTCTCAACAATGTCAATGACATTGACATCTGATCGGATCATAGTATGTCATTGAGATTATCGTATCATCTTATCGAAGTGGAAATAACTTTGGTATTGTGTAGGTACATAACATGTGTGGTGATAAGTAGACCTCGACATTACGTACTACACCGCTTCCTCTCATACTGTTGCCAAATGGCAACGTAGGGTGAAAATAGTGGTCTTTTAGTGTAGCATTTTCTTTCGCATAAGTATTAAAGAGTGGTATCTTTTGAGGATAAGACTCTGCTGGAGTCGTTATATTTGGGCTGGTTATATTTCTTCAAACTCTTAATTTCTATTTGCTTCTCTAATACCAAGCAAACGAGTACACCCGGGGGTTATAACAACACTGGATTACCCTGACAATTATTGGATACTTGAAAATATTATAAGTCTATATGGAGGGAGATCCACGCAATACACGCGTATTCATTATTTACGTGAACTACGGGCTAAAATCCATCAAAGGTGAAGGTGAAATTCAAATCGACTTCTACAACTTCCAAAATTTCTCTCACGCCTTATTCATAGTTCAAACCGTTATATTTTCATGGACACCATTTATTGAAGTAATACACCTTTGAATACGTTCAATAAAATCAACAAAGATCCTTCACGCCTAATACTCCCTTCCACTCACAGAAGTGAGGATTTCAGCTGGTTTTTGCACCATCTCTTCTTGTATATCTAACGTTGATACAAGTCCTCCAATGATGTCGATACCCGTTTTAAGGGCTCTTGGAGTGAAATTTGTGGAGTCAGAAGGTTGTAATTATTTATGCGTCATGTTTCTTACCGTTGATTTGTGGGGTATCTAAAATAACAATCGAGCCATCGACCATAATGGATATTCATAGCATAAAAGAGGCGCTCGAGTAGCTAAAACGCTGGACATTTATTCCGAAATTGTGGAAGACACAAATGAGATTACTATTATTAAGGTTCTTGACAACAAATCGATCCGTCCGGAGCGACGAAAGACCACAGCACATAAAACATTAAATTTCTTTTGTTATAATAGGTTCTTTTGCAGCTGCAAATAGCAGGCTGATGAAATTCGAGTTCGAAAGCCGTAAATGACCTTTTAACGATCGCTTCTCGTAAATATATTTAAGCAAATAACCCGCGAGTGCGTCGAGTAGCGATTCGACTATAAAACCGACAGTCGACATTAAGTGCTCAGGTTTCATGACGAGGTTCTTGACGGCTATTAGTGACCGATGCCAAAACTATGAAACAAGAATATATCGATCCTCTAACAGCCATTGGGTCACCTCTGAAAATACGATAGCGGCTTTTTTCGGTTTCAAGCTCCTTTTGTCCCTTGTACGTTGTAGTGGGTGGAATTCGAACTGTTCAAAATCGTTGCGATATTAATTACACGTATTTTAACCCCTTCGCCATCAACATGACGAAACGATATAATTTTGGTCGTTCATCTTTTTTTAATATCTTTTTTCTTCCCCTTTTAGATGCAATTAAACGAAGTTTGCAATAATCGTAAAACCCACTTCACGTTCGTAGCAATTGGTACGACTGTAATTAACATTCAATTACCCAACGATGAAGTTTTATTGAGCGATCGAAAGTACAGTTATGTGCGGCGTAAAAACTCTCTAGACGCGGAGTTTATGATGGAACTTTTTCAGGGCAACAGACAATATTCTCCTTCCAAGTTGGATAATTCGTGTAAATCTTCATCCGTTCGTTCATTTCTTGGAGTTTCACAAACGGACGAGGGATGTAATTAAATACGTACTTGTAGATATAGTTTTTTAAAACCGATCATTTACCTACTTTGGTGATATTGCACGTTTTAATAAAAACTAGGGTCAGCAAATGGCAGTTTCACAATTTTCTTCAACGCCGATGTCAAAGAGGACCATCTGGGCACTTACACGTAAGAAAACACGATATTCATCTCATTACGCCATTAACTACTTACAGTTATGGGGACTCATATGGATATTGTACACCGAACAGTGATGTGGACAGAAAATGAACCCTTGCGTAAGGACTCACAGCGTTTTTATTAGTGGTTTACCAATCTCATAAGGTTAACTCGGGTCTTCTACTAAATCGTTTTAAAACTAAATCCACCTCAAAACGTTAAGTTCGGAATGGAAGGACATTTCTGCACTCATCAAATTCAAAATCAGAACGAAAATTGAGGGTGTCCCTGGCTGGGAGCGAGACAAATGTCTTCTGGAATGGCTAAGGAGGAAAGGATCAGTTACAGGGATAGGTCAATCAAAGGGGAATGCCTAATTTTACTTGTATAATTCAAATGGTGATTCCTCTGAATTTCCAACGATCTACCAATTTCCTCTACACTCAGTTGAGGGCCCTTACGACAAACATGGGCTATCTCACCTGATGGGTTATTCCTACCTTGATTCTGTGGCCTATTGTAGACCTAGTCCTGTAACTGATCCTTTCCTCCTTAGTCAATCCATGAGGTACTTGTGACAAGTTTCCTTTCACCTTGTTTCCGTTCACAAGTTGCCTTTCACTTTGTGCTTAGCCAATCAGAAGGCACCTTTCACTACGGAACCGCATGTAAGTAGATGTCCGCTCACTCCACCTTCATTCTGTGTTGGTCTGATGATGGTGTACCAACCGAAACCGATATCTAGTGTGTTATTAATTTTTTGTGGAAATAGACTTTTCACTTTCGATCCTCGCCTTTTATTTCTATTCACTGTCCTGCCACCAGGATCCCAAGGATGCGATCAGGGGAGATGCGAACAGGATTCATTGGATTCTGTATCCAACTTTTGTTAGATATTTGTCTCAGGAATGGAAGACCGTTCCCGGATGCCGTCACGTAGGGAGGGTCCGGTCGTGACCTTACAACCGACGCCCGTAGTTAATAGTTGGTGCCAGTGTGAGAGTGGGACACAATACTTTTGTTTTCAATGAAAACTTCATCTTCCCTTTTGTACGATTATTATAAATCATCTGCCCTGACTGGTGAGCAGCGCCTACCCCTTTGTACAGGCCACAGAACTCTTTCACCGTGGCTGCTTCATTTCAACAATTGATCACTGCTGGATGATATGAAGGCTAACATAAAAGGCGAAAAAGAGGGGAGCATTTTGCAGTAATTTTCAACAAATAGTTAACTATCACTCGATATGGCCGTGTAGAAGTCAGTGTTTGAAGCATCACGTTAACCATAAGCAGGAAGAACATACTCGTATCACACCTCCCTATGCATTTACTCAACATTCGTTCTCAATTCAGGGATCATGTACATTCTCCAGACAGAGAAATACTGTGACGTCACACCACTCAACCCCTTCGGGTACTTTTTAATGGCCCACTCGCTCTCGAATGGTATAATGTATGTAGGTGAGTCCGATTGGTGTCTTTCGAGCACCTTTAGAGCTAAGGGCGCACTCGACTAAGGATCTACTCTGTGAAAGAGGCCCTTGTCCTTCCTCCGCCATATTCCGACAGTTCTCAAGTAGAACTGAGAACTCCCGTTGTTTTTGAGTCACTTGAAAGCGTCGAGGGCGGCGGAAAAGGGTTTAGAAGCTTGTATTTGAACAGTTGGCACTTGTGAAGAGAGCTTAATCGCCGGGTCGTTACATAACCGTGAGTATCAGGAGTTGTGGAGGTCACGTGATACGGTGAGGCAGTCACATCGTAGTACCAGTGACTCAATAGAGGCCCTGCAGTAGTAATCGACCGGCAAATTACTGCAAAAGTTCATCTAATAATCCGGTTTCAGCCATGTAGTCATAACGGCCGACTTTAGGGCAAAATTCAATCTGTGCATCAAGTTATAACTATCAATTCAACAGGTTATATCCATCTATTCATAATTGCCAACTTTAGAGCTAAGGCCCATCTAATAATAACGGCCACGTTAAGGCAAAGGCCAATTTATTCATCTAGTTACATCCCTCTATTTATCTGGTGAAAAATCCATCTATTCATCTGGTTACACCCATCTATTCATCTGGTTATATTTATCTATTCATAACTTCCGACTTTAGGGCAAAACTCCGTCTCTTCATATACCTACCAACTTTAGGGCAAAACTATGTCTAGTTATATCCATATATTTTTCTGGTGATATCCATCTATTCATCTGCTTAACTCCATCTACTCGTAACTGCCAACTTTAGGACATAGTTCCATATATTTATCTAGTTATATCCACCTATTCATCTGGTTATATCCATCTATTTATTATGACCAACTTTAGGGCAAAACGTATATTTATTTAATAGATAAGAGTATCTATATTATACTGATTTTCATACGAATCTTCATCTTCACGATTCGAGTATTTCCGGCTTCTCACGTCAGGTGATCAGCATCTCAAGTAATGTAATTCAAATATTTTTGCACATTACTTTTGTAAATTTTGAATTATTGTAACAACCAAGAGCGCAATTCCTCATATATGGGTAAGCATAAAAATAAAGCCATTAAAAGAACCGCGAGGAGAAAATTGAATAACGACCTCATCAATACGCGACCCGCAATAGGCATCCTCTAATTCAAAAGATAAAAATATTTTGAAGAGGCGAAATACCATTGCATTAATAAAAACGCGTATTGAACGGGACGTAAAGATCTCGTTAGTTAGGTAGTACCAATAAAGAAAAAAAATACCATAAAATGTTGCAAAATCAAAAGAACCTGTAGGATATTTTATCGAAGAAATCACTAGAACGGAATGAGAAAAACTAGATTTTAAAACATTACTAGGAAAAAAACCTTCAAAGGCATCCATCGTAGGAAGTAGACGAGAGGTAGGTACCTAATTTGAAAAGTAAACTTCTTTTTTTCCGAGTCGTTAAACGTGCCAAGGCAATAAGTGAAACTCGTAAAAATTGGCACAACGTAAAACCTCGAAATGATTAAAAAATACTGACAGGAAAAGAGAGAGGAGGAGGAGGGCTGTAATAAACGCCGAGTTTTACGGCACTAGTTTTATCGCGGTACCACATGAACTGACGATAATGGCTGGAAATAAAGTGAGAGACCGGGGACAAAAGTGTTGCGAGATCGGGTCACTTTGAATGATTCTTGTAAATGGAATTATGGAAGTAGGGCAGTATGAACGAATCTTGGGAGAGAGGCGGTAGTACACGAGGTTTTAGGGTGGCGGAAAATGTACACCGATGTGTGAAATTAATAGCTGGGGAATTAAACTCGGTGGCAACAACTCACTCTAATACAGCAAAGTCATTGGGTATGACGGTGGAAAGGCCATATCAGTAAAAATACATTAAAAATTAAACAGAAGTTTAGGAGAATGTACTGGGCACTAAAGCGACATCTTCGAATCCCCATCCTCAATAAAGTGCTTCTTCATCAGCAAGTGATTGTGATATTGCAGCTTGGAGCAAATATTAAGTTTGGACCAGTGGTTGCCAACTTTGGCGCTGGCACTGTATCAAGAAAAGTAATAGAGAAATGATGCGACTCAACAGAACAAAATACTGCTGAACAGCTGACTCCACAAATATTAAAACCTCAAGGTATTGCGCCTCCTGGACCAAAGCCTTTGCCGTAGACGTAGCTGTGTTGACTCGTAAAACACCAAACATTTAATGTTTTTTGCTACGTCCGAAATTGAAGTTACAAGATGTTACAACTTGTTGTAACATTAAATAATAGAATATCGTGAAAATAAAAAAACGCATGAATATTGTACCTGTACAGGGCAACCTCTCTTCAAGTTTGGACATCCACTTACAGAATAATATTATATTATATTGATTGTATACTGATACTATGTGCCGTCTCTGTCCTCACAATTTCGCAGTACTGCTAACTTTAAATAATAATAGAAATACTTACTTAAGCAGTAGGTACTTACGTAATAATATAAATAATTTGTCATATACATATGAAATTTCGAAATCTGTTCAATAGGTTGTTAAATAAAAATATAACGTAACTCCATCATTCTCCCATGAGTAAACTTTGTGAATCGTTTATTTTCAAACTGTAGCCAAAATTAACTGTAGTCAAGTCATGATCGATAGTAAAACCTTGTTTTTCACTGTACAGATTAGTCAGTCGATCATTAATAATAATAATTTTCGTAAGAGGCACATCACAGATCCAACTCGAATTGTCGAAACTCAAAACAGTCCTTGTTTTTGCCACGTATGGCTCGTGTAGTGACAATTCAAAACCAATCTAAAAGAAGTTCAAATCATACAGCAAAATCGTTTACAAATCGACTGAACCGTGAGTCGTACGTTTCGGCACGTTTAGGCTCCTTTTAGTAGCCATCGGACTATGTGTGATGGCTTCGGGTATTTCTGCAACCAGTGGTTGCTTGGTACGGTAAGTATTTTTATAGCCCTTAAAACTGTAAGATTCTGCTAAAATAATAATTATTATTATCACAAATGGTGAGGGTACGAGAGGCCTATGGATTCCAGCCTGCGGAACATAACGAGTTTAGTCGAGATTTTGAAATCATTAAATAGGAAATCGGCGATAAAGATGATAATAAATTATGTGAATTACAGGAAAATCGAATGTGGTGTCTATTCGTCGGTGGTTTTCAAGAAGACCGAAACGCCATATGAAAGCGACGTACATCACGCAGTGACGAGTACTGATACTTCATGGGACTCCAAATGTACGCGATTAACTCGACGGTTTTAATGAGTATTGGGAGTTTAAAACTGAATAGAAAACTTGGATAATTTCAATAACTCAACTGAGGGATCGGAATTTGTGCACGCCGAATCCTTCGACGACTGACTCCTCTGAAGCTGTAAACCACAAAGATGGCAGGTTGAGATCGGTTCATGTTTAGTATCTCCCCGCTCATTACCATTCGAGACCATGAGTTTAGCGGGATGTCTCATCGTCATTTCAAGGTGTCGTTATGATTATACAACAACGAGAAACTGGAATAACATGGGCTGTAAAACGCGGAAAAACAATATTTAAAAAAAGAAGAAGATACATAAAAGTAATGGTCCGGCTTTTTATGTTTACGACAGAGAAGAAACAAGAGTCATTAACGATGAAAGGATGGTAGCGGTGACAGTAGTTTTGTAGCTACTGAACGTTGGTTTAGGTTGGTTATGCAGGTACTCTGTACCGTTAGAGAAATTATCACAAAAATGAAATTGTATGAACTATCGACAGAGCGAAGAAATCATATTGAAAACCGCCAATCTGAATGAACGAGTAGAAGGAACTAGCCTCAAGACACTGTCATGAACGGCCTCTGAGTTCCCCTGTTCACCGGGGGTTAGGCAATATGCCCACCCAGAGCGATATCCGGTTTGTGCTTCCACTAAACTGTATATCCCCAGAACGGTCGAACAAAAAGATCGAGAACAGGGACACAGCAACCATCACAACACACAACTTGCGTCGTTCATGGCTGCTCGAAAACTATTCGTGTACATCAGGTCTGTCCTATGAAATCTACAAGATTATTATGAAATTTTAGTTGCTCGATCGGCTTACAATTTACACAAACAGCCTCAAGAAAAGGTCATCAGTCAAGTTTTCGCGTCTCAGTAGAAATCGTTCACAACAAGACGGTTAGACGAACCACTGGATTCAACGAACAAAACGCCTCTTCAGATTTTATACGTAGGGATCGTTTAGAATGAACATTTTGATAGTGCGAAATGGGCAAGGCCGCACTGGGGAAAAATTAAAAATTATCGGTTACTACGAACTTCTTGAGAAATAACGAAGTTGTGCTCCACGTATGTACGTAGGACGGTAGAATTTTATTACTACTATTAGTTATTTATTTTGTTGTTTAATTTTGTCTTATGACATGTACGAATATAGGTACCAACTTGATGATGAAACGCTTCGAACCAACACCTGCCACAACGCACAAAACCGATTCTTTGAAGTTCGTTATAACCGATTTCCACTATATAGACCAGTAACGCGAAATGCGGAGGCGACATTCAAGTTATCGACTTTTAAACAATTTTAATGAAGCTATAACGGTTACGGATTTAGAGGTCTAATTTTAGCGCAGTTTGGAGCTATGAAAACTGGACCTTGTGGATCGATTATCGAAGAAAACGTCAAATGTCGAGTTGTCTAGTCGAAGTTGAGACTACAAATCGTAAAATTCAAATCGGAGAATTTATCAGTTGGGTTTTTTAGGTTTTAGCACCGTTCAGATCATTTGAATTTTCGTAATAATCGCTGGTCACGGGTTACGTGAAATTTGACACCGAAATCGGATTTTAAAGGTTACAAAAAAAGGCAAAACGGTCGTTATTTACAGCTTTGGTGAACAATAAAAATCGTGGGAACGAAAAGGAGGAGAAGAATATTGAAAAGGTTTCTATCATTTGGTTTTGGATCGTCTTAATCAGCTCGGCATGACGGATTCCCTCCAGTTCCCCTCCCTCCGCTTTGAGGGAACAAACAGAATCAAAAATTAATCGCGGCAACCGCTACCGAGACTCGAAACGGAGCAATTAGACCGTTGAATTTTTCATTGGTAGAAAAGGGCCAGAACAAGCTGAAGGGTGAAAAGCTGGAAAAAAGCTGCGGTCGAAAGAAACGGCTTGTTCGCGACATGTGGTGCGTTGAGGAGAATTTACGAGGGCCGTGTTGAATTTATTTAAAAGGTTGATGCGGGTGAAAAAACTGTTTATTATTTTCTGCGTAGAATCGCCGTTCTGTGTAGATCACTGTTTTGTATAAAATATCCGTGTGGGTCTCGTAACAGTACGAAGTAATAGGTGTAAGGAAGGACCCATTGGTCCTGTATAAGTGAAGGGCAGTCGGTAACTAGCTCAGTTTTGGTCTTGTCAATTTTACAATTAAACTAGGAGGTAAAGGTACTTGAAATTTAATTTGCAGTAAATAATAATAATTGTCAGTATCGTGAAATCTTCAGAATATCAAGTAAATTTCGATTCGAGTTCAAGAAGTACAATGCCAAATTTATCCACAGCCGAACAGTACATGGATGAGATTTTCGCATATGGGGCTGCACATGCACATCGCAGAATATCGCAGTGTGTTCCCCAATCGGCAAAAATATCCAGACCGAAGAAATTTTGAAAACGCTTATCGCATCATGAAGATTTGCTTCCCCCACCACTTGCACCACACAGCGGCACAGGGTTTTGGCGTGAGTTTATTTTCTCAAGTTCAGGGGATCCCCCTTCTTTGCATTCTTCAAAAAATTGGAACTAGTATTTTTAGTTCCTCTATATTCCATGTTTGGTTTAGATTGACTAGACTAAATTTGTGCAGGAGGCTATGAAATGCAAAATGTAAGTTGGTATTACGATTTCAACGAAGAAATTCGTTTCGACTCCAAGCCAGCTTTCTGGTGGCACAATTACCACCTACTCGACTTATTTATAAAGTTATTTAATATTTGTTGAAAATCTAGGGTTGAATGCAGAATACTCTGGAACTCACTTGAATCGAAACGTCGTCCAACAAATCACAGGTTTGTTTTCTCTTCAAAAAATTACTAAAACTACTTAATTGGGCAAAACTCTAGTGGATTTTACTACATACTTATCGGGAACCAAGAACAGCCTAGAACGTCCCCACCGGACCGCACTTGAGCGGTTGGCACCCTTGTCACCCCCTCTTACCTACTTTTGCTTGGAGTTGTGAGGCTTCAGTCTAGTTCTGTCATTGAAACCAATATAGCCTTCTGTTCGAACAACAATTGTGTTTTAATTGCTTTCGCCCTTCTGAAAATCAAGATTAAACTCGAAATCAGAAGTGGGATTGTTAAACGCGCTCACAATTAATTAGTTCTAAACTGTTGATTTACCTATTAAAAAAATAAATAAAAGAAGTGACCTGTGAAGCGAAGTTGTGAAAGTGAAGTGTAGTGTCGCAGTTGACAGCTTGTTTACCTTCGGGTGTGCTACCGAGAAAGGTCCCAACACGTCATTATGACCGATAGGGGCTCTTGGAGTATTGAGGACATTCCGGGCTCTCCTATACCAGGTGAAGTCGAAAATCGAGGTACTTCGGAGAACCCAACTGCTGCCCAACTCATTTCAACCCTAATGGAAAATTTGCCCATCAACCAACGCACGATGAAACTTCCCGATTTCGACCCTTCAAAAAATAATCCCAAAACGTGGATAAGAACGTCGCGTCTCATGATGGAAGATGAATCCCCTAATCGTTCGCAATTAGCAAGGGCTCTTACCGAGAGCCTAAAGGGGGCAGCTGCCGAATGGTTCGCGGAAATCATTGACGAAAATTTAAACTGGGAGAACTTTCACGATGCTTTCTTGGCAAAATTTTGCCAGACCGATACTCCTGTTGCTGTCATTTACCAGGCTATCAACGCCCAGCCTCGAGACAACAATACAACAAAATTAATATCTGAACAATTGACGAAAATTCGCGCGGTATTTCGAGGGCGTACTGGCGAAGAATGCGGGTTGATTTTAGCCGCTGCAATTGCATCAAAATTCGAAGTCGACGTAAGGAAATGGGCGTATACTAACGACTCCATAACCGAAAGTGGCCTTATAAAGGAACTAAAAGCCACCGCTGCCACTAGATCTCGTTTTCCTCAAAACCGAGAATCTGGAACAAATTTTGTTCGACCTTTTCATCAAATCGACAAACGCAATTTCACCGACCGCAAGAGGCCTTATTCAGGCCCACAAAACGAAACCATCAAGCATTTAAAATCAGACGATTCATCAGGAACTTCACCAAAGCCTAATCATCCCCGACCAAAGACCGGAAAGAGATATTGTTTTTCTTGCAAAAAGGACAATCACGACTGGGCCCATTGCTTCAACAACCCAAACCGACTGAATCAGAACACCAAACCTCCAACCGAACGCACCGAACGTAGGGTAAATATCTGTAACATCAACCCTCAAGGGCAACTCATCCACCAAGGTACAGTTTATTCCTTTATTTTTGATTCTGGATCAGAAGCTTCTTTGTTATCTCATAAATTACTAACTCAATTTTCGGGTCAAAAATTTAAAAATCCGACTTATTTGACAGGAATTGGTGAAAATAGGATAATTGTTGATGAACAAATTTCAGTTAACGTTACCATTAATAATATTGACATTCCTGTAGTATTCTATATCGTTCCTGACGGTGTAACCAAACATGATATTTTATTAGGGCGAGACATTTTAGCCGCCGGAATTTCAGTTAATATCTTAAAGGATCGATACGAAGTTTCCAAAACGGAAAACGAAATAGGATGTTCTAAACAAAACTATTTGAAACGCAAAGAACCCTCTACCCCAGAGAGAGGGACGAGTCAAGAAACTTTCCGTGCAAATAGTAATAAAAATGAACACCTGTGGCCTATCCCTTGTCGAACCCCTCAAATCGACTTTCAGGTAGAGTCCCTAACTGCTACTGAAGGCCCAGTCACCCGTTTTCCAGTTCTTCAGGGATCGACAGCTAACAATCCATCTTTGGAAAAATTCAACCCTTCTCTTGAAACTCTTGATACAGATTTAGAAACCGCTGAAGATCAAAACAAGCTAAGATCAATTTTACAGAAATACGCTAGTGATTTTACCCGAGGTTTACCAAAACGTCATGTTACCACAACAGAATTTAATATAAAATTGTTCGATCCAAATAAAATAGTTTACAGGCGCCCTTATCAACTTCATTCACGCGATAGAGAAATAGTACGGGAATATATTAAAGAAATGTTGAATGCGGGAATAATAGAAGAATCGAAAAGTCCGTATTCATCACCTGTTCTTTTGGTGCCAAAGAAAAATGGAAAATTACGTTTATGTACTGATTTTCGAGAAGTTAATAGCAATACTACACCTCTTCGATATCCAATTCCCTTAATTCGAGATCAGATCACTAGATTAGCAGGACAACATTATTTTACATCACTTGATTGTGCATCAGGGTTTTATGCGATCCCTGTAGATGTAAATTCACGGGAAATATTAGCTTTCTCGACCCCCGACGGACACTACCAGTATCGACGTATGCCGTTTGGTGTACGAAACGCCCCTTGTTTTTATCAACGAGCTATAACAGACGCGCTAGGTGAAATAACAAATGATTATTGCCTAGCATACCTTGATGACTTGTTAATTATTAGCTCAACTAAAGAAGAAGCGTTCATTCGTTTGGAAAATGTTTTAAAAGCTCTTTCAAGCGCAGGATTTACTCTGAATCCTGACAAGTGTAGCTTTTTGAAAAATTCCACAACATATCTAGGCTATCTTATCCAAAATGGAGAAGTACGCCCACATAACGATAGAATAAAAGCACTAGTTGATTTACCACCCCCAAAAGATCGTACAGCCTTGAAATCATTTCTTGGCTTATGTTCTTATTTTCGAAACTTCATCAAAGATTTTTCTAAAATTTGTTCACCCCTGTACGAACTAACATCAATAAAAAATAAATTCGAATGGCAATCTCGACATGAAGAAATTAGGCAACATTTAATTTCTATTTTGACCAATGAACCTGTACTCACAATTTTCGACCCCAAGTATCCGATAGAAATTTGGACTGATGCAAGTACCGTTGGTTATGGCGCAATATTATTCAATGTCATCGACGGTAAACGTAAAGTAGTTGCATACTTTAGCAAACGGACAACACCTGCGGAAACCAAATACCATAGCTACGAACTCGAAACCATGAGTGCCGTTAAGTCTTTCAAGTATTTTGAATGTTATTTATTGTACCATAATTTTACTTTGATAACTGATTGTATGTCCTTTCAAGCTTCCTACGTTAAGCAAAATTTGATTACCCGAGTCCATCGTTGGTGGGCTTATTTACAGTCGTTTGATTTTACGATTCAATACCGGCCAGGATCTAAAATGCAAACTGTCGATTTCCTATCTAGATATCCCGTAGGACCGTCCACGGAAATAGATATCTTTGAAACATCTGTAGACGATTATCATCCTAATCACATTTCGGATAATTATAAAGTTATCGAATCAAACCTTCCAAAAATTACTGACAAACAACACAATCATTATATTGAAAAGAAGGTAGATTTGATAGAACTTACTGGAGATTGGCTATTAGTGGCTCAGGACCAAGATAATGAAATAAAATTTATCAAAGAACAATTAAATCAAAATCGTCTTACCCCTGATTTAGCTCGAACTTACCAAATTCATGATGGAATCCTATTTCGAGTATTTCAGCACAACAAGAAAACTAAACAAGCCCCAATCATACCGCGTAATTACCGTTGGATTATAACTAATTCAGTTCATGAGTCAATTTTACATCTAGGTCTGCCTAAAACTAAGGAAAAGATTTTGGAAAAATTTTGGTTCCCGATACATGAGCAAGTTTGTCCGAAAATTCATAGATAATTGCATAACCTGCAAAATAGCTAAAGGTCCTTCAGGTAAGGTGCAAATGTCACTCTACCCAATACCAAAAAATGATGTACCATTTGATACCGTTCACATTGATTTTACAGGTCGCCTAACCGGGCCAAATAACTCACCTGAATATTATATTGTTCAAATTTGCAGTTTCACAAAATTCATAATGCTTCATCATACTAAAGTTGTAACAGCAAAAGCTGCAATCAATGCTTTGTCAGAATTGGTACACTTGTTTGGAGCTCCATCTCGACTAATTTATGATCAAGGAACTAGTTTTACCGCCACTGCCTTTATCGATTACTGTCGGCAAAATAATATTAAAACCCACGAAATTGCTACGGGAGCTAGTCGTGCTAACGGCCAAGTTGAACGCTACATGAGTTCCATTACAAACTTAATAACAGTCGCTCAATGTATTAAAAACCAATCGATTCGACAGTTAGCTCCTCGAATTCAACTTATTTTGAACTCAACTGTACAAAGAGTAACGTCAATGTCGCCAATAGAATTACTAACTGGTCGAAAACCGCACATTCCTGGACTGATAGCACTTGATGATCGCATTAGCCCCTCAAACCGTTCAAACCTTTCTGAAATTCGCAAAGAAGCAAAAATTAACATAGATCGCTCTTCAAATTACGAACTGAAACGTTTTGTTGGTAAAACTGCTCCAGTAATTCCGTTACAAGTAAATGATCTTTGCGTACGCCAACTGGAACCAAGAACTATTTCTAAAACTAGCCCCAAATATAAGGGCATGTACCGAGTTGTTGATGTATTACCTAATGATAGGTACTTATTGGAAAATCTCACGACGAAACGTCGATTAAAATATTCTCACGAAAGAATTCGAAAAATCAATCAAGACATTGAACTTTTACCACAACTGTTGGATGAAACAGAATCTGAAACTTCCTCAACAGAAGATTAAAATAAAACAAAAAAAAAAAAAAAAAAAAAAAAAAAAAAACCCAAAACACAACTTATGACAAACACAACATGTCAAAACACAATAACACACAAAAACACAAAATAGTACAATAGGTGCCGTTTTTCGGGTCGATAATTGCTTTGATAATTGCTTCTGACTCGATTCCTGATGCATGTCATAGCATCTGAATTCGATTCATGATGCGTGTCATGGCGAAATTGACCTCCAAGGCGGTGGCAATATCATTTAAACTGTACCTTCGAGGACACTAATCCTCGTTGATGGTTTTATGTGAAGCCTTCGATAATTTACTAATTTATGAATTGCGAGGTGACTTTGGATCCGATCCATGATGAACTCGACAATTCCTTATTGAGGTGACTTTGGATTCGATCCATGATGAACTCAATACGATTAACACAATTGAGGTGACTTTGGATTCGATCCATGATGAACTCAATTGAACTTTACACAAACAATACATGAATTGCGAGGTGACTTTGGATTCGATCCATGATGAACTCGACAATTCCTTATTGAGGTGACTTTGGATTCGATCCATGATGAACTCAATACGATTTACACAATTGAGGTGACTTTGGATTCGATCCATGATGAACTCAATTGAACTTTACACAAACAATACACGAATTTCGAGGTGACTTTGGATTCGATCCATGACGAACTCGACAATTCCTTATTGAGGTGACTTTGGATTCGATCCATGATGAACTCAATAAAAATTCACACAATTGAGGTGACTTTGGATTCGATCCATGATGAACTCAATTGAACTTTACACAAACAATACATAAATTGCGAGGTGACTTTGGATTCGATCCATGATGAACTCGACAATTCCTTATTGAGGTGACTTTGGATTCGATCCATGATGAACTCAATACGATTTCCGCAATTGAGGTGACTTTGGATTCGATCCATGATGAACTCAATTGAACTTTACACACACAATTAGACACATTTTAATTATTTGATTTTGGTTCCAACCCACAATGAACTCACGAGAAAAAAAAAAAAACATTTTTCAGGCGATCAAACGAATTTTATAAAAGCTATTGTTGACTGATTCTTTTCATTTTCCAATCAGTACTGAGTACTTTTTTTTTCCGCCAGGAAAGGCCGAGTGGACTATTTCCTTGAATCACATAATTACAGAAATAATGATCATTATTCTTTATGATTTATGATTCCTTTGACACAATGTTATGTGACAACAACACAATATATGTTTGTAATCTCTTTTGCTTTTTATAGCTCAAGCTAGACCATCCAGCAAAAACACTGGACGATGAAACCAATGAACAGCTAAAACACAATAATTGTAATAATGAAGCCTATTAGGTCCAGCCGGGAGTTTTTCCTCTTCCAGGGATTGCTCTTTTGGGAGAGTTTTTCCCTTTTGCTCATTATCTTCAGTTGCCGATACTAAGCATTAGGTTTTCTCTCCACAGGCTCAAAATGTATTAGACACAACTCCATAGGTAGGACTAGCATAGGTTTTGTTAGGCAATTACTGTAACAACCTTCTCCTGTACTGTACTGTAATAACCACCTGTTTTGTCATCAACCCTGTTTTTGTCATAAAACCCTAATTGATCGCTGTATTGCATTTCAAACATTTCCTTATCACGTGGGACCGTGAATTGTCAGTCTGGCCGTATCGGGAACCAAGAACAGCCTAGAACGTCCCCACCGGACCGCACTTGAGCGGTTGGCACCCTTGTCACCCCCTCTTACCTACTTTTGCTTGGAGTTGTGAGGCTTCAGTCTAGTTCTGTCATTGAAACCAATATAGCCTTCTGTTCGAACAACAATTGTGTTTTAATTGCTTTCGCCCTTCTGAAAATCAAGATTAAACTCGAAATACTTGTGAATTACAGCACTTCACATCCGTCAGTTTATCCGTACCGCAGTTTCCCTGTCCTCTTTCCCCCCTTAACCAATCTCTCATCGTGGAAAGTGAGCAGAAAGTTGCGTCAGATGTACGAGGGTTACACAGCTTGTTTTTTTGTTTTTTTTTCTTCTCTTCTTTCGGTCTTTTCGCGTGTTCGCTCAAATAATTCAAGAGGGTTTACATTATTAGTTCGAGAGGCGGATCGGAGGAGCGGTAGTGGGCGGACATTTTCACCCCTCCTATGCATTCTTCACGGTATTATGCAATCGGGAGAGGAATTACTGAATTGCTTGTTTGGTGTTTCAAACATTCATCATTATATTTCCGACCGGCTGATCATTATATATTTATCACCTTTCCGCGCTCGGAATAAACAATAAACGCGAAAAAAGAGAGGGAAAAGCTGATGCGACAACGTGTTTTTTTTTTGTTGTCCCCTATTTTTTGTTGTTGTTGGTAGAAAACACTTTTTCACCCGAAAGTCCACATGGTAATAACTTTATGAATTATCAACACCGACGCACGGAAGTGAGCAGAGTGAATTTTAGGGGCGGTGATTTTTTAATGAGACCGATCGCAAAATCCAGGCTTTTACCGTGGCTCGCGTAATACGAACATCAGGTTGACAATGGGGCCTTGAATATTTCATGAAAATTCGATTATAGGACGAGGGTTAAAAAGGGTGGGCAGATAAGATCACTGAACCACCAAGTTGAAATATTGAAAGTGTAATATAATAATAATTTATTTATTACAATGGTAACAACCAAAAAGGTCGAAACCAGCGGATTTTTGAACGATCTCAGAAACCACCCCGAACTCCTCCGAACTATATTCCGAACAAAAACAAATTCAATTCAAGTAGGTACATGTTTATTTTGGGGTTCGTGAGAAAACGATCAAAATCAATAAAATATTTTAATTACTCGTATTTAAAGTATCGTGATTCATAATATTTCATCCAGAAAAAGCCATTCCTGTCGGTTGTAGAATCAACGCTCCTGTACTTCTCCTCAACGCTCCTCTACTTCTCCTCATCGCTCCTACTTCGTGTCTATTCTAATGTCTATTAAGTACTGTTTTATTATGAAAATTGAAATTAATTTTTGTTAAAAAAGGAACTTGGGAAAAACATTTGGTCACGATAATGATCAAACTGAGCAAGGTTTTGACAAGAAAAACGCCCAAGTCCCACTTGGGGATTAGTTGATAAAATCATTAAGAATTTGAATTTTTAAAAAGGACTACTTCAAACAAAAACGAAATTATATTGGAGCAAAATATAATGATTTCTTTAATAAAAAATAAAATAATGTTTTCCCAACATGTACAAAAATAATTACCCTACCTACTCCTCCTTTAAGCGACTCTAATGGCAACTAACTCTGTTTTGATTTGTGTTCTTGCCTCGTTTATAGTGTCTAAAGGACTACTCGTAAACATAATTTCACATATTATTTCTCCGTAATGAATCACAAACTCTGAAATTTTACTAGTCAATGGAATATCAAACACTCTTCAAGTACTGAAAGGGAACTAAGGAACGGAATGGTTTTTCATAAGTGTGATTTGATAATATGTCTACATAGTGAACTAAAGATTTTCGATTAAAATCGACTACGATTGCGAGAGTACCTTTGTACCGATGTTATTGGCATAATCACCCTCCTCGCTTCTTTCCGAGTAAACCTTGAACGCACACGGCGGAGTACGGCGATGGAAATCACAGACTATCATCTCCAGTACGTGTATTTCACGATAAAACCAGTTTCAAAACAACGTTCGATAAACATTTTTCTGGCTCCAACAAAAATTATCAAAACAATTGTTTTCCTTAACAAGTCTTCTCCGATTGCCCTCCATTCCAGGAAGCAGGAAAATATTTAAGCAGGAACGTTCTATTTACATGTACAAAGAAAGTGGAAATACAAACACCTCCAACAACATCGACATGAAATAAGGCAATTTCAAGTTTTTCAGCTTCCATTAGGTTTCAAGGTCTATATTTTTTTCTACACTTGATGGTTCGGTTAAATACGTCGGGTCACTTATCTGTCAAATACCTGTATTTGAGAGTCGAAAACTAATTTTAGAATATTAAATTTCGAACTTTCATTTTGGGGGTTTTTGAACGCTTTCCACCACTGTGGGCCGTCTTATTACTTATATATGGTACCTATGTATATAATTTATGAAGCTTCTGAGGGCCTCCTGGATTGAAAATTTATAACTTGTAAAGAGAAATTACAACGGAAATACCATTAAAACACGAAGGGGGAATCGTTAAGGAGATTTCCTTCCACCACGGCGAGCTTCATGTCATTTAAGCCCGTTTTAGCCCCTCGTTGCCCCCCAACCGGCTTCACAGGAAGTTGGTTAGCATCCTAATCTGATTCTACCTCTCACCCCTATTTCCACCGTTTTAATTTCATTTGGTTATACCGAATCAATTCAGAGGGAAACCTAATACGGAGGTTTCGCCCTCCTCCTTCCCACCAAATTGGCTAAAGGGCGTTGATGAAGGGGAACGGTAAAGGAATTCTCATACCGCCGATTGTTTGCGGGGGGAGCCCCCCCCCCCTCTCCACCAACACCTGGGAAAGTCGGCTTTTCCGCGCCCTCAAGTTGTTGGGCAGAGTTTCAAATTCAAACTTCAACGTTCACGAGGTGCTCGGGAGTTATTTACAACTCCGTATGAATCACAACTGCCATCGAAAGATTATTATAATTGCTGGAGGTGGAGAGAGCGGATTAGAATAATGACACGGCAAGCTGTTGAAACTTCGAACATCCAAGCTCCCCTCGAAACGGGAAGTTGATAATAACCGCGATCATCAAACTAATGTTTGGTTTAACCTTCGGAACTACCTTGCTCTCAGCCGACAAGCAATTATAATACCTGGCCTAAATTGTTAAACAACAGACTAGGGATGCAACATCGGAACCAAATAATCGATTATAACATCAAACGATTAATCGTAAGCTAATAATTGATGTGACCAATTAATTGGTATTGAATAATCGATGTTTGATTAATCGAAAGTAAATAATCGATTTTTTACGTACTTATTTCAAACGCATAATTATTTGCTTTTCTATGGGTTTCTTCGTCTATAGGTGACGACCTATGTTGAATAGCATAAAACAGTTTTTTATTATATGTAAATGGTGTTTTTTAAATTATATTTTACCACAAACTCTTCTTGATGGCCATAAAAAAATCTAAAAACTAAACTTCTAAAATCCGAACTAAAACCTAAACCGTTCCATTTGAATTTTCTCTTACCACTAGGGTGGGGGGGGGGGGGTTTACCTGAGGTTCAAAAAACATCAATTTTTCAAATCCCATTGTCAACAATTGTCATTTGAAACGGTAGATTATAATCGTAAAATCTAATTAAAATTAATCAATTAATGGGTCAAATAATCGATTATCCGATTAATCGATTATTTATTTGCATCCCTACAACAGACCCAATGCAATCAATTCAATTTTATCGGGATTTGGGACACTTCTATTTGGGACACACTAAACAGACATTTCTGACTATTCAGCACACTACAACATCTCGTTCGAGTATAACATCAATCAATGCCAGGACATTATTACACATTCATATTGAATACTCAATTGAGAGTCTGATTCTCCGTTTTCCATATTCACAGTTTGCCTTTGTTTCCTTTCATATGTTTTTTTGTTGTTGATTTTTTGAGTTTTTTCTGCTTTTTCTTAAACGCAAGTTCTCTCGTAAGATTTCGAATTTTAGTGTTCAATTTTCGATAGCGACTTCTACTGATCGCTGTTGGGTCTGGTATTTGATTTCCAGTTCGCTTATAGTGTTGAAATTCTCCGCTTTCAGTTTGGTTGTTAAAACGTCTTTTTGTCGAATTTCAATGTCTTTGAGAATCAGTTGATTTTTAAGGTTGGCTATGCTCTGCTTGACGTCAGCTAGTGTTTCGCGGGTATCGCTGTGGTGATCAAGAGCTCCGTGAGTTACTGCTATTTGAGGAGGCGGAATGATGTTCTGAGACGTTGAGGGGCACATTGATGATCGGGAATCACATCGATCGAAGCTTTCTCCATCACCACAAAAATCACTATCGGGCGTTACACTACAGGACCTACAAGAGCTGGTAGATTTCTTTACTTCATCACGTAGAAGACTTAGTGGTGCATATGCCGCAGAGACTCTGCTGCTTCTAGGGCCACCAAACCGGGGACCAAATGCTGTAAAAGAGTCACCGAGAGACACAGCAGAACACCTCGACCACAAATTGGCACCATCAGGTGCTTCAACGTAACAGCTAGAGACTGATCTTTCGGCACCTCCTGCTGCATTGTCAAATATTTGACCACAAGGACTGCTAATTTCACGAGGACCAAATAGAGCATACGGAGAACTGGTTGGTGTGCAATAACCAATAGATTCAGCAGAACGTTCCGACCAAGAGTTGACAAAGCTGGGCGTCTGAGAAACCTCATTTGAAAACCTGCGAAACTGCTCATTTCCATCATCCACATGATGAGGCACCTGACTCGAATCCGTTGAATGAGGAGTCGATATTGCAAACTCACTACGAGGCCATTCGGCCAAACTGGTCGATAAAAAGCTGTAACCGCTATCAGGCGTTTGAGGCACACACTTCGACAGTTCGCTCTCCACAGACGAACGATGCAGTGCTGAAGACCGACCAGTTTGGGAAGTTGATCTAGACAACTCGTGACACCGTTCAGTGTTGGATGAAAAGCTGTAACCGTCATAAGGCGTTCCAACAACGGGTGGGACTCTGCTAACTGAGCTACCGCTACGATAATCTAAATATCCACTACCATAACCTTCACTGATGCATCGCGCATGACCTTCGTAATGGTTTGAATAAATGCCCTCCTGCCATCTCCATCGCCCATCGGCTCTTCTTCGGAGTTCCGTTCTCATTACGTCACTCCAGCCATGAATCGTTGAAAACCGACTTGATTTGAAGCAATTACGCGATTCAATAGCACGAAGCGAATCCCTTCCATTATGTTTACTCAATCTACCGAAACGACTGTTATGATACTCATCACTCATACCATGCACCTCATGATGTGCCTTTAGGCTGTTGAAGAACCCCGAATTGTGATTCCACCAATTAGTACAGGTTTCAATGAAAACAGTGAGATCTCAAGTAAAAATTCTGACATCACCATCGTGCTCAGCATTATAAAACCTTTAAACTGATGTGTCACTTGTAAGACTTTAATTTTGGGAATTTATGGGTAATTCTTCGAAAATTTGCTAACATGTACACTTGAAAACATTGTAGTAAAAATGTTACTACTTTTTTAGATTAACAAAATAATCAAGAGTGGAAACACTGAGCTGATAACGCACAGAAATCTATATAATTTTCATGAAATATCTCCGGAATCCCTACACAAGTTGTTTTTTCGGAGGGAACTTTGAGTTGACAAATCCGTCGAAGCATGAGTTTTCAGTTACATTTATTGAAACTGCCGCTCCATGTGCCAGAACCAACCCTAAAAAACCAACGCTAGATTAATAATTAGTTTTTTATGGAATATATTCAAATTTATACTAATTATTAGTATAAATTTGAATAGGTTTCATAAAAAACTTATTACTCAGTAGGGCGATACGACTGATACGAGTCGTATTTATCACAGACCAAAGTCGAATTCAGGATAGACAAGAGTCGTATTTGGGAGAGTCTAAAGTCCTATTTAGTACAGATCTTTGCTATACGAGTCGTATCTGTGCTTAAGATTTAAATATATATTAAATTTAAAATATATTAAGTATATTTAAATCTGATACGAGTTGTATTTATCACAGATACGAGTCGTATTTAAATCTGATACGAGTTGTATTAAGCGCGGATACGAGATGCTAAATTTAGCACAGAAACGAGTCGTATTTAAGTCTGATACGAGTTGTATTTAGCACAGATACGAGTCGTATTTAAGTCTGATACGAGTTGTATTAAACACATATACGAGTCGTATTTAAGTCTGATACGAGTTGTATTTAGCACAGGTACGAGTCCTATTTAGCGCAGTTAAAAACGTGCAAGATGACATATTGTGCGAATGTTTGACTAAGAAACCTGGTACAAGTTATTGGGTCGCCCGACCAGTACCCAACGTCTTTATGAAAGATTCACTTGACCAAAACAACAATACCAAACACTAATTCTTTCCTTGAAGCAACTAATACTGTTCTAGTGGTACTCACTAAACTATTTATAGTTCAACGATTTATAAATTCAACCCCCTGTAATATTGGTATATACAAGCCCAATATATAAATATATTCAAGTTCTACGTCTCAATATTAGATGTTTGAACGTATCAAGGAACGTTACTCAGCAAATTCTAGGGGCTTTAGGAGTACAACCTGAAAAATGCCTGTCGAGTTTTTTGTGGAAATACAATAATTTATAATATTTTAGCTATTTTTCAAACGAAATAATTTGCATTAAACCAATTGGGTGGTCTCTATAACGTGTTTGAGGTTATTTTTTGAGGCATTACCGCAAGTTCTGCTGCTAAGTTACAGAGAAAACATCAGGTCAAGGAGTAGCAGTTCGAGTATTTCCATAAGAATGCGCTTCAGGCGAACATTATACTAGTTGATGGGCTGTTGAAGTTCTCACGATTGGTATTTTGATTCGTTGGGACTTTTGAAGCTCAAACCGAACTCGAGCTGATGCAGGAATGTGCGATTCAACAGTCGATGCGATTCAACTGAAGGAGGAGCGGATCCACGAATTTTCCAATAGCTGAAAAACCTCTTCGCCGGAGACCAGGAAACTCCTACAATTACCGCGTAGATCTCATCAGTCAATCAATACCTTTCGCCTAACACTCGAAGGGGATTTCAGACCGGATTATTTTTCATCGAGTTATCGATGAGGCCCTCCCCACATAAATGGGCTGATGGATCGATGGGTGATGGTCGGAGGTGATTGGAATTAGCGGACTGGAAGGTTATGCTCCTTGCTATGACCTCCGGCGCTAATATTCGGATGGATTTGCCTGGGGATCGAGGATATAAGGTCGGAAGGCTCGTCGAAAGTGGAGGGAGTAGATGAGGAATCGTTGATACGACAAATTTCGATGGGAACCCGCTAAAATACCGACCCGTTTGTCTGCGATGAATCACTCTCTCGATCATCGAATAAAATCTTGAATCCGTATCTTTCGGTTCGCCCAACAGATCGGCTAGGCCTATGGTAGTGATTCCTCTGAATTCAGCAGCGCGTTCCAAGTTCTTTGAATTATATATTTTTTCAAAGAACGGGCGAGACCCTTTTGAGACGGTAGTTTAATTGTGACACAAAAATTACCATTCAGTTATAAGGGTACTCCGAAAATTCGCTCATCAAGTTAATGCTACTCCAACTTGTATTTTGACCAAACATCGAACTCAAAAACGCCCCAATCACTACGACGATAAACGATCATATAACTTAATTAATTTATTTCATGCATGTTTTCATTCATTCGAGACCCCCATTTCGAAAGCTGAGCTCTAAGCAATTTTCACTTAAAACGTTTGTGGCGCGGCTTGTAAACAACGATGTTCAAAATATTTTGCGTTGAAATTTTAAACGTAAACATAAGACTTACAGGTTGTAGTGGAACGCAGCATCGGAGAAACACAAACTTCCTCAGAGAGAGCGCTACACGTTTTTCGACATTCATTATTTATCAAATTTTGAACAAAATCACTTCCCCCCATAAAACGAAAAATTTACTTCTACACTAATTTGAAATACACAACTTGCACGGTTTCGAGTATTGTGGCGGCCAAACAGTCACCTTTCAGTTGGGGTGGGTTGAATTCGACTGTCAGCGATCTAAAATGATGTCGAAATCATTTGGAACGTCAGTAAAAAAAAACGTTTTTAGCGCTAACTAAACAAACAATATTCGACCTAATTTCGAGTTCAGTTCCGTTCTACCAACTGATACGTACTGATTCTAGTTCATGTTGATGATTTATATTCGGTTCTACCTTTGAGCCTTCAGTGCTAACGAATGGCTGATCGTGGGCTCCGAGCGGTCTTGAAAAATGCCCCAATCTATTCCCGTTTGTAATACGGCCCCAAAGATGAGTGCTTGGCAAAAAATAAGACCATAATCAAGAAAAAACCGCCCAAAAAACACTTCCGAAATGAGACATTTCCATGTACCGAAGTACACGTATCTGCATGTGGTGTAGGTACTCAACATCAGTTTACTGATTGGCTTCATCGTTTGCATTGAAAGTTGGACGAGTTTATATTTTTTTCAAAACTCGGGGTTTTCAGAGAGAAAATCACGTTTAATGCGCGCGATGGGGATCTGCGTAAAACGCGAAAATAAGAACCGGAAATATGACAAAGACTGTCAAATCATTTTCGGCGGTTGCCACAGTCATTCGAGATAAAAATTCGGGGGGAAAAAAACAGAGAGGAGGAAGGGTTTGGTGTTTTTACAACGCATTGCCGTAACCCGTTGCGGAAAACAACGCCAATTCCCGTTTCTCCCTCGACAGAATTACGTAATAACGAATCGCAATTAGGCAATAGCACTCCCGAATTAGCATCCCCCGCCGGCCAAATCCCGGTAGGTAAGCAATTTTCAATCTAATAACAAAATGGTGGCTTGGTTCACCTAATTACGGGACCCATTTGCAATTGTAATGGCGATAACCGCCTACCAAACTTCGTCCGCAGGTTTTACTTTTCCCCTCAGGGGAGGAAAAACAATTTATAAACTCGACGAAAACTATTACTCGTCGATTCGAAGCGGTGAATCCGTTATTGAGCGATTCCATTGTTCGAACGGTATTCAAATATTGACGGAAGGTGAACGATTTTCGAAAGCGATCGGCGACTATATAGTGGATATCCAGGTGGTCTCCAGCGGTTTGACGGTTGTTTTCTTTCGTGCCACTTTTGGGTACAACTCATACCTCGCGGAGGTGTAAGAGGGTTTAACGGCTTCCCAAAACCTTTAAGGTTAGAAATCCTTCAGAGGGAGTGCTTGTTACAGAGAAATCTCAAAGATCATTTTACTGGGTAGGTAGCTAATTGTGTCAAAAACTGTTTTCACTGACACCTCGCTTTTTTTTTAAATTTGATAGATAGTTGGACGAATCGTCTATTTCAGTGCAGTAGCAACAACCTTTTCAATTTTTTCCAGTTTTTGTTAAGAAATATGTAATGAATGGCTGCTGTGTACCCCTGAACAAGGGGGGTTAGGCAAGATACCCACCCAGAGGCACATGAGCACAGCAACCATCACAAATATCAATGAATCTCAATGGATATCAATGAATATAATATCAAGATAAGACCCATCTCCCTAACACGGGCCCATAATAATATAATGGGAATAGTTATACGGATTGTATTCTGAGCCCAAATCCGGGGAAGCCGATGTAATCTGAGCCCAACCCTTCCTGCTGGCCCAACCCCATGATGTGACAATTCAGCCCAGGATGCACTCATACTCGTAACCTCCACAACTCGTTCACTGTGAACTGAGCCCAAGGAACCAGTTTAAAGTACCTTTCATTCCACCAAATAAAATGACATACTCGTACACGGTATATTACTTGTTTTCTTTTGAAACACACTGACAGGTACACATAACATAAATTAGAGGTGCAAAATAGTGGGTGCAATTTTCAATCCACGACACCTCAAGCATTCTGAATCATATAAATCAAAGTTGTATTATTTTCATCAATGGAGTAAATAATCAACAAAACATGAGAGTGAATCCAACTTCAGCCTAATATTCAGACTACTAGGGATCAGCTACCGGTGGATTTGCGATATCGAGTTATAAATTTATGTCTACTCATTACATGGGATCTGTTAGTTATCAACTATCCCTCAGTAGTACTACTATTCGTACAGTTATGGGACCCACAGAAGGTAGATTTGTACAGGAAACAGTAAATCGTTGTACTCGTAGAAGAATTTGCAGCGTTTTTGCACTCATCTTTGTAGTAGAAGTGGTTAGTTGAGGTTAAACGAGGTGGACACGCGTGAATCACAGAAACTGCCGAGGCTCCGCAGGAAAGAAGATAAAAAAATTGCAATCTATTAACCGGGAAAAGGAACTTCCAAAGGGAAAAAGTGGTCGAAAAAAGGGAGTTTTCTGGCTTGTTTCCAGGATACGGCCGCTTCCCCGGGGTTTTCAGGATGTCATGGAAGCCCTTCCGTCCACCGCCCGAGCACGAAAGGTCCCTACAGGAGTTAAGTCCGGTGGGGCGGCAGGTTTATTTGGAGGCGGCACGAGGAGTTTACGTCGCCGGCCTTTTCCGTCGGCGGACCCAACCGACCCCACACAATGTCACATCCGCCTCTCTTGACGGCAGGAGATGGCTACAATTGTCAAAAACATCCAATGCCATTTTATTTCGTCCTCTCCTCAGTTTTCATTTTAGACCCAAAGCCAACGACGGAGTAAGACTTACTCCGCATCCATTTGTCCTGAGTTAAAACACACCAAAACGCAGTGCATTTTTTTCGACGAATCCGATACTTCTTATACGTTACCTCTCGAAACGTCAAAATAAAAAGGGTGAGACGTTCATTAAGAACCACCCTGTATAGGTACATATGATTTTTTGTGGGTCTTTTGGCTGTGAATTCAGGATGGTCTGGAACGCATTTTGGTACAAAAATGATTCGGAAATTCGAGTTTAAAAATTGTGAATTTTGAAACTTCGCTAGCATTTCCCAACACCAGTACACCTGGTCACTTCTAACCTGCTATAATTATTGCCTACTTTTCAATAACACTTCGGATGAAATTGAAGTTGAAAAGAACTAAAATTGGAAGAAACTATGAAAAAATCATTTTTCACAAGTTGACGACGATTTCCACGTCCCTTCCCTCGAACATGCGCTGAAGTCCTCCTTTACAACGTTGAAAGGAATATTTTAAAGTTACAGCTCGTTGAAAATGTTTACAGCTCGTCGTAAAAACAAACTAAAAAATAATAAAAAATCTCCTCTCGTTTCGGGGTTTGCTCCCTAAAAACCGCAAAAAACACGGGTTTCCGTTCCCCGGACACCGAATGGGTTTGTCTTTTACGACGTCCCAAAAAGAGAAGGAAACTTTGAACGACCGTCCCCGAGAGATATTTGCATGTGAATGAGAGCCGATTGAAGGTATCGCGGCGTTTTCACCCTCGGAAAACTTCGGGGTCTGAGGACGGCCCTGTGGACTCGGGAGGGTCTCAGTGAATAAAGGATATGAGATTGAGGTTAGTAGTCCTACAAGGAGGAATTGAATTGTACAGTTGTGTACTTCGCAAAATTGCCCGAAGTGAATTTGAGGGCATTTAAATTTGTCTGGTTCTAGTACGTAGTAGTTCGATTGCGCTTCGAAAATATGTCGTCTTTTGACATTTTATGTCTTTACTCTGGCACTCGAAAAACGTTACACAAAAGCGTTACACGAAATCGTCACGAAAATTTCTGATGATTTTCGCTTACAACCGATTCGTTGATACGGAACTTTATCTTCGCCAGTTATCATCGTACAAAAATCGTTCACCACTCGTTGGATAGCTCTCGATTTACCTAACCATATTACGTTAACCACTGCGGAGTGCGTGGCCGACAAGCTGCGGTATGAGCGTGATTGTTTAAATATTTGTTTACACACAGGTGATCATTCTCAATCATTTATATTGTCTATACGAATGCAAGCTTCATAATTTATGATGAACCCTACAATTAAGTATAACAACTACGCTACTGGGGTAGGTGATGTAGCATTGTTCGAAGGTTCTTGAATCACTTCTTTAAAGACATAAAATGTCCCAATGTGTTGCAGACTCGTATGCAAGCATTTAATTCTCGACTGTATCAACAACAGGATGGAGTTGACATTCTTTTGACATTTTCATGTCTTTGCTTTGGCACATAAACTGAAACGGGAAAAATTTGTTTCCTTGATTCACCCTTTCCCTCAGATCACGTCAGAACACAGCGACAGGTGGGCCACTACGTCAGACGCTCCTATGACGCACGAGCCTATGACGTCAGACCGCTGGCAGGAGGCCAACTAATACGTCAGAGCCTATGACGCACGAGTGTATGACGTCAGACGGTTGGCAGGAGGCTAATTAGTACGTCAAAGCCTATGACGCACCAGCGTATGACGTCAGACGGCTGGCAGGCGGCTAACCAGTACGTCAAAGCCTATGACGCACGAGCGTATGACGTCAGACGGCTGGCAGGAGGCCGACTAGTACGTCAGAGCCTATGACGCACGAGCGTATGACGTCAGACGGCTGGCAGGAGGCCAACTAGTACGTCACTGCCTATGCAGTAAGAGAATGTCGCATGCATCCTGAAATGCCGTGGGGAGTTGGTCTGCCTAAACTATATCCCCTGGATCAGCGACAGAGTACACCTATGCGCTCTATGTAATAGAAGAAAAAGAGAGGATACGGAGCAGTTCTTGGCGAAATGTCCAATACTTGCGGGCTACCGAAAGATACAACTAGGGTAGAGAACAATACCCAGAGATCAACTATGGACATCCTGAAGGAAAGCACTGTGCAACTTTGTAAAACAGGCTTGGTCGTACTGAAGACTACTAATAAACGTGTTTAATTATAACTAGAAACATATAGACTCGAGAGAGAAAATAATAATTACACGTTCAACAATAAAATTTATTAAGAATACTTGTGTGCATCTTCAAATTATTTCACAACACCTTTAATCGTAGAATAAGATCGGTCTGATGAAGAAAACGCGGCAAATCAGCAAGTCAGTACAGATCGCCCTTCTATGTAGATCACTGTCAGTATCCTTGAGGGTCTATAATTGTCTACAGCTTTTACAGTTAGAACCCGAAAAACGTTGGAACTCACAGGTCAAAACTACTTCCATCAAAATCATTTCGTCAATACCAGTTTCTATTAGAACTATATGGAATGACAGTGACTTTTTTTAAATTTTTTTCGTGAGAAGAACTCACCATCAGAATAATTAAGACAGAGCGACTCCGTAAACCGATCTCTGATTGGCTCCCGAAAGCGGTGCATGAAAGCCCGGTGAAAAAAAACCCGATCTAATACAGAAGTAAGTATAAAAGATGAACAGACATACTCGTAGTTACCCGATTTATTAAAGACTTCTAGCACTCCAAAAGTAATTATATACTGTCAATCAATACCGGCGATGGGCCTTTACTGTTAGATACCGTTTCATCAATCAATATTCCTTGCAGGACCGCAGTTCCTCAACATCCTGAATACGGACGAATATTGGTCGTCTTACCAAATTGTCCCAGGACTGGGTGGGATTCGTCAGAATGGATTCCTCACAGGTTCAATTCATGTTTTGTCTATGACCACACATAAGGTAGAGTAAGTTGACAAAAGGGAACCTTCTTGTTCAGTCTAAAGGCTGTAGTCCTTTGATGCTACCAATTAAATGAATGATTATTCAGTTGATTTCGACAACTTTGTGATTATTCACGTGCACCCAAAGCCAGACATTGCCAGCAACGTTATGGTTAGTAATACGATTTAAAACCCAAAAAACGATAATAAACCAGTCAGTTTTCAAAACACGTAGGGAAGTTGTCACTAGAGTTGAGAAGATGGCAGACAGAAAAACATGAGAAACGCAAGATACGTGAGGTTCCTTTAATCACGTTGTTTTTGTTTTCAATCTTGTGAGGCAGTTGTGTGTTGCTGAGATTGTAAACAAGGAAAAATCAATTACTCATTTTAATAAAACTGTTTATAGACAGTACGGAGGGAGTCTTGTTTGTTTGAGGATTGCCTCAAAAGCTCTTAGAATTAATGAAAAATAATTAATTCGGTGGCTTCACGACTGGTTTTGATTGACTTTCATAGCCGTTGCCCGTGAGTGATAGAAACTCCTATTGGAGGTGAATGTATGACGGAAATGACGCCAATGACTTTACTGAGAAAACTACGGGTACTTGTCTTGGAGAAGATCCACTCGATATACAAAAATTAGGAGTCCAGAAGTGGTAAAGACGAATATCGTGGCAGCCCTCGATAATTCGTCGGAATGACGGCTCGTAATAATTTGAACGCAACTGACGAGGTACTTGTGACTATCGAGAGAGCCACAACACAAACAAATACCGGAAAGTAAATGTGTAATCGACACTTGAGGTTTTTGGGTCAGTGGGGTTGGTACTCCATTGGAATCCTAGAAAACGATTTATTGGTTTACTTGGATAATTTTTTCATCGCATCAAATTTCAGTCAAAACTAGCAACTCCAGTGGGCAAATAGAGGGAACGACCATCACGGACACGCTGGAATAACGGGGGCACATGGATTTTTCCTAAATTCGTTGGGTATGTAACCATCCAGAAAATGAACCCATATTGGATAACAAATTGTGATAGAGTCAAAATATCTAACGTCCGACTTCCCCACTTCAGAAGAAGTAGTCACAGCGCAGTTCGCTGACGATTCAGCCGTTCTTTCAGTCGCCAGATGAACAGAAGGAGCACAAATCCCCCTACAAGACTTCATGGGGAGGACACTAGAGATTGAACTTTAACACCAACGAATCTGCATTACTCAAGTTTACATTACGAACATCAGCACAAACACCAACAATACACCACAACGGTCATCCTACCATCCTGTAACTGTTACGCATAAAATATCTGGTAGGCAAAGTGCGAGACAGAATTCGAACTCTCAGACACCTCCTGGACCACAGATCCACTCTAACTCTCTCATACAAACGACAGAACACTCATTCGACCAATATGGCCCTATGCTTGCGGGATCTGGGGAGCAGCTGCTACTACACACATAAACAAGATACAAGTAACTCAGAACAAAGCTTCGGTTAATCACGTCAGCACCATGGTATGTGCGGGGCAGTACCCTGCATACAGACCTGAACATTCCCTGTGCAGCCGAAGTCGTCCAACACAACTATATCAACCTTCACCACACTATGGCACATCACAAAAATAATAACCATCATGGTCAACAATCCACCAGAAACAAGCCTCAGAAGACGACTCTAGAGACGAAGACCCCAAAATTTCTGATCACCACCCAACAACCTTTTTAATGTGGTTTTTTCGTGTCAACTTATCAATGTAACAATAATGTTGGGCTATCTTAAGCGATACATAAGCAACCTGCAGGAATCGTACAAACATTTCGTGAGAGGCCCCTTCAGATCCATTTTTTGTGACTAATTGCAATTCTTTTTTTTTTTTTTTGCATTTAGCGTGAGTAAAGTATATTAAAATGGAGTGGCACTCAATGCACCCTCCTGGATTAAGTTAGCACGGCTTCAATCTTCCGCTCCAATAGCGACAACGAATTTGCACCACTCTGTCATCTTTTTCGTTCCAAAAAGGCGACAAGAAAGACGGCAACTGGAAAGTTACCAAGAGATTTTCATTGTATCGACGAGATTCCCCCGACAGATCGCAAGGACGAGAAATAATTCTTAAATCGATGACGGGGCGGAGGGGCGAAAGCGATGGGATTTTTCTTCACCGCCGCCGCTTTGTAAATCGCATTTTAAATGCTCGGATGAGCAGAATAAAACTCCACGCTTTGAATTGGTAATACCGGAGGGAAGAGGGTTTTTCAAAAGGCGGGGAAGGGAAATTTGAAATTGAAATTTCTTAGTTTCGCATGACAATAACCGCAGTTCCACCGGACTTTCTCTCATCTACATCCCCCCACTCCCCTTCAGGCTTCTCTTTTTCTTTCGTCTTTTCCGAAAGAAAGAAATTATTCGAAGAATTTTTATAGCGGGTGATCAAACGGATTGCCCGACAATGAAGAGAACGCTAATTCCGTCGATGTTCTCTCCGTCAGCGCCGTTTCCCAATCGCCACGGCGCCGTTGGAAATTATTTGGCGTCTCTTAAGAGTCAAGAGGATTTCGGTTTATTGTTGTCAATAATGAACCATTGGAGTCGACCAAGAGTGAAATTCAACACCCCCTGAAGTGTGTTGATTTACAATACAAAAGAATATTGTTTAAAAATTGACCAAGAATTTTGAAATTTGGCATGCAGGTTTCGTTAGGGTGGCAATGGTTTGAAGTGACAAATTTGTACGAAAAACTATACCATTTCATGTAACATTTTTGAGATATGAGGTTTTGAAAATTTCAAAATTCATTTTCAACCCCGTCCTATTGACCGTCAGCTGTCGTTGCTGAGGAGGTGATGAAAAGCAAGGTTTTCAAATTTATTGTTTTATTTTTATTAATATTGCAGATTATGGAGACTTTATTAAATAAATTTTGTATAAATTTAAATAAATAAATTTTGTTTAGCACATAATAAACACCATGTTTGGAGCTTTGGTATTTTTGGAGTTTTTACTTCACTCACCCAAAGAGACAACATTCCAACTACACAACTTAATTCTTCAGGTTTCTCTAAAAGAGCATTTTGATGTAACTTGTTATGGCGTTGTTTCAACATCTAGTTTAAGGTTAAATGTTGGTATCTCTAGCGTGTTATAGTTACAGTCGTACGAGGGCAGTAAAACCTCAAACTGTTAACAAAACCCCTTCAGAAATCCCGACGTCAACTAAATCCGTGTTACCCGAGACGGATGAAAACGCGTTCCACGTCCCCAGAACTCCGCTAAGCGTTATATCAAGATTTCCCTCTCTCCGAAACCGTTTTTAGGCGACTACAAACAGGCGGAGCCCTCCGAGAGAGTTAATTCGCTTCGAACGCCCTGACAATTTCCGCTTTTCCCCATTGAAAACGGAGGGACGACTGAGTGGATAATGCCCTCGCATTCTGTGGCGTTCAATTAACTCGGGGAGGTTATGGATGCCTTCTGGGGTTATTATGCCGGAAGCTATAACCGGCTACCGATACCTAATGGGGTTCTATTGTGGAAGGGTGAAAAGTAGAAGAAAAAACAATTTTTATAGGGCCGTCCCTAAATGGGTCGTCAATCCACCTCACGCACTATTTACTTAAAAGGCGCTTAAAAACAACCAATTAACCTTAGTATTCCCTCCCTTGTTTTCAACCCTCTACACCGTTAATGGTTCAGTATTAACCCTTTTGGTTCACCGTATCTTTGGACTGAGTGGGAAAATCAATCACTGCTTCAGTAACCCGACGATAATCTAATTACTAACGTTAGATTGACTTCTGGATGCCTCCAGACACGCCCGCCAATCTCCTTTTTGGTTTAAAATCATGTCTATTAAATAATAGATACAATTTCCCCAGATAAACGAAGATAACATCACACTTCTCATTGGCAAATGTTGGCTCATCTAACTACACACGTTTTCCATCCAACAGAGTTTGGCGAACGGTAAGCCAATCAGCTCCAAGGGGCCACTGGCTCCTCCACGGAATCCTCTCTCCCAAAAAATTTAAAAAACGAGCAATTCTACCCGATCAAACCCAATTTACTTGAGTCATTTAACAAGATTTTTTAGATCATAAATAAAAATAAAATTTAAAAACCAAACGATGGTAATTGTTCCCTGAGGAGCGGTTGTGCAAGGACTAGTGACCGCTACCACGTTACTGAACAGGGTGATCTATAAATACAGAAAAGCGATAAACCGACGTAGAAGAATCTGCAGAAGAAGGTATTAGCAGCAGGTTAGAGATTGAGTAGTAAGCTTTATGATCGTGATGATGGATCATGAATATAATATAACTATCAACAGATTTCATATTTTTATTTTGTCGATAAAATTTGCCTAAATACGATGTTTTAACCTGGACAAGTGGACTAGCAGCGTTTTGGTTTATTATCTTCGATAATGAACCATTGGAATCGCCCAAAGAAAAAGATTTTTTAACCCTATGTTTCTCTTTGGATCGTCTAAGTAGACTCATCCAATACCCACCAGAATAGGGAGTAGGTAGGTGCCTTGTTATGTGAAGCCTACAGGGTTCGTTATTACAAAAATACTTTAAAACCCCGTTCAACAGAAGAAAAAGACGAATTTCCGAGTCTCGAAGAATTGTGAAGTGTCTAATTATTTATAACTAAAGTGGAAACCCGAGTAGGGCGGAAATGCGTAGGGGAAACAAAGTGTATTGATCAATCTTGACCGGATAATGACGACTCGGACCTTTGAGGGTTCTATCGATCCGATCGGAACTTCCGAAGAGGGGGAATTCGAATAATGAAAATGACCCTTAATAACAACGAAGTAAAAAAGGTTACCTACTTCTTAAGATGTCGAAATCAATTCCACTTACCTGTAACAAAAAGAAGAACAAACGTTAGTGGATCTGTGTGGATTATTGTGATATAATGTAAAGAATACAATAATACAATAATTTCAAAGGATATTCCAGATCAACAGAAGAATTTCAAAGAGATGTTTTCAATGGGTGCGGCACAATCCAAACAACCCCAAGTTTTCAATGTCTCCTCATGCCCTGCATCAACCCTTCTGATCATCATCCCACGTACAATTACGGTTATAAACCGCTTTGAAATACTGCGGTACGAAACGAGTATTTTTTCGTAGCATCATTATAAAATTCGAAAATCAATACTACGTTCCAAAGTCCCTAATGATCGATTTTAAAAGTGGGTTTTTCGTCAGGTCGCACAAGTGGCGCTTGAAATGGTCAGCTAAAAGGAGGTGCGTGGTGCAGGTTGTGATTTGAATTGTTGTGATGCGGGCAATCGCTAATCGGTATTCGTTTGTAGTAAAAATTGATGATTCTAGAAAAATGAAGAAGAACACAGAAAACACGGGAGGTCCGTGAAGTAGGTCATGGAATTAATAAGGAGGTCCGTGAGACAGGTCATGGAACTAATAAGGAGGTCCGAGATGCAGATAGAGCTAAAACGGAGGTCAAAGATGCAGGTCATGGAACCAATAAGGAGGTCCGAGATGCAGATATAACTAAAAGGGAGGTCCACGATGCAGGCCATGGTACTAAGAGGGAGGTTCACGATGCACGTCATGGAACTAAGAGGGAGGTTCGCGATGTAGGTCATGGAACTAAGAGGAAGGTTCACGATGTAGGGCATGATACTAAGAGGGAGGTTCACGATGTAGGTCATGGAACTAAGAGGGAGGTCCGTGGTGCAGTTAGGACTAATAGGGAGGTCCACGATGCAGGTCATGGTACTAAGAGGGGGGTTCACGATGCAGGTCATGGAACTAAGAGGGAGGTCCTTGAGTCAGGTCATGGAATTAATAAGGAGGTCCACGAGGTAGGTCATGGAACTAATAAGGAGGTCCAAGATGCACATAGAACTAAAAGGGAGGTCAACGATGCAGGTCATGGAACGGAAAGGACCATAATGTCCACGTAGTTATTCGAAAAGCTGCGATACGAGTAATAGCTTCTGAGAGATTTGAAGTAAAAATAGATGATTCCTGAAAAATGGAGATGGTCGAAACAACAATACATTGACACTCATCCCTACCACATAAGTACCAGTCCTGGTCCAATGACCTCTATTTGAAAAATCCGTCAATTTCGGGCGAATATTCACAGATAAGAGTCAAATTCGACTAACTTCTTGAACTCAGAAATTGCCATTTAAACTAACTTTCGATACACCTAAATTCAACAGGCACTTCGGTAAATTGGTACCTATGTAATATGCCTTATTACAAAAACACGAAGGTTGTCTCGTTTTATTACTGGATAATAGTCAGGTATAGAGTCATCGTTGTACTTGTATATTTTGTAAAATGTGTATTTTATTTAAATGAAACTAAATCACGTCGTGGATTAACATATTCATAACAGGTCCGTATTTAAGAGGAAATCACTTCGTATCAAAAGGTCTTTTTCCCCCCATGTATACATATTTATATTTCAAACAACCTCATTTGGAAAAATTACACTTTCCTCACGCTCCGTCCAGCGCGTATTTTTAATATTCATTGAAAAAAGGCGTAAAAAAAACAAAACATTTTTTTATTTTGTTTTTAAATTCAAAAATCGTTACGGAGGGCGGAGAATGACGGCAATCACACATTTTACGAGTAATTTCACGTCTGAGGGTTTTTATGAGGCTGAGGAGCTGGTTCGCCGCGGAATCGATTAGCTGATTAGAAAAGGACGTTGAAGGCGACGGATCGTGCAGTGGCAACCTGATTGTTGAGATAGTGGAATTGGTTCGTTTCCATTAAAACCTCGTTTCAATTTTAAATTGTCTCACAAGTTGATTGATTGATTGAATGAAGCTTTATTGATCAGGGTCACAGTTGAGACTCTTTGTTTCACCGTCACCCTGGAATGGTTGTCACAATAATTGTAACAACCATTCCAGGGTGACGGTGAAACAAAGAGTTGAGGCCCTGTGACTTATTCTCATAATTCTCATATTATTTGCTATATTAGTATTTTATTTTTTGAAATTCATGAAAAATAATACATTTCTGCTCAATTTAAGTGACTTTATTCTTCAATCACGTGTCTAAGCTGCTGCACTAACAAAAATGTACAAGTCAATACAGTACTCGTCATACGTCATGATTATGTCTCCAGCTGAGTTTGGTATTGATGGGACCATCAGAGGGTGAACTCCCAACTTCTCACTGAGTAAGTGAAACTATTGAAATGCTCAATAATTGTCCAACACGATTCGAACAGCGGTTGCTCCTCTAGAAAACCACTTCTTATAAATTAGGGTGTTCGATAATCAAGTAAGGCATAAGATATCGTAATGAAAAAATAGCCGATAGTAATTATTCGTACGTGAATTTGAATAAACATTCGAGATCTCACATATTTCCTCTTTCAAAAGTAGGTGAAAATTTCAACTAATTTTAATCAGCGTCAACTTGAAAAGTATAAAGAAAATCACAAAATACGGGACATTTGCTCCCTGTGGCGTCATGAAATAAGGTGTTATCTGCCCGTTGCGTCAAGGAGTAAGTGACCTCTGCTACCCGTGACGTCATAGAATAAGAGAAATCTTCTGCCCATGGCGTCATAGAACAAGGCCTATTATCGGCTTGTAACGTAATGGAATTTTTTCTGCCCGTGTTATCACGTAATAAAGGACATTTTCTGCCCTTGGCGTCGTGGAACAAAGTAAATGTGAGCCTGTGCTGTCGTAGAACAAGGGATACTTTTTACCTGTGACGTCATAGAATAACGAACTTATGCCGCCAGTGGTGTCATATAATACGGGACATTTGTTGCCTGTGGCGTCATAGAATACTGGACATTTGGTGCCCGTGGCGTCATAGTATACGGGCCATTTGCTGCCCATGACGTCATATAACTAGGGACATGTGCAGCCCTTGGCGTCGTGGAATAGAGGACAATGGCTGTCCGTGGCGCCATTTTCTGCCCATGACGTCATGGAATAAGGCCTATTATCGGCCCGTGACGTTATGGAATACGGGACATTATCAGTCCATGACGTCATATCACATTTAGGGGCCTCAAACTAACAGCCCAAAGCCGTAATCACGGGGCCACATCGACATACCGACGAATCACATACGAGTCTGTTCAGGTGTTGGATCCGGATTTTAACCCTCTCCACACGGCGGGTCCCCTTCCCGACCCCGCGCGTTTCACTAATCAGATGTTACGACATCGGAATTCAGTCGCTGTCGACAACAAACGACTGGCGGAGATAGCGTCGGCGATCCACACCAATTACGAATGTTTCTGAACTGTACATAATAAATATCAAAATTACGGTAAATTATCATATACAACGATCCTGATTACTACTCGCACCTCTGTGAATCATATTGTATATTGGGCTGCCAGCTCAGTTTTTTTTATTAAAACGACCGTTTTTGAGTAGATTGCGATCATCCACATCTCTTTGTTCCACATGTCTTTTGTTGATAAATACCTGGATAGATAATCAAAATTAAATTAGCTTTTCAAGTATGACGCAACATAAACTTGAATCGTACTAGTTGAAAGTGGAAAACATTTCTGGTTAAGAAAAAATCATTTCACCACCTTAATAAAGTAATAAGTGGACAAAGGATGATAATATTTCATTGAAAGACCCAAATTGGCATTCATCGAACTTCCACATCTGTGTAAACACTTGAAATGACAGTACATTGTACTCTATTCAGCAACTGACGTTATTATGTTTCTGGAATTATTGCAACGGAATAGAGAATTTAATTTTGAGTAGAATGAAACCAATTTCACATACCTACGACTGATACTTACGGAGATATGGACTGTTTTTGGGGAGAATATGATGAAATAACATGATATTTCACCACATTACGCCCCGTGGCTGATGTGAGTCACATCATGTGACATTGGGTGATTGGGTTTCAAGAATGTTTTTTTTTTTTATTGTGTGGTGATTGATGAGAAAAATTTTAATTATTTGGTGAAATAAATGGCAATAAAAATATTTCGAGTTCGAGATCGAAATATTTCTGTATGTCGAGGTGTTCTCCAACACGAAAGAATCGAAATGGCCCTCAATCTACGACGTCATTGTCAGAAAACACTCCTCATTACATGTGTTTGGGACGATAAAAAATCCGAGAAAATCCTGTGTTTTCGAGCGAAATTTTTCTAAAAAGTAGTAAATTACCGGATTGGCCTTTTTTGAGTCAAAGCTGAATTTCCAGTGATGGACACCGAACGTCACAAAACGGATTTGAATCGATCGAGACAAAACGTTGTGACAAAACATCTGAAAGCGATCGAATTGACCAATTGTCTACCATCGTAGTTCAGTTCGGAATCGTTGTACGCATGCGCAGGTTGGGCTTTGCGGTTACAGTGCAGTGTTCCGAGTTGGCAGTTGTCAGTTCTGCAGTCATAGTGCGACTTCTGTTGGCACTAAGTTCCAAATCAGGTCGTAAATTATTTTCAGAATTCGGGACTTAGCGCATGTGCATTGCCTTCATTGCTAATGTTAAATTACTTATTTATTGCTCACTGACAACATTGGACAACCAGAGGCTACTCCTCTGACGACGTCAAAGGCTGCTATTTTCTTCTACTTTTCTACTTATCCTTCTCCCAATCACTGTGGAATAAATAATTGAATTATTTACTTTTTGTTATGTTACGAAGGTACTCAGCTTTTACTCCATCAAATGTGCGAAGATTAGCTACTGTCTATTATTTTTGTGTATTCTTCCTTCGATTGTTCCTTTGTTTGCAATAGTTGTATTTTAAACAACCCATGGCAATTACAGTTGTACTTAGTTTTTCCTCGCATCTTGTAGTAAAGGCCTGAACGTGCAAAAATCAAACTATAACATGAAACAATTTCTTACAATGCCATTGTTTTTAGTTTTGGATAGTACCTTCACCCCTTTTAACGTCCAATCGCCGCTACTGATCCTTACCCAAGTTCATATCATGTTTTCCTATAAATTCATAGTTTACTACACTAATGAACCGCTGAACGTCTCCCGCATCATCGGGTTCTCGAATAGTTCGGAACTCGCGCTGCAGCCGAACCTTTTGAAAATTCCGTAAAAATCCACGAGAGACGTTTCTTTGTCAGAAATCAGTCGAAGAATCGATTCGTGAAGCGGAGGCAAGTGATTTGTTTCATTTCTGAACACTTCAAGTTATCGGGGAAAAAAATGATTCATTTCCACGTCGAGACGAAACTCGACCCAGTTCTTCCCCGACGGGACAGCGAACGCGTCTTGACCGGTTTATTTTTAAACGAACAATTTCTTTCTTGTCCACTTCCCTCGCACAACTCGAGCCAAACGCCCCATTTTGGTTTATTATCTTTGATAATGAACCATTGAACCCCGAACCATTAAACCACGTCTGTACCCAATTGTGAGGGTATATGAGGAATTCAAAGTCCAAGTATTTATAAAACAGTTCTTGTTGATATTTCACCGTAACGCTGAAATAGTAACTTACAGTACACATCACGAATATTTGAACCGGTTTCGCCTATTGCGAAATGTCGTTCTACCTAGACCCGCTTCATCAGCTACTACGAGAAGCCCACAATATAAATATATAACCATGTATGGTTTAAATGATCCATCGAGACGTTGACTCCCCCCTAAAATCCCCACTGCTGTGCTCTAGAAATGTGTGCAAAAGAAAAATTGGCGATTGGCTTCTTAAAATCGATACAGTGGCTGTAGAGAGGATAATTTACAGTTGTTGTTAAGTTATAGAAGTATTCAATTCAGTACCTACGTCAGTGTAATATTAATTTATGTTCCAATGAGTAGCTTGGGACTTCTATTGTGTGGCGCCACAGGCTTGTTGCCTATAGTCTCACAATTATGTTGTTGGTATAATTGTACTCCAGAAACATAATTTCCTTTTGTAAATAGTATAATGCACAAAATACTGAATACTTAAAATAAATAAATAAATAAATTGGAATCGCCCAAGAAAAAAAATAAAACAAATAAAAAATCCCTCATACCTCGAGGGTTTACGTTTTAAGATAAGTAGATTAAAAATATCGAATAAAAAATAAAATTCCGTCCTTCTACTCAATTTTAGCGTTTACCCAATTAGCGCTGTGCCAAAATTACGAAATTTGGTTTCGAACCAACCCCACAATGATCCTTGAAACTTTTCATAACCCTATGTCAATGGGAAAAGGTTAAAAACAAATTTTGAAATTTTCAAAAAGTCAAAACTCGAAAAATTTAAATGGAACGTTATGGTTTTTAGATCACATTTAATTGGGTTTAATTTTTAAACAATTTCAAGACATCCGGAGGTTTTTGCGACCAGCCGTTGGTTCAAAATGGGAGCTCAAAGTTGGAGCAGAATTAAAGTGGTCAACATGAGGGTGAATCATGCGGCAGCCTGTCGGGTCAATATTCATACTGTCCCAGCTGATTTGAACAGCACAATTTCAGATACCTACCGAGTTAATTATTAGATAATAATTATGATAATAATGAATAATCATTTACACTAGTTTGTAATAATTATTCATAATTAATGATCATTCAAAATTTACCATTTAGTGATCTAGACAAAAGGGCGATCTGCATAAAGAAGATAATAAACCGTTGAGTCTAGAATTTGCAGAGTTTTTCTCCCATCAAATCCCTCAAAATCCGGCGTTTGAAGCGGCGGTTTTTGTCGTTTGGCAACCGCCGTAAAAACCAAATTTGGGACGTCGCCCGGTATCCGAACGATTAAAAGCTCGCGTATTCGTCTTCCTCTTTCTTCTCATTTGGTAAACGACCGTCGCGATCTAAAGGCGACGTTCCGATCGTTGTTGTGGCAACACGTCTCGAATAGTTGATCGAGAGCCAGCGACGTTATTAATAATTGAAACGAAAAACCTCAATACGACTCTGAGCCGAAGGTGGCGTTCGTAAGAGAGTTTTTAAAGAACATACGCAATTGCATGCAACAATGTCGTCACTGTATTTTCTTCGATTAAACAACCCCACAAAAAAGAAAAAAAAGAAGTGAAGTACCTACGCCTTTTTGCAATATAATATATTATGTTATCCGTAGTAATTTCGCCTCCCGAAGACGAATTTGCTAGCAGAAATTGAGAGAGTTAAAAATATTTCGAAATCAAATTATTTCTAATTGAATCATTTCAATTTGGTAGCATGTGGAATCGCCGAACGAAATTAGTATTTTCCGAGTTTCTACGTTACATTTATTGGGAGACACAAAACACGTGTTTTTCCAGAGGCGCAAGCGCCATCAAAAATCAATTCAGCGCCCCGAAAATCTCAGGGTCCTTTGACCAAATTTGACTCACTTGTCCAAGCGACTTCTACTGACAACCAACATTATGCCCACAATTTGACCCACTCATTGCTAGTTTTCTACGAAAAACCCCATATTGCCCAAATTTGACCCTTTTATTTGTATTTTAATCCAAAGTTTTGGCCAAATCAATATTTTCAACACATTGCTATATGATGCATTCACCCAGAATGCGACATTTTGATGTCCGGAGCGTTTTCCAACCCCATCACAATATTTTGAGTTGAAATATTTTTAATTATTTGACTAAGTCAAGTCTTGTCGTATTTGACTTTATCTAGAACAGCTTTTCCCGTTTTTGCGATTAATGAGTTCATTCAATAGAAAAAAAAAGTTTAAATAGTCAATTCGTCATTCTCCGTCCGTGTCCAGGGTCGACCTTCCCAACTTTGATGTCCTGAAAAGGGGGTTTTCGAGGTTAATCGAAAATTTGCGCCCTTTTGCTTCGAAAATCAATAGGAGAATAATATTATTATAATAATAATATTAATAGGAGAATAATATTATTATAATAATAATATTAATAGGAGAATAATATTATTATAATAATAATATTAATAGGAGAATAATATTATTATAATAATAATATTAATAGGAGAACATAATATTATTATGTTTGTCCGGACCTGTTACACGACGTGTCACCTCGTCCAAGATTTTTCTTGAATTTTGACGGACAAATCTGTTTTTTCCCGCAAATTTTCACCCGCAATCAGCTGTTCAGAACACTGGCCTGCAGTTCGTTTCAGTTCTTTTCAAAGCGTCTCGTCTTGGACGTGGCTGTCCAATCACCCTCCGTCATTCTCCCGTCGGTGATTTCACGGAAAGTGTTGGAAACAAATTTTATTCTTCGTTTTGGTGCGAAAGAGCTCATGGAATGTTTCAATTTCACTCCAATCAATTGAAAATTAAATTCTAAACCAAATTATAGTGTCCGAATTACTCCTCGACGTAACAACATATGAACTTATTTGGTTGGCGGACAGAAGGATATTTGTTTATCATTATTGGCTTGTAAATATGTATTCTTCCTTCTGTCAATAAACAATTATTATTGTTATTAAAATGTAAAAAGTTGAACCAAAATGTGGCGTGTTTTGAACAACAAACGGGACTTTTGTTGGAATAAAACTTGGAATTCGTGCACTGAAATGATGTAACAATCAAATATTTTTGGCTCATGTCAATCGAAGACTGTGAAATGAAATGGAAAATATGCAAACGAAATTTTGATGGTGAAAAACCGACCTCAGCGGCAGAAGATTTTGGGGACTTGAAGACTTTGGAGATGAGATTGTTGTTGAGGTTGACGTGAGGGACGGTGATGGTGGTGGTTGAAAGGGGAGTCGTGAGGGTCACTACGACCATCGGTGAGCCCGTCACTGGCGACCCTGTCACTGGCGACTCCGCCGTCACTGGCGATCCGGAGGACGGAGGGCCCTCCGGCGGCTCCTCGTTCCGCCTCAGGTTCCTACCGGCGTCGTCATCTTGCGAATTCCTTCTTCGAGACGTCAACACCCGTTGTCACTTTCCTCCTTTTTGTCACCTCTTCCTCCCCCAACCCCACTCAAGAAGAGAAACAAAAACAAACAACACGGTAACAACAACTCCCCCTTTCCCCTGCACTCAAACAAACCCGTTTCACTCGGTCACAACAACAAACCCGACTCAAAACAAAAACACAGGTGTTAAAAAAAAACAATACCGTAAAATGGATACGGGCACAGTGTTTTTAAAAGTAAAAGGGCAGCGGTGGACGGGGGGGTGTCTTATTGATCACTTTTTTCCACCCTCTGTCCAGGGAAAGACCCACGTGGGCGCAAGCGCTTTTCTACGCGGGCGATGTGGCGGGTTGTTGTTTTTTTTCTTCTCTCTCTCTTCCGAACGCGATGTCGGCGGCGGAGCAACGGCGGGTTTTAAAAGGGAAGCGATCCGCGTGCGACGGGTTCTGGTGTCAGACTGAATAAAAGGGGGGAAAACGGGGGAATCGCCCCTCCCTCATCACCACACCGGACCAGCGCCGCTGCCTCATCATCAACCCTCGTCGTCCTGACGGCGGCGCCGAGAGGGGGGAGGGAGGAGGCGACTAGACGCCCGCCCGCCACTACCTCCTCCTCGTCATCGGTCCTCTCCACCCCCTTCACCGTCAACGCCGTTTTTCCCCGCTGTAGCTTCACAGGCTGTGAATCACAGCGAATTTAGTACCAAAATGAAAAGTTTCGTTCATCCAGCATGAACTAATGAGCGAGTAGGGCTGTTCCGATATTACCGATATCAATGAATATCGATAATTTTGTTTCGATATATCCGATATTATATCGATATAGGAAATGCGATATTATCGTGATATCGAAAGATTATGGTGAATACCGGCTCACAATTTTTCTAAAAAACCCAAGCTAACAGACATATCCATGTCAAAAACTCTGCAAAATCTTGACACAACGAATCATACGAACTGTTCGTTTAATTTTATTTGTTTACCAGAAGCGTAATGTTTTGTGTGTTTTTTAATTTTTAATTTTTCTTGTATTTTGGATGCCAATAAATAAATAAATAAAATATTTATTAAAAATAAATAAAATATAAAGGTTTATTATCTTCCTTGTGCAGATCACCCTTCTGTCTATACCAGACTGTGTTGCAAATCGGCACGATACCATATTCTCACCGTACTCATACCATACAAAGTTCTTTCCTATCATACCATACTGCACACTACCAAATCATACCATACAAAATATTTTTTTCTTCTCTTATTATTATTATTAAATAATAATTATTATTAAATTTTGTTCTGGATGTATGTTTTCAATTATACATGTGTATAGGTATGTATGTTTCCTCTTCTCTTATTAATTATTCTTAGAGCGTCGCTCTTTAAGCTTTACCAGTTACCAGTCAAGAATTACCAGTTTAAGTATTACTCTAAGTACGAGTATTACCAGTTAATAAGTGTTATAATTATTTGGCTCCGACTCTTAGCACGAGTTATTTACTCCAAAAGAGTCGTAGCATTTTGTAATTCAATCTATTGTAACCTATTATGTTTTCTTACCAATAAAATGCATTTAATTCAAAGAAAAAATAAATAAATAATAATATACCATACCATACTCATACCATGTCATACAAACCGAGTGAATATTGCAATGTCATCCAGTTCTGACCTATTTTTAAAATTTCAAGTCAATAGCTCATCACCAAAATTTAATTTGTTTTATTGCAAAAAGGTATTATTTAAACTATTTCTAAGCGTTGAGCTATTTCTAATTCTGAACAAATAAAGTCGCATTTACGACAGTTTAATTATTTTTTACTTCCTGAGACATCTAATTTCTATCTACCTAGATCACCATCTGTCTCCCTAGACACTATCATTTTTTTTGAAATTTGATATCTGAAACCTGTGTGGGACGAAGCGTTTACGACAGTTTAATTATTATATTTTACCGAGTGAATATAGTAATGTGGTCAATCCCCGACTCATGGTTAAAGTTTCCAGTCTCTAGTTCACCGGGAAGATGAAAACCGAGTAAATATTGCATTGTGATCCAGTTCTGACTTATTTTTAAAATTTCATGTCAATAGCTCATCATCAAAATTTGATTTGTATTATTACAAAAAGGTATTATTTAAACAATTTTACAGATAAGAAACCGAGTGAATATTGCAATGTCATCAATCCCCGACTTACGGTTAAATTTCCAATCTGTAGTTCACTTAGAAGATGAAAAATAAACCAAAAGGTAGTTCTTTGTTGGGTGGCTGACCGACCTAACGGCCGTTTTGTAAGGAGGCTACAATCAAACTACAGCTTCATAGAATGAATAGCACTGAAACATTTTCCGTTGCTGTTTAGTGGTATCGCGTTACATTTTTTCGGGCTGACAAAAAGAAGGCATAGGTATCATTATTCCAAAAACCCCAAGCTAAAAGACATATCCATGTCAAAAAGATGACATAAGCATATAATACCTAAACGTCATCAAGGTCTTCAAGTCGTGGGCCACAAAACATGCCGCGAGCCACAAAGGCGAGGGATCGCGGCAAACTCGCCGGGGCCGCACTGCGCCTGCGCCTCATAATTTATTGTTAATCGTGAGGAGTCCTTTTCGGATCCGGATCACGAGTTCCGCAAAGCAAATTTTACATTATTCACTTCCAGCGACGCCGAAGCGGCTCCCGAAGTCGGTCCGTTTCATCCGTCGAGTTCGTGCTTCGGATACGGCGACGGTCACCGGTAAATCGCACGTTTCCGAAGCCCCTCGCGGTCCGAGAGAGCAGATTTTTTATTGTTATTTTTTATTATTTTTTTTTACTTCTGTTTTTTGGGGTTTTTTCGTGTTTTTCCGACCGCGCAGAGTCAACAACCTCGACGAAAGGGTCGTCCGTTTTCTTGGAGTGTTTACGAGGGCGAGGGAAAAGCGGTCCCCGAGGCGGTTGTTGACTGAGGCCACTGCCGCAACCGCAATCCCTCGACAGAATCCTTTGTTTGTTCGTCATATAAAACATTGAGAAGATATTGAAATTTAACGAACAACTCAATGGTTGCCTTTTCACGCATCCGTGTTAACTTTATTACACAAATCCAAAAATGGACTGCTAAATGGAGAATACGGATGAATGAGGCAAAGTCGGTCCATGTTAATTTCACGAACCGCAAAATTAGCTACTTGCCCGCTTACCTCAATGGCAAAGTCATCCCTTACGCCAACGAAGCGAAATATCTTGGGATGACGTTAGATGCGAAGCTGCGATGGAAATCGCACGTAAAGAAGAAAAAAACCGAACTGATTCTTAAACTCAGAAAAATGTCGTGGTTAATGGGCAGGCGATCAAAACTGTCTGTGCAAAATAAACTAACCCTGTATAATGAGTCCTAAAGCCAAGTCCTAAAGCTAGTATGGACTTATGGAGCGCAGCTGTGGGGCTGCACAGCTCAGAGCAATCGGAAAATTATTCAGCTCTTTCAAAACAGTGTGCTCAGGAGCATAGTTAATGCACCCTGGTACATTCAGAATGATAGACTCCACCATGATCTAGAGGTGGAATCTATCGATGAAACTATTAAGAAAATTGCCATCGCCCACCAAGAGCGACTAAGGGGTCATGTCAACATCGAAGCTGTCCATTTGCTGGATGTAAGTGACCTACTGAGAAGATTGAAAAGAAGGAAGCCTCACGAACTAACACAGTGAATGTGAAGTAATGAATTGTTCAACAGTTATCTGACTCAAAAATTAACAAGTTCTGTATCTTGTTTGAATTGCTACACGTAGTAAATAAGATCAAAACTAAATTGCTAATAAGTTGTATACTTGGTGTAATAAAAAATGTTTTAAAGGGGGGGAAAAAAATGTTAACTGTACCGCACCATAACATGGAGATATTTTCACATAGCTGATTGTGATACATTGAAGTGTAGGGCTGGTCCTGGAATAATATTCAATATTATTGAAATCGTGTGAGATGAAATATTTTGGGGTTGTTTTTGATAGTCGTCTGAAATGGGGGTCGCAAGTAACCGTGGTTACCACGAGGCTCAGAAAAATGATTTACAACAACAAAATATTACCTGTGTCCCTGTTAAAAAGGATTTATTTTGCAATTTTTCAATCTGTTCTATTATATAATATATAATATATTATATTATAATTATATAATTATTATTCCAGGACCAGCCTTATTATTATATAATATATTATAATATATGGACTACCGGCTTGGGGATGTTCGTATCCCACTGCTCTTCATCCAATTGTCACGACCCAGAAGCAAATAATAAGAATAGTCGCAAAGAAACGATTCTTGGAGCATACGGCACCGTTGAATTTTGAATTTGGATAAGCTAGTTGAACTGAATAATTTCTATTTCAATATGTCAATAATTCACAATATTCAATATTTCAATATGTCAATAATATTTCAATAATCTATTTCAATATGTACTTGCTTGATACAATAATTATTATTGTATCAAGCAAGTACATATTGAAATAGAACAGTTTTTCTAAACATTTGATTTCCACACGATTCCAAGTTGGCAGTTTTATGACGAGTACCTACTCATTTTCGCACTACCCTTGAGTATAACTCTTGCCGGGAATACGCGGATTCAATGTACTACGTGAATATTTGAGAACTAGAATTCTTCTTGAACCTTCAAGGTGTAATAGGAGATTGAGAAAACCTTTTATTGAAACTTAGTTAACTTAGTGAACATAATAATTATGTTATAATTATTATATTTCATTATCACGAATTAGGTATTTGATGTCATAATGGACTATTCATACTATGCACTGTACGACCTGAGACGTCACTCATCTCACTACCACGGGCTATGCCCATATAGGGGATTAGTTTCTGTAAACTGAAGTGGTAATGTTTTCAGTATGTTTCCTTATTGTGTTTGAAATGATATTTCATTTTTATGTAATATGTAAAAGGAATAAATAAATTATAACAAAAAAAATCAACAACCGGTGGATTTTGTGACTCAAGACCATCGAGGTACGAAAATATGACATTATTAATGTACTTCCATCCCCTCTCCCTTAAAACTCCCCTAAACCCCGTTGTAGTGCCCCAATTCCCCTCATCTACGACCTTAGCCTTTCAAATGCTAAGACAGATGTGTTGCCAGGACGGATTTGAACTTTTAAATAATATTTATATGCATAAATAAATATTATATATATGGGGTGTTCGCCAGTTGGTGTAAAAGAAAAAAATGGGTAGAACTGGACTGGAAATGGAGTAGAACGCCGCCAACCGCACCTTTCTATCTTAATCCGTTCCCAAGATATGATTTTTCAAAGGTTTTTGCAGAAAACCACGTTTTTCGCCATAAAAACCCACGTTACTTCACGTTGAAACAACGTTTTTCTACTTTTACTGCACATTCGTAAACAAAAACGAACTCCTAAGAACCGCGAATGGAGTTCAAGCATTGACAATTTAAAAAAAAATATTTGAAAATATTTGTACATTGTACTGCATTTCCAAAAAACGTGCTGGAAACTGTCAAATGTCAGGAAAAGTTGCAGATTTAATTAGCTTTCTACTGGTATGGTCTACTTTGCGAGTCTCTATCGATTTCATGGAGAAATTCATGTTTAAATGCGGAAAAACAGTAGGCACCTTCATAAATACTAGTACTTTCCAGAAAATTGAGATTGAGAAAACGAATTCTCAAGTATTTTGTGTTTGTCGTTGTAGTGATATGATTCAGATTGATAATTTCAAGGATATCAGAGCTAGATTAAATCCTCGTTGCAAGTCTGAGGTTATAATTATAATAATTATAATTATTATCTGTTCTGCTCTCTTTGAGATCACAACTAACAGGTAAACAGGTTCCGGCTTGCCAAAACAGACATTCATGTTTCGACTTTTGAACAGCTAGATTCACGTTTCGTCCCACTGTGCGTCGGTTCCGAATCTGCTCGCTTATTATTCTACTCTGGGTGACGTCAGGTCCCAAAACTTTGGATCGGCGATGCCCAAAAGTTGGACTCGTACCCAATTAGCGTGACTCCGTCCAATTAACAAGCAAAAACGGTAGAGTGACTGCAAATGAGAAAACGCCGAACTGAACCTTCGAGTGACTTTACGAACGTATAACGCGGTGTTTTTAATTTGACAAAAAAAAAGTCGTTTCTCATCGAATATCATCAAAAGTGCTGCTCTCACTTAATTAATCTCAAGGGGGGAGCTGTGAGAGTGAATGCACTCGGCCCCATTACGGTATCTGAGGCCTGAGGAAATCTTTCATTTCGAAGGGCCCTCCATCGCCCCCCTCGAGAAGGGACTCAGAGCGCCCAAGTGCCCACTAGAATTAATAAGCTGGCGAGGGGGTCAAAACATTTCGAGGACTTGTTCATGGCGTATGGACCCCCCTGGTTATGAGATATGGAGACCAACAATGTTACATCTCTCCAAAATGAACCCCAAAGACCGCTCCTTATGGAAACTTACAAAATACTTCAATAACAAAACACAATACTGCATCCCACCACTTAAAACCAACCAAACCACCGCCTTCAGCGACCACGAAAAAGCCACAGCCCTCACTAATCACTTCCAATCAACCCACCAACAGGCTGAAAGCAGAGGAAACTCGAGTGTTGTAGACCAAATTAACGCTAAAATCGAGAAATTTTCAGATACCCGATCAACCCACCACCTTAAACATACAACCTTAAATCCTCGTTGTTTCCCTTTTCTCTTGCGAAAATTCGTTCTCCCCACCCCTTACGCTAAGACACAAAATACAATACTATTTAAGACTACGAGACACTTACTTAAGGCCGGCAGGCCGATATTGTTCATATAATATTATGTACACGTAAATTTAAAGCAATGTAATACATTGGTACATACTATGTACCTTTAGGCCAATAAAATCTTATCAATCAATCAAATCACATGGGCGCTCTCCGTGCCCGAGTGGTTTAGTGCTTTGGAGTCCCGGGTTCGATCCCCGGGCTAGTATCGAACAATACGAGGTCAGTCGATCTTGAGTATTCAGCGTAGTGTACGACATTTAAAGAAGGTGTCCCCTCCATCTATTTTCCTTTAAAAGCGAGTTGAATAAAAATGTCAAATGGAAACTTCCCATGATTTTAGTTTATTATCTTCGATAATGAACCATCAGGTTGCAGTTCTTCTTCGTTTCGCTCGTGAGAATCATCAAGTCATTAAGTCGACGAGCCTCACGATGACGCGGAAAGGGGGACGTCGCATCAAAAGGATGTCGAGAGGGTTTTTCCATTGTATTTCCAACTGTTACAACCCTCATCAAGGACCGATGAGACGAAGAGATGCGTCAAAGATACGTCGCGATTTCATATCAGATGAAGTAGTTGGACGCCCTGAAACGGTTGTGACGAAACGACGGGGGACGACTTCGCGGGACCTTTGATCAACGGTGCGGAAAAAAAAACTCTGACAACGATCTAAACTGATGTTTTAGGCCTCGTTGATGTTCGCTTCAACGAGAAAATCGTTGCCCGTGGGCTGCAGATACGATTGAGGGGGTACTTGTAACACGTGAGAGCGCAAATACATTATGCATTCATGTCATCAACATAATTCATTATCATCCAGTTTCCGTTTTTTTAAGCGAATTTTAAAAGAATACACACTTTTCGGTACCTACGTGATTTTTCGAGTGCGCTACGTTGATGACGTCACAGCATTGAGAAGAGATTGGTTCCAAAGTTGCCCCTGAATTGTGATTCACTTCAAACACATGACAGCGTATACCATTGACTGTGGTACTATTGTACCAAGTTTAGTCTAAATAAAACTTTTACCTAAGATTTTGGCTCAGCGAAATCTTTAAATTCCTAACCTATGTTTAATGCCCTCAAATATCACGGAAAGTAAACATTTAATACTTACTGGTCTTAACATTTTTTTTTTCTCGTTCATTTATGAGATTGTGTTTGATCATCGTAACCATTTTGCAGTATTTTCTTTATTAATGCTTTGATTAGCTGAACAGGTGGGAAACTAAAAATCCTAATCACTTCGGAATAAATTCAGCAAGGCAATTTTAGATGAAGAAAAAAACTCCTGAAGCAACTTCCCTGATCCTACCATTTCTCAAGGCAACATCACTTAACCCACACGAGTTTTCGATCGGAGCATTTATTAATCTTAAATTAGGGCAGTTTACTTCTGGGGACTGCAGTAAGCTAAAAGTAGTAATTTTAGCGTGAAATTACTGTTAGTTTTGGAATAAATCAGTATTTCGTCTCTCATGAAAAGTTGGGGAAAATGGGTTTGTTGCTTCTTAAGAAACGAATTACTATTTACCTAATTAAAACAATTCAATATTACTCAATATTTGTTTTTGTTTCTTTCAGTAAAACTAAAAGACACGCTGTGCATTGGTTCAATATTTTTGGTACGTCAGTTTTCGAGTGCACTACATTGATGACCTCATTGCATTGAGGAAAAATCAACGTCACAAACGGCCCCTAAATAGTAATTCCGGCAATACTAAGATTTAGGGATCACTTCAAACACATTAACATTACGAATGGTGAAAATGTTTAATCAACGTAATTCATTATTATGCAGCTTTTGTTTTATAGCGAATTTAAAAAAAAAAATTAGCGACAAGATGAAGGATTTTTCAACGTGAAGATGTAAATGAATGCAAAATGAAGGCGCGGAATTCCAGAGGCTTATTAAAACCCGATCACCTAGCCAGCCAGCCCTCTGACGTCATAGGCTGTGACGTACTAGTTGGCCTCCGGCCAGCCGTCTGACGTCATACGCTTGTGCGTCATAGGCTCTGACGTACTAGTTGATCTCCTGCCAGCCGTCTGACATCATACGCTCGTGCGTCATAGGTGCGTCTGACGTAGTGGCCCGCCTGTCGCTTGTGTTCTGACGTGATCTGAGGGAAAGGGTGAATCAAGGAAACAAATTTTTCCCGTTTCAGTTTATGTGCCAAAGCAAAGACATGAAAATGTCAAAAGAATGTCAACTCCATCCTGTTGTAGATACAGTCGAGAATTAAATGCTTGCATACGAGTCTGCAACACATTGGGACATTTTATGTCTTTAAAGAAGTGATTCAAGAACCTTCGAACAATGCTACATCACCTACCCCAGTAGCGTAGTTGTCATACTTAATTGTAGGGTTCATCATAAATTATGAAGCTTGCATTCGTATAGACAACAATGTTTATATTATAAATTATTGAGAATGATCACCTGTGTGTAAACAATTATTTAAACAATCACGCTCATACCGCAGCTTGTCGGCCACGCACTCCGCAGTGGTTAACGTAATATGGTTAGGTTAATCGAGAGCTATCCAACGAGTGGTGAACGATTTTTGTACGATGATAACTGGCGAAGATGAAGTTCCGTAGCAACGAATCGGTTATAAGCGAAAATCATCGGAAATTTTCGTGACGATTTCGTGTAACGCTTTTGTGTAACGTTTTTCGAGTTATGTGCCAGAGTAAAGACATAAAATGTCAAATACTTTTAAGGGAAGGCATTGGTTTTAACATGTGCAGTAAGATATTTTTCAAGTGTACACACTACATGGATGACGTCACTGCATTGAGCAGATTAGCGTCACAAACGGTAATTCCGGCACGACTACAATTCAGGGGTTAATTTAAACACGTGACATCTTAAATACATTAAAATATGTACGTCAACATAATTCATTTACCTCTGCGTGGTTTTTTTTCAGCGAACTTTAAAAGAACACTAGGAGTTTGATGACGTTATCATTAAAAGTGCACTAAATCATGATGTCATTGCACCAAAAAGAGATCCGCCTTTCCGACATCCCGCTTGGTTTTGATACCCCATGTATCCGAGGAATACCAAAGTCGTAACACGTCTTTCACGACTAGTTTTCTCATTATTTTCTCTAACTTGAAACATCATTAAGACCAGGAAAAAATGTTATTCACAGTTACAGGTTGAAGGACGAACGTGATAATTAGGTAACGAAGTAGGTATTTCCAAGTTTAATTAATTTGGTTTTTCTTTTATTTCTGTGGATTTTTAATTGGGGTTTGCTGTGGCCATTAACAACTCCAGTGCAATAGGTATGATAAACAAAAGTGTATCACAAAATGGAAATGTGCAGTAAATACCAGATATTGTAGGCTAATTATTGTTTAATCAAGTAAGTAATGTGTAAGTTATCGTTATTATTTTTTTTTTTGACATGTCTTACCGTTGGGGGTCATCCAAATTTTCCGTCACGCAATAAATGTAACGGTGATTTGTCGCAAATAAACTTCGGTAGCAACGAAGAAACAAAATATTGGCCAGTTTAGCCATTTATCTAGTGGGTGGAAATGGGCAAATTTTAGTTAGATGTAGAATGCTAAAAACTATTTCGTAAGTAATAATTGACCGGTAATCAAGGGTCACTAGACAAGAAGGGGGGAAAAGTGCCTTAATCTACCAACCCAATCAATTAATATGGAATTATTGGGTGATCTACTCTTTGTCAAGTATTATCAATTAATTCGTATTTCTAAACTTGAGAATGCTCATTCTTCTACATTCATCACAGGCATGATAGAAGGAACCGAATAGCTTCATACTTGAATACCTATAATTACCCAATAACTTTAAGATTGCATATATTTAAATGAGATGTTCCAAACATCACATTTTACATAAAACCAGTTATTTATTCAAAAATTCGCTCTTATAGCCATGCTGCATGAATGCGGATTTCTGTTTTGATTTGTGCATATAACACAGAAATTGTAACGAAGAAATTGATGCAAATTGAATTAAAATCATCTGGTGATGTAGGATAATGCTCAGGACATCCAGGAGCCTATGTTTGAATATGTTTATCCAGGAGCCTATGTTTAAGTTTGAATATGCATTTTTAATGTTTGAATCTAACAATAACCGAATGAAAGCACAATATTCAACTTCTCATATTTCCCTTCAACTCCATTTTCCTCTGAGCATCAATGAATTATTACGTAAATAATTATACTTACTGAATTTTCATTTTATTGGCAATTGGAATTTACAGCACCAGGATATTTTATTGTATTTCAATCGCGGTTTAGGGTCGACTGATAGCTCTGTGAATTTGCACAGTGCGGCAGTGAAATACCGGAACTCTTTTTAAATTCCGCCTCCACCTCGTCGAAAATTACAAATTCCTCTCTTAATTTCCGCCTTCCTAATTGCTGTCAGAGCTATTCGAGCTCCCTCCGATATCCATTCGTGCTTCCGCATGTAATTCCCTTCGTTACCTTGCGCACACAACCCGGAACGAACTGAGCCTTTTAGGACGGCAAATAAAACCGCCCCCTTTTAGCAGCATATTGTAAAATGCTGAGCAACTCTCCAGTATTTCTCGTCTTTTGGCGGCTATTCGGGATTTGGTAGCGGCGGAGTCGTTTCGATGGTGGTACCGAACATGAAATACGTATAAGGCGACAATCGAGGTACCTCGATAGTATAGACTGATAGTATTGAGTGGATTGAAAGATATTGTTGATTCAAGGGTACAAAGTCAAGTAGGTACCAAGGTTTCACCATCACGCTGGATCATATTAAGTGACCATAAGTCTTGAAATATTTAATATCAGTTCTACCTGGTTTAGAAGAGTGGCCAATCCCTCAATTGTCACAATCCCACAGTTGTGACAATCTCATCTATTGAAGTATCTGTTTCCTCTGTTGCACCTGCAGAGAGCTTTTCGCTTCTTTCAATGCTGTTGGCGGGAGCTTTTTGCAAGGCTTCTGAGAATAATTCTCAATTATTAGATGATACAGGTAGTAGTGGTGGTAATGAGTACTTAGTGGTAATACAGCAGTAAAGTAATGAGCCATTTCAGGCTGGCTGACATCGCAAAAGTAAGGCATCTAAGAAGTATATAAGTATAAGTATAAGTATATAATTACCGGTGGTCACGAGTAATCAGTAGTGGTACAACTACAGTGAAGTTATGCATTAATTCAGGCTTGTTCATCTGGCAAAAAGCTCCCGCCAACAGCATTTAAAGAAGCGAAAAGCTCCCTGCAGGTGCAACATAGGAAACTGCGGAGGGTGAAAGGGTGAAAGATGTTTTCTAGATATTCCCACGAAAAGACCAGTTCGTTACACGGCACCACTCACTTGTTTTTTCTTCCCTTCCTCAAATCAAGGAACTTTAATGGAGGACTGCGAACTAGAACACCAGCCGCTGTAGTTCAGGAGCGTGTACCGTGGCATTCCTCCTTCATGATCTCCAGCATACCGCCACAATTCAAACGCTCGCATTACTCAGGGCCTAGGTACATATATTTGCAGTGGATGCAACCCGAATTCCGCCATTGAAAATACGCACCGAATCCTTGTACTAGGGATGATTATTTTCTGTATACACTATCCTTGTCAGACCGTGAGTAAAAATTAATGTTGTCTTCGTTCAAATTTGCTTGCCTCACGCTCATTGTGAACGAACGGCTGGTCATACAACGCTTTGAGTGGTCTTAAGCCATAATACGAATGAAGATGTATTCAAATTTGTACAAAAAAACCGTTCTACCCAAAGTCTTCCAGGTGTGGCGTTATGAACGTTTAAACTTCAATTTGTCACACCTTGTTATAGACACGAGTTTCAAGGCGTATCCTCGACCTGAAGAGCTCTCATTTTCACATTTCACCGTTAATTATAAAGAAAAGAGCAAGGCGCCGCAGATGGACGGATGTTTTTGTTCAATTTTTGGGTTTTACGTATCTTGAAACGTATACTCACGTTTGAGAGGGGAATTTAAAAAACGTTTTCTATGATAACCACAAATATCGGAATCCGCCGCGGTTTCACAAAGATGTTTTGATTTATTTATTTTTCTTATCTGTGAGACATGAATGTGAATTCACCGGCGCGTTCTCTCGACCTGGAGGGAGGGCATCAGCTCGTCTCTTATAAATTCCGTCGCTTAAACCGAACTGGGTTATCTCGAATGTATTTATAAAACCGCTCCGTGTAAATAGTGACTCTCCTTGCATCATTTTCCCCGCCATCAGTTTCGGGCTCGCTTTAACGAACCAACTGATACAACAAGGAAACGGCGTGAGAAAGGCGAATTAATTTAGAATTTACACCGCGACCCGAGTTTGCTTTAGTCGTGGAATAACTCACCGCGTGTTGGTTCAAGACTACAATTGAGGTTTCGTTTCGAAATTCGTAGTTGAAAAGCCTCCTTTGTCAAAGGGAGATACATAATTATTGTTGGAGATTGAATACACTTCGACAATATTTCAGAAAACAAAAGAATAGGACCCGCAGTATGGCCATATGAGTGAATTTTCGGAGTAACCAACGAAGACGTACCATAGATACTGAGACCAACGAAACAAAACAGTTGTAATTTAATTTAATTGCTTCTGTGGCACCTGTGGTATCCCGTTAATAAGAACGTACTCAAGTATTTCGAGAAGTATTCGAGAACTCAGATACTCGTATTCAGCCGTTCTGTCACCACAGGGGCTATTGTGGTGCCTACAATGTCAAGTGAGTATGTGCTTATACATTGTTTACCTGTGGGGGCTTATGAAATCTACAGTCACATTAACTCCTTATAATGTATTATATTGTATGCAAGTCAAATACATTCAATATCAAATACTATTCAGGTTAAAAGCACGCCGCACAGTGGGGCAAGTGCGGAAAAAATTCGATTTGTCGAAATGTTTGATTTTGATCATCTGGCTCGTATTTCTGTTAGACATTAGCCACTGCGTCTAGATATAGCACAAATTTCATCCGGACTAATGTTTAGCCACAAATTGAGGCTTAAAGTCAAGATAGTGGAAGTTTTGGTTAAATTACACCTAACTTTCAGAGTTTGGTATATAACTGGCAAAAATAGTGAGATAATTCCAATGTTTTATTCCTGTTTTTAGATGTTTAATAAAAAAAAGTATTGTTCATCACGTAACTAGACCAAAGTTGCGAACTACCATAAACATTTTGAAAAGGTAGTGCTACAAAAAAAGCTCCGGTTTCCTCCGGAATAGGGAACGTATTTTCTCGTAGAAGTGTTAAAGTCAAGATTAGAACAAAAATCATCTGCCATCATCTGCCTTTATCTGCCTATCCGATCGAAACACCGTAAAGGAAGGAAATGATTAGAGTACACCGTTGTTCGTTGCACTATTTTGTTTACCCAATTGGCTCAGATAAAACATGTCCCCACGTCAAAACACTTTTAATTCGAGTTCAGTGTAGTTGCTAACGTTCTCTAGTCAAAAGCTCTATAAAAATTAAATACCGAGCTTTGTGTGAGTGCTTGTGGGGTGGTACAAACGTCGGCGTATTTTCTTGAAGTCTTTTAAGCTTCCTTGAATTTTTAATTGTAAGCATTATTTAATTTTAATATAAATTAATTTTAATGTTTTGATGAGTACAGTCTATCCCAAAAATTTCCGAAATTTTCATCTTGCCGATAGGCTTCTATTTTCGCATTAATAATTTAATTTTCTTCAAAATTTCTACAAAAACCGTTCAACTTGATGTATTTTTTTATTTTGAGTCAAATGAGACCAGCCTCAGCTTTCTATGTTAATCCGTTTTTGAGTTATTGATATTTTTTCGTCTATTTGGCCATTCGGCCCCACTGTGCGCGGTCCAGTTCCACACAATTTTTAAACATTTTCAAACACAGAAACTCATAATATGAGAATGAATGGTTCATTCTACAGTACGTTCAACGATCACATATTGTTTCAGAAGGGCGATCTTAAGGGTAAATAATTAACCGTGACTTAAATCGATGATTTCCAGAGTCCTCCTCGACAGAATCGTCGGATCGTGGAGGAAATAAGTCCGTTGTACTTTCCCGAACTGGAAAACTTTGAACGAGAGCTTAATTGCGATCCCCTGAAAAGAGGGGGGTATTATGAAAGTTTTCGACTTTTGCTAAGTGTATTATTCAATTAGTAAGAGCTCTCGGATGGTCAGAAGTCTCCCCTTCATCTATTCTCACTCGGCATTACCGGCACAGATGAGAGCCATTGAAGTCTTAACGAGATTACCTTCTCCTCTAATTAAGACAAAAGCCGTTCGCCGCTATGCACAGTTTGAAATCAACATTTAAATTTATTTAAATCAGACCAGATTTTATTGTTTAAACAATACTCATACAATACTCGTACAATACCCATATCTAAATATAACCACCGCTGGTTATGGGTATCTGGCCGACTTTCTACCAGTTTACCTCCTGTTCACAGGAATTCAATTCAGGAATCTTCAACTCTGTTTTTCTACCTGCTTAATGCCTGATCATTACCAACCTATTGAGGGAACCTTCTAGGCTGTGTTTCTATGTGCCTAATGCCTGTTCTCTACCAACCTGAACCATACTGTTGAATAGTAGGATTCATGTCAAGTAGTGCAAAGCTAGAACGTCGCTATCTGTAAATCTAGTTAGAGTTATACAAGCCTACAAGCCTAGGGGCCCCATAACAGAAATCACTTATAAAACACCCTCAACACATGTGTTAATATGTATACCTGACATATGTATACCTTATTTCAGAAAGCAGTTGTGGATATTCGTATGGTAGCAGGACTAATTGCACAGGTGTGCCAAACGCGTACAACTTCAAAATCATATGATTGAACATTCCCAAGAAGTTGGAGCCTCCAAAATCTAACAGGCCAACTCAAATATTCGCATGAACAAAAACGAACAACCTGCAGTTGAAGTTTGATGGAGTCCCATGTAGCCTCCAAACTTGTCCAATTGATTGAGATTTTAATGGGTGCGTATGAATTCAAATTGATACCGGTTCATAGCCCTAACGGAATATTGACATTCACCTGTTCAATCATGTTACCGTATTCTCGCGATAAGACCGTTTCAAACGATGTTCCAAACTGTTAAACAAACAAGCGATGAAATTAATTGGCTCTCGGCGCCCATATTCCGTTCCCAAGTTAGCTGTAATGTACACACGCTCCAAACGAGGAATGTTATAATTCGGTTATTATAATTACATACCTACATAATTTTCTTCAATAATCAAAGAGCCGTATGATTAAAAATACAACCCAAATACAATTAAATACCCAATATATTATGAATTTCATCTCTACCTTTTACTCACTGATTGGTTGCATTCGGTGTATAAACCAGAAAACCTCTTGTAGAGCCTATTTTTGCTCAAAATTACAGGAAATTGTTAGTTCAACGGTTCAAATATTAGCATTCGTTGGATTCGGATAAACGGGGAAATTGTTACTTGTACTCAATTTTGGGTGCAAATTATGTAGGTACCCGTAGGTTTGAACAAATACACAATTTTTCTTTTGATGTTGAGCACCTCGAAATTTTATTCTACGGCAGCTTATTATCTGTTGAATTGATCAGATACTCAATTCGTCTGGTGTTTATACGTTTGTCTAGCGGCCCTGACGATTGTATGCGCTGCAGTACTACTAATGGAGCTGTAGGGAAGTTGCTTATAAGACAACTTTTAGACAGAATGCCGCATCTAATGCTGAAATTCGATGCATGGCTGGCCCTGTGTGGAAAGCTCTCTCTCAGTGAACTATCAGCTAAATTAAAAATACAAACAGATGGAATAGCCAATTATATCGTGATTGAGCCCTCAGGGTGACCCATATGTATGATTTTTGGTTGTTAAGAAAAATTAATAGAAGGCTGTTTGTTATATTTTGTTTGATTACAGACGCGGGAAGGGGAATAGAGTGTTAGACCAGTGAATGGCGCATTGTATGTTGTTTATGATCGGTGCAGGTGATACGAGAGTGCGAACACGTGAAAGGAATGACCGCTCAAAATGGCGATTCATTTGCTATACGCGAACCTCATCCGTCATTTCGAAAGCCTTTTGACGCGATGTTATGAACACCCTGAATAGTTTCCCTCTATAAACCTTCTCCGTGCGACCTCCTCGCCCTTTTGTGTCGGAACCCCCACGCTGAAGCTATACCCAGAGCTATACGGCCGCCCGTGCCTCGCTTTTGTATGTCCAACAACACTCCCTTCTCCTCCTCGGGTCTGTTACTTGAAATTATACAGAGCACAAAGGTATGGTGATTATTTCAATATTCATAAGGCACCAGAAACGGTCACGTTCCGTCTCCATTCGGATTCAGGAAGCGTTCGCGGCCTCTGGCAGTTACGTTCGCTGAGCTGATTAAGGCAGTTGTAGTATCGACGCGGTATTCCGGTCGAATTCACACGATTCCACCCCAATAATATTGTCATCCCCTTTCATAACCCATCACTTAGTTTACACGCCTATGTAAACCCCAACGTCTAAATTGCAATCCAAATCTAATCTGAATCAAAATTACGAAATATTTGTGGTTGTATCGATGAATATTAACAAATTCTGTAAAAAACCGAGGCTCGCAGTGGTGCTCACACTCATACATTGTGGTGTCACCGCATATGTACTGCATGACGTTGAAAACTTAAATCTAAAAGGGCTGCTTTGATTGAGCTTACAATTCAAGTGTTACCTACAAGAAGAACATTTGGTTATTAATCAAGTTACATGACCACGCTGATAAAATCTCTTCATGAGAAGAACGATGTTGGAACCAGCCAGGAGTCGACCCCTACATATTGTTTTGCACTTAAACAAGCATGTAACTAATCATTTTTGGGCAGGGCGTAAGTCGGACATTAGTAATGCCACGCTTTACAACCAGGTGCTGAGTATTGTTTAGATTTGTACATCTTGCGGATCCACCGAACTCGTGCTGCAAAAACTCAACACGAGCAAATGCCAATTATGTGGCTCCATCCCTATTTGAACAGTTAACCTCTCTTAACTAAGACTGAACAGGGAAATTTAAAAAATTGGTTCTTGAATATTTTGAACTTGGAAATAATGAATGTAAAATTATAGACAGGTTTAATTTAGGATAATAAGAGTGTAGGTAGTTTTTGGGTAACTACGATTATTAGAGTACTTCAATGTAGATTTCGCACCTATATTTTTTGCACTGAACACCTAATATCAATTAAAATAAACGTTTCAGATGCAGCCTGGACGGGTCACAGGACCTTAGGCTCAGGAATCCACCATAATTTTGGAACTATCAAACTGTAAAAAATGTTTGTTATAACATATCACGTATTATGTACTGTTTTCTTGAATAAATTGAACATTTATAAGGCTCTTGTCCAGAGCATCCTCCTGTTTGCCTCAAATGTTCTTTATCCAGGTGATGCAGATATCGATTCTGAGAGTGATTTTAAGAAGGCCTCCCACTTTTCAAATTCAAGCCTGTTCTACAAAGCACAATATGTCATATCAAAGCTGCCCTGTTCTTCCATAAGGAGCAAGATTATTTTCAAGCACCAAAACCTCAACATTCGTATTCAATTCGTTCTACCACTCGAGCAGTCCACCATACAATTTCGATTAATAACCAAAAATCTCCATACTACTACTGTAGCCTTTGTAACTGCATAAAAAGGCTTATTTTGTCTTGGTTAATTCAGCAAGGTCACTATGACTGCCAGTTGTTGTTCAATACTATTCTTAAACCTGATAGATAGCTATGTACCCTTTGAAAAATTATAAACTTTTTGGCTTCCCTCGAAATAATAAAATAGTTTATATTCAGTCCTTTCATGTATTTATTTATTGTCTTCTTCTTGTTGGAAGGTTTGGATCTTAAGCAGCTAACGTTCACTGTGATAACCAGCGATATTTAATTGGTTCAATAAGTAACAACTGCCCGACGGTATCAGGTAACGACTGCACAGAACAATAATAAATAACGATAATAAGTAACGATAATAAGTAACAATAATAAGTAACGACTGCACAGAACGGTATCCCTTCGAGTGAAGTGATTCCAATTATTATAATTATTAGTAACTTGGGTGGAATAATTATTTTGGAATCTCCCACCACCGAACCTCTCGTAGGACGTCACTGGGTAACTTCAATCAAACTCTATCGCCCAATTTTTAGTGACTATCAGTAAACACTCGACGTTGGGCGCTGGTGTAAAGATAGTTATGTTGATCAAACGATGATCGATGCGGTACTTGATTAATTGTTTCAGATCCTGCTTAGGAGTGGCACTGATAACCAGGCACTGGAGACACGGAGGACCAATAATTATTATCTGACCTACAAGTGGGCGAGGACCGATATTGAAAAGTGACTAGAATCGTTTCAACGCTTCAAGAGGAGTAGAAATCCGAAGAATCCGTAAGGAAATCGCCCTGATAACGTCCACTAAGCCCAAAATTACATCCACAATTTTGTATTTTTACCGTGAGGTGGAGGAAATGTTCAATAAATTCCAGTTGTGTACATGCTCAAGAACGAATTGTCTTCACATTTAGCTTCGCCATTTGTCGTTCACGCGGAAATGAAAATGCGGGATGAAAAAGTTTCAACATCTGATCAGGCCAAAACCGGATTTATTGACGGGATAGAAAAAAGCCAAAGGACCTTTCATCAGGAGTTTAAAACGGTTTTCATCCTTTCCGTAAAACGCGAAATAACTTTTACTGATTAAGGAAAAGCAACTGTGGTTTTGGGAGGTTTTATAACTGGATATTGGGGGACATCAGCCGAAAAGGTATTTCATCCTGCGATTGACGTTTTTGGTGAAAAAGAGGGGGAAAAAAGGCCGATTGAAGCATGAAACGGAAGAGGGTTAAAAAGGATCGAACTCTCGTTGAAAAAAAAAGAAAGTTTTTTTTGCTCCTCGGTCCTTTCATTTTGTAATTCGGATTGAATAGATTTGTTGTATTGGGATGGAAAAGGTTTTTCGAGATGAAGTCTGTTCTATGGGACGGTGGAGGGGGGTCGACGAGTTACCGTCCTTTTGTGACATCCGGTTGATCCTCTCTCTCCGCGGATTCATCGGGCTTTTTCATCGACTTATCTCCTTTTGTACCTCCGTTTCAAATGGGCGTTGAAATAAATGCGTTCGAAATGAATTTATTCGATACCTCCGTGTGTTGGAGGTTTTTTGTCGAATGTTTACGTCGTTTGACGAATAAATGTTACTCAAATACACCGTCAGATAACCGCAAGGCACGTACTCCTAGCCCAAATTAGGAATCTGATTTAGATTCAATTCCCGTCTTCATCCTTTACCGCTTCTCCTCTGTTAAACTCGGTGTCTGTTTTCCTCATTTGCTGTGCCTCTTTTTTTCACTTTTAGGTCGAATATAATATATTTATTATATTTATTTATTAAAAACAATTAGCTCAATCAGCTGATCAGGTGATAGTCATTCGTCTTCAAAATTTGAGCGTTGTAGGTCAATTACGAAATATTACAGCTCAGGAGCTCCAAGCAGCTCTGTAATGTATTGGTAAATTAAAACAGGGGAGGGGACAGTAAAGCACGTAGGTACATATCCCAAAATGGGAATCTGCTTACATGCAATATTCTTCTTCTTCCTATACAGAAAACGAGATATAGTCGGAATTGGCTAAGCTTTTCCTGTTTTTGAGCCTTTCATTAAACCAAAACATCATCTATGTAGGCGTATACGAAACCAAATTAGCTCAAGAGCTCAAACAGCTGGTCAGGGGCCATTCGTCTACAGCAGCCTTCCAGAGCCTCTTTTTCCATCTTTCAGCTTTGAAGGTGGATACCGAAAGGAAACCCCTCAAGAGCCCATTCAGCTGTACAGGGGCCAGTCCTTCGTTTTCAGCAGCCTTCCAGAGCCTCTTTTTCCATCTTTCAGCTTTGAAGGTGGATACCGAAAGGAAACACCTCAAGAGCCCATTCAGCTGTACAGGGGCCAGTCCTTCGTTTTCAGCAGCCTTCCAGAGCCTCTTTTTCCATCTTTAGCTTTACAGGTGGATACCGAAAGAAAACACCTCTAGAGCCCATTCGGCTGTACAGGGGCCAGTCCTTCGTTTTCAGCAGCCTTCCAGAGCCTCTTTTTCCAGCTTTCAGCTTTGAAGGTGGATACCGAAAGGAAACACCTCAAGAGCCCATTCAGCTGTACAGGGGCCAGTCCTTCGTTTTCAGCAGCCTTCCAGAGCCTCTTTTTCCAGCTTTCAGCTTTGAAGGTGGATACCGAAAGAAAACACCTCAAGAGCCCATACAGCTGTACAGGGGCCAGTCCTTCGTTTTCAGCAGCCTTCCAGTGTCGCTTTTTCCATCTTTCAGCTTTGAAGGTGGATACCGAAAGAAAACACCTCAAGAGCCCATTCGGCTGTACAGGGGCCAGTCCTTCGTTTTCAGCAGCCTTCCAGAGCCTCTTTTTCCAGCTTTCAGCTTTGAAGGTGGATACCGAAAGGAAACACCTCAAGAGCCCATACAGCTGTACAGGGGCCAGTCCTTCGTTTTCAGCAGCCTTCCAGTGTCGCTTTTTCCATCTTTCAGCTTTGCAGGTGGATACCGAAAGAAAACACCTCAAGAGCCCATTCGGCTGTAAAGGGGCCAGTCCTTCGTTTTCAGCAGCCTTCCAGAGCCGCTTTTTCCAGCTTTCAGCTTTGAAGGTGGATACCGAAAGGAAACACCTCAAGAGCCCATTCAGCTGTACAGGGGCCAGTCCTTCGTTTTCAGCAGCCTTCCAGAGCCTCTTTTTCCAGCTTTCAGCTTTGAAGGTGGATACCGAAAGGAAACACCTCAAGAGCCCATACAGCTGTACAGGGGCCAGTCCTTCGTTTTCAGCAGCCTTCCAGTGTCGCTTTTTCCATCTTTCAGCTTTGCAGGTGGATACCGAAAGAAAACACCTCAAGAGCCCATTCGGCTGTAAAGGGGCCAGTCCTTCGTTTTCAGCAGCCTTCCAGTGTCGCTTTTTCCATCTTTCAGCTTTAAAGGTGGATACCGAAATAAAACAGCTCAAGAGCCCATTCAATTCAGCTGTACAGGGGCCACTCCTGACAATAATTAATTAATTTTTTTTTTCTTCTTCTTCAGAATTTTTGTTTATGGTCTTCACCCTACGATGCTATGAGCTCCATCAGAGGAAAAGCTGGTGCCCTCAATAAGGCGGTGGCGGCCTTTACAAGTTGAACCTAATCAAGTGAACAGTGAAGACGGAGTTTCAGACTTGGATTCATTCACCGTCTCCCGTTCTTCAGGAGAAGAAAAAGTTCCAAGTTTTGTTTGGCGAAGAAGAAATAAAAAGAAGTTTGGTGATTCGGGTTGGAGGGCAGCGGTGAGAAGGGTTAAGACGCTTGTTTTACAACTCGTTAAAAACTTGGGGTTAGCCTAATTTAATTACGAGCTTGTTTGAACGCCTAGACGGCTTTACTCGTGGCCTCCTCTGTTTGTGTTGGAGCCAAATTCTTAGGAAGAGTCGGTATGTGAGCGGAAATCTTTTCTCCGCGAAAGAGTACCGTTTGAGTCAAGTGAAATAGGCCAGTCAACTCCATCTTGTGTTGGTTTGCTGATCCACTGTTCTCGATGTTTTTGTTCGGCCGCTCTTGGGGGTTTGCGGTTCTGTGAAAGCAGAACGCATATCCCACTGGGTGGGCATATTGCCTAACCTCCGAGAACAGGGACACTCACCATACATTACAACTTACTGGACTGATGAATTTCTGTGGTGAATCTGAATTTCGAAACCCCATTTTTCGTTTATGACAATATCAAAATCTTGAAGTAAACTGTTCGCTCAAGTAAAATAATCGGTTTTCCAATACCCACGCGAAGTTACACCTCGTTGAAGCAGGTATGCAAGTTCTTGGCATTCGAACAGGAATCTTGTTTTTGTACTCAGCATTTCCTCCTTTTTTTCCCCCGAAGGGGCCACCCAGCGGTTGTTAATAATATCAGACCGTCGGAAAAGAAGGTCAATTTTCCTGCCTCCGGCCACCTGGCAACCTTCCACCGACTGCCCGACTAAAACCGACCGATTTATTAACCTAATAAATAGAAATAGATTTTTTCCGATTTAATATCCTCTTTATTTCAGAACGAGTTGGGCGGGTCGCCAAGATCCGATTGTATAAAATCTCTTATAGAGATAAATCACTGTTTTCATGTGTTTTTTTTTCTCTGGCTGATTTGTTGAATGGAAACATCAACTGCTGCTCATCAAAATGTAACAAACTATGTCAACAACAATAACTAATCAAAAAATTGAAATTGGACCAGCCTTTGAAAAGCTACACCGTTGTTTCAAACACCTGCAGATTTCAAACTCAAACTCCATTGAAGTCCGTTAAATCGTTTTTTGTTTGGCACAAAACCGTATACAGCGCACTATTAACGAGAAATTCTGAAAGTACTCACTGAAACGAACCTATATTTCAATTTTTGACTATTCGGCACTAGGCAGGTTTTTTCATTACACCGTCCAATTTACTCAAGGTGCAGAGAAATGTTGGCTTCATTAGAGACGAGAAACAATCTTTGTATTAGTACAAAATCGCCTCACAAACATAGTGTACTGAAACTGTTACTATACTTCGTCTTGATGACCTCCTTTATGTAACGTTTTCGAGGTCTTTACGACGGTCCATTTCAATATGAAATGAAATCTTTTTGGTTTAACATCGAAGATAATGGTATGGAAACTACCGCTGTTTTAGGAATGAAAGGCTGGATGTTAACAAGTTGTCAACATATTCTAGATGACCAGATAAATTTGCTTTCCCCTTTTAGGTGACCAGATACGTTGCATTAGCAACTGATTCGTAACAAGGGCTCAAGTCCCCGTTTTCCTTGAAAAAAGGGAAATTAACCATAGCTAAGGGCGTTTTTCATTCCGACTGTTGAATTAACCCGTTCCGTTCAGATGATGTTTTCATCGATAGAAATTATTTGGGATTTTTCACAAGTTGGTAGGTGTTAATAAAACAATAAATTCAAAAATTGGGGCTGGAGCTCCATCAAAGGGTATTAAGTAAACGCCGTGAAATATCCATTTAAGATGAATTTTAACTTCTAACACGCTGTGATTACGTTCAGTCCAGTTCAATAGACAAGGACATAATTTACCTTGGCTAATAAAACACTCAGGTTCCCTCCATGAAATGATACACGAATAGAACACAAAACTAAACCATGAATTTCCACAAAATTGGCTGACGGAACAGGTATTGAAGCTGCTTTAAGTTGGAGGATGTTTCCTTTCCCACTAAATATAATCGAAGCTTCCTTCGTCTCTTCAACGAGATCGACCAAGAATTCCTCCGAGCTTCAGAGCACCCCGATACAAGTTATAGAAGTTATTCGAGTGTTACATTGTATTATACAGCCCGACACTCCGCGAATGATTATTATTTAATTCCATCATTTAAATAATACTTAAATTACCTAGTTGAAAACGTGTGGTTCTCATATTAAGGAACAGGTTCGTTAGGATGTGAAATCGTCTGTAAACCATCGTAGAATAACATTCATTATATTATAATGACTGCAGCAAAACCTACTGCGCAATGTATTAGCAATTCCAATTCATTCTCGTTAACTGATCAGACAGATTTTTTGTAAATCCCGAGATTGGTTCTTGCATCCAGTAGGTACTAAATGTATACACGATACTCGTAGGTTGAGTATGAGTTATTGCAGAGTTGAAGTTATTGTGATTAATAGTCAATACCGACAACTCGTAAGTGAATGCTTAAGGATCACCTTGATTGTGATCAACACGATGAATTATTCATGATCGCCAACAACAATAATTGCGCGGAGAGCTCACAAACTGATAATAAATAATTAGGAGGAATTACTTAATTATATAATTACGTCTGCTCTCGGGTCCGCCGATAATGGCGGCAACCTGTTACGTGCCGAGTGCCCTTGTAATTGGCACTTTTGAAACACCACATCAATGAAGTCAATCGAGTTAAAATTATTTATTTTTTATTGTATTTACTGTAACCTCGGTTTAACGGGGATAAATAAGCAATTAGTGAAACCGTGAATAAACTCACCTTATCGTCGTCTTCACTATCACACTAGAACAGAACAAAATAACGTTGATTATAAAACCGTGCATACAATCGAGTTGGTGTATTTATTATAAAGTAATAAATTGATTAAGTATTAATAAATTTAATTAATTTAATTAGGTGGGAACAGTGATTATAAAGTTAATATGTTTCAAATTCCAGTCTCTCCACAATAATGTTTAATAACATACATTGGAAAATATTATACTTACGAGATAACCTCGTCCTGAACTGCAACGACTACTCGCCTGTGAAAAACACAAAAACAAAGTGAGTTATCATTATTCAACTATTACATTATTAAAGATACTGCTCGAAGGTTGGGGGGCTGTAAAAATCAATGTAAATCACGAACAACAAATTCAATATACGCCCAACAAATTCGTCATATTGATTCCTCGCACGTCCATCAAGTGCAGAAATGAATTTGAGGAAAACAAACTAATTTGATATAGTTGTGCAATTTTCAAATCCTCGACGTGTACATAAATCCAGTTTATATTCAAACAAGTTTGATACAATGTATAGTTTGCATGAGAACCGCACCTCAATGAAGAAAGGATTATTGTAAACAAATTTTAATAAGAGGTTTTCAAGCTGAAGACGATGAGTGTTCCACGAACCTCACAGAAAATGTAATAACGAATTCCTCGTTGTACATAAAATTCCTGCAGATCTTTTTAGTACATCAAGTGTAAGTTGAGGTTATTAGGTTTGAGTTATGAGAACAAAAATTTGAGATTGAACCGGGAAGCTGGTATTGTCTAAAGAATTAGATTATACTGGAATGAGACTGAACCTCGAAGGTATGAGGCAGGTGGTTGATTGGAATAATATTAAATTAACTCGCCGTGAAAAGGTTAAGGCGTAAAACAAATTGTGGATATTGTCTCAAAAACGTTACAGTCTGGTTGGTCTTAAGATGTTGCCTCATTATTAGGGCCACTGGTACTTCCCGTCTTGTGGCCATAATCTTATCGTGAGAGGTCAATTCGAACGCTGTAACTTGGAGGGTTTTATGGGTGGGTCATGACCGCAGGAGACCCCTTGTGAACTTCAAGAAAAAACCAAAAAGGTCAGCAATATCGTGAACACTCAATTTTAGTAAATACTGATTAAGTAGTTTTGTATTAAAATTCTTTGAACCACCACTTTTCCATCAAAAATCTCATTTCCCAGGCAGGAGTCGAACCCAGGCTCTGGCCAAAGTCCTTAACAGCTTAGTCTCATGTGAATTTCTTAGCTATCGGAATGAAATGATGTAACGCTATAAATACCACTCGTCGAGGAGTTTTATGAGTTGGACCTACGGTTTCTCCTTGACGATGACGTCTTCCGATTTCGCTTTATAAAGCATAAATGCTGATTGTCGGAGAGCGGTATATTCGTGCACACATCATCATAACGGTGGATGTTCCCCAACAAACCAATCCAGCCAACGTGGTTTTATGAAATATCGTAACGAAATGTCAACTTTCCAGTAGTTCCAGTAGTCCAAATACACCTTTCACACTTGCGGATTAGAACAGAACACAGAACACAAGTTCTGTGTACGGAATACCGAATATAGAATACATTATACAGTATACACAGTATACATAAATTTTATGTCGAACTTACGTCGCTGACTCTATTGTCCTCGCTTTCCGGGTCCCGTTTAATGACGGCGATTTCCCGTTTGATTTTCTCCTTTTCCCGGCAACTGTCGTCGCTGGTGCTCGGGTCTTGATTCTGCAACAAGTCACAATGGATATTGATAATTTTCTGGCGGAAATCGGTAAATATATTCAATTTAATAACGAATAAGTGGATTGGAGCCGACAGAGCAACTTTTGATGGATAATTCCAAAATGGTTGACTTTTTCCATCGAAACTATACAAGAGGGTGCAAGACAAACATACCCCCAGAAAACTACTCTGTTTTGAAAACTGGCCAGCCGCAAAAAAGATTGATATCCATTTTGCCCGCCAGCCACGTATATAGGATGGTCGGTGCTTCGCACCTCGCTGTTGAGTGTGCATATAATAAACCTAACTATCCCTAACCACCACCACCAATGTTTTTCAACTGCTCGGAGGGAGCTACAACCCCCTTAGCTCCTCGATCAAGCTCCGAGGCACCAATTTGTCTTTATTGCTAAAATGGTTTAGGTACAGTAATATTGGCGCGCCATAGTACGAAAGTGGCGATCTGTAAGGTACGAGTGCTACATCTCAGCATATTGATACGACAGCAGTATCCACTGCTTGATTTGAGGCCACGATGCCATACTTTATCGAATGCTTGAGAGACGTCAAGGAAAATAGCAGAGCAAATCTTATTTTCTTCGATCATCTTGACTGTTCTGTGCACTTGATCCACTGGGGAGTGTTTTTCTCTGGATTAAAACTGGTGATCCGGTAGTTGTGTAGGAGCTTTTCATACAGTCTGCAAAGCACTACTGTGTACATTCTAATTTTCTATGCTTCTATAATTCATTGGGTAAACTTATACTTCTACATTCAAATTTCTTTATTTCTATTACATCCCCAGCCAATATCCATGGCTGTAGGAGGAGCACAGTTCTCCACAAGTAGTAATTTGCAGTAGTACCATTAAGATGAAGGTTAACTATACCTTGGAGTTTTCCAGTTGTTCTTCCTGGATTGGAACTCCATACTACTTTCAGTCCCCATACCAGGTGATGTTTGAAGGTGGGAGTGTGATGGTTTGCTGAGTGTCCCTGGTTCCTGAAGTTTTGGTTCGACTGCTTGGAGGATAGCCGGCTCTGAGATTGCAGTCCAGACACCCTTCTGGGTGGGCATATTGCCTAACTTCCCCGGGACCAGGGAAAACTCAGCAACCCATTCATTACAACTGTCAACAGTGATATGTATGTGACCTGTACGAAGAGTATACTTTTCCGGAGTTTTCCAGGTTTAGAAAGCGTTATAACCGCAGCTGTTTTCCACATTTGTGGTACCTACGTGATAATATGGTAACATATTGTGTTACCATTTGCTGTTCACCTCCTCAATCATAGAACACTTTCACAAAGGTCTTCAACGGGATTTTTCGAAACAGCGAGTCCTCACAATGAGATCTTCCACGAGGGAAACTGGGTTTTTACGAGACTCAACTCCTAAAGGATGGTTTTCCGAAAAGGATACCGACCCGGGCTTAAGGGTGGATATAAACCCTGAAGGAAGCAATTGAATTTTACAACGCCTCATTGTAATGTAAACGGGTTGAAAGGGGTGTCCGGAAGGGGGACGTAACGCCATTCGGCCCTTAATACCGTTATAAACGTAGGAAAACTCGGCGTAAGCTGGAAATAGTTTGGAAGTCCTTCGCGGCAGTATCCGTCGGTATGTTTCCATCGATCCCGTCATCGATTTTTTCTTCGTGAGAGAAAACAAAAATAAGAAGAGAAAAAAAAGCTTCAGGCGGTGGGCGGGAAAACGCAGTAAAAGTTGACAATACGGCGGATTATGGTTGTAGGGAACCCTCAGACACTCCCCCGTCCGCCATTCGTCTGTTTCGAAGACGTTTATTGATGTCGTAACATCAAGTTTTATTACTTTCCGGCCCGAGGATTTCCCCGATTGAATTTATTACGCAATTTAAAGGCACTAGTTTTTATGTTTTTTCCCCACCCCTTTTCGAGGCCTAAAGGCTGTTTGGGGAGACGATAGTCTGTTTTATTAGATTATTAAATGATTTAATGGTACAACAGGGTGTTCCGTCGTGAAAAATGCAGAAACTTCAGGCATGTACGGATTTTTCGTACTCGTCCTCAGTGAAAATTCTCGGTTTGGGTGGTGAAGAAGAGGACACGAGTAAGGCCAAATACGGATTCAAATCATATCAATATGTATATCGTTGGTCCTACGGAGGATTAGAACCGTCGAATTCAGAAACACTGGCCGTAACTGTGAAAACGATACCTCAACTTCAGGGTGACCTTTTAAAAAGTAGAAAACTAGGAATTTCTCAGGATATTTGTTTTCCCTTGGAGGTCCTTGCATTTTCCCCTACTTTAGCGACTCCGCAAGAAACAAGCTACATTATCATCCATTAAGGCTTGCACAAGAACTTTTAGCAAAACCAAATTCTCCGAATTCTCACAGGAGCACCCTGGTACGTGCGAAATACGACTCTGCATTCAGATCTCAATATGCCAACAGTTCCAGAAACTATCTCTACAGCATATAACAGCATGGTTTCCCGTATGATCTATCACCCTAAACCTATCAATTAGGTACAAGGAAATTATTGTTTTGATCTCAAAACTGACGTCACCAATCGATCGATCGTTGAAAAATACATGGAAGTAGCCAAAAACCGAAAATTGAAAGAATTTACTGTGGATTTCAGTTGTGAGCCGACGATATACTCAGCAACGTATGCATTATAGTATGCTCTGTACGTTAAGGCCTCTTTCAGGTAATTTTCTTGTCCTGACCTACTCGTCATTTGTCCACACAAGGTCAACCCGTTCTCGTTAAATCCAAATGGGTTATTTATTCAAGCAGTTTTCTATTAACTGACCTTTGACGTTCATGAAACGTTTATTTAGTGGCAAGTGTACAGTTTCGAAACGATTTGGTTTCGTTAACAATTTGGTTCGTTCTACCGTCGTCCAATTATACAGATCCGTAGTATTTTTGATTACGCAACCAAACCCAGTCAAGGTTTGCGGAAGAATATCAAACGTTTAATGCCTTCCCTCCTGTTCCAACTTTACTACTTGCAGACAAGGTCGCCATAAAAACAGAAGAAAAAAAAAGAAGGGAAAATTGTCAGTTTTCAGCTTCCCTGCAGTTATTTTCTATCCCCGCAAGTTATTTTTCTGGATGAGCTAGGAAAACGAGAGAATACGCCGGAGAAGGTTAGCACCCAATGAAATCCAGCCCAACACCCTTCAGCACTCTCACACATGTGCGATGCAATCAGGGCCGGATTTATAAAATGTAGGCTGTATTATAGTATGTAGGCTCCTAGGCTCGTGGTTTGGGGGTCCGGGGGAAAATTTTAAAAATTAGGTGATAGATTGTGATTTTTTAAGGGGATTTGCGCTAAATATTCTGTATTGCCTGGCCTGAAAATATTGATGCTTCGTCAGTTATAACATGTTTTTACCATATAAATGAGAAAATTTAAGACAACTTTAGTATCGTTAATTTATTACATTTGAAGACTACAGGGGAAAACTCACTATTTCCCAAATGTTCAGGAGAGTCAATTTGCCCTCAGGAATTGTCTGTATTCTTCACTTGAGCCATGTTTTAAGAAATTGAAAATAGCAATCAATTCATTGTACACTGTAGAATGAGATAATCGATTTTTTTAAATTTTCAAATAAGGTGGCCACACAGCATTGAACATCCAAAGATCCATCTGAGCAGAGGAAAATCGAGGTATCTTACACCCTATTGCCAAGGTATATCTTACACCCTATTGCCAAATCGAGGTATCTTACACCCTATAAACCAAGGTATCTTACACCCTATTGCTGACATAAATTGTGATTTATAAATCAAAACGACGATTTATTATAAGCTTGAGCTGATGGATTATATGGGCTTTAGCAGGAAAAATAAATTCATTCGCTTGCAGCTGTTGACCCTGATTCTTCACGTTGTTGGTCATTCTTTTTATTCGGATAAGGAATCATGACCGTATGTGGTTCTGTGGTATATTAGCGGGATGGTCATCGTCTGTTTTCACCTCTCTCATTGACATCATCTTCAACGTTAATGGAGCAATTTTAATTCAATAAATGTTTAAATAAACGTTTTAATTCAATTGAGCTAAGCTGTGTTGTATATCCCTTATTCCTAATGATTTAATCACTGCAGAGGCAGTGATTAACGCAAGTGATCCACTAGTGATTCACTAATGATCCAATCACTGTAGTGTTCCACCAAATAATCACTTGTATTATCAGTGATTGAATCACTACATTTTTAGTATTTCGACAGCGATTTGAGGCCTTTTAAACTCGTTTTCCCCTGTTTTGACTTGACCTTCGTACCGGCCATTTGTTTATTGTTTGCCGATACCAAAAAGTGGCAGATGAAGAAACGAGTTTCGCACGCGTCAATCCTTGATGGGCGTCATCAATATTTGAACTCTCCACTCGAACAAATTCAACAAAACTTCTTGGCATTTTGGATTTCAAAGAAGGATACATACGTCGACTAAAACAATCACCGCACTGCTCAATTTTTTACCAAAATGCGTTTTTGATGCTAATCCAAGTAGTAAGCGGCAGAATCGGGCCACTCTAAGGGGGTTCAGGAGAATTACCCTTAGGAGAATTAGGGGGAAAACATTACCCATAAATTCCAAAAATAAATCCATTCTGACAAGTGACGCCTCATTTTAAAGATTTTTTGACGCTGAACTCGTTGGTGAAGTCAGAATTGCGATATCTTATTCCGTTCTCAACTTGAAGCACTTTGAAGGTGAAGAAACGTGGTTGTTACTTGTGATGTTCTTCATGATTCATCTGCTCTAATCAGGTAACGGAATGAGACGTCCCAATTCTGACTTCCCATCGTTTTCAGCGTTAAAACATCTATAAAGTGAGGAGTTACTCGGCAAAAAGTGGGGAACAAAATTGTTATAAAACCGGAGACGATTAAAAAATGCAGAAAGTCATTACACAAAACAAGTCATTTCTTCGAAAATTTGCTCTTATAGCCATGCTGCATGAGTGGTTTTTATTCTTTTTCTTAACGTAAATTAGTACATATTTCTTTTTTTTTAAATTAGAAAAAAAATTACAAAAAAAAATCACAGCTAGGTAGGCCACAGTACCTAGGTAAGGTATTTTCGAAAAAACATCGATGTTTTTATAGGTGTTTCAACATGGATTTTTTTAGACGTCGATGTTTGCAAAAGAAAAAAAAACATTTTCTTCGAAAATTCGCTGAAATCGATGTGTGAACATCGATGTTTTTCCCACCGATACCCATCACTACTCAGCAGGCAACAGGTGGAAGGAGAGCGATGGAGTCCCGATCTACCGTCAGCCTCGTCAACTACAACGACGCCTTTCTGTGATGAGGAATCCGCTCAAGTGCTGCTCCCAAGTGACGAACTCTGGAGTTGGAGCTCGCGGTGGTCCCGAGAGGGGGAAGAGGGACAAGATTCCTAATTCCCACGTCAGTAGCCAACAACTCACGGGATGATGCCTAAACGAGCATTAATTTTTACCTTGACTTCACTATACGTAGTATAGTAGGGTTTTCTGTGGCCAACAAAGCGCTCTCGTCGCCGCATTCCCTCGTCGCTCTGACGGTAGAAAGTTTAGTTCATTGAGACGAGCGCTGTCATCGCTGAAATTCCTTTGGTTCACATGGATAGTGACGTGCAATTCCAGTAGGTACTTGATACTGGTACCTAAAGGAATATTCGATAGGTACTACTCAAGTATCGACAGAAAATATTCGATATTCCTGAGTACAGTACTCATTTGAGTAACTCAAATGAGTACTTTTTCGAGTCTTTGAACTTGAATGAATTTAGCTATCCTAATGTTTAGGAACGTTCGATACTTCCAAAGTATCGCTACCGGTACTCTCAAGTACTTGGATAGGCATATTCGATACTACTCGAATATCGAATGAAAGGTATCGATATACATGAGTAGGTACTCGCAAAAACTGCTCATTAGAAAAAACTCTGCAAATTCTGTTTATTATCTTCATGTTCAGATCACCCTTCTCTCTTGATCTACAATGCAATGTTATTCATTCGGTTTCTTGTTTGTAAATTTGTCTTGGAAACAAAATTGGATGGATGACAATGTAATATTCACTTGGTTCCTTGTCTGTGAAATCTTTTAAACAATACCTATTTGTTCAAACAAATAAAATTTGCATGATGAGCTAGTGTTCTATCATTTCGTGAATTAGACAGAAGGTGGATCTGAACAAAGAAGATAATAAACCGTTGTGTCAAGAATTAGCAGTTACTGTCCAGGCCTCAAGGTTCAGATATGAATGACACCAGGAAAAATCGTTCCTGGAATACATTCTCACCGGTTTTGTTGAAATGTAAATTTTTGTATTTTGGTTTCTTTTTGGTCATTTACTTAATGGAAATTTCTCAATTCGGTAGTTGAGTACCTATTTATTTCAATGTGAACCAAAGTATCGATATGAGTACTCATACTCAAATCATGAGAATCGATACCAAAAATACTTGGTATCGAAAGGAAATATTCGATACATTACTTATCTGATATATCAAGGTGCTTATATTGTTTTTAGATGCCTAGATGTTCGACTTTTACCTGAGCCACTAATTTGTAGAAGAGGGCAAATAAAATTTCCTATATCGTTGCAGAATAATATTATCCAAGTTTTTGAGCCAAATAATTTTTCTTTCAACTTTATAGTCCTTAGTTTTAATTCTTCGTTTTCTCGAAATTGTTACCTTGTTGCCTGACGACTTTTATGAAACTCAAGTTCCGTTACTACCTAGGTACCATTTTCACGTGGTCTATGATACCTATTTCATCCAACCAAGTCTTTGATATTACTTTCGAGTCAACTAATTTTAATAAGTTTCATTGTGTTGATTTAGACTAAAACTGATGAGGAAAAGAATTTAAATAAATAGGTAACCAACTGTTTAACCGAAGTCAGTTCGTTCCAATTCGCTTTATTGTGTTGTTTAAAATAAAGACTAATGAAGAAAAGAATTCTAAATAAAGTTATTTCTCAAAATTTGAATTTTCGTACTAAAATAAAAAAATCTTATGGGGTTTTGGTCTCACTTTATTCCTTTGTCAGAATTTGAAGTGGTTTTGCCGTTTTGAGATTGTTTTTAGGTAGGTACCCCATAAATCATCATTGAAAAAATATTGCCCTAGGTACACGACCTTACCCTACATTTCAACGTATTAACCGCAGTTTTCAAATTAGACGTCATTAATCTTCCAGCCCTAAATACAGTTTTTATTCCGATCGATAAGGTCCTACCAACTAGTCGCCTTCGAGGGGGTTGCAGGACGGCGTTATGACTCAACTAATCAAATATCATCAAGACGACTCATTAATTACCGCATTCCAGGAAGGGATTCGTTCGTCGATAAGTACGAGTCGTGACCGACCACTTGAACCCCGTGTTTTCACCTCCCACCGCTCGGTCGAGATACGATCCGAACGGAAAAAGATAATTTACTCGAGGATAATGCTCTCCAAGGGACGCCCTAATGAAGCCAGTAAACTTGAGGTTTCCTTCTTTGTAGGCGGATTGCGTGGAGAGAGAGAAAAAAAATGCTGCCCGGTCTCTAAAGATTAAACAAAACTCAAGTAAGTGCTTCACGAACGCAACTGTTATTACGTTTCCAAAGCGGTCATTATTTTGGCGACGAGAAGGAAATCCAAGTTTTTTTGAGATTGTACTGTTGGCGTTGCGGCGGAAATGTGAAATGAATATGAAATGTGGTATGAAAATTGGCGCTAAGATACGACTTTTTGCCTACCGTGAAACCAAGATGTATTTTAGGTCTCAACATTTCAAATTAATGATTTAACAGTCATGCGGCATGACTATAAGAGCGAATTTTCTAAGAAATGGCTGGTTTCATGTCTCCATAATATTATTACTGGTTTTATTTAAAAAAAATGTATTCCATTTTCTACCGAGTAATGGAATACCACTGTTTATAGAGTTTTCAACGCTGAACACGATGGTGAAGTCAGAATTGCGATATTTCATTCCGTTATTAGATTAGAGCAGATGAACCATTATATATCATCAGTACACAGATCACTGTTTTGTGTGTGATATCCTTCGGAGTCTCGGAGTCCCTTAGCTACACGAAACAACTGTAGTTATGGCCTAGAACATTGTTCGAATAAGTGACATGGTTAAGTACTAAGAATTAACATGTTACTTGATTAAGTATTAATTAAGTTCATTAATTGATTAAGTAATACGGTTCTGGGGATTTTAATTGAACCAACGTCAGCAATAACGTTCTTTCCGTAGACATCAAAAAGTATCTCAGAAATTCGTGTATATCACAAACTACAGTTTGAAACTAGGAATGTGTTGTCAGAATGTGCTACCTATCACATGCGTTTTCACAAACCGCATTGTGTTGTCAGAATTTCCATACTGGGGAACGGCTGATTCGGACAATACTGTGTTTTCACGTACCACATTGTGTTGTCAGAATCAATTGTTCCCCATGGGTACTGCAGTATGGTAGTTTGATGCGGGGTCATGTTGGACGCGACGTTTTCAAAATTCATTTTGAACTCTTTACCATTGACCTAAGTTCTTGAAAAATTTCAAGGATCTTCCTCGGGCCGGTCCGAGCCCACAAACAGAATTTCAAAATTTTAGGCCAATTCTAACTGAGAAAAACTGGCCTGAATCTACCAGGTGCGGATCCAGACTTTGATCTTGTGAGGGGGTCATGAGGTCCATAACCTCACCCAACTTATATCGAAATTAAGTTTTACATACAAAGTTAATTCTTTCTATTGCATACAGAGCGTTGAGAGAATCACTGACAATAACATGTTACGCAGAACTCCTACTTGAGGACTTATCAATTTTTTTCTCGCAATTTTGCTTTTTGATTTTTTTAATGTATAAAACACTTTTTGTACGCCTTAGAATGGACCTGAAACAACCCCTCGAAATTTGGGAGCTGTCACTATTTTGAAACTCGAGAAATCCTGACAACTACTATAATATTGCCGATTTTATATTGGTACGGGGGGGGGGGGGGGGGATTCGAATCCGCCCCTGGAATCTACGTATCTTGAAACCTACCAATTTTTATGATGTTACAATTTTGGTTTTCTTTGTTGATTCCAATAGTTGATAATTGGGGCTAATAATTTTCTGGAAACTCCCAACTAAAGGTATTCTGTGAAGTTACAAAATTTGACAAGGATCAAAATCAATGTCTGTGATGTTCATTTCGCTCGTTTTCTACTTGTAATATCCATCACCTACTATAATTTGATAGCTGTTTAGTGGGGTTGGGTCTCTTCTAGCGCACCTGCGGTCGTTATTTTGCGCTTGATTAACCTGTTCTGGCTGCATTTCCACGAGATGAGCCCCCAAAAAAAGTGGACATTCGCGACGGGTCCCCCGTGAAAATTACACCATTCGTATTAAGGCGGGGTTAATTTATAGGTGACTAATTCACCAGTCGGCTCCCGGTCGTCAGGGTTGGGGTTACGAGTAGCAATTTGTTTTGTTGGAGTTGCGAGTTCACGGGCGAGCGGGTCTCCGGGCTCGGGTGGGTTGGGCGCCAACTGGAGCGCAACTGATAGCTCACGACCGGCCTCTCGGCCTTCTTCCTTCTTGAGAAATAGAGTGATTTCCCTCAATAAATATATATGTACATATTTTCTTCTCCATTTTAAACATACTCACTCACAGGAGGTTTCGATCGGACATATTATGTGTTTACACGTACTGATTCTATTCAATTCAATCCACTTTGTATTTAAGAAAACGGTACACAATACAAATAACAAAAAATTGTTAAAGTCTAAGTATCTAGTGGAAGTTCCATAATTAAGGTGGATTTCTAAGCCTACGGTCCTGTGACGTCTCTTTCCCGCTTTTTTGCAAGAAGCACAAGAAACGGTTATTTATTTGATATTAGGTGTTCAATACAAAAATACAGGTACGACATCTACCTTGCATTATTCTAATAATCCTAGCTATCCGAAATTACCTAAAATCTAATTATCCTAAATTAAACCTGTCTGTAGTTTTACTTTCGTTATTTCCAAGATCGAAATATTCAAGAACCCGTCTTTTAAATTTTCCTATTGTTGATTCAGGCTTAGTTAACTGTTAATTGTAACGGTAACTGTACAAATAGGGATGAAGCCAGCCTCGGAATTTGTCTGGTGAAGAGATTTTGAGATGGTGGTATCTGGAGGACATAATTGGCATTTCCTCGCGTCGGTTTAATCATTATTGCATGGTAAATAAATTTATGTACGTACAAAACACTTCTATTCTGGGACTGAGAACATCGTAGGTTTTGTACAGGGACCTAGTTAGGAGTACGCTACGAATTAGATCACTCGCGACGAGGTTGTGGAAACCCATTTCAATAAAAAACGGATGTAGAGAGTGAGAGAGTCTATTTCCACGAAAATAATGAGTACAACAATTATTGTTAAATCGATTTCGACGATTAGGTCATCATCAGTAACAAACTTTTTTTCGTTTTCACGAAGTATTTGAGTCGACAATTGCTCTTCTTGAAGGTCCGTTCGAACTCAAATAAACACGTCGAGTCGATATGAAGTCAACTTTTTTTCGTTTTCACGAAGTATTTGAGTCGACAATTGCTCTTCTTGACGGTCCATTCGAACTGAAATAAACACGTCGAGTCGATATGAAGTCAACTTTTTTCCGTTTTCACGAAGTATTTGAGTCGACAATCGCTCTTCTTGAAGGTCCATTCGAACTCAAATAAACACGTCGAGTCGATATGAAGTCAACTTTTTTCCGTTTTCACGAAGTATTTGAGTCGACAATCGCTCATCTTGAAGGTCCATTCGAACTCAAATAAACACGTCGAGTCGATATGAAGTCAACTTTTTTCCGTTTTCACGAAGTATTTGAGTCGACAATTGCTCTTCTTGACGGTCCATTCGAACTCAAATAAACACGTCGAGTCGATATGAAGTCAACTTTTTTCCGTTTTCACGAAGTATTTGAGTCGACAATCGCTCTTCTTGAAGGTCCATTCGAACTCAAATAAACACGTCGAGTCGATATGAAGTCAACTTTTTTTCGTTTTCACGAAGTATTTGAGTCGACAATTGCTCTTCTTGACGGTCCATTCGAACTGAAATAAACACGTCGAGTCGATATGAAGTCAACTTTTTTCCGTTTTCACGAAGTATTTGAGTCGACAATTGCTCTTCTTGAAGGTCCATTCGAACTCAAATAAACACGTCGAGTCGATATGAAGTCAACTTTTTTTCGTTTTCACGAAGTATTTGAGTCGACAATTGCTCTTCTTGACGGTCCATTCGAACTCAAATAAACACGTCGAGTCGATATGAAGTCAACTTTTTTTTCGTTTTCACGAAGTATTTGAGTCGACAATCGCTCTTCTTGACGGTCCATTCGAACTCAAATAAACACGTCGAGTCGATATGAAGTCAACTTTTTTTCGTTTTCACGAAGTATTTGAGTCGACAATCGCTCTTCTTGACGGTCCATTCGAACTCAAATAAACACGTCGAGTCGATATGAAGTCAACTTTTTTTCGTTTTCACGAAGTATTTGAGTCGACAATTGCTCTTCTTGAAGGTCCATTCGAACTCAAATAAACACGTCGAGTCGATATGAAGTCAACTTTTTTTCGTTTTCACGAAGTATTTGAGTCGACAATTGCTCTTCTTGACGGTCCATTCGAACTCAAATAAACACGTCGAGTCGATATGAAGTCAACTTTTTTCCGTTTTCACGAAGTATTTGAGTCGACAATTGCTCTTCTTGAAGGTCCATTCGAACTCAAATAAACACGTCGAGTCGATATGAAGTCAACTTTTTTTCGTTTTCACGAAGTATTTGAGTCGACAATTGCTCTTCTTGACGGTCCATTCGAACTCAAATAAACACGTCGAGTCGATATGAAGTCAACTTTTTTTTCGTTTTCACGAAGTATTTGAGTCGACAATCGCTCTTCTTGACGGTCCATTCGAACTCAAATAAACACGTCGAGTCGATATGAAGTCATCTTTTTTTCGTTTTCACGAAGTATTTGAGTCGACAATCGCTCTTCTTGACGGTCCATTCGAACTCAAATAAACACGTCGAGTCGATATGAAGTCAACTTTTTTTCGTTTTCACGAAGTATTTGAGTCGACAATTGCTCTTCTTGAAGGTCCATTCGAATTCAAATAAACACGTCGAGTCGATATGAAGTCAACTTTTTTTCGTTTTCACGAAGTATTTGAGTCGACAATTGCTCTTCTTGACGGTCCATTCGAACTCAAATAAACACGTCGAGTCGATATGAAGTCAACTTTTTTTCGTTTTCACGAAGTATTTGAGTCGACAATTGCTCTTCTTGACGGTCCATTCGAACTCAAATAAACACGTCGAGTCGATATGAAGTCAACTTTTTTCCGTTTTCACGAAGTATTTGAGTCGACAATTGCTCTTCTTGACGGTCCATTCGAACTCAAATAAACACGTCGAGTCGATATGAAGTCAACTTTTTTCCGTTTTCACGAAGTATTTGAGTCGACAATCGCTCTTCTTGACGGTCCATTCGAACTCAAATAAACACGTCGAGTCGATATGAAGTCAACTTTTTTTCGTTTTCACGAAGTAGGTATTTGAGTCGACAATTGCTCTTCTTGACGGTCCATTCGAACTGAAATAAACACGTCGAGTCGATATGAAGTCAACTTTTTTTCGTTTTCACGAAGTATTTGAGTCGACAATCGCTCTTCTTGACGGTCCATTCGAATTCAAATAAACACGTCGAGTCGATATGAAGTCAACTTTTTTTCGTTTTCACGAAGTATTTGAGTCGACAATCGCTCTTCTTGACGGTCCATTCGAACTCAAATAAACACGTCGAGTCGATATGAAGTCAACTTTTTTTCGTTTTCACGAAGTATTTGAGTCGACAATTGCTCTTCTTGACGGTCCATTCGAACTCAAATAAACACGTCGAGTCGATATGAAGTCAACTTTTTTTCGTTTTCACGAAGTATTTGAGTCGACAATTGCTCTTCTTGACGGTCCATTCGAACTCAAATAAACACGTCGAGTCGATATGAAGTCAACTTTTTTTCGTTTTCACGAAGTATTTGAGTCGACAATTGCTCTTCTTGACGGTCCATTCGAACTCAAATAAACACGTCGAGTCGATATGAAGTCAACTTTTTTCCGTTTTCACGAAGTATTTGAGTCGACAATTGCTCTTCTTGACGGTCCATTCGAACTCAAATAAACACGTCGAGTCGATATGAAGTCAACTTTTTTCCGTTTTCACGAAGTATTTGAGTCGACAATCGCTCTTCTTGACGGTCCATTCGAACTCAAATAAACACGTCGAGTCGATATGAAGTCAACTTTTTTCCGTTTTCACGAAGTATTTGAGTCGACAATTGCTCTTCTTGACGGTCCATTCGAACTCAAATAAACACGTCGAGTCGATATGAAGTCAACTTTTTTTCGTTTTCACGAAGTATTTGAGTCGACAATTGCTCTTCTTGACGGTCCATTCGAACTCAAATAAACACGTCGAGTCGATATGAAGTCAACTTTTTTTCGTTTTCACGAAGTATTTGAGTCGACAATCGCTCTTCTTGACGGTCCATTCGAACTCAAATAAACACGTCGAGTCGATATGAAGTCAACTATTTTTCGTTTTCACGAAGTATTTGAGTCGACAATCGCTCTTCTTGACGGTCCATTCGAACTCAAATAAACACGTCGAGTCGATATGAAGTCAACTTTTTTTCGTTTTCACGAAGTATTTGAGTCGACAATTGCTCTTCTTGACGGTCCATTCGAACTCAAATAAACACGTCGAGTCGATATGAAGTCAACTTTTTTTTGTTTTCACGAAGTATTTGAGTCGACAATTGCTCTTCTTGACGGTCCATTCGAACTCAAAAAACACGTCGAGTCGATATGAAGTCAACTTTTTTCCGTTTTCACGAAGTATTTGAGTCGACAATTGCTCTTCTTGACGGTCCATTCGAACTCAAATAAACACGTCGAGTCGATATGAAGTCAACTTTTTTCCGTTTTCACGAAGTATTTGAGTCGACAATCGCTCTTCTTGACGGTCCATTCGAACTCAAATAAACACGTCGAGTCGATATGAAGTCAACTTTTTTTCGTTTTCACGAAGTAGGTATTTGAGTCGACAATTGCTCTTCTTGACGGTCCATTCGAACTGAAATAAACACGTCGAGTCGATATGAAGTCAACTTTTTTTCGTTTTCACGAAGTATTTGAGTCGACAATCGCTCTTCTTGACGGTCCATTCGAACTCAAATAAACACGTCGAGTCGATATGAAGTCAACTTTTTTTCGTTTTCACGAAGTATTTGAGTCGACAATCGCTCTTCTTGACGGTCCATTCGAACTCAAATAAACACGTCGAGTCGATATGAAGTCAACTTTTTTTCGTTTTCACGAAGTATTTGAGTCGACAATTGCTCTTCTTGACGGTCCATTCGAACTCAAATAAACACGTCGAGTCGATATGAAGTCAACTTTTTTTCGTTTTCACGAAGTATTTGAGTCGACAATTGCTCTTCTTGACGGTCCATTCGAACTCAAATAAACACGTCGAGTCGATATGAAGTCAACTTTTTTTCGTTTTCACGAAGTATTTGAGTCGACAATTGCTCTTCTTGACGGTCCATTCGAACTCAAATAAACACGTCGAGTCGATATGAAGTCAACTTTTTTTCGTTTTCACGAAGTATTTGAGTCGACAATTGCTCTTCTTGACGGTCCATTCGAACTCAAATAAACACGTCGAGTCGATATGAAGTCAACTTTTTTTCGTTTTCACGAAGTATTTGAGTCGACAATTGCTCTTCTTGACGGTCCATTCGAACTCAAATAAACACGTCGAGTCGATATGAAGTCAACTTTTTTCCGTTTTCACGAAGTATTTGAGTCGACAATTGCTCTTCTTGACGGTCCATTCGAACTCAAATAAACACGTCGAGTCGATATGAAGTCAACTTTTTTCCGTTTTCACGAAGTATTTGAGTCGACAATCGCTCTTCTTGACGGTCCATTCGAACTCAAATAAACACGTCGAGTCGATATGAAGTCAACTTTTTTCCGTTTTCACGAAGTATTTGAGTCGACAATTGCTCTTCTTGACGGTCCATTCGAACTCAAATAAACACGTCGAGTCGATATGAAGTCAACTTTTTTTCGTTTTCACGAAGTATTTGAGTCGACAATTGCTCTTCTTGACGGTCCATTCGAACTCAAATAAACACGTCGAGTCGATATGAAGTCAACTTTTTTTCGTTTTCACGAAGTATTTGAGTCGACAATCGCTCTTCTTGACGGTCCATTCGAACTCAAATAAACACGTCGAGTCGATATGAAGTCAACTTTTTTTCGTTTTCACGAAGTATTTGAGTCGACAATCGCTCTTCTTGACGGTCCATTCGAACTCAAATAAACACGTCGAGTCGATATGAAGTCAACTTTTTTTCGTTTTCACGAAGTATTTGAGTCGACAATTGCTCTTCTTGACGGTCCATTCGAACTCAAATAAACACGTCGAGTCGATATGAAGTCAACTTTTTTTCGTTTTCACGAAGTATTTGAGTCGACAATTGCTCTTCTTGACGGTCCATTCGAACTCAAAAAACACGTCGAGTCGATATGAAGTCAACTTTTTTTCGTTTTCACGAAGTATTTGAGTCGACAATTGCTCTTCTTGACGGTCCATTCGAACTCAAATAAACACGTCGAGTCGATATGAAGTCAACTTTTTTTCGTTTTCACGAAGTATTTGAGTCGACAATCGCTCTTCTTGAAGGTCCATTCGAACTCAAATAAACACGTCGAGTCGATATGAAGTCAACTTTTTTTCGTTTTCACGAAGTATTTGAGTCGACAATCGCTCTTCTTGAAGGTCCATTGGAACTCAAATAAACACCTCGAGTCGATATGAAGTCAACTTTTTTTCGTTTTCACGATGTATTTGAGTCGACAATTGCTCTTCTTGAAGGTCCATTCGAACTCAAATAAACACGTCGAGTCGATATGAAGTAAACTTTTTTTCGTTTTTACGAAGTATTTGAGTCGACAATCGCTCTTCTTGAAGGTCCATTCGAACTCAAATAAACACGTCGAGTCGATATGAAGTAAACTTTTTTTCGTTTTCACGAAGTATTTGAGTCGACAATCGCTCTTCTTGAAGGTCCATTCGAACTCAAATAAACACCTCGAGTCGATATGAAGTCAACTTTTTTTCGTTTTCACGATGTATTTGAGTCGACAATCGCTCTTCTTGAAGGTCCATTCGAACTCAAATAAACACGTCGAGTCGATATGAAGTCAACTTTTTTTCGTTTTCACGAAGTATTTGAGTCGACAATCGCTCTTCTTGAAGGTCCATTCGAACTCAAATAAACACGTCGAGTCGATATGAAGTCAACTTTTTTCCGTTTTCACGAAGTATTTGAGTCGACAATCGCTCTTCTTGAAGGTCCATTCGAACTCAAATAAACACGTCGAGTCGATATGAAGTCAACTTTTTTTCGTTTTCACGAAGTATTTGAGTCGACAATTGCTCTTCTTGACGGTCCATTCGAACTCAAATAAACACGTCGAGTCGATATGAAGTCAACTTTTTTTCGTTTTCACGAAGTATTTGAGTCGACAATTGCTCTTCTTGACGGTCCATTCGAACTCAAAAAACACGTCGAGTCGATATGAAGTCAACTTTTTTTCGTTTTCACGAAGTATTTGAGTCGACAATTGCTCTTCTTGACGGTCCATTCGAACTCAAATAAACACGTCGAGTCGATATGAAGTCAACTTTTTTTCGTTTTCACGAAGTATTTGAGTCGACAATCGCTCTTCTTGAAGGTCCATTCGAACTCAAATAAACACGTCGAGTCGATATGAAGTCAACTTTTTTTCGTTTTCACGAAGTATTTGAGTCGACAATCGCTCTTCTTGAAGGTCCATTGGAACTCAAATAAACACCTCGAGTCGATATGAAGTCAACTTTTTTTCGTTTTCACGATGTATTTGAGTCGACAATTGCTCTTCTTGAAGGTCCATTCGAACTCAAATAAACACGTCGAGTCGATATCAAGTAAACTTTTTTTCGTTTTTACGAAGTATTTGAGTCGACAATCGCTCTTCTTGAAGGTCCATTCGAACTCAAATAAACACGTCGAGTCGATATGAAGTAAACTTTTTTTCGTTTTCACGAAGTATTTGAGTCGACAATCGCTCTTCTTGAAGGTCCATTCGAACTCAAATAAACACCTCGAGTCGATATGAAGTCAACTTTTTTTCGTTTTCACGATGTATTTGAGTCGACAATCGCTCTTCTTGAAGGTCCATTCGAACTCAAATAAACACGTCGAGTCGATATGAAGTCAACTTTTTTTCGTTTTCACGAAGTATTTGAGTCGACAATCGCTCTTCTTGAAGGTCCATTCGAACTCAAATAAACACGTCGAGTCGATATGAAGTCAACTTTTTTCCGTTTTCACGAAGTATTTGAGTCGACAATCGCTCTTCTTGAAGGTCCATTCGAACTCAAATAAACACGTCGAGTCGATATGAAGTCAACTTTTTTTCGTTTTCACGAAGTATTTGAGTCGACAATCGCTCTTCTTGAAGGTCCATTGGAACTCAAATAAACACCTCGAGTCGATATGAAGTCAACTTTTTTTCGTTTTCACGATGTATTTGAGTCGACAATTGCTCTTCTTGAAGGTCCATTCGAACTCAAATAAACACGTCGAGTCGATATGAAGTAAACTTTTTTTCGTTTTCACGAAGTATTTGAGTCGACAATCGCTCTTCTTGAAGGTCCATTCGAACTCAAATAAACACGTCGAGTCGATATGAAGTAAACTTTTTTTCGTTTTCACGAAGTATTTGAGTCGACAATCGCTCTTCTTGAAGGTCCATTCGAACTCAAATAAACACCTCGAGTCGATATGAAGTCAACTTTTTTTCGTTTTCACGATGTATTTGAGTCGACAATCGCTCTTCTTGAAGGTCCATTCGAACTCAAATAAACACGTCGAGTCGATATGAAGTCAACTTTTTTTCGTTTTCACGAAGTATTTGAGTCGACAATCGCTCTTCTTGAAGGTCCATTCGAACTCAAATAAACACGTCGAGTCGATATGAAGTCAACTTTTTTCCGTTTTCACGAAGTATTTGAGTCGACAATCGCTCTTCTTGACGGTCCATTCGAACTCAAATTCACACGTCGAGTCGATATGAAGTCTACTTTTTTTCGTTTTCACGAAGTATTTGAGTCGACAATTGCTCTTCTTGACGGTCCATTCGAACTCAAATAAACACGTCGAGTCGATATGAAGTCTACTTTTTTTCGTTTTCACGATGTATTTGAGTCGACAATTGCTCTTCCACAATGATTCTCGACAATTTTCACAATCCTAGGTCAAGGGGAAGGGGTATAAAATGACGTTTTATGCAAGGCTTCCCCATGTTGTCTCGCTCGACTTTAGATTGAAGGCTCTTGTTATTGTCTTCAATTGTATTTGTGATTCCTTCTCGCCATACTACACTCGTCAGTGCGAACGACACCGTAAGACGATCAACACGTGCGGCTTGACAGCCTAATGTTTCGATTCGTTTTTCAGGTAATTCAACTGGCGAATTATTCGTATTAATTCGTATTATTATATTAATATTGTTGTTAATAATAAAACGTTTTTCAGAACGCATCGTATCTGGTTGTCTATGGCCGTACACTCTAACAGGGGTTCAAAACAAATTTTGAAATTTCGAAAATTTCAAAACTCGAAAAATTCAAATGGAACGGTATTTTTGCGGAAAACAGCCGTTCTACCCCCTCTGTGCGACCTGATGCCGGCCCGAACCCATGGGTTGCAACTCGAGGTGTGCCGATCCAAATTGAGGCGGGTTGGGCCAGCCAGGGTTGCGACGAGCGTGGCGGAGAGGAAAGAGAGAAGAGGGAAGCGTGTATGGAAGAGGGAAGCGTGCATGGAAAGGGGAAGCATGCATGAAGAGAGAAGCGTGAATAGAAGAGGGAAGCGTGCATGGAAGAGGGAAGCGTGCATGGAAGGGGGAAGCGTGCATGGAAGGGGGAAGCGTGCATGGAAGGGGGAAGCGTGCATGGATGGGGGAAACTTGCATGGAAAAGGGTAGCGACGAAATCAAACCAGTTTGTTTTCGTCGCTACCCTCTCGTCACGTGTTGAATTATTTTACGCGTCAAACAAGGGCACTGATACCTTCATTAGTTCAGTGTTTTCAGAAAAAAACCGTATTGATTTCCAAAAGAAAATTGCTTTTTAATTTTGTATTTCATATTTTGTTCTAGTTAATTATGTCACTAAGTGACATAAGACAATACGTCTTATTTCCACTGTTTTACTTATCTTTCTGTAGCCATTTATCATTATTATAGTATATGACTACATGTTACTTTTAGTGTACAAAATGCACTAAGGTGCGCAAAAATTAAAAAACACAAATTATGATTATTGAAGGCTTCTAGGAAAAACGTTTCAAAATATGAAGTCTTGCCAGGATATTGGTTAACATATTTTAAAATGAATTTTCCAAAATTTAATATGAAATAATTTGAACGTAAGTCCTCGAAGTGCCGTTTCCAATTTTAGTCGACCGAGAATTGCAGCTGTGATTTTTATGTAAATTTGCCCCGAATCAGGTGCGATCTGTTGAAAAAATTAAATCACGGTCGGATCGGCCTTAACAAATGAATCAAATCGAGATTAATAGAATTATTTGAAACCGCCCTTTAGCTACCCAACGATTAAAAGCTCCAAACCGGGAAACGGTCGGTAATTCCGCTGATGGGCTCCGGCAGCGGAATTAGCGCTGACTAATGCGCAGGTACGCTTGTTGTTCGGTTGACCGAACGGACCGGCAAGTTGGGCAAATAAAAGCGACGAATCGTGATCAGCGGGTACGAAGCGAGTTACTCCGTGGGAACCCTTGCAGCAAACCGTTTCCGTAAAACGCCTCACGGTCGGTCTCGACAACCGCAATGAGCAGTCGGCATATTCAATGAGGGTCCATTAAGTGATTAAATAGGAGTTCCCTTCGAGGCTTCGCTAATGAGAAAACATGTTAGAAAAAGTAAAAAAATAAATAAAAAGAAAAATGTAAAATGAATCCTTCAAAATATAACTTCAACATCTCTTATCTCTGTAATGGTGACCGGTTTCATGGATCGGAACGATCCAGGGTGGGATCGGGTACTTTTTCCGTTACGATCCGGTATCGATCCGAATCCCGAGTCAGGTTTTCCTTAGTACCAAACGTATCCGTATCCGTTCCGGATCCGTTCTTGAATCATTCCACTGTATTTCTCCCGCTCACACTCTGCCCCTTCCTCGTCTCCTGAGCAGTCGATAATGAAGTTTCCATTTTACTTACAATAAATAATACGCTGGTGGGATACCGCAGGGTCAAACAAATAGGAAATTAATCTGTTCAGTTGCACGGGGAGAGATGAGTGCACAATTGAAGTCAGGAAAATCGGTGCTTTAATGATAAATGAACATGGAAAACTGGTAATATCGGGAGGTAATATCGAAATGGAATGAATCGAGAGGGTTGGAAGATGTCGTCACATGACGCAGTTCTGGTACATAATTTAGGTACTTTATGGTTTGCCCTTTTCTCGGTATATTACCCCAACTGGCATTTATTATTAAGGAATATATATTTCGGAATTATTACGTGTTTTAGTGTTTTGATTCGGTAAATATTTGTGAGGTAATCTGGAAGTGATATGGAGTTAGCGGTGACGTATCTAGGCAGGTGGTAGGAGTGCTAGTAGCGAGGAATAATGGAAGCTGAGGAAGTGGGCCCACAGAGGGACTGAGGTCCCAAGACGCTCAAAGAGCTTTGGGGGCCGAACATAATCAATAAAATATTTCACTAAATTCCAAGACAACAGTAGGAAGGTAGAGGCGTGGATAACACATTTTTCGATCACCTGTTCCTGGGGAGGTAAGGCAATTATGCCCACCCAGAGGGATATCAGGTCTGCGTTCACAGACCTGGGTATCCCAAGAGTGGTCGAACGAAAAACTCGGGAAAGGACACTCAGTAATTTGTTAAGATCAGAAAAAAATCCCTTATCCTACAAGTGAGCAACGCGATTAGAACACCCTCTTGATTTTTTTGGTTTTGTAAAAAATTCATTCCAATAGGTCTACTCTGCTGTGACCTACCAGTACTCCTGTATGGGGTTGAGTGCATTAATCCTTATTTAATTCAGAAGAGATTTCAGTCATGTCTGTACTCCGTCTCATTTTCAGATCTGGATATCGTACCAATATTATTTGTATTCCCATACAATCCAATCAACGCAATGATAATTCCGTGAAGATCGAGGGGGCGGAGGAGCAGTGATGAGCATCGTATATATACGTACGGACTTCATACCGCATTTGTTTTGGGGAAAATTCCTAATTTAATGGATTTCTCATAAGGCACCATTTAAATGAGGTAATCAGTAGTTTAAAGTTTTACTCGCACAGTAAGAACTCACCGTTTTGTCCACGTTGTTAACCTTCACCGACAGAGGCGGCGCGAGAGGTTCTTCTTTGATGATCACTTCAGGCACCTTCGGCTCTGTGATAACAACGCCGTTCGTGACGTTGTTCGTCGTTCCTTTCTTTTTAGGCAGTTTCCCTCCATTCAGTGACACCTGGACAGAAATTAACGAGTATTGTAATTACAGAGTATTTGAGAGCTCCCCGGCATGGGATAATACCGGATGATACCGAAGGGCTTGACATATACATACTATACATATCCTTATTCGGTATTAATAATAAGTAGATCACTATATTCTCGCTGCCACCAGGAGCTCACTCACTTAGCCTCCCATGTAGTGGATTCGATCCAAACAGTACCTGAGGATTTGTTATACGTCACTATTCAACGGTAATTTTTGCTTTGAAACAAACTAAGCGACTTAAATCAATCGTGGAAGTAGAGAAGGAAATTAGGCCCTCACATCAGCCCTCATATCAGGTTTGTGGCTACGAATATTTAAAGATGAAACGTACATACTATATAGAACTGGGTGCAGTGCATAAGACCTTGTCTAACGCACGTGCCTACTTTGAGTGGCTACTTATTATAATAATTACGAGTACGTCGTTCATTGTACGTTTCTGGGCAATTATCTTTCTAATCGCAAAATGAGTAGGTAAACAGAACTCAAGTATACTAGCTTATCTAACACCAATTATTTCGTACTGTTACGGGACTCACAAAGGTGTTGTGTGAAAATAGTGATCTGGACAGAAGGGTGACTTTGCAGTTTCACTTGTTGACGATACCGATTTCAGCTCATTTTGTTTGAGTGCGAAAAATGCCTCGAGTAGTTTATAAGGCCATCAACAGTGATGGTGCAGTTAATATGGTACGCGTTGCCAGGAGAAATTCACAATGAGATCGCCAGTGACATGTAGAGGTACCTACATGTTTTGAATATGTGTGTTATTCTGTCTGAGTGGAAACAGGGGGACAAGAGGCCTGATCTCAAGAGCAAATAACGTTGCTCGGAGGGAGATCGTTCAGCACTAATAGAAGCCCCCAACATCCATTCGAAAGCATTGATTGGGGGCGTCGGTGTTTGGCATTCAACCTCAACCAATTTCGGGACAGTACTTCAAAATTAATTTGCATTCCGGAGACTCAGAGAGGTCCTAACATAGGGCGCACTTTAGGGAGCAATGGATCCGGAGAATCGCCTGCAATAATGGACCGAGGGCCAGCTCTACCAGCAATAACGGGAAGAGCGTTTAATTGATTGGCGGTGTCGTCCAGTTGGGCGGCGGAAACTGCCAAGTGACTTCCCTTCTAAGTGATTATCCGGGTAAAGGGAGAGCAGGAAGGGCCCTGAGGAGGGCCTTTGCCGAGAAAGTTAAAATCGATTGTTTCGAGATGCCTACAAAATCCAGAAGCGTCAACAGGACGAGCAGAAGATTCATAAGAGCTTTATTGGCACATACATTTACAATAGGCCTCTAAGGGCCCTTAAGGTTGTAAATACAAAAACAAATTACAAAATAAATAAAATCATGGCCTTTAAGAATCACATAAATTACAGAATGGTAAAGGTAAAAATTAAAAGAAAAAATTTGGTGGAAAGGGTCTGGATCTCAAGGCGAAGCCACCCAGAGCCCCCGGAATGGCCGAACGCTCTAGGCCTGGGCCAACTAGTTAAACAGTCAAGCAACGGGAAGCGAGTTTGGAGTAATGCCGAAATGTTGTTCGATAAGGCCACGGAAGACGGAAAGCTCGGAGACTGATCGACAAGACAGGGGTAAGGAGTTCCACAACCTAGCCATGGCAATCCGCAGGGATTTGCCCATTGAGATTGTACAATGAGGCACCACTGTAGCGAAGTCTATCAGAGTGACCAATAAAAAACATGCCTTCAAGGTACTCAGGACTAGGGGTATTTCCATACAATAATCGAAAAATGAAAAGGCATATTCGCATTTCAAAGTGATTAGTCATTAGTGATTAGTCATAGTGACCTACCAGAGCCCTATGGATAGTAATATGATCGTATTTTCGGATATTAAACACGTAACGAGCAACTGAGTTCCAACATACCTGAACGCGATGGTGCTGCTCGGAATTCAAATTGGTGGAAAACAATTCACAACCATAATCAAAATGAGGTACGAGTAAAGACTATGATGAGGTATGATCGCTACTACATCCAGTGAGCCTGAATAGAATCAGCAAACTTTTATTAGAACGGAAGAAGAAAACAGAGCTCATATCTTTTCAAACGGTTAATTAAATTCTGTCTAGATTACTGTTCTATAATATAGAACAGTAATCTAGACAGAATTTAATTAATAGTATATTATACTCCATGGGAGTCCCACAACAGTAAGGAATAAATGGAGGAAATGGCCTTATCCACGTTAAAACCACGTGTTGTTTGCACCACGCTCGTGTTGATGATGTCTACAACCAGCTGCTCTCTCGTAAATGCGGCTACCCAAGAACCCGAGTGGTCTAATAATTATTAAATTATTCCGTATGTTACCTAATAGCACCGTTGCACGAACCGTTTCTTGTTATCTCAAGTGTAGCTGCGTAATGGGGAGTTAGTGGTATAAAAATGGAATGAACCGAATCGAAATAACCAAGGAACTATAACTCAAGACTCAATGAACCTACCGCAATTCATTCATACGAGGAGCAGTATATTTCTTTGTACCGCCAGTTATTTGTACTTCCGACCGACATACCGGTATATGTAGCGTATCGTATCGTATTTGTACTCTCCCCTCTCCATTCTGTTATGCCCGACAAGAATAATGACGCTATTATTCGCGCGTTTCCCCCTCCCTCTAGTCATCCGTTTGTAAGGCGCTCACTGCTCGCTTCCCCGGTGACTAACAGCCTTCTTTTGTCGTTTCAATAAAAGATCGTTTTGTGTATTTGGAACGCTCTCTCAAAGGGACCCCCAGAGCCCTGCCCTCTGCTTTTCCACCCCAAGGGATTTGAGGTACTTCTCAAAATATTATCTGAAGAGCTTATTGTGCGCGTCTTCCGAAACCAACGATCAACTTCTTTGACAGTTGTTTCTTATTTCTTTTCAGCCCGCGTCCAACAGATAAATCGAGTAGAAATCCTTCTTTCAAACTCCTACAATCATACTGACATAAACGACTTGTAGTCGAAGATCAAATTAAATCATTAAAATAATGAGGAGAAATAAAAGATCTCAATACGGAAAATGTTCAGAATTTCGATCATTCCCAACCAATTTATGTAATGAGTTGTAGTAGTTATCGTAGTTTCATTTTCCATTGCAATTAGACTCTTCGAATACTTGAAATATCGAGTTCTTGTGGAAAAGGTAGGATTATGATAGGAATGCCTTACAAAGAAGTTGAGTTTAAAAATGTTGTCCAAACGTAGTCAGAATCCTCGGTCATTACCCCGTCATTTGATGATTTGGTTGATGGTTGCAATTCCTTAGCACCCAGTAGATGAACGGGGTTTCTTGTAGTGGGTCTCCGTGTTCATCCTATGGCTGAGCTCTAGTTATGTGCTCACCAATGCATGAACAGCTAACAATAACTGTATTTCCTTGTAGCAATTGTCCTTTTATTTACATTTATTTGATTTTTAGATTTATAGGAACGGAAGTAGCAATGAGGAAGAAGAAACAGGCAAGGCAAGAGATGCAGGTGAGCGAAGACAAGCTCTTAGTAAAATAAAATAGACTACAAGACCCCCAGAGTCGGTAATAACTAAAGAAGAATGGAGAAGTCATCAAAAAAGCAAACAGGAAGAGAAAGAAAAACTTTAAAAAATCAAGATGGACAAAAGACGTATGAGAGAAGAGAAAAAATTGTACAGCAGGAGAAAAAATAAAGGTAACAAAGAAGACGATGCAGAAGCATTCATATGTATATGTATACCCTGGTTGTGGCGATAAGTATGTTGACCCACCTAACGATTGGATACAATGTGCTTCTTGTAAAGTATAGTGGCATGAAATATGCACTTTTAACAGCGGCAAAGGAAATTTTGTGTGTACAAATATTGATGATGTTCGTTTTGCAGTTTTTGACATGGATACATGGATGACATAGATCAAAAATTGTAACGAGAGACCAATAAACAAATTCGGCTACTAGACTGCAAGAATGAAATCAGAAATCATTAGAAACGCGATACCAATAAACAGCAATGTGTGATGTACTGAGGCTTCGGTATTATTTTTTACAAAATACAACAATTTTTTGAAACCGATTTCAATAATATTGTTGTACCTGATTCCCTTCTTAAGTAGGTACCTAGGTATATAGGTAGGTAGTACCTACTAGGTACAAAAGGTACCTATAAGTACCTATATATACAGTATACCTATAAAGTACCGACATTATACTTGTCCATCTACTGGTCTTGAACGTTCATACATTGGAGTTTGCTGTTCATCCATTGGGTGAAAACGCGTTTCTCCTTTTATTTTCCTTCTTTCTTCTGAACTGTTGTTTCTATTCAACCAGTTATTTTTTCTGTTGACTTTTGATGTCTAAAGTATTTAGTAACATTAGTTTTATAATGAAATCTTTCTTGGGAAGTAGGATTACAACGTAAACAAGTGGTACTACGACGGTTTCAGAGCTGAAGTGTTTATCTACGGGGCAGTTCACCCTAAACCATGTGTGGTTTGAACCAGGTGTTCTCCAGTATCAGAATTGACCAGAAGTTCTCGTGTTTACGTTTTGTTTCGCTTCTACCTTCGAGCTTTTGTGAATGGTCTTAAAAACTTCAGTTTCAAAAATATCATACCGTTCTATTTGAAGTTTCAGAGGTGTTTGAATCATCTCAAATTAAAATCACCATATTGGTTTTGGGTTATGGAGAGTTTCAAGACCAGCAGGCCAGGTCTGAACAGCTCCCAGGACAAATTCCATCTTTGAAAATAATTAACCAAAAACCAATAATAGGATTTTATTCGATGTTTTTTCTCCTCATTCCCCCCTCTTAAAACTAACTGCTTTAGACACACTTTCAGACCCGCGAAAAAGCCCTGAGAGATAATTTGTGAAGCGGTTGAATGTTATAACGCAGGACCGTAAACCATTCGCGGTATTGCAGCCGCTTCGGGAACTTCCAAGAAGGGGAAAACCGCCATTCCTGCCCTCGCCCTATCAAGATCGCATAAATATTCCGGTTTGCGAGACTCGAGAACTAACCGAGAAAGGTGTCGGATTGCTTGTAATATTTTTTCTACCCTGAATTTAGTTACAAAAAAAACCACCCCGCGAGATGTGTTTTGAATAACTTTACTCAGCTTGTTCGCTGTTAGATACAACTCGACGATATCATGCCTCGGTTTCATTACTTCCCGAGCCCTTTCATCCGAAATGAATAGCTCAATTCGAGTCAAAATTCCCCCTTTTCGAGTTTTTTCGAGTCAAATCTTGGTCCTTTTCAACCCAAATGAATAGCTCTACTTGAATCAAATGCGACGTTTTTCGCATTTGTTCGTCACGTTGACGAGGCGTTTCATCCCAAAATGAATAGCACTGTCAGAATTGAAATCGGGTTTTCTCGCATTTCTCCCGCCAGTTTCGAGTCGAATCTTCGTCTTCTCGACGAGCCCTCACATCCCAAATGAAATCTTAAATCAAATTCGAAGTTTTTCCGTAATTTTCGAGTCAAATATTGGTCTTAAAGAAGAAATATTGACCTTTTCATCCTTAATGAAAATTGAATCAAATTCGACTTTGTTCGTAATTTTCGATTCAAATCTTCGTCTTTTCGACAAGCCCTCACATCCCAAATAAAACTTTAATAAAATTCGACTTGTTTCGAAATTGTCGAGTCAAATATTGGTCTTAAAGAAGAGCCTTTTCTTCCTAAATAAAAATTGAATCAAATTCGACTTTGTTCGTAATTTACGAGTCAAATCTTCGTCTTGTCGACGGGCCCTTTCATCTCAAATAAATATTTATTAAAATTCAACTTTTTCGTAATTTTCGAGGGAAATGTTGGTCTTGACGACGAGTCATATTGTCCCAAATATAGATGTGTTTGAATCAAATTCGATATTATTCGTTTTATTCTGGAAACGTCACACGAAAAGCGTCACACGAAATCGTCACGAAAATTTCTGATGATTTTCGCTTACAACCGATTCGTTGCTACGGAACTTTATCTTCGCCAGTTATCATCGTACAAAAATCGTTCACCACTCGTTGGATAGCTCTCGATTTACCTAACCATATTACGTTAACCACTGCGGAGTGCGTGGCCGACAAGCTGCGGTATGAGCGTGATTGTTTAAATAATTGTTTACACACAGGTGATCATTCTCAATAATTTATATTGTCAACACGAATGCAAGCTTCATATAAGTTTCTGCAAAGACATAAAATGTCCCAATTTGTTGCAGACTCGTATGCAAGCATTTTGGCCATTTTTTCTTTCTTTTCTACATCTGGAAGATGCAATTTTCTATTGAACGAGTAAAACCTTTTTCGATCAAAATGACCCAACACATACAACATTACAGTCGATCGAAAGGTCGAACACGGGCGGCATTGTAAGTTGAAAAGAGACGTGAAAGAACACACGAAAGAGATACAAAAGAGATGGTTATCTCCTCTATGCGGCCGTGTTACGTGCTTAATGCCATCGAGTAGTGATTACTGCCATTTCACGCTACACAGATCCCGATAGATCTCTATCAGGGCCGCAGAACAACCGGTGGAACTCGAACGCGTTTTTACGGTTCGGGTTCTGATACGGCCCACCGTACGGATGAGAGACCAAAAATTAATGAGAGGTTTCGCTATACCTAGTACGTATTTGGCTGCCTGAATTTTTATGTCGTCATAATTTTTGCCAGATAATCACTATTTTGACTGCTTGAATTTAGGGTGTTGGTCAGGAGATTGTCGGTTGTTATGTCGTTATAATAAAAAAAAAAAAAATAAAAAATAAAAAAAAAAAGAAGTGTACAGTATTATGAAACCTTGCCATAACATCGTTCTGCATTCTACCTCAAATTAATACGACAGAGGGCGAAAGGTTTTATTGTGGCAACGTACCAACCCAGCCACATTACACTCGTCTACGAGTGTGGATGCCTTGTGTATATTACCGTTGCGATCCATAAATAAATCGCACACCTTTCACTGTCTACAACTGTCTGCAAGTGTCGTTTTTATTTGCTATGAATTTATTTACGGCCTCGCACTGCATGTTATGGATCCGTCGATTCAGTGTCGATATTATCGACAGGTTCTTTCAGTTATATTTAAAACGAAATATATTGACAGATTATACTAATTTCCTTTTTGCGGCACTCGGTGTGGCCCGTGCGGCGGGTGGTATTATTTATTTAGATGTGATGATAACGAAGAGGTATTGATATCACTTATGCATGTAGTACCAACAATGAGATACTTGTTGCTATAACGGTAAGTGGTTGACTATTGAATTATTGATCGACTGTTAAAATAGAGCCACTTTATCACTCAGTGAATCTGCATGACCCAATTCAAGTCAGTCATTATTATTTATTAGAATCCACCGTTCGTTCGATTCTACTTGATTAACCATGCTCGGCCTTAATTGCTGCTTAATAATTACAACAATTAGTACTTGATAATTAGAACTATTAGCGAATTTTCAAATAATAGGAAGCTATTGTTCTCCGTTCAAAATTTTTAAAACTCGAATTTCCGAAAAGAATGAATACCAAAATCAGTTTTAGACCATCCTGAATTCATTGCCAAAGACACAAAAAAATCATATATATTTTTATATATTTATCTATGTGTCATTCCAAACGATAACGCTGTCTACGCATACAATTGGGTTCTAAGTAATAACTTCCTGCCGATACAATTTTCGAGTGTTGATCATTTGGTTATGTCATAACCAAATGATCAACACTCGAAAATTCGATATCGCTAATAATATTGTGGGTAGTGGTGGGCCAATTTTAATACCCTTGGGTTCGTTCAGATAATATACCTATTAATAATCTTTACAACGATATTATCCTCGAATCTTAATTTAAATATAAGGTAAAAATCATTAAATGTGTCCTCGAAATTCCGTACAGCAGCCGAACCAATTTTTCCCCAATTTGTTGATGAACTTATAATTTTTGTACATTTTCCACTTCTGCGTCAAAATTCACCGTTGCACAATATTTTTTGCTCAATGTTTTGCTCATGTCGTCTCTCTTGGTTTGATGTCTGTCGAGAAGTTGTCAAACGCAGACAGCACAGGCAACCTAACGATAAAATAATAGTGGGTTATAAAGAAAGGACGCCGGTCGTTAGTTCAACGTGTGATGGTGGATACGGTATTTCACAACAAAACAACTCAATTGGTTTTGCAATTGTACGAAACTAGAAAACGACTCGTTGCGAGTACACCATAATACAGATGATAATGTAAAATACGTAGAAAACCACTCAATTCTCATTCAAGTTTAGTTATTTGAAATTCTAAGTTGATTCGATAATATTATTCTCATGTGTTCGGTTATTCGCCGCCGGTGTTCAAATAAATCACGGTCCAAAAATAAACTTCTTCCTCGCCAATGCGGAAGGTGTCGGTCATAAATTTTCATGATTACGGTCGGGTTTGGTAATTGGTCAATCTCCTTCGACACCGCTGGATGTAATGATGGTTGTAATTGATCAAGCCCCTTCGTCAAGGCGATAAAACTGGTTTTCGTTCCTTCGCTCCTTTTCTAGTCGCGTTGAACCAACTGGTGGGTATTGCGATATAGCAGTTATGATTCGAGCTAAATTGGGTACGTGCTTAATCAGTATTGTTGGTATCTTACATTGTTACATTTTTTACATTTTACATTGTTAAGTACTATGTTACATTTTTTCGGGAATTTTGGATACCTTCTCGGCTGTTGTATATGAACTTGTCTCATCGGCTCAAAGGGACGTGGATAGGGACATATCGCCGGTTCGGTAAAACTGACGTATCTGCAAATGTTCGTCGAAATGACTTATGATCAGAGGCCTGTCGCACAATAGGTTAGTAATATTGGCCAATTTTACAAGTCTACAAGTTCTAATATTACAAGTACCTACTGTGCATTAGAATGCGTCAAAGGGTTTTTCGTGAAACAATTTTGGTATTTTGCTTCACCTGTAAAATTTGATTTTTTTGCAGTTACGTTATTGTTTTACTGAGGAAAATATGCAGAGGAAAATGAATAGATTTGAAAAACACTGTTGCAATATGACGTATATTACATTTATATGCGATGAATCGTTATTAATGAATCTCGTTTTGGGAACAGTTTGTAGGATTTGTGACCGTCGAAGAAAATGATGGCTGAGGAACGTTCAAGAGTTGGGAACGGGGCTTTCCGGAAGCTGGGAATCCACCGAAGCGATGTAAACTTGGATTACTTTGCCAAACTCGGTAAACTTGAATTGGGAGAGCCCCCACTTTACCATCAACTCGAATTAGCGTCTGAACTTGAACGGAGGATAGGGAGGGAAGAAGGCTCGACTTTAACCCTCTCAAGTCGGGTGGAGCCAAAAGTTAGTGATAATAGCAGAGCTTTGATAGGTATCTGCGGAAAGAGACACCGGGCTCGGAGGCGGAAAAGACAAAACTGGCTTTTCGGGAGGCGAAGGAATCAGCGACGAGAAACAATCAAAGAGAAAGGCGGGAGAAGCAAATTGATGATTCCGCCGTCAACGACGAGTCAGGGGGTTCCGTTCGAGTTTTCGCCAAAACGAACGGGTGGTGATTTGCACGGGATCCGTCGTGATGTTGTTCGAAGTTTGAGGTTGTACGAAAATATTTGGCTTCATCTCATCGATGAAGTGTTTTCACGAGGCAACACCGCAGAAGTGTAAACGGTAATGCAAACAGATCGTCAAAAAAGTAACGTAGAACTGTAACATTCTCGAACGACAATACATTAGAAGAAAATCCGTAGAATCCGGAAATCAACTTTGAACAACCATGCCCTCCCCCAGCCCTTTGGTCAATTTTAATGAATTTTCCAAATAGGGTCAGGAAAACCCAAAAAATACGGCAAAAAAATTAAAATAAAATAAAATAAATAAACACGAAAACATCAATAAAAACGGAGAATCCCTCGTGAGAATCTCGAACCTTGACACGAAAATTTCTTTGCTTGACACACTAGTTTTTGTGTAATTTTTCTAAGTTTTCCGCTTCTTCTTGTTCCCGTGCTCGGAGCGTACCTAATCACTACACTTTGCAAGTCCGAGATTTGTTCCAACTCCAAACTATTTATCAATTTTTGGTCCCGAATTGATTCAAAACATACGAAACAATTCACTGCAAGCGATTCACTTCAACCATACTGCAAGCGATGTTAAGTACTGTTGCATCTAGTCCTGCCATAAGTTCTGTTACAAGGAAAAATGCATGGAAACATAATGTTATTCATTAAGCTCTAGTTTTGTTGTTTTATGTGGACATTGTAAACTGTTATAAGATGGAAAAACGAAGAGTCACTCAAAATGTCCGCCTTTGGCGTTTGCACAAGCTTGAACCTTCGGGCCAATCATCGATGGCAGCACGCAGCACTTCCTGAGGGAAATTGCAAACGGCTATCACCAGAGACGACTTCAAGCTCTCCAAATTCAGCTCATGATGGGACCAAAGCTGGTAGTCCAACAGGTTCAGATCCGATATTAGATTTTATAATAATCCTATCCTGCCTGACAAAACCTAGCGGGAGTTAACCAATTTGATCCGTTTAGAATCGAGAGTTGGGATGTCCTGAAATTTGTCCTACGGAACTCAGAGAGAACCAGAAAATGCAATATGTCCTCCTGCACACCCACGCAAAGGGAGCGGATCTCATTATGATCTTCCCGCTCGTGAGGTCCATGTAGTTGACAGTTGAGTGTCAAGATGTCACCCCAAGCTTTGCAGACCCCTGTTAGCAGGTATTTTGAAAAAGGTCGAAAATGTTACACCGTTTTATTGTTTATTGTTATTTCTACGGGCAAGACCAATAACATTCTCACAAATAATTACATGGCATTCTCAAGTAACAAGTGAAAAAAGGAAAATGAAATGAATTGAAAAGAAATTGAATTTACAACTTCTACCGGAATCAAACTGAGGAAAATGGACAGAAACGGAATTGGCGCTTTTGGAGTTGCGCCTTTTGTATTCTCGCAGTGTTAGTTATGCTCCAAACACCAAATAATGCTGAAACGCCTCGTCGACGAGATCCCAATTGAAGAAGCCCCAATATTCGCCTCTGAATAACCAACTCACAGTATGGAATTTCAAACTCCTGAAATAACGGAGGGACGCGTGAGTAAAGCATGCTGGTAAATATACGGTTACAACGATTTCATGATGAAACGCAGATTTATTCACGGACGGTTGGGTCTGATTTAGCTTCAGCCACTTGGAGTATAATGACGTTCGTAGCAGCATAGTTTTCCCCATTGAAATAAGTGCCGTTGTTTACAGAGTGATTTCAAATAGATTTTCAACATCCTCGATGCAGATGTTACATCGTGCAGTTATTGCCATCTTCCACGCGAGGTGTAATAGAAGGTATCGGATCGTGTTTGTTTGCTCGCCTGTCGAATTCATCGGGACGACGTTTCCGTCGAGCCTTGTTTGTCGTGTCAATAGAGATCCAACAACTGTCAACCCCGGCTCGCCGGCCCGTTCTACATCTCTTTATTGAATCATGGAACTCTCTCCCTCTTGGCGTTTTCCTATGATTGGCTCTCGCCCGATTTAGGTTAAGAAGGCGACGATTTGTTCAGTGCGTCACCCGAGGCGGAGTCGACGGGACAAGTCAGGCCTTCATTTGGAACTTTAGAGTGATGATGTTGGCACGTTACCGCCTTTTGTATACACGCAGAAAGCAAATCTCAATGGGCAATTCCATTGTGTCCGAAAATTTACAATAGGACAGTATTTTTCGGTCAAGGGATGTGTGAAGATTACGAAAATAGCATGAGTTGATCAGTTTTTTCGTTAAGTTTGGTAGGAAATGCAATCAAACTAGTACTTGTTCGTACTACGCGCGCTCAAACCTTGACGTCATCGGACACCTCAAACGAGGATGGATAGTTAGTTTTAGTATCCACGATGTTTCAAGAAAAATGATCCATTCGCGTCACTCCAGCATTCTCTATTCTGCATTATCGCCGTTCGCCATAACAAATTGATTTTCATCTCTTTCATCTCTTTTAAATGGCATCCAGCTCTAGTGTGAAAAAGCCGAGGCAAAATACTATCGAAGACGGATTTGAACCTGGTAACACAACCTTCGCTGGTAGGCGCTCTGGTAACAAGGATTGAACCTTCCGCACGCCACAGGAATCCGTGGATGCTTTAAGCAGGGATTGCTTCATAATCTAGTATCCATAATGGTGAAGTTTTTGACGTCACACCCCGGTCACTCGCCCGCCTGTTTTTCAAACTACCAATTTTCTTTTATTTTCCTAAATTTTTGTGAACAATTTCTTGGCAAATGGACCCGATTTTCGCTAACATTAGACAAGGTACTTTGGAAAAAAAAATTAAAAAAATTGACTGGAATTGCCCATTGAGTCAGTGTCATCAAACTGTGTCCTGATGTATTTGCTGCACCGCATGCTGTCCAGGAGGCATCCTCAGATTCAATCAGCGAAGAATGATCACCTGAACGACCAAAACCTCATCTCATCATCTACATGAAACACATTGTCAAGTATTTTTTGGGGCGAAGAACCAAAATCAAGGGGTTAGCGGAGGGACTATGAAGCAGATAACGACCGAAAAAACAGTGGCGGTATTAGGAGATATTTTCAAGGAGTTTTGCAAACATAATAATGTTCACCATGTGCTATGGTATTGGTGGCATCCCAGTTTAGAAGTTTAGGTCAAGATTGTTGTCAGAGGGCACGAACTGGAATTATTGGAGACGGCAGGGTAATTTGCCGGTATTCAGTGACGTCGAGCGCACCGTCAAGTCAAACATTAATGATAACATGAAACATCATTATCCAGATCATTATCGAGCTGCGTAGCACATACAGGAAGGACCTTCTGACAGATGTGCCACCTCGTTCCATATCTCCGAAAACTTCTCCATCCCGAGAGTTGGGTCTCCCTTTTCAAAAGCTACTGAAACCTCGAGACATCTGTTACGCGGGGTCCATTTACAGAACTTCCTCTTTAACCGAGTCAGCTGGCTCAATCATAATTACAGCGTCGCCGGTCAGGGAATACAATGAGAACACAGCGTCTCAAGTCTCGACGTTCGTTCTAAGAAAGCGGTTTGATGAACAACTGGAAGGTTAAATAATTATAACATTTTACTAATTGAACGAAATCTTCAATACGTATACGTATACCATCGTGCTTTGTGCACCTCACGATAACGAGGTATAACTTAAAGTTATTAAATACGGTGTTCCTTTCATATTCAGGTCCTTTAACATTTTTAACATGGGTGACATGATTGTATAATAAATACTCCCCAATAATCTAAGGAAATTCAGAAAAATTTCATAAGCGTCGATCGATCTCCAAAAAAGTATGAAAGCTCCACCTTTTACTGAACTGTCTTGAATTACTATGGTCCAAAGCGCCAGTGCTGTTATTTAATGTTATTCTGTCCAACTGGTAAAAGGGAAATAATGTTTAAGAAAAATACCGCAAATTATTTACTATGCCCTACTCTCCATAGAACACCTGTTGAATCCAGCTGAAGACAGGAAAGACATTATTTTCTAATACCGGTAAACGGCCACATGGTGAATAAGTACTTTCTTACTTGGAGGCCTCAACTCCTCCACCGAACTCAGTCCATGGTAGATACCGTCATTCTGCCAGCCATATGCTTCAAGAGAATGGTCCACTATCATTCACCAGCTTAGCCACGTGGGCTAACCATCGTATCCGTCCAGCCTTAACAAAGAGCACTATGCCCATGCGCTCCTGTCCATTGAGTATCTGATTTACTTCTTTGTTGAGTTACTTTCGGTGAGTGGAATAAGAGCTTTTAATACTATACTAATAGACATCATAATATAAATCAGATTGAACACCTGAAACCTCATGAAAACTACATTGTGCTATATTAAGAATACTGTATCACAATAACGAGTCACAACCGAAAGGCTAAGTTCGTAGATGTTCAGAATCGACCAGGGGAGTTTAAGGGAATTCTAAGGGAGGAGGGGGGGAATACCCCTAAATTCTAAAAATGATACTTCATTTCAAACACTTTCTAACTCTGAAGTCAGAATTGCGATATCTTATTCCGTTCTGAAACTAGAGTACTTTGAAGATGAAGAAACGTGGTTGTTATTTGAGATGTTCTTCACGGTTCATCTGCTCTAACTAAGAATCGAATGAGATGTGTTACTCGGCAAAAAAGATGACAACATTTGTTATAAGTATTATAATAATTGTTACATCTGTACTTCCAGATGATTACAGTACAGATGTAACAATAATTGAGACATAAAACCAGTTATTATTTATTTTAATGTTTCAATTCTGTTTATATCAAAATTGATACTTTACAGCTGCAATGTCTATGTAAGTAAAGTAGATACAAAATGGTTGCTCTAGCACAGTTTTGGCCTGAAGGAAGATTGCATTGTCGTTGGGATAGAGCCACAAGGCTAGAACTGTGCTAGAACAACCATTTTATACCTTCTAACTTCCAAAAATCTGGTGTGTTACTGGTCTTTTTCTCGTTTGATTCAGGTATTTAATTTTTGGTTCATTTTTCATTCAAGTGCCCTTCGAACATTTAAAATTCACAACCGACCGAATTAGGTACGAGTTTCTACGAGGAAAAGAAGAGAAAGTGTAACTGCGCCCTGTGGTTAAAGAATACACGTGATGCGACCACTTGCAGGTGCAAAAAGGAAGCCTCAAAGCAGATGCTGGAACGACCGAACCCCCAAATTAGGTTTTTAATGGTCCAGGGCCAACACCTCTTGTTGGACCGCCCCAAACCCTCTCGAGCGTATCCGTCGGCCTGTTTGTTCTGTTTTGTAGTTGTTTTTTTTTTAAATGTCTTCTCATCCCAATATTAATGATCACTAATACCTTGTTATTATGTTGACTAGCTTAGATACCTATTTGACCCATCGAAGAGCCAATGATTGGTGGGTGTCCACTTAGGATTGGGCTTTGGTCGGAGGGGAAAACGCTCGAATTTGTGATGAATATCAACGATGTGCAGCTCTGCTTCACAGTTCTGATGTCCGCTACTACCTTACACAAGTTCCCCGTTTATCACCGGAGGCGCCTCTGTCGCCCCCGTGTAGATCCACCCTTCCAGTCCACCCTTATTCTCCGCTCCGTCGCCACCACTCAGACCATCAAATATCAGTTCTAATACTCCCAGTCATAATTTTCCCTTTAGTTCTATACATAAGTAAGTTCAACAATGAGTAGGTCATGGGATTCACACCAGTACTAGGATCAATTATTAATATTCATCGAGTGCTGATGATCTGGCGATCAGACTGGCAACACTGTCCCCCCGCTCCGTTCATCTATCAAATCTTCCTATATTCAAGTTGTTCGCCCTTGTGGCAATCTTGCTTTCAGTCCTGTTTTATGTTCCGATCTCGATCCAACCCCCCTCGCTATTACGGTCTATTATATAATTCATCAGTCTGTTTTATTGTTCAATAAAGTTCATCTTGTCCATAATAGTTCTGTGAGTGGTCATTTCACCCCGCGGTTAAAAATATTATTTTCAACCTTTAAATTTATTAAATTTTTTTTGGGAAACAGAACACGGCTGTAGAAACAATTTAAAAAAATTACGTTTGTAATTTAGGATTAAATTTAACTAAAGATCAACTAAATTTTAAACGTGTACAAGTTTCAAAATACAGTTCCATAAGTAGATATAGACAGTATGACGTTGAAAGTCAGTGCACTGCACTGAGTGCAGGTAAATTCGAATATTGGTTGTGGGGTGACTTGTATCGGTGATTCAGATAGTTACAAGTAACCTGTGAATAGAACAAGTAGGAAAATTGACGAGACTGAAGTTGTGCAGACTCCCCTCCAGTTGGAGACGACGATGTGGCCACATATTCGGACGGCCAAAATATAATTTTCACCTCGTTATTCCAATTATGATAATGAACACAGGTTATTGAACACAGTGATCTGAGCAAAGCAGCGATTTTAGCATCAAATTACGGGTGAATATTTGAGCTTTTTTTTGAAGAAGTGCAGCATTGGAATTGCAATCCACACAGAGATCTCGTCAAAGAGCTGAACCGGCTGTTCCGACCTGCTCCTCTGCCCGTTTGGGTTCCCTGAACAGAATTCACTGAGCTCACCAAGATAAACCAGTTAGGCCCTTGATTGGTGACTGCAGGCCGGGGAGATAGTGGTACCGAACCGTCATGCTGTTGTATCTTTACGGTTCCGCGAGCGCTTTCAATTCAAGTTGTGACCAACACTGGGTTTGACATGAAATATGCGTTTTGATTGCTGCGGCCGCACATTACCCCAACACGTGCGATACCGCCCTCCTCGTCGTAAATTCACGTGTCGTAATAATATGTTGGGGGGCTAACAACGTTCTCTCCCTTCGCAACCGTTGTGGGACTTCGGCCTCCCAAATGGAAAATCCTCCTCTTGGGGAATGGATGCTGCAATAATTAATCTTTGTGGGAACATATCTAATTTTCTTGTGAACGACGTCGAAACCGGAGCTTTTAACGACCGTTATTAGTCGCATAGACATGTGTGCCCTGCAGGGCATGCTCAAAACTCGCTCAAGGACGACATATGAAATTATGGTGCCATTTTGTAAGGGCATGTTGATTATGTAGCTCCATCCCTCTACTGTTGATTTAGGCGAATCCACTTGATTGTAGAGATTCCTCTCGATTCAGTTAACATACGGTTCAATGATTGTAGAGGTCCACGTGCAATTTGGTTTATTATCTTCGATAATTTTAGGAGAGTATTTGATTTTATTAACACGACTAATTAAACAATGTAACGTATTTTTCAATAAATTGGAAAGACAAACTACTTCCCCGTTCACATTTTGCTAATATGGTGACGTATTCTATGCGACGTATCCTTCGAAGGGCACATAATATTACAACATGACTATTGAATACGTACATGTACTTATATCAGATCAGATATGTGTATCAGATCAACACGAAACAAGAATACTTAGAATATCATCTGTTTTCACCACAACTGAATATCGTGCCCTAGTATGAATACGAGGAATTGTAATGAATGGCTGCTGTGGGCCCCTGTTCAAGGGTTGTTAAGCAATATGCCCCCCCAGAGGATATACCGCTCTGGGGATATACGGTTCTGTGGAAGTACAGACTTGAGATATATCTCAAGTCTGTACTTCCACAGAACCGTATATCCCCAGAGCGGTCGAAGAAAAAGATCGAGAACAGGGACACAGCAGCAATCACAGAATTCAGTTGATATATCGTAGTATCGTGTTCCTCAACGGTCGGAAAAAAGACCAAAAATGGGCTACAAACGACATTTTCCTTATTTCTGTAAGCTTCTTCCCGGATAATAACGGACTTTGAAAGCTCAATTTACTAAATTGAGCTTTCAAAGTCCGTTATTATCCGGGAAGAAGCTTACAGAAATTTACTATAGAAGCTTGTACAATAGGATCTTCTCCAACCAGCCCATCACCTTCCTGGGAGTGGCTGTTCCGACGGCCACTTCTCACAAATATTTGGGAGTAATTCTGGACCAACGTCTGACTTTCAATGAGCACATCTCGAGTCTACTGCAACGTCTACGCGCCAGAACCCATCAGCTACGACCGCTACTCCGCAATCCTCACATGTCCATCCAAAATAGGATTCTAATATATAAAATGCTCATCCGACCACTCTGGACCTACTCACTTCCGATCTGGGGAACCTGTTCCAAATCACAATTTCGAAGAGTGGAACAGCAACAAAATTCAACCCTTCAGCGCCACATCGTTCATGCACCCCCGTTTGTCCGCAATAGCACCATATACAACGACCTCCAAATTGAAACTCCTTCCCAACTGCTTACTTCAGCCACAACCAAATTTATTCGCCACAATTCCGATCACAACAACCCAATGGTTCTGGATGGGTTCCAGATACCCGACGGAACACCACGGCTTCGTCGAGTGCGATATGTTTTTTGTAACGCGTCATCAGAAGATTTTGTTTAATTTGAATTTTTTTTTTTTTTAAATCTATTCTGCCATTCAATAATACACAAAATGTAAAACCAATGCTGAATGATGATAACTCACCAATAGGGTATATTTCTGATTGTAATGGGCCTAAATAAAGAACTTGATTATTTAAAAAAAAAAAAAAAAAAAAAAAAAATATATATATATATAGAAGCTTCAGTGAATTGAGCACTTCCTGCTCATAAGGATACAATAATTGTTATATATAATTATTATATGATGTTGAGGGATGTCGAGGATCGGTCATTTGACCGACCCTCGACATCCCTCAACATCATTCTTACTGACGGTCAAACTAAATCACACACATATAATTTTAAATTATTCAGGTGCCAATCTGGTTTAGTGAAGTAAATATTCTGAAGATTGACGTATTATATATAATACATATTATATAATACGTATTATATATACTCATGTTGTTTACCTACCTAAAGGCAGATTTTCGTATATTGATCATTCAACAAGGCAAAAAGGTGTTTTGACCCATGAGTTTGAATGATTATTTCTATCCTTATAAATATATTGTATAATAATTTTCATGATCTTCACAGACTGAACGATGACGTCATACCTGCAGAGATATCGGATCGATCGAGATTTCGGTACCTTGTAAGGTGGAAAACGGCCATTTGGTCGCAATTTCTGCGGATAGTAAAAGTACCTTCGTGTATGAGTTTCGTACTAATCTGGAGTATGTAATATAACCGGGGCTGTGAAAGACTCGTTGGACGTAGGCGTTAACGTTTTTGAAGGGCGGAACGATAAAAAGCAGAGGAGGTAAGTCGAAGAGACTCACAAAACCAATATATTTACGATAGGGGGTTTAACGTTTCTCCGGGAAGCGATAAACTGAGCGGCCCTAAAATCTTTTACTATGTTGCTGACCCCCTCCGATTTACTTGTTGCTGCGGACGGAATGAGGAGAAAAAAATCCCATTTCGACCCAAAGATATAAAATTTGTGTTGTCGAAAAAAACAGCTTCCAAACGGTCGTAGTCGTTCAGCGTTGTCATTACCATTTCATCAAAGGTAATTTGATGAGAGATCTTCGAAAACACCTCTCCACAACACCGAAAAGTAACTTAATTCTAAAAGGTGAGGCGATGTCACAGAAGATACTAGAAAGTCCCGGAGCGCATCATGATAAAGAAAACGGTGCAATTAGCGCTTCCGTAGTTGGAAACTTATAAGGAAACTCTGTAATTTGTCTGTGTTTTTTTGAGCCTCCATTGAAACTATACGATTCGAAAATAAATTGTGATTTTGAACCCCATCCCCACCAAATCGGGAACGTCGACGAAAGTTCGACTAACGGAAAGTTATCGAGGGGCAATCTACTCGTACGAAGCTTTGACACATTTCTCCCGTCACGCAACCACAGGCTCAACAAGGGCCTATTTGTAGCGATGGTTTTCAGAAATTTCTTGAGCATTCTGGAAGGTACAACGTGTATCTCGATTTGAGGGCCTCCTGAACCAAAAGCTACATGTAACGAATCAAATAGGTAGCTAAATCTATCAATCCTGAGAGTATTCGACTATGGCGTAAATCAATCGAGTTTTAGAGATTTTAATGAATGTGCATCAGTGTTCTTGACGTTTTCATGATGCAACAATCCATAAGTTATTACTAGTCCAAAGGCGGTTTTGGTGAATTTTTAGGGGGAGGGATTGCCCATAAATTCCAAAAATGAAACAGTTGAAAACTGACAAGTTTAAAGGTTTTATGCTGAACACGACGGTGAGGTCAGAATTGCGGTATCTTATTCCGTTATCAAACTGGAGCACTTTGAAGATGAAGAAACGTGGCTGTCACTTGAGCTGTTCTTCACGGCTCATCTGCTCTAATCAGATAACGGAATGAGATAACGCAATTCTGACTTCACCATCGTGTTTAATGTCTTAATGTACCAACGCAATAAATTAATTTGGAATTATTGGGTGTTCTACTCTTTGTTTTCAAGTATTATCAATTAATTCGCATTTATAACCTTAAGAATGCTCATGACAGGGATGATAGAAGGAACCGAATAGCTTCTACGTAAATACCCATAATTACCCAATAAGTTTATAATTGCCCAAATTAGAATGAGATGTTCCAAACATCACATTTTACATAAAACCAGATATTTATCGAAAATTTGCTCTTATAGCCGTGCTGCGTGACTGTGGATTTTTTAAATGTACAATTACGTACTACAGAACTTCAGGGGAGTCGCAATACATTGATATGAGATGTAACGATGAAGGTGGTCGAATGATTTGTCCTATTTTGCAGGTTGATAGTGCAGGCATGTCTGAATGTACACAATCTAGAACGTCTTTATCCTGGTGCTTCGTTACTTGAGATTTCAAAAAATCCCTCTGTTTACCATTGATTGGCTGCCGTTCGAAAGACATGCTCGTTATGTTTGTAGCTGGAGATGACGGATCTTGGGCTGACAGTGATTTCCGTGCACACAAAACGCGAATCACACGCGTATTACACGCCTCCATACAAAACGGCTCAAAGGTGTGCGACTGATCGAGGCGGGATGTTGGGACTATATGACAACACACCAGCTGTAGGTAACGCCATATTCCCGTACAGAGCTGGGGAGTTAGTAACAGACGGTTACCTCTCAAAGGCAGCATTCCCCGTAATCTGTACTCGACATGTGACTACGACTAATTCTACATCAAATCGGCGGTAGTGCCCTGCTGACGTAACTGTGGGCCATTGAGGCCGCACAGCGGGCGTGTCCGAAGGAGATAATGCGGCGATGGAGAGGTTCGAGGGGTAAATGCTAGTTTAGGTCCCTCCAGGCAGCGCTCATAGATGAATAAAACATGAGACGGACCACCTGCCATTGTGTGGCACCGGAGTTGTACTAATAGTGCCAAACCGAGCTCATCAACTTTGAACTCCTATAGAGATCACATATAAAAACTAATAGTGAACATCAATAATTCAACAACCACTAGCAGTTAGCATCAATGCTCAAGTTAGCATCAATGAAATAGCACTCGCCATATTAGTTAGCATCAATATCCTTTTTGTTTTGAAAGCCTTCGACAAATAGGTCAAAACGTAGACACATCACTAGTTTCGTTCACTATGATAATTGGTAATATGATGTGATTCACAGGCAAGCAAGCTCGTGTGGTTTGTTAAGTCGTCTGGCAATTTCACTTGTTCAAAGATGATGCAAGGCCTGCTGCTTGGTAGCTTCATTGATTGTCTCGAGATGAAGCTCACGATGTCCATCATTCGAAAATAACACGGTGCATTGACATTTCGTAGCACGTTGTTTGGAAATCATTGGATGATTTTTCGGTTCGACTCAGCAGTACAGCGCCACAGCTGCGCTCCATAAGTCCAGACTGGTTTAAGCACTTGGATGTACAAAGTAAGCTTGTTATGGACAGACAATTTTGAGCGTCTACCCATGCCAGTACATGTTTCTCAACTTCAGTTCTTTCTTCTTTCTTTTAATGTGAGCTTTCCACTAAAGCCTTGCATCGAGCGTCATATCGAAGTATTTAGCTTCACTATTCGAAATTTGTTAATTCAATCTACCTCTACATCAACCGACACAATGAAATTTTATTTTTCTTGTCAGACTCGTACAATAGAATTGCAACTGAATACAAAAGTGTCCACGGATTCCGCACATGTCGAAACTACCGAATGTTTTAAAAATATTCAAAAGTGGCATTTTAACCCGAAAGTACGTGATTAATCCAAGAACCCCCGCTGCAGTTCCGGAACGTCACACTGAATTTCACGGAGAACGTTACCCAGCAGTCGATTTTTTGGTTTATTATCTTCGATAATGAACCATTGGAATCGCCCAAAGAAAAAATTTTTTTAACCCCCCCTCAAAATTTGTTGGTTTACGTTTCAAGATACGTAGATTCAGAAAATCGAATAAAAAAAAATCCGTCCGTCCGCCGTACGCCGTACGCCGTCCGCCGTCCGCCGTCCGCGCCACTTTGCCCAGTTAACGTTGAGCTAAAATTACGAAATTTGGTTTCTGGGTTTGGACCAGCCCCACAATGATCCTCGAAACTTTTCATAACCCTAGGTCAAGGGGAAGGGGTTCAAAACGAATTTTGAAATTTTGAAAATCTCATATCTCGAAAAATTCATATAGAACGTGTTGGAGGACGAACAATCCGACACCTTGTTATAATTAGTATTATCATGTTGGCAGCCATGTTATCACTGCTCAACTAGAGAACTCTCAATGTTTTCCTCCTTCTTCCCGTGTCTTGCGACCTTGTTATACTGTGTGCTCTTTTGCTAAAAATATAATCGGTGCCTGCCTATTTAATTCTGCGGAGTTATATTCCTCACTACCAATTTACGGAGTCTTTGGATCATTCGGTGAGTGTATTTGTTAAGATTATTTCAGGGGATTAACCCCGTGAACCTTCATGCTAGCAATGGTTGGGTTCGCGAAATCGTCGGAGCCTAATGGCGGACGGAATGAATCGATTGGCTTTGTTACGGTGTTCGGGCTATCTGAATAAAAGATCGTAGTCGGGGTTATTTTTCTTCATCTATTGCGTTGTGTTGTACTGAGCACTTACTACATGGAATGAACCCTAGGAATTTTCCAACTAGAACAACGGTGGTTTAATACGGGCAGAGTTAATATTGCGAACTACGTTGACGAACGAAGTTGATTTAACCTGCCGAGTGGGTGGTTGGAAAATTTAGCGATCGGTGTTCGGTGGCGGAGTCTAGGGGCGCCCCAAAGTAAATCCCACGACATATCCACCCTGTATTTTTTTTGCGCTTGCGGCTGGGGTTCAGATGAAGAAATAACCAATTTACGGAGTTAATTGACAAAGATGCGGTGTCAATTATGGGTCAGTACGTGGGCCGCTAGTTTTCTGCTGTCGTCCTTGGCGTTGCGGGATGGGATGGTTTCTGCGATGCCGACGACGACGCGAAAACGGCAAAGGGCCAAATTGGGTGGATTTTATTGATGAAAAGGACCCAGCCACGGGGAAACGGTGTTCGGGGAAGTCAACGGGTTGCGCTGCCTGTGACTTCCGTAAATAGGCCAACCAAATGATTTTTTCCCCGGGCTTATTTGTTGGTTGGCGATTTTCCCGATATGCAAAAGATTCTGAGGCGGATGAATCAAGTTGTCGGCAAATAACGGAGCCTGACAAACGCCTTTTTGTGACTGGGTTACCCTATGTGGCGCGATTTTATGCGATTTGCGGCGAGTATAAAATTCGGCCTGAGGGTTTAGCTTGACCTAACTGAACGTACTCTTGCGGAGGTCGGAGTCAATGTTCATGAACCTTGTCACTGGAGGTAAGAACGACGGATAACGCTGCGAAAATGCGTGTTCGAAGTTTACTGTAATTTTAGTAACTGATTGCGGTGCGGTGATAATTTGAGTGATAACTGATGGCGATACAGTTATTCATTCTGTTTACAGTATCAGGCTCTGTGCTGATAACACTTTGCGTTTCTCTGTCAAAGGGAGCCGTGTGTATCTGCAGGAAGGCGGTGAAGACTAATCACCGGTATAGGACAGAGAGGAGATCTTCCATCCAGATCTCGCGGAGACTCGATCTTTCAGATAGCAAACAAAGCGTATAGTAAAAATCCATTGGTTTACGTTTCGGGGTACTGCCATCGTCTCGGGAATGTTTGTTGTTGCGGTGTAAACAAACATTACATGGTATCACAGTGCTACGGTGTTAAGCACTGTTTTATCAAACGGTGTTATGAAAACGGTGTCATGATAACGGTGTCATTAAACAGGGTCGTGTAAATGGTGTTTTGCGGCAAAAGACGGGAAGAAGCAAACCGAGGTTACGCTAAATATAGTACCTTACTGGCAATTTGGGAATAGCGAACCTTATGCGGCCTGAGACGATGACCTGCCCCGACTGGACTGCCTGATTTTCAGCATGTGCATTATTGTTTTAGTGCTGGATACATGCTGATTGCGGAGAGTGCTCATATAAATTATGCGGCGAATGTAAAACGTCAGTTCCGGACGATCAGGCGGTTCAGTATCAGTTTCTTTTTAAGTCTGGAACAGTACCGGAAGTAGACAGTACGGTATGACATTCCTGGTTAACGGCTACGGGGGAAATTTGCGCAATCCCGGCCGAGCGTTATCCATGGTTTTTCGCGTTTTTCCATGTTTGCGAATGGAAAATTCGTACACACAGAAACCCGATATGGAGATCGGAGGTTGGTTCTGTGCGAAAACGTTCTTTTGTACAATGCGGGGTAAAGTGGAGTGTACAAAATGGAGTAAAACGTTATGTACGATAACGGAGTAAGACGTTTTGTACAATGCGGGGTAAAGTGGAGTGTACAAAACGGATGAAAATGAACGATGTAGGTGGAGTACATGTAAACGGTTTGAAAGGTTAAAGGGGGGAAAGCGGGTGGAGATCGTATACCCCAGATACCCTTAAGTTCCTTTTCAACGTTACATACCTACAAATAAGTGAAATAACACAGAATTCAGTGATAATATGTGGAATGGTTATTATAAAACGGTGAAGTAATAATTTTCCGATCATTCGAAAAAGAAAAACATGGATACGGAAAGTCTGGCTCGTTTTGAGGAGAGGTTCATGGCCAAGGTCACCGAGCTAAACAGCAGATTTCTTAAAGAGGCGATAGAGGAGTTGACTCAACGCGGTGACGAGTTACTGGCGAGGGCTGAGGCCTTGGTGTCGATGCGGAGACACACGCCAGAGCGTATGGACTTCGCGGAGACTGGAGCGGTTGGCGGTGATTGCGGTGGCTCGGGGAATGGCGCGTCGTTGGATGAGGGGAGGTCGGACGCTAAGCCCCAAAGTGTCACTCAGTCCCGAAGGCGTTTCGCGGACATCACTCTTCCTCGCGCGCAGAATAGGTTATCCTCGGATTCCTATCCTGTGTGGAGGCGGAGGGTGACATTGGATCTGAAAGCATGCGGAGTCGACTTTCTGATAGATCCATCTCGGGCGCCCCCCTCTGATTGCGACGCGTCGGACCTTACCCGAATCAAGGCTGCGGTGATGGCCTACTTGATGTCCAATGTCGGAGGTGACTTGGAGAACGCGATCAAGAGTATCGATGAACCTTGCGAGGCTCTGGACATGATAGAGAACGTCATTGATCCACCGTCCTTAGCCAAGGAACATCGGCTCCAGATCGCGATTATTAACATCAAGTTTGATTCGCGGAGGGAATCTGTGATTGAATACTACTATGGATGCTAACGAGTATTTTTCAGAAGAAAGTGATTTATTTATTTACCATGTTAACATTAGGAGCATCGAGAAAAACTTTGATAATTTATTATTAGAAATTTCCATGTTAAAACATAGACCACATATCATAATAATGAGTGAATGCTGGTTGATGAGAGTTACCGATTTTCCGTTTTCTATTGAGGGTTATACACCATATTACACAAAAAATAATTTCAACCAAAATAGTGGTACAGTGGCATTCATTCAAAATAGTGTTGATTTGGTAAATGTTGAAGAACTGAATGTTTATGGTTCGAGTGTTTTGCGCATTAATATTAAGAAGAAAACTGGGGTTATCACTGTGCTAGCGGTATATAGGTCGCCGACTGCTGCGGCTTATGAAGTGAACTTGTTTCTTACAAACTTACAGGAGTTTATTTGTACCTCTGGTCAGGGTATAATAATAGGCGACTTGAACTTTGATATTACTGCACCTGTTCTTGATCTGCCCACCAGTAAATATTTGGACGTATTATCAAGATCAGGCTATCTTTCTTACATAAACGGAGTAACAAGACCTAGAAACAGCTTGACGGATGGAGGTAGTTGTCTGGATCATATATTTACTAATATATCTGATAGGGAGTCAGTAAAATCGGCTATAATCCATTCCAATGTTAGTGATCACAGATCAGTTGCGTTGATGCTCATTACTGGGAAGAGTGGGTTCAAATCAAATGTAAAGATCAAGGAAATAATTGATAATGAGAAATTGAGCTCAGCTTTGGCGAATGAAAACTGGGAAAAGCTGCTAAACACCAACGATGTGAATGAAATCAGTGAAATGCTGGTAAATACAATTAGCAAACATAAAAATGATTCGACTAAAATTATTAAAATAAATGGAAAGCAAAAACATATAAAATCTTGGATAACTGATGGACTAATAATATCAATTAGAAAAAAGGAAAAGTTATACGCTCTAAGCCGAAAACAACCAATGAATAATAATCTTAAAAAATATTTCCAAACATATCAGAAAAAACTAAAAATCTTGATCAGAAAAGCAAAAGAAAACTATTACAAAATGAAACTTGATAGGGTAGAGGGAAGTGCTAGGAAGACATGGAGAGTATTAAACCAAATTATAGATGAGTCAGGAAAGAAAAATAATCATATAAAAAAATTAGTAGTGAACGGGCATGTTTTGGATGGGGAGAGGGACAAAAAGAAATGTTTAGACGGCTTGAATAACTTTTTTGCGGGCATCGGAAGCAGTATGGCAACGAAAATTAGGAGTAAGAATGTGAAGACGGGTTCCGGTGAAACTTGCACTACAGTTAAATTCAAATTTAAGGAAATCGTAGAGAAGGATGTTATAAGTTCTATCCAATCATTGAAGGGGGGATCAAGCCCAGGATGGGATGGTATAACATCTGAGATATTGAAGAATAATATTAAAACATTGTGTATACCATTGCTCCATTTAGTTAAGATTAGTTTTGAAACGGGACAGTTCCCCGACAATATGAAGATAGCTGCTGTAGTTCCTATATTTAAAAAAGGGGATAGTACGTCCTGTAGTAACTACCGCCCGATCAGTCTTGTGAGTTGCATAGCCAAAATAATAGAAAAATGTGCTAAGAATCAATTGACCAAATTCCTAGAAGATAATCTCTTACTTGCGTCTGCACAATATGGTTTTAGGAAAAATAAATCAACCCAAGATGCGGTCTGTCAACTTACCTCACTGATAACAGATGACATAGATCAAGGATTCAAAAGCTTAGCAATCTTTTTGGACCTAGCCAAAGCATTCGATACGATTTCCCATGATAAACTTTATGAAAAAATGGCTAAACTCGGTATAAAAAATACAGAACAGAAATGGTTTAAAAGCTATCTCTGTGATAGAAAACAGTATGTTAGAGTTGATAATGTTTCAAGTGATACTGTGACGTTGGGTAGTTATGGCATACCGCAGGGTACTGTTCTAGGGCCAATTCTTTTTATAATGTACATTAATGACCTCCAATATGTTAAATTACCTGGGAAAGTAATATTGTTTGCGGATGACACTGCGATTTACGTAAATGGAATTTCCTGGGAGGCTGCTCTGCAAGGAGCTGAGGAATGTTTAAAAATAATTAATGATTGGCTGGCCCTTAATAAACTAACATTGAATGTAGAAAAAACCAATTTCTTGCCTTTCAGTATTGATATCAGATCCGCTCTACCCCTTGATAAAAATACTCTTCCATTTCACAAGTCCTTTTGTAATGACCTGACATGTTTATCTTGTGCTAAGATTTCGAGGGTGAAGGAAGCCAAATATTTAGGAATTACCTTAGATGAAAACATGAAATGGCACATACAGATACAACAAACAAATAATAAAATGAGGAAAGTTCTTTATATATTTTCTAAATTAAAAAACATTGTAAGCAGAAAGCTCATGATTCAAGTATATCTAGCCTTAGCAGAATCTGTTGCTACATACTGTATGCCTGCCTGGAGTGGGGCTTACAAATCTGCTTTAGAGCCACTTCTTCTTACCCATAAAGCCTTGATTAGAAAAGTCTGTGGGGCTAATTATTTGGCTCATACTTTGCCTTTGTATAAAAATATCAAAATTTTGCCATTTACAGACTTGCTTAATTTACATAGAGTAAAGCAATTACTTAAGGAAAAATCTTATGAATTCCCTACGCATTATGTTTATACTCGATCCAAAACTGATCTTTCTCTGGTGCTGCCCCTCGTACGTACTACTTTTGCACAAAACTCATATTCATATAGGGGAACAACAATATTTAATTCATACAACTATAATCTTAAATCTGAGTTGTTAAAATCAAAAAATATGTATAAAGCATTAAAAAAATATTATCTAAGCTGCTTAAATGATAGGAATACATAATTCTATGGATTATAAAATTAGTCTAGGGTAACAAATTATCAATAAAACACTTAATGTCTAACAATTCTAAGATTAGGTAGTTATAAGACTCGTCTCCTAACACGGGCATTAGCCCATATTGGAGACTAATTTCCTGTAAATAAAAATTGTAATTGTTTGTAATTATTATAACTTATAATTTAATCTTGTAATTATTGTTCTTGCACAATGTAAAAATATAAAGGAAAAAATAAAAAAAAAAAAAAAAAAAAAAAAAAAATTCCAAAACCGCTTCAGATCTCTAGTGGAGAACATACGTAAATGTCCGGACGCTGATCTGTCAGAAAAAGCTGTTAGAAGGCACTTGGTGAACGCCATTGCGGAGGAGTGTCCCAAGATTTCAGCTGATGCGCTCGAGGATCCGTCTCTCACAGCGGAGAGGATTTTCGAGAAAATGCACGCCTGGCACGACTTGTCCTCTGAAAACTCGAGGAGAACCGAGGCAGCTCAGCCTGGCAAGGCCCTTGTCGGGGGCAGGCGAGCGGAGGGCAGGTCAAAGAAGCGAAAGGCTTCATGGCGTCCGGACTTCGAACGGTCGAATAAAAAGGGTCCTGGACTGTGCTACAATTGCGGCCTGCTGGGACATCCTAGGAGTCTCTGTCCCAATCGTCCCGGGGAGAAGGTCTGCTACAACTGCGGAGACAGCGGACACTTGTCCCGGGAGTGCGGGAGACCCTGGACTAATGAGTCCACAAGGGTTAGAGGAGACAAGGGACAGTCCGACGGAAAGCGGGGTAGCGACAGTCGACCCAAGTCCAGCGGTGACAACAGGACACGACCAGCCTCTGAACCGAAAAGGCGCAATAAACGCGGTTCAAGAAAGTCTGCTCGCGGTGGTGCCGGTGGCCGTGGAAATGAACCGGGTACTCGACGACCAGACCAACCCTCCCAACGCAGGTTGACCGAGTTCCAGGCCAAATTGGCCCAAAGAGCTGCCGATCGAGGGGAAAACGAGAAGCGGACTGCGGCGCCTTCTCAACCAATGCGGTCCCCCAATCGGAGCGACGAAAGGGCTCTATTGTCGAGCTCACAAGAGTCTCTGCTTTTGGGAGGTAAGCAATTTCCACAACTGAAGTTTATTGCTGATTCTGGTGCAACCGATCACATGGTAAATGATCGTGCGGTGTTTGCTAAATTAACATGTCTCCCTAGCCCTGTAAGAATTGCATGTGCAAATGATGATCAAAATGCGGACTTGATCATACAGGAAGCGGGTGACATTGTTTATTACTGCGGAGAAACTAAACGTTATGGTGTACTTAAAGATGTGCTATATGCCCCCCAGTTGGGGGAAAACCTGTTTTCTCTCAGAAAGCAGACGGTGAAAGGTTTTCAAGCCATCTTTGATAGAGAACGTCTGAGAATTGTTGACTCTAATACGGGGCAGACTTTGAAAACTGGGCGTTTTGAAGGCAAGTTCTGGTGGTTGACGTTTCATCTCCCATTATTGAATGCGGACGCGCAGGTGGTAGAGAATTTCCTGGCTAAGATGAGTAGGAAAGCTTTGGTCACCCAGACTGATAACCAGTTAGAAAATTTGTCATTCGGTGCTAGACAAAATGTGGCGGGCCCTTCTCACATTGAAGAAGTGAGACCAGAGTCAACATGGCCTTTGCCAAATAATTCTCAAACGGAACCGGGGGAAATAACTCTTAATGCGGAGTCAAATGAGTTAAGAAATAGCGGTGTAAAATCAATCTCTCTAAAAAGAACGCTCGCATTAAATGATACGGTGCCTCCCCCAAAAATATCAAAAATTGCGACTAATTTGAGAGATGATAAAGGTTTACTGTGGCATTTGCGGTTGAACCATGCCTCGAAAACCTATTTGGAACATGCGGCGAGATCCCTTCCCGAATTAAAGGCGGTGAAATTTGGGTCGAATATTTTGGACTGTCCAGCCTGTTTGCAGTCGAAAGCCAGAAGCAAGCCATGCAACTCGGAAAGAACCCGTGCAGTGGAAGCTTTCTTAAGGCTTCATAGTGACTTGCTTGGACCCATCAAACCCTCAGCACTTAGGTCACAAGCGCGGTATATTGTGACGTTTACGGACGACATGAGTCGGTATGCTTTCGCCTATGAAATTAACAATAAAACACAAGTGCATTTGGCGTTGAAAATGTGTTTGGCGGAAATTAGGAGTCTTACTGGGAAACACACCAAAGTTGCGGAGATAAGGGTTGATGGGGGGCTGGAGTTCAAAACTGAAGGGATGCGTCTAGTACTGGAAAGCGAACGAATTTCTCTCGCAGTCTGTGAGCCTTATACTCCTCAGTTAAATGGTACTGCGGAAAGGCTGAATCGTGAAATGCTTGAGAAAATTAGGGTCAATCTGTTGTCGTCTGGCATTCCTGCTCATTTTTGGGCCTATGCGATGAGACATGTGATCCATGTACACAATAGGACTCCTAACAAATCAATCGGCTTTAAGTCTCCTTTTGAAATGGCTACAGGTAGGCTACCCTCCTTAAAATTTCTGCGGCGTTTCGGTTGTGAAGCCTACATTCTAGACAAGAAACCTACTGCCAAATTGGATCCAAAAGCTGCGGTCGGATTCCTCTTGCAGTGCGGTGAATCAGGTTATCATGTCTTACACGCCAAAAATCAAGTAGTAATTCGGTCGAAAGACGTTGATTTTGTAGAGAGTAGAACATATGCGGACTCTCTTCCTTTGAATTCAAGAGACACTGCGGAGAAGCCGGACATTGATTTTGGGTTGGAGGAAGTACATGATGAAAATGTCACACATGCAATAGATAGCTCTTCACAGGCGGAGTCTATAAGGGAGCAATCTGAGAATGTTGAGATGAATGACGACATTGAGCGAGATTTGAACCCTAACACTTCGCAATCTAGGAACGACCATAAGCGAAATCTCATTCATGAGAATGATCGATTTCAATTTTTCGATGAATCAGCAGATAAAACACTCATTGATGAAAATGATGAGTGTAAATTTTATGAAACAAGCGAGGACAGCGGTCATGCATGTTTCTTTAGCGGAGACACGACGGGGGTATGCGGAGACCCTCAAACATATGCGGAGGCAATTAAATCTGCTGATTCAGAAAAATGGCAAGAGGCCATTAAAACCGAATTTCAAGCTCTGGAACGCTGTGAAACCTGGAAACTCATATCCAGGAGCGCGGTGCCAGAGGGGGTAAAACTTCTAAAAACGCGGTGGGTACATAGGCGTAAGGTTGAGGCTGATGGGTCAATTAGGTACCGAAGTAGGTTGGTCGTTAGGGGTTTTGCTGACAACCATAATTATGAACTTGCGGAGATTTATGCACCGGTGGCACGTTTACCAGACGTCAAACTTCTCCTTGCTATGGCGGTGAAATTTGATCTGGATCTTGTTCAGTATGACGTTAAGACGGCTTTTCTGAACGGGCATCTGGAAAAATTTGTTTATTTAGAACTTCCGGATGGATATGCGGAGTACCTTGGTTGCGGTCCGGACTTGAAGCGGGGGAAAGTTTGTGAAGTCCACCGAGCGCTTTATGGTTTAAAAGTTTCTCCAAAGCGGTGGTTTGAACGATTCAGGGCTGCGGTGGATAAGATTGGCTTCAAGCCCTACCCTTTTCAACCCTGTTTGTTCATTTGGAGATCTGGGGGCACAGTGGCAATCATGCTACTCTATGTGGATGACATTCTGGTGGCCTCTAACAGCAAACCCATGATAGAGCAAATAACGACCATGCTGAAAAGTGAATTTTCGATAACGGTGCTAGGTGACCCACAAAAATATTTGGGTTTAGAAATTAATAGAAAACGGTCTGAAAGAATAATTGAAATTACCCAAAAGTCTCATATCTTGCATATGCTTAGGAAGTTCGACCCCAATTCGAATAAAACGGCGTCCACCCCTATGCTATCAGATGGGGAAAGCGGTGAAAATGACGCGGAAGAAGGAGATTTAAATAAAATTCCTTATAGGCAAGCTGTTGGGTCTCTCCTTTACCTACAGAGTGGGACTAGACCCGATATTTCATATGCGGTGAACGTTCTTAGTAGAAAGCAATCAAATTCTACGTGGGCGGATTGGAAGGCCATCATAAGGGTGTTGCGCTACTTGCGGGGGACAATCAATTTGGGGTTGGTATTTGCGGATAAGTCCGATTCCATTGATTGTTATGTAGATGCATCACTAGGAATGTCTGCGGAGGAAGGCCTTTCAACCACGGGCTTCGTGGTTCGGGTTTTTGGTAATCCAGTTACTTGGAAAACCAAGCGGCAGAACCACGTAGCACTTTCGTCGGCTGAAAGTGAATTTGTTGCAATGTCTCAAGCTTGCAGGGAATTAGCCTCAATCCGAACCTTATGTTACTGGTTCACCGGAGTAAGGCTGGTTCCCACCATTTATGAGGATTCTAGACCTGCTATAAGATTAGCGGAAGTGGATGATTCTTCAACCCTGAAACACCTAGTAAGGCTGAGTTATCTATATGTGCGGAGAGAATTTCAGCAAGGAAATATCAGGATTGAGTGGATCTCCACTGAGAATCAAATAGCAGACAGTCTCACGAAACCTCTAATACGTGCGAAATTTGTAAAATTTCGTGATTTTCTCCTAAAAGAATGCTGATACGTTTTATATGTTGATTTCAGAACCACTGTTCAGTGAAATCTCCTAAGAGACTCGAAAAGGAGAAAGACTGCGGAGAACATTTGCGGAGACTGCGGAGAACAACTGCGGAGAACAATTGCGGAGAATAACTGCGGAGAACAAATGCGGCGAACTACGACGGTGAACATGAAGATAATGTTGCGGTGAAATACATGCGGAGAAATTCAGAGCTACGTGGAAATCGAACGCTCAAGAAAAGAAGACTTCGCTAGAAATCTTCTAAGCAAACAACTTCCACGACATACATCGAATCTCAAGCCAACCTCTGAAGAAGCTCTGAAGAGATATCTACTAAGAACATGAAGACCCTAAGATGGAAGAATTCGTGCGGTATCGTCTTGAAGGGGGGTGTTGGAGGACGAACAATCCGACACCTTGTTATAATTAGTATTATCATGTTGGCAGCCATGTTATCACTGCTCAACTAGAGAACTCTCAATGTTTTCCTCCTTCTTCCCGTGTCTTGCGACCTTGTTATACTGTGTGCTCTTTTGCTAAAAATATAATCGGTGCCTGCCTATTTAATTCTGCGGAGTTATATTCCTCACTACCAATTTACGGAGTCTTTGGATCATTCGGTGAGTGTATTTGTTAAGATTATTTCAGGGGATTAACCCCGTGAACCTTCAGAACGGTATGTTTTTTATTTCATATTTAGATAGAGTTTGTTCCGTAGAATTTTTTAAGACCATCCGCAGCTTTGTACGACCAGCCGTTCGTTCACAATGACGGCTCAAAGATTGTGCCTCACAACACGATCTTGACTCAAACTGTTGAAATACAGGTCCATTTTCATACTAACAAGCTCTTTGGAACATCATATGGCTTAAGTGATGTCGAGTTTGTTGTTCTGAGGTGCGTTTCGTGCTACGGAAATGAAGGTAATTTCGAATGTTTGTTGGTAGGTACTTCTTTTATAGAAAAATTATTACCGACGTAGTATTAAAACCCCCAGAATTATATCGTATTAATTAATCATAATTAATAATAATAATTATTAATAATAAATACGAATTATTAATACCTAACAATAAATTATAATAATTTTCACTAGTTTTATTTAATATTTAGATAGAGTTTATTACTAAGAATTTTTTAAGACCATCAGCAGCTTTGTACGACCAGCCGTTCGTTCACAATGACGGCTCAAAGATTGTGCCTCACAACACGATCTTGAATCAAACTGTTGAAATACAGGTCCATTTTGGTTTATTATCTTCGATAATGAACCATTGGAATCGCCCAAAGAAAAAAATTTTTTAACCCCCCCTCAAAATTTGTTGGTTTACGTTTCAAGATACGTAGATTCAGAAAATCGAATAAAAAAAAATCCGTCCGTCCGCCGTACGCCGTCCGCCGTCCGCGCCACTTTGCCCAGTTAACGTTGAGCTAAAATTACGAAATTTGGTTTCTGGGTTCGGACCAGCCCCACAATGGTCCTCGAAACTTTTCATAACCCTAGGTCAAGGGGAAGGGGTTCAAAACGAATTTTGAAATTTTGAAAATTTCATATCTCGAAAAATTCATATAGAACGGTATGTTTTTTATTTCATATTTAGATAGAGTTTGTTCCGTAGAATTTTTTAAGACCATCCGCAGCTTTGTACGACCAGCCGTTCGTTCACAATGACGGCTCAAAGATTGTGCCTCACTACAGGATCGTGAACCAAACTGTTGAAATACAGGTCCATTTTCATACTAACAAGCTCTTTGGAACATCATATGGCTTAAGTGATGTCGAGTTTGTTGTTCTGAGGTGCGTTTCGTGCTACGGAAATGAAGGTAATTTCGAATGTTTGTTGGTAGGTACTTCTTTTATAGAAAAATTATTACCGACGTAGTATTAAAAACCCCAGAATTATATCGTATTAATTAATCATAATTAATAATAATTATTATTAATAATAAATACAAATTATTGATACCTAACAATAAATTATAATAATTTTCACTAGGTACTTGATAAAATTGTTAATAATTAGTGATAATTAATAATAATAATTAATCTAACATTTACGATCTAGACATTTAGACCTAGTGATCTAGACAGAAGGGTGATCTGTACAAAGAAGATAATAAACCGTTGTGTCAAGAATTTGCAGAGTTTTTTATAGAGGAATTCGCGATAGTACAAAGCGAGCGTATCATGTGAGCGATTCCGATGGTCGAACAAAAACATTGTTTTTCCTGAACCTGAGCAATTATCGCACATGATTTTGCAGTATTTTTCAAACGCTGAATCACGCGGTGCAGTTTCTCTTTGGGGATGTTGAAGAGGTGAAATTATTCTTGGCTCGTGTTTCGAGCTTCTAGGACATGCCCTGGCTCAGTTCATGATGGAATTGAACTGAAGGTGTCGACAAACATGGGAAGCGTTCTGTCAGTGTTCCTCAGAATACCCTGTGATTTTCGCTTGGGGATCGAATTGTCTCTAAAGGCTCATTAAGTAAACTTTGAAATCGCCGTAAAGTTGAAAAATACTATGAAATTACGTGCGGTCAGTCCGGTGGAGCGACATTTCGTTCGTCCATAGAAATAATGCTTTGGACTCCTTGAAACTTGGGTAGGTAGATTTGCAGATTTGCAACAAAGAAACGCTCCTAGTTTGTTAGCAAATTACTATGGGTTACTGAGTGGTAGGTAGTCGGTAACTAGCTCAGTGACGGTCTCGTCAATATTTCAACTTAATTCTTCCTTTTTAATAGCCGATAGTTCCATTCAAAGAGAAATTTTGAATTCCTAATGGTCCAGACGAGGTAGAAGATTAATTTAAAACTTGAATGATTATAAAATCCACAGTTTTATGTAAAATTTAATAATATTACATTTTAGGAAATGTAATAATATTACATATTATGTCACTTGTTAGACTGTTTCATTTTGGAAATTTATGGGTAAATTCACCCCCCCCCCCCCCACAATGGTCTGAAAAGGAATTTGAGTATAAAAACTTTTGTGGAAATTCGAGTTTTAAAAATTTTGGTCCGATAACAATAGCTACGTTTTCTTCAAAAAAATTTGGGAATTATACGTTTTGGAACCATAGAGAGTTTTTAACTTGCTTTTAGACGAAATCTAATGTTCTACTCCCAGGGCAGGTTATTAACGTTTTACTCCCTGGGCAGGTTATTGATAGATAACAGTCGGGTAACATTATTATAGATAATTATATAATTGTTGTGTCAAGAATTTGCAGTTTTCCTAATATCCACAAGATTGTAATGGTGCTGGTAAAATAAAGTTGGGAAAAGTGGGTTAGACCTTGTGGTATCTTAAGACTACATACTAATCGAAGGTTTTTGGAAATTGAATTATGCTAGCGGATTTTGCACCTGGAGCTCCTGTATTTTGACGGGCTTTGAACAGCAACGAAGTTTTGTGATTGTTTTGCTCTTGACACAGTGTTGGAATTGAAACTAAGGCCACTCGTCAATCCAACGATACCTCTTAACTCAATTTTTGTTTTTCAACATAATGGAACTAACGGCTCAATTTATATCAAGAAGGACCTACCAACAAATGTTCAAAATTGTCTTTCCGTACGGGTCTCACAAGAAACTAGATACCATAAAACCAGCTGATTCCTAAATTGCACTGAAGTTGATGTTGTTTTGCTCGGTTCTTCCCGATCAAACGGCTGGCACGATGAACCAAAAGCGAAATTGATACGCCCCTCGATTCAACATTGAAAATAACAGTTTTTTCAAACATCCTGTTGTTTTTTGAAATGAATGAGTTTAATACGTAAAATATCGTAGAACCAAATTGGCGGCCACTCGACCGTGACGACATTAAACTCACGGAGATTACTCATCTAGTTTATCATCTTGAATTACTTGCAAGCAACTCACAAGGAGCCAGAGGGTTGGACAGTTCCTTCAAATGATCTCGTGCAAAGCCAAGGTTGTCTACATCGAATTCAAAACACCGTCCAAGATGGAACCGAAGAATTTCAACGGCTGCCGTTTACAGAATCCATAAATTCCGGCGGAGTTGGCGAGGGGCCAAAAGAAATGAATGAGTTCCCACAATCTTCTGAACGACCTGCATCCGAGCTCCGTTCCCCAACAACTAAATGTTGGGAGCAGCCAACTTTATGCATAACGAGGGGCCATTCTTTAAGACTGTAACGATACTTGGGTACAATATTATAATGCTTGTATTAGAGTATTGTGTACATACAAGTGGAGCAACATACTAAACGAGAAAGGCGGTTTAATGCAATTCATTTCCTCCTTCATTCTTACAAATAATGCAGTTAATGATGACTTAAGTACATAATCTTAGTAATTATAATATTTTTGTTGGATCATGCTGTTATAAGCAACAACAACCTATGTTATCCTCAATTTCGTGTAAGAAAGCATTTGACAGTTCGAACAAAGCCTACACATGGAAAGTTGAAATTAAGAACCTTCGAGAAGCGAATTTGTCTTGAAATGATGAATATAATGATGTGTATAAGTAGGTACGTTACCAAGTCACTTGTATCAAATCGTAGGTGATCATTCGCACATACCTGAAACAAAAATTAATAAGATCGTTGTAGAAATTATACACCATTGTAGAGGGTTCATGCACAAACATCCTTAAGTGCATTCACAAACAAAATAGTACTCGTAACGTTAGATTCGCCAGAAACAAGTGAACAGCATTTTGGCAATCACACAGCCTGGTTACAATGACGTATAATAGGTACATGTGGAGGGTACAATGTTTTGCGTCACTTGTGTTCGAAATGGCACATAAAAACTCTGACTTTACTCCGAGTTTTTAAAATCACCGCATATCGATATTGGCAAGATATTGCATCCTGATTAAAAAGAAATTCAATCTCTGTATTTGAGGAATATTGTGAATTAATTGAATTAATGGAGCATTTCACAGGCCTGGAAGAGCAGAACTCTAACCTATTATTACAATGATAATATCAATTTTGACCATCGTAATAACTCTGAGTATTAAGTTGTTGGTGAATAAAATCTATAAACAAGCAGCTCAGATATTATGGTGGTATAACTACGCTATCCAGGTCATTCACAAAATACGGTTTGATTCCATAACTCAATTGATATCAAATTTGCATTGAATCTCGCCCCTTATCAATATAATTTTGTTATTCAGAGAAGGTCAAATGACACCCCCATCTTAAAAGTATGCAATTTCCCAGCCGACTGCAATCATTTCAATTACTTCGCCAATTCATTGCGGGAGGATATAAATGCAAATTAGATAGTTCTAGCCGTCCTGTCTCGTCGTTGAATATTAAACGAGCGGTTCCGATGGCACGTCTATTGAATTGCAATGATTAATTTGCCATTCCGAGTTCTGTTTCGCGAGAGACCTATTCGAATTGCCTGTTGCAATTCCACTTGTGGTTGTGAAGTATTTGATAGGTATCTAAAAACCCTGTATCGTATTAATTACAATGACTGAGAGGTCGGTTTCGGGTGCCGACAAGCATGAAGGAATAATCTTTGTTGTCTGGTGATATTTTCTGTTTCGGGTTTTTGTACGAACCATACTCAGGACTTCGAATTAACATGATGTAGTCCGGGTTCCCTATAAATTCACTTGAATTCACCTGAAACGTTAGGAGCACAAAATCTGAATAATAACGGTATAACAGGCAATGGTAGGCACATATGTCAATATTATTGAGAGGTAACAATATAAACTGGGAAATGGTCTTATCAACCAGAAGGCTTATTTCTGAACGGGCGACAAACGATTCGCCTTATACTAGTACCTGGTCGGGCCTAAGCCGTGCACAACGAACCCCAACTCTCCTACAAATCCTCTTCGGTGCTGGTTATTTGCCGTCAAAGCGTGGGAAATAATATAGAAATCGCTTGTTCTCTTGTCGTGAGATGATTGAACGTCAATGACAAAGATTGATGCTTGAGTACGAAAGCATAAAATGGTATTGTGAGTAAACGACAAAATCCTTAGGCTCAGAAGGGGTGGTGATTCGCCTTGCAGACAGCTTGCGGAAGCATTTTTTTCGAGTGAAACCAAACCACTTACTACAATCTTCCCTTCGGCTTTTGCTCCACTTCCTCACTCACTCTAGTGCTTCACCGCCTACTGCCATCAACTCCTTGTACAAAAACAGTATGACACAGATGTCAATGTTATTGAGAAGTAACAATATAATGTCGGCCGGGTCATATCTACGAGACCACTTATCCCTACAGTACCTAATAGGTAAGAAAGTGTCAATCTGCAAGGCGGCACTGATGGCGTTAGCCTCTCCAGTGATAACATCACGGACAGTGTTGGACTGTAAGAGTGACAGGAACAAAGTCACGTTGGTATGGGCGCCAGGGCGTTCAGGGCAAAAGGGGAACGATGAGGCGGACACGTTGGCCAGAAAAGGGTCGTACACCGCCATCTTCGGACCTGAGCCCTACAGTGGAATGTCCAAAAGCCTAAGAAAAAGCACCACAAAAGAGTGGTTGCTGTCAGAAACTCAACCCTCGTGGAATAGGTCCACAGGCCAGAGGCATGCAAAGAAATTCATAGGTGTACCCTCGCCTGCAGCTACGGCAGACCTACTCAATCTCAGCCACACCAGGCTGAGGATAACGGTAAGCCTACTGACTGGATACTGCCGACTCCAAAAACATCTCTGCATGATCGGAGTTGGCTGAGGAAAGTGAGTGCCGGTTCTAGCAGGATACGTCCTATGTCATTGCGAAGGACTAGCTAGGTCCTGGTTTCTGTGCCTAGGCAACGAAAAATCAGACCCAGAATACTACATGAGGAATCTTAATGACCTCTGGAAGTTGGTATAACAACTGGAGCTCACAGAGGAGCTCTAATTACAGGGCACAATAGATCTAATTAGGTCGAGGTGCTTTACTTACAGCAAGCCTCCCAACATCTTATCTTATCTATCCCTTAAATGGTGACAACAACCAACCCGCCTTATGCCTGGTCGAGCATAAGCCGTTGACAATGCACTTGGGTACACTCCAACCAATCAAAAGCTGGTCTCCTGGTGGAACAGTGTACCCATCCACTAAGCATTTATAAAACATGTAAAACGTACACGGTTGTATCTTTATAAACTGATGAAGTAAATTAGTAGGGTTCTGAAAACGATTTATTTAAAAATCACAGTAAATTTAAAATACTTCAGCAACTAAGAAAAATCATTCAAAGTTCTGCTGATCATTAGAGGTGATAGTGATTATTTTGTATAAGGAGGTAATAAGATTTTCAAATGCCACCTTCGTAACTGTGCTGAAGTACGAACTTGGAGTAGTCTAACGGATCATCCATTTTCCCCTGGATTTTGCCGACCATTTCCACAACTTTGCTGGCCAATGTGTAGACGCAAGGAAGATTCTCCTGGCCACAGTTGAGGGCTGTTGTGAGAATCGCGAAGACGCTTTTGTCAAACCCATCGCAGTACAGGGCCGCTCCCCGATCGCTAGGGCACAAGTCGCTGTAGAGGGTCGACTTGAAGCAGACTTGATTCGGGCTGTCGGGGTATTTCAAGCAGCTTCTGATATCGTGAGCGCAGTAGGATTCTTTGCATTGCTGCTTGGGTACGTAGATGACCTGGTGGTACGACAAGGTGTAATACGGTTGTTTCCAGACACCGACGACACATGAAGTTTGAGAGTAACTGAAGTATTCCAGACGATTGATGTGGTCCCACTCGTGTCTCCTAAGCGTGTGTTTGTCGGTTGAGAAAAACGGAATTGGTAATGTGTACGCTGACCATTCAAAACCCACTGTTTCCAACAATCCAATATTCAAGGCGACGCCGTACGCGTCGAAAAGGAGGGTGCTGAAATCGTGCGGGTTCTTTTTTATTGACGTAATGTTTTCTGAATCAACCCGCTCCAAAATTGGAACGTGCAAATTGACGACTTTCGAAACATCGGCGAAACGGTCCTTAGGATTATTTTTGTCGTGAACCACAGGGTGATTCCAGTCATTCCGGACATCCGGGTACAATTGATACGGGCCGGAGAGAACGTGGAGATTCCGCACGGCGTTGTACCAATATTTCACTCCTTGTATTTTGACGTTTCCGCCGATTTCTACGTTCAAATTGTCGAGTGACGCCACGGCAAACTTTTTCTGGACGATGGTGCACGTCGATACGAAGTGTATAGCGGACGGAGAGCCGTAAACCAATGTGCACAGGTAGGGGAAATTGTAAATGTTCCCCGGGATGCCGATGAGGGATCTTCCTATCCTCGGAGCACCCATCGGTTTGGATGACACCCGTAATGCTATCCACGTAAAGAAAACGAGAATACGCGCTTTTACAGCCAAATTAACTAACCCCATATTTTGAGCGATTTTCACCGAGTACAAAACTGCGTTCCATTAAAATCGCTAAGGATCAACAATCTCATAAGAAATACCAACAAAAATACTCTAATGTGTCTTTCTTGCTATGCCAACATGAACACAATGAAGCTACTATTCAATAATGGCACGGTTGCCAACCTTTTTTCCTCAAAACCCCCTGACCTATACTAAAATAAAAACCCTGAAAAAACCCTGACGAGGAAAAAATAACCCTAAAGAAAAACCCTATACATGCCTTCCCTCCAAAAAATCTCTGTCGCAGTATCTTTGGAAATACGAGGGGGGGAGTTCTCGAACTTTCCAGAACGACCTCCGAGCGATTCCTAGAGGAATGGTGTCTACCAGGAACCAGGATGTATGAGAAGCTTCTAGAATTTAAGCTTCTCAGAATTACCTCCACTTTCGCACTCTTCCCTGTCTCATGTTCAACCCCGAAAGTGTTTTCAATACTACCTACCTAGAACCTTCTCTTACTATAAATTATTACTCTGGCTCACAAAAGACATTTGACAGGTGTCATAAAAGACCTGTTTCCTAATTCCAATAATAATCCACTGCCCATACCTACGCATTCAATTCTAGTGTTTCTTTTAAACAAGTTCAGCAAACTTTCTCCACAATAGTCTAGGGGGGAGGGGGGGGGGGGCTCCCAGACTCTCCATGTCTACGCCCATGACAGTGCTAACAGCGCAACGTTCCTGAACGAGGATTTTTGCGCTGTCGACGTCGCCGTACACCTCAACCCACATGTTTAGACATAAATTTTCCCGCTTCGAATGCAAGTTGGAACTAGCACCCATGGCCATGTTCATGATCCTCTTCCAATGTCCATTGATTAGAGATACTAATCACAACCCGGGATTCCAGTGTCGTTACCTTCGATTCATCAATGAAATTCACCCCCTAAAAAAACCCTGACTAGGAAAAAATAACCCTAAAGAAAAACCCTATACATTCATTCCTCCAAAAAAATCCCTGTCAGCGAAAAAACCCTAAATCTAGGGGGAAAATCCCTGACTTGGCAACCGTGAATAATGGTAAGAATGTTGGCATCAGCTGAAGAATTCTGGAATCTGTGTCTTGATAATACCGTAGAAAAACTACAACTAAGGAAGATGAAGCTTCGATGAAAATTCTGATCCACGAGTAGGTATGGAAGTGCAGTTGTAGGTACTGACGTTTTAATTTCATCGAACATATTAATCGTGCAATAAAGTCCTGCAGTTTTCCATGGGAATATAAGATCGATAATTTCATACAGGTAAAACTAGATGTGAAATATGTGCGGGCGGTAAGTAAATTTGGTTCTTTTTCATTGACAATCCGCTCATGATAGCCATGCTACATCGGCTTTTTATTCGACAACACGAAATGTGTTTGAGGAAACCGCTACGGCCCGGAAGACCATTCGGCCGTTCGTTCTCCTTCGGAGCCACGAACAACACTGAATCACCGATCTGTTGGGAACGGGTGGAAGTGGGGAACGGAAGATATCGACCTCCAGCTGAGGACTGGCCGACGACGGCCGATCCGAGCCGAACGACCTACCGACGGATCCTCCAACATCAAAGGTACAATAAACAAACAAGGCGGAGAGATATACGAGGAGGAAAGCTCGTAAAAGAATAATTGACGCTCTCAAAAATAGATGTGAACACTTGCTTGAGGCTAGACATCGTTCGATTATATCTCCAATCGTTTCGTACGAGTCCTGGGAACGCTGTAGGTAAATGGATTAAACCGGGCAAACTCACTGAATCGGGCTCCCAAATGGCACCTACAGCTGATTCGGGCACAAATAGCTGGCATTAGGAATTTATTGAAAAGAACTAAAACAAAGCGGTGAACTAAACTGAAAGAGTTTCAAGCCGTTCATAAGTAATGCCTTGAGAGCGTACAGCACAAGTTCCTCGCCTTGTGACTGTCATCACGCAACTCAAGAGTAACATTGATTATCGGAAAATGACAAACGTGACCAACTGCCAGTAGTAACAAGAACAGTTACTAACGGATCATTCCTGATGCACATGTAGAGCGGCAAGTGATGACCCTGATTTGCAGCCGTTGGTTCGACTACACGTTCCTCGATTCTCTGTTTATTCCAAGCAACAAATGGTCGACACAGCACAATCAAGGGATACCCCTAATCAGCATTGTTTTCTAAATCAACGCAAAGTGGGAATATTAGGGAGTAGGTCCAGGATCAGCTGAGTAGCTCCTTGTTTTGTTCCCTGAAAATACCTGATGGATGAACTGAAAATGGGGAAGACACAGTGACGACCCGAACTAAACCCAGAAGGAGAAATGAAAGGGGGAGAAAATCGTGCGATTGAGTTAAGTTGATTCAAATAAACTTACAGTTCTGCTCTCTAGGGGATGTGTAGGTACGTATAACTTTTCTCCCCTATGGTAATAAGTATGTTTTCAACACAAATAAGTTCCCAGTATCTCAGTTCAATATACAAAACCAATCATGTCCTTAGAGGTAATTAATTAAGTGAAGGGTTAACGGTGGTATAGGGGCGGTTCCGGAAGGGGTCGATGAATCTATAGGTTTGGCATTGTGAGGGCCTAAGCCCAGAGGGCCCTTGCAACGAGGAAACAGATGGCGTTATCTGAGAGAGAAATCTGTGAACAGTATGCAGGCAGTCTCTTTCGTATTCAAAACAGACCCCACCATCACTCCCCTTCTCCGTTACTACAAACCCTAAAATCCGACGCCGTCTACAACAGAGTTCCCATGTCACTCCCACGACGTCGTATGACGAAAACCGTACGATTATCACATCCAGATATAGTCTGCGGCTTCTAACCTAATTCAGAACGGCGTCGGCGCTCTTAATTATGGTATCCGCCCACTTTGGACAACGTCGAACCCATTTACAGTCGGGTGAAGGTCAGAATCGACATGGGCCTTCCATGTTTGGAGGGCCGTTAAAACGAACAAGGGTCTCATTCAAGGGCCGTTTGGAATTCACAAGGAAGTTACATCTGCAGGGTTGGAGTTCAGAATCAACAGTTAATTCCGATATCCAACCCTGCAGATGTAACTTCCTTGAGTTACGCATCATGAGCTACTCATCAAGGAGTTACTCATAAAATGCCCCATTTCGATAGTAGTATACACAAAACCTCATAAATTCCAAATCACAAAAGTTTCTGGAGGCGAAAAAAACTCCTAAATCGTGTCCGTTCGACTTGAGGATTTCAGGTTTAATACCGACCACAGATTCGTTCTGGACCCTTTTTCTAGAATCAGGGAAAGTCACAATAGATCTCTCTTGGTCTCAGTGACAAGAGGTTCCTCCCGTCCCTCTTAGGAAAAAAAAAAGAATCAGGGACGTGCAAGAAGTCATATCCTACCAAAAAAACACAAAAAGTAATTTTCGATCAAAAAGGAACTTACGAGGTTTCAAGTGTGGTAGTTCTTGGTCAGAGTTATAACCACGACTTAAAGATATTAATTGAAGAATCCACTCTTTTGCTCCTTCTCAAATCACGAGAAACTCACCGGAACTGGAGCTGTATCATAGTTTCTCCACCAGCTCCATTAGAATTCCAAAGTCTGGTTAGTGGTTGTCGTAAATTCTTATATATTGACGAATACCTATCTCACAAACATAATACTGAGTAAATGTGAACATCAATGGGTATCTACTCCTAATGGATGTGTGATTGATTTCAAGTTTCAATTGTAGTGGTATAAATAGTGGGTATAAATTCCAAATAATCGATAATCATTTAGCCGTCTCCAGTCTCGCACAAAACATTGCAGATATACTGCAATTGAGACAGATGCCGATATAACAGAGTTGTTATGACAGTTGCCGCTTCATTTCATCAGTAGTTGTGACCAGGGCGAATACACTGCAGATGTAGTTTTTATATATCGACAGCCACAGTGCAAAAGCCTGTATGTACAAAAATAAAAAATGTTAAGGAAACAAAAACTGTTTTCTAACAGTAACTGTAACCATGTAACAGGTTACTTCAATTATCCATTGAGGAGAAATGAAGCGCTGTAGCTCAATTCTGTTCCTATTAGCATGTGCACAAGGCCCACATTTATCAGTGAAGCTCAAAACCTTATTTTTGGAAATAATAGTACTTACAGGCTTTTGCACTGTGGCTGTCGATATACGGTTTTAGACCAATGTTGATTGTTAGACAACAGGATTGTTATTAGGATTGTTCGAAATTCTGAAAAGCTGTGGATGAGCATTCTATGCCCCACAAGCCGGGATTCGTCTAGTTTTACTTGTGAAGCGGTAGCAATCAGAGAAGCCCTTCGTTACGCGGCAGGCAGACCTCACAACTTGGTGGTGGTGGTGACGGATTGTAGTACCTAGTATATTGCTGAAACATAATAACTTCAACTTGACCTTGTTAAACTTTATTACAAGCTTCCGCTATCTTTGAAGACTCCAATACAAACTTTTCAGCATTTGTCTCAAACTTTTAGAGCAATATCGGTTTCTATAATAGCAAAATGGCACGTAAATTATCGGTTTAAAACTACTGAGTTCTCGAAATGAAACTCCATTTTCCCAGCAGCAAAAGAACCTTCGAACGGTATTTCATTATTTCACGAGGAAACCCGTACAACCAGCGTGAACTGCCAACCCCCAGTGCACTCCCGAAGTTCAGCTTCCGTCCGTCGCGGAAACCCCATTAAATTTCCTCCAACTTCCCCCCTTCTCGAAAATACCCTTTTTCCCTCTTTTAAGATTTAAAAGACGAGAAAAGTTCATTACCAGAAGCGAGCGCTTGGAAGCACCGCTCGGGCGATACGAACAATGTGGTAGTTGAGAAGTTTCATTGGAGGATTTTTCACGGAAATAAACGGAACAAACCTCGAAGAGAACCAAGTTCAATAAACATCTCATTTCGAAGTTTCTGTGTAGTTTTGGCTCTCGGTTGATTTTATCTCGGATTTTCTTATCTACTCCTCCAATATACTTTTCTATTGTCTATTTCAATAGTCTATTCCATGACCAACTTGACGATACCTCCATGACTTACCTACTTCACAATTGTCTTATCTCGGTTTTTGAATATTTTGAATCACTCGGTTCATTTCTGGATTCTAATCGTTCATCCGAGCGAAGAAACGTGTATTTTCTTTAAGGGTGGCGTAAGGATCACATCCCCTGGCCCTAAAATCTTCATAGAAAGGCTCCTTACAGGGACCTTCTTTTAACAACCAAATTAATTTAACAAACGAACTAATAAACTCAAATTTAACCCACTCTTGATTTATTAATTTATTACCAAAATGTGAAGTTTTCTTGGTAGTAAACTCATCAAAATGTTGTCAAGAAAAATCCGAAAAATACACAATGAAAGTGTCAAAATTTAGGGTTGCATTCAAAATGTCCCGAAACGGATTTGTCGACATAGCCAAAAAAGGGCAGCTCCAACCGCAGGTATCTACTTCGGAAAATGAACTGAATGATGCAGATCAACCAGAGGAGAGAACGGCAGCGACAATCTGTTGGGGAGACTTCAAACCCGAGATGTCGATAATATAACTACAGTATGAGTCTGCTAAATGTCCTCATTTATAGCGAATTTTTGAACAAAAAGAAGCTTTTGTTTTTTGGTCCCAAATATTTAACGTTTCGATAGAAGAGAAAAGTTCAAATTCGTACGAAAAATCCGTCCTGGCAATCGAAATCGGGCCACTTTAAGGGGGAGTTTTGAGGAGTTTTAGGGGGAAAAAGATTGAATATAAATTCCAAAAATGGAAAAATCTGACAAGTGACACTTCATTTTGAAATTTTTTTTAACGCTGAACACGATGGTGAAATCATAATTGTGATATCTTATTCCGTTTCAAACTGGAGCACTTTGAAGATGAAGAAACGTGGTTGTTACTTCTGTTCTTCACTGCTCATCTGCTCTAATCAGATAACGGAATGAGATAACGCAATTCTGACTACACCATCGTGTTCGGCGTTAAAAAATCGTTTATAACTGACGTGTTACTCGGCAAAAATGGAAAAAAAGTGTTATAAAACCAGTAAAATGGCGACACTTGACATAAAGCCAAGTTGTTCGAAAATTCGCTCTTATAGCCATGGTGTTTGAAAATGGATTTATTCTAACGTTGAAAAACATACTGAATACGACATTGCGGTCCGTACATCGGTTTGGGGTTTTGTTTCAACTTTTCGTATGAAATAGAGCGGAAGACGTCCACGATGGTTGAGAAGCGATTGGCGGGGAATCGATAGGGAGTCGAGGAAGGCGGCAAACGGCGAACACGAGCAGTAGAAAAGCCGATGGGAAAAAGGGAACTGGTTGGCGGGCGAGGGGTTAATGGTCCCCTTCCCGTCCGTTCTGAATATTTCATGGAGTAATTGAAGGTTTATCCAATTTGTTTGATGTGAACCCTCACTTCAATAATTCCCTTCTACGCGTATATTTTTTATCAGCGCTCGAGCCGTGAGATCGCTACATTATCAATTTTCTAACTTTGTTTGACGTCGAGGCGCTTATCGCACCGAGGTCCACTCAGTGAGCCAATTGTTTTGTTTATTATTGTCGAATTATCACAAGAAGTACCCGTGGATTACACACATACATGACTCTGCCCGGATTTCGGTCAGCCCAATCACAACTACATACGCTACACATTCGACATTCCATTGGGAGACTGTTTGATTTTTCGGTTTCCCATGTAAAACCACCAAATAGGCCCGATGATGAACCTCCCAACTATTTATTACCAGGCAATAAGCGTTCGAAATTATCAAAACTCTCAAAACTTCAAATTAAACGGTGTAGTTTTGTTGATACAAATTTTCTTTCTCTGAGTCATTGGTAGGATTCGATTCACAGAATTACTTATTGTATCCTGGGTGTTTCATTTCAAAACCGTCACAGGCTAGGAATCGATTCTAGAGTCATTTCTGGTCGAAAGTGTCTCATGAAAATTTGTTTTTAAACGCTTCGTTTCCGAGTTATTTCAATTGTAGCAACACATTTAAATAGCATTGCAACACTTTTTTGCTTATACCATTGGAAAGCTGATATTTAGGCGCAACGTTTAGGCCTACAGGCTAAAATTATCGTGTCGGATCATAGGGGTCAATGAGCTCTTGAAAAAGTGAATATTTCTACGATTTGACAAATTTTCCTTTTCAAGTTAATTTTTCACCCGTTTTTGAGATTCAAAAAAAACATTTTTTTTCATTAGAGGGATAGGAAATTGTGTGTTCTTTCCAACGGTGTAATCAGATTTGAATTTTGACGTGAATTGAGGGAGTTATAGCCATTTTAGTGTGATAAAACCGAAAACACGAAAAAATCTTAAAATTAAAATAACTCGGAAACGAAGCGTTTAAAACAAAATTGTCATGAGAAACTTTCGACCAGAAATGAGCTCTAGAATCGATTCCTAGCCTGTGACGGTTTTGAAATGAAACATGTAGAGTGCATAATTCCACACATTGACTATACCTATTATGCACATGTATGCACAGAAGCCTGAAAAAATATTTAAAAATTTGGAACACTCGATCAGCGGGGAATTACATTTTGACAGTACCAGTAAAATTGTGCCTTCTTAAATTGAATCCTGACAAAGAAACTGATTGGTCAGCGTAAAGGTTTTGGTCTGTGTAGTCAAGAGTATCCTTCGTCAAATACTACAGGAGGTTATTAGAACCGCGCTATTAGACCGGAGTGAAATGTAAACGAGTAAATATTTATTCAAGCCCGACTGGTAGAGAGGCGCCGATAAATAACCGACGAGGCAGGCGGTAGGCGATGATTTTACGTTCCGACGCAAGCTCGTTCCTGCTCCGAGCCGTTCGTCGCAAGCCATCTATCAACCGTTCGGCGAACGGGTTACACCTGGTCATTAGCGCTTCGGCCTGACCGCGTTGGGTTTTGACTTTATTGGTTCGGAAATTTGTTCACATTATCGGCTATCGCCTTAAACCGACCTGCTCTTTCGTTCGATGAGAAATGCAAGTCCCGACTCGGCTGGTTCCGTTGGCGGAATTCCGGTCGAGCGGATGTTTCAATCGATCGGTTGGCGTGAGCAAGAGACGGTTTTTTCGGTGGGTGATTTCAATTTGAGACTCGTGACGTCACAAACGAGCTAAAACGAATGAAATGACTCCCAGAACGGGACGCAATCCCAATTCTGACGTCACCGCTGTTGAATTAATTCTACAGTGAAACCTGTCTAATGTGGACTCAGCATAAAGCGGAAAACCTGCCTCATGTGGAAAATATCTCTGGTCCCTTCAGGAAACCTGTGCATTTGTACGTCTAACGTGCCACTGATCAGGGTCCTAATCTTTCCATTTCCGCGTTAGACAGGTTTTCCACATTATTAGTACAAATGCACAGTTTCTTTGGATTGGGTTGGAAAATATGAAGCCAGTGATATAAATAACTCAATGGATTAGATGAATCAGTCTTTGTACTCTGCTGAACATGTGCAAAAAGTAGATAACCTATGTTAGAACTACAGTGACGATACAATCCAACTGCGTCATCAGTTGAACAGACGCTCAGTTTTGTTTACGATGGCACCGAAGAAGGACATAAAGTTAGCTGATAAAACCAAAACTATTGAACTTGAGGAGGGAAAGGAGACAAGTGTGAAGCAGTGTATAGATTTGTTCAAGTGTGGAAAGTCCGCAGTGTATAATGTACTGTAGAGGAAAGCGGAATTGAAAGAGGAATATGAATCTGGTACGTTTCTTTTTCTAAGAGTTCTTCTTAAAGTTTTGGATTGGTACGAGATGATGTAGAGGACTTGTTGTGGCAGAAGTTCGACGGGATAATGGAAATCCTGATCGAGAAATTCGGTAGGTACTCAACTGATATATAAAACGAAAGTTTAAATGAAATTAGTCACTTTTTAAGATTTTATGAATTTATGAACCCGTTTTGTACTGTATGTAGGTACGTAAATAATGTACCTAGACAATTTGTTAAATACAAACATAATATGAGCGAATATTATTCATCTTTTTCATTGCATTGTCAGCCTTCCCCCATTCGATTACTCGTATCTTGGAACCTGGGCAATGTGGAAAAACTGTTTAACGTGGACAAATTTACTGGTCCCTTGAGATTCCACTATAGACAGGTTTCACCGTACTACCATTTTGCCATACTCGAACAGTGACCAAAATTTGTGTTCGGTCCACAACCGAACTGGAGCCCAGCTGACGGGTTCACGCGGTAAGTGGCGTGATGGTGTTGTTCGTAATAAATTGCCTCGCGCGCGCTCGCCCTCCTCTTCTACTCCCGACGCGAATATTGCCTCAGTCTCTCGACCCAATTTACAACTTCCTGTATTGTCGGTCCCCCTTCACCATTCTAGTTCGGGGACGAAGGGGCAGTGGAAAACAGTGTTTTGTAACAAACGATTCATAACATTGTGGACTATATACGAGAACATGATCGTATGATCGTAGAACATGATCGTATGAGCGAATTTTCGAAGCAGTGGGCATTCGTACGAATTAGTAAAACAGGAGTAGTTGTAAGCAAGTAAAATTTGGGTTGGTAGGGGGGGGGGAAATCAAAAATGCTCTGAATTCCAGAAGATTATTGGATACGTACCCAATTTTGTGTTCATTTTTTTCCAAGTAACATCTCAGTTTATAGATTTTTCAATGCTGAACTGGATGATGAAGTCAGAATTGCGACATCTCATTCCGTTATCAGATTAGAGCAGATTAATCGAGAAGATCAGCTCAAGCAACAACCACGTTTCTTCATATTCAAAGTGCTCCAGTTTGACCACCATCCTCCTGGTCAGCGTGAAAAAAAAACCCTTTAAAATGAGGTATCACTTGTCAGACTGTTTCATTTTTGGAATTTTTGAGTAATTTTTCCCCAGTAAAACACCCCATACCCCCCTTAGAAAAGCCCGATTCTGCCCATCTGCGAACTTAGTCTCGCAAATAAGCCTTCGCTTCGTGCAAATTTGAACGTTTCATCTCAATTCTATCGAGAGGTTTTTATGAAAGACAGTCTTAAGCTGCGTTCGCATGGATCCGTAACGTCCGTAATGCGTCGTTCGTAAAAAGCAGTGGATGGGGACTCGTGGAGTAGTAGTGGGGAATGCAGGACTTAGGGAAACAGTCCAGAGATTCAACAAAAACTATAGATTACAAGAGATAACGGGGGTAGGCGTGCGCAGAAGCTATTGAGCACTCCTACGTTGCGTTAAATATCTGATTTTTCAGATATTTTCAGCCCCTCTAAAAGTGAATCTGAAGAAGGAGTCCCCCCACTCCTTACCCTTGTTCCAGCCAATCAGGTGGCGCAACGGACGACGCATTACGGACGTTACGGATCCACGTGAACCCAGCTTTAGACTCAACCATTTGGAACATAAAGACTTGGTATTACAAAAAGTCTCCACATTAAACATGTGCAGACACCACACACGGACGTGCACCATAAATTATTTCAAGTTATTAAATTGTCGGACTGCAGAAGTCTTATCTGTTACGGGGGAGGAACGAAGGGACCGAAAATAAGGCGATCAAACGGGTCGAGTGTTTAGAAGGGTTTGAAAACGATGACTACTCAAGTGGCGAGGAAACGAGCCTTCCAGTATTATGATTCCCCTTCCATTGTTTGGAGAGACTGAGTCTGAAGGAAATGAAAGAACCCGCATGACCGGGTAGATAACGGGAGGTTAATTATATCAGCCGCTCTCAACGCGGTAAACGGACAAATCTTTTATTTGGTGTTGCGATGAAGGGGAAGATGTAACGAGAGTAAGATGCGTTCTGATAATAAACATGAAATTTACAAAACCTTATATGTAAAAATTATGTAATTTATGCACTGTATTGTAATGTATGGTTTGCTGAGTACCTCTGTACACGGGGGTGTACGCAATATGCTTACCCACAGGGATATACGGTCTGCATTCACAGAACCGTCTATCCCCAGAGCGGTTGATCGGGAACAGGGGATCAGCAAACCACGTTCTGGTACCATGGAATGTATAGTTTGCTGAGTGCCCCTTTTCTCGGGGGGTTAGGCAATCCCACCCAGAGGGGTATACGGTATAATGTCTCAAGTCTAAATCAACATTTGAATTAATACATCTTTTTTGTGCATAATTACACATAATTCAAATTTCATCATAACGAGTTCCAAATTCCCATTGGTACGTCCACATGAGTCACAGGCACGCAAAACGTGTAGGTTTACATGTGGTAGACAAATTGATATGGGATGTTCATCATGAATGGACTAATCTAATTCATAATGAATGGTCGTAATGAAGGGTCATAATGAATGGTCCAATATATAATTATATACCCATAGAAGCAATTGTAGCAATTGTATTGTTACTAAATGAAAATGAATAAGCGAAGTGATGTAATAACACGAGGAGTCATTAGGATCCACAACATTCAAATTGTAAATATCAGCAAATTAAAGAGCCTTTGTGCTGATGTTGTGCCAAAAACGGAAAGCGATTCTTATTCGTTTGTACTATTATGTAATTGGTCAATATTTGAACTGCACATATTTGATTTCGGTATGACGAAAAGCGGGTTGGTTGATTTGGCGTCTGAGGTTGCACGGAGGATGTACATAATTGAACAAACATTTTCTGTTCATTTCGTACGTTTTTACATTTGGTCGGTGGATAGCTGTGTGTTGTTCAATTAACAGGAGGAAACTTGAGCAATCATTTCACTCGGTGGGTTTGGAATTTCAAACCCGGTTCGCCTCAAGTTATATTAAACGCCCGGGTGTAGGGAATAACGTAGACTTCATATTTCCCTCAGCCGACTTACTCTCAAGGTACAACGGTATCCTTGCAAGTCTGGTACGACCGGTTCAACTAGCGGAACGCTGTTTACTGCTGAACGAGTGAATTAGGATCGTGTAGTCGCTTATCTCGCGCTTGTCACTTGGAATACCTGCCTGCTCGGCTAGTCCGGATAATGGTTGGTGTCTGTTTTCGCTCACACATTTTAAAGTTTTTTTCTTTTTTTAATATTTTATTTGAATGTTTTTGCAACTTGCTGGAATTAGGTAAATTTTTCCCGTTAGTGTTTCTCCACGAGAGATACCAGAAAATAATCAGCATTCTCCGCATGGTGGGTTGGAGGTAAATTACAAACCGCCTCCGGTCGTTTAGTTTCCCGCGGTATGAGGTTCCGTGTAATGCGTAGAACACGATTTTGTAATCGGAATCCTTTGACAGGGAAGCTCAATTATATCCGCAGTCCGCAGATGCGTCAGTTATACGAAAGAACTACATAGTCAAATACCGGGTATATCAACTGGTATTAGTCCTTGTGCATTACGAACTGGAGGCTGCATGATATAATCCAACAGAAATTCAAAGAAATTATGGACACAGGAATTTAGAGTCAGTGACCGGCAAATACATAGGCAACCTTCATCGAATGAAGCTGTAGACAATATAATATATTGTTAATTTAAATTAACGTGATAGATTAGGTATGGTTGAAATATTTTATATTCCAAAATTGAAGAAATTAATATGGCAATATTTCCCTGTCTTTATGGGCGTTTGAATTTTGACGTACAAACTCGAAAATCTGAAGAATATCACCATCAGATTCGTGTCCTGAAAGGAGGCAACATCGTGTTTCATTATTCACAATATAAAAATATTGGGTCGAGCAAAAAAATCTCTCCGTTATTCATGATTGATTTTCCCCATCAAAGGGTCTTTAGAAACCAAAAGGTCTAATGAAAATAGAATGTTGTTATTCTTGGTCGATTCCAGTGCATCATTGTTGAAAATCGTAAACCAATAGGTACCTATCCTATTTCAACCATAAATAATGATATGATCCACTTCAAAATACATACGTTGTACTGTTATACGGACTGTGTGCACTTATCAATGAGGAATATATTGCGAAATAATCTCAAACAAACAATTTTAAAAAGGAAGTAGTCGTAGTCAAACTTGTGTCAAACATCACATCTTATCTAGTGTTGAGGTTTGCAATATTGATGGACGATCGTTTTTGTGTTAACCTGAACAAACGACTTCTCAATGTAGGATCATCTCCATTGGCGAAATAGAGTGGAAATGCTTGATAGTGCAATAGATGGTCCAGTGACGTAGCCAGAATTTCGATGGAGGGGGGTTTCCAGACTAGGGCCTACCGCAAGGAGTATGGAGATAACCCCAGAAGGTTTGGGCCCCCTAAACCCACCCCATGGCAGATTACCTCCATGAATGACCTCACGGTATTTTTGAACAGCGATTTGGGCCTCTTGAATGGGACATGGACGAACTAGTACGAAATTCCAATCCCTCCAGTTGGTGACATTAATGAATATAATTGACATTACTGGATAAGTCAGGTGGCGGTTATTCTTGTGTAGGTACCGATTTAAAGACCGACTAGGTACTAAATCAGTAGGTACACTGTGCGCAGGACTTTTTATGCGGACCATAAACCCTTCCGTGTTACCCAGTTCTCGTATTACAGTTTATGTACATACTAATTTGTGAAAGATAGAGCTCACACGTAGTTGGCACCGCGCAAAATTGAATTGCCCTCTATCTCTTGGACGGGCCGAACTCGACTTGTCGGATCCCACTGGCCATATGAGCGGAGAAATGGGTTTGTCACGAAGCTACAACAACCGTCGAAACTCTTTGCACGGCCCGTGTCAAGACAGCAGGAGCAGGCAGCCTGAGGCCTTGTTACTCTCCCTTCACCTGTTCCTTTTTTTACGTTCGATGCCAGGTGATCCGGGAAACCGCAGGTGCGGGAATTTCAGACGCCGTTCGACATCTTCTGGATCATTTTCACCGAACATGCGCCTCCGTTCGACTTCCGATCGATAGGTGGCAAAAGATGGAAATCAACGAATAAAAGAACATCTGACGGGTTCGAGGAGACCTTGACTTTCCCACGAATATTTTCACATGCAATCTTTCAGCTGTTATTTTCGACTCAATCTATCAAATTAAATAAACTAATCAGCTTGGATCTTTTTATAGCAGGTATCTACACTCTGGAATCGGCCAAGAAAACGAATAAATTCGGAAATTTCGGAAAATTTTCGTTAGGAAATTTCCTAACCATCACCTCAAAATTGGTGGATGTACAGTTCTCACTACATATTTCGTGTTAGACAAGTGTAAGGCACGTGTACCGTTGTGTTCGTTCGAGAAGGTCACCTTTAACAGGCAAACCTCAATTTTTTGCGTTCACGGGACCCAGCAGAAGAAGAAGTTCACTAACTGTAAAAATCCTCTTGATAAATTCAACAAACGGACCCAACAGTGGAGAATCAAACTCAAAGAAGCCAAATACGCATACTTGAAGTTTACGTATACGAAGATGGACCGTGGCCAATTATGATCACTCCAAAATCATACCCGCAGCAAACACAGCTAAACATCAGGATTGACGCTAGATGCTTAACAAAAATGGAAAGAGCACATCAAAATTAAACAAAGCTCAATGTCAAATATAGAAAGATGTAGTCAGAGGAGGCACTCTAGGGGAAGCACTCAGAACTAGAGGTCCATAACAAGTTTGGCATACAAATCTGGGGCTGCTAGAAAACTCCAACATCAAACATTTTGTCAATCACACGGTCCGTTTTGGTGTACAAAAAGTTTTCAAAAATCTCAAAAATTGTGAAAGAAGTAAAAACTTCGAATTTTGCCGAAATGATGTTAGATTACCTACTTGAATAGGCTACAACATTGAAAATGATGAAGCGCAAAAAAAAAACTTTTTTTTCTCCATATTTTCTATTTATCTATCAACGAATAAAATATCAACTGAGCCCATCTGCAATACAATAATAATTATGTATGACTGAATTACGAATGACTACTGAGTACTAAGATCAGGGCTTTGGGTCAAAAACCGAAGCTCGATCAAACAGTTCTTCATAAAATCTTTTCTTATCACGACTAAGCTAAGGAAATCTTGGAGTAAAGCTTAGTGGTCCACTCGTCTGTGATTTCTCTTTCCCGGATTTTCCAGCAAACGGTGATTATGAGGAAGGAGGGTACTCATACTCTCGGGCAGTCAGGCATCACTGAAGGCCATTGCAGCGATCCAAATCAGGTCAAGATTGGTAAAGGAGAGCTGGAAGGCGCTGGACTGCCTGGGGGCAGAGAAAAAACTCACCCTGATGTGGGTACCGGGAAAGAATGGGATGGAAGGTAATGAGCGAGTAGATGGCGTGGCAATAAAACGGACCTCCACAGTATTTGTGGGGGCGGAGCAAGTCTCGAGTATTGCCAAATCGGTAGGATCCTCCTTGGGAGAATTGATGAGAGAGCATAGGAAGCCTTGGAAAGATGTCTGATGAAGGCAGCACCTTGTAGGAGAAGGACCTGAGGAGCACTGGAGCTCCCTAGGAAGATGAAACTCCAGGTGGGGATGCTGACGGGTGCTTCCGGAAACATCTGCACAGAACCGGAGTATAAACGGGACTTTGAGCAGACTTTGAGGAGAGAAGAACGAAACTGCGCTCCATCTCCTCTATGAGTGTCCAGCTTGAAGCTTGGTGGCACAGACTCACTAAGTCTTGTCTGAGATTGTGTCGGCATACAACCTGATGGGGGGCAAAAAACATCAATTTGGTGGAGGAATTGGACTGGACCCTGAGCCTGTATGTAGGTTGGCCAACAGGGCAACGTTCCGCACAATAAGCCCAGGTTTTCAGTGCGGAGAATGGGGACAGGACCCACCCTGAGTCCCTGACAAAATCTATCTATCAGTGATGGTCTCGACAATTTTCCAACTGAATTCCGAATTCGACCTAATAATTATGTATTCGTCCACTCGTACGAATGACTACTCAATACTGAGATCAGGGCATTGGCTCAAAAACGAAGCTATTGATCGATCATACAGATTTCATAAAGTCGTTTCTTATTACTTGTTATCACGAGTAAGCTAAGGAAATCTTAGGGTAAAAGCTTAGGGGTCCACTCGTCTATGATTTCTCTTTTCCCGGGTTTTCCAGCAAACGGAGGGATAAAAGAAAAAAAATTCCCAGAGCCCTGCAACATCCAGAAAATGGAGGATGATGTTAGGAGATGCTTTTTGACAAAAGAGGCAGAAAAAATCCTTCCGAACCTCGGGAAGGGTCGTGGCAGGGTATACAGGGTATCAAGGGATGGAAGGAGAGGTTACCGAGAGTGATAAAGTTGAACGTGCTTCTACCCGAGGGGTGAAAGAAAAGACCCTTGTGGAACTCCCGAGTCCCATTTCTGAAATGTTATAACCCCCGAGACCTCCGAACTCCCCTTGTATTCTCTATCTTGACTAACAGAAGCGATTGTATTAAAATCAATATTGTCGGAAATAATACAAATAAATCGGATGACGGTGAGTTAGTAAAAATGTATTTCCACCGTTGGTGGAAACCGATTGAACAGAATTAAATCACCAAGTTTTCTCGTGACATTGTACCCCTACACAAATACCGTCTCTGACGTTCAAACTGATAAATAATATTGGTTCGCCTGAAATTGGCCTTTTCCGCCGGTCATCCGATGAATTCACGGTATTGCATTATTGTCGTGAAACTCTTCACGCCCCTCAGCATCTACTGTGAACCAGGGGCTTTGTCCTCCCTTACGTAAAGGCTTCCCATCGGTGCAAAAGACGTTTTTTTGGAAGAAAAGCGTTTTCTTCGGATTTTACACGTTGACGCGGTGGAACTAGATCGATTCTACAAATAAGTCGCTGAATATCGGTTGCGTGCAAGGATCATTTCTTCCAATATGGAATAATCCTATCTGAAATGAAAACCACTTTTTTCGGGTCACGTATTCTAACCGTATCTTTTCTCATTCCTCCTATTATTTCATATAGTTACGGGACGCGCAAGGGTATTGTATACAGAATGTGATCTAAACCGAATAGTGATCTACACGGATGATAATAATAACACTCTGCGAAAATTGTAGTTCATTCAAGTATTCCCAATTAAGGTAATACTGTTGTTAGATAACAGCCAGATGAAAAGATAGCCGTTACTTCCACATCTAAATGTCTTTCGACTATTATTTTGATTTTAAGCTGGTCTGGATTACCAGCTTTCAGTTTTTCCCAATTTCGCTCGATATATTTTGGAACGGAATGAAAGCCACTTAGATAGGGACGAATCAACTAACTTATCAAGCACGTTATTGCATGTTATATGCAGGGTGGCCCGCTTCGGGTGATTTTAGCATCTACGAGCGGATCAGCCTGTATAATATAATATTCAATAAGTATATTATATTGAAATAATCCGATAACCCTGCATTTGTAATTGTCTCGCGTTTTCGAGTCTGAACATCACATGTAGTCAATTTCAGTATTTTACGGTTCGGTTCACTGTTTTTCCTCTGATACATCCGTGCGAATAACGTTACGAAAAATCCACGTTTTCATCTGCTTTCCGTCGGTGTATCCAGTTTTATTCTCGTCAAGCTTATTTGGAAGAGGAAACGGCGGATAAATGCGGAGAAACGTGGGATTTTCAAGGGAGCCGCGGAATGTTTTGCAAGAAACACTCCCCATACCTTGAGGAGTTTAGCGTCGGATTTGATGGGTTTTTTTTAAGCCGACATTCACAAGGCGTAAAAACTGATTTTCTTTTGAATAGAGACTGCCACAGAGTTGGGTTGAACTTGATTTTTTCCTTATGTAGGTGTAACATAAATATTATTTACGCTGATTGCTGGTCCCAACCGCAACAAAGGCGTCCATATTAGTTTCATGTTTTCAAAGGCCAACAAACTACTCATTATTAAATTATGTATTACAATCCATGCACATGAGAATTATAAATCGTACAATAACCATGTTAATTTGCTGTATTGTTCATTACCTCCCTTGGTTGAAAAACCTTTGTCTGTTTGGAGGGTTGTAGGAGGTGGTAAGAAAAGGCGAAGTTTTTCCGAGCTTTCGGCTTTAATAAGCCATCTTCAGGGGTAGGTATTGTTTCCTCAGCCCGGTTTATAAACTGTTTATTCTGAACGAAAGAGACCGGGTTGAGGAAACAATACCTACCCCTGAAGATGGCTTATTAAAGCCGAAAGCTCGGAAAAACTTCTCCTTTTCTTACCACCTCCTACAACCCTCCAAACAGACAAAAACCATGTTGGAGCGTTGATACAGAGACAAGCTGCACTGCTATATCGCAAACAACTATTTGTTTCCACGGTTCCTAGAGTTTGCAGGTACTTAACATCGTTGTTGTAAAGCCGATTCTAATGGTCAAACAAATCATTACCAAAATTGTCAAACCGCCTCTTTCATGAAGCCTCGTCAAATTTAATAGTAGTAGCTTTTCAAAGACACTAACCAAATCGAATTATGAGGTTTACATTTTTTCAACCGACTGGCTGGGTACTGTTTTGATATCCAGACGAAAATGATTTTTATACTATTAGTTTATTATTTAATAATAAATCACACTTCCATCTAATTCTTAAATTCGTGGAATCGCACATGGCCTGCGTGGTGTTTTCCACAAAAACTAAAAATATAATTTTTAGAAGAGCTGTACAGGAACATCCTAAGGCGGAGGTGTCAAAGAAGAACGTATATAAAGGAAATTGAATATAATGAAAATCCAGTAATAACCATCGTCCACCATCGTTTTTCGCAAGTTTTAGGGAATTCGGAAAAGACATTTTTTCAACAACTGTAGCGGGCTTGATAGTGAGCTTAGGAAAAAACTTAGTAGTCCAAATTGTAGGTAATTTTATGGTCTTTAAAACATCTGCCAGTGACCGGAGAGCTGGGACAGCGTCGTTCCGAGTTATTTGGAGAAAACGGGAATAACTCTGAAGGTGGTTTTTGTGCTCCAGATATTTTTGTGGGCAACCACAGACACTCTTTACTGGCATCATTATGGACCATTTAAAAACATGAAACCTTCTACACCACTTTTTGCTTCTATCTGTCCATATTTCTGACCGAATAACTGGACTATGTGCACACAAAAAATGTGTTGTTCCTGTATTTTCCTATAAGCTCACATCGGTGTGAAGTTGCATTCGAGACGTGAAGAGATTTGTGAAAATTATCGCGTTTTGCATTCGTGACATAAACTATCGTTTAAAATACCACTGGAACCATTGAAAGAAAAACAGTGCAGGTACCGCTGTGGTGCAGGAGCAGGAAAACGGGCCAGAAAAAGAACGGCGTGGTTGTAATTTCCCGACGGACGATGGCGCTGCGGGGAGGAACGGCATCGCATAGTTAGTGCTCACGTCATGTAAAATAGAAACACGCCAGCGTGCATTTACTGCGGTAGAAACGGCATTTATCCGCGGAGAGAGTAGGTATCGTGACCCGGATGGTGAAGGCTGGAATAGAATCATTGTACAGGAAAAGATCCTTAAATACCCGTCACCCCGAACATGACGACAGTTGAAGAAGCACTAACGACAAAGAGACTGTTGAACCGATATTGCTATTGTTAAATTTTGACAAGAAAAGTTCTTCTTTAATGCAGGACGTCGAGTTGCTTTATATACGTACGGTTTATATATGTTTTTTTACAACTTGCGTACAGTGTCGTCACCAAGTAACTTGAGAACCGTTTATGAAAGTCAGTCCATCATATAACAAGGCATAGTGGTGTGGGGTGGTACTTACGATACTACTTAAAACTTTCAGCTCAGTTGAAATGTCCAAACTTAGTACAAAATGTCTCCATCAGACAGCAGTTTGTTAAAAACCTGATATTACTTAATCATAAGCGCCCGGAAATGCACGAGGATACCGCAGTTGCAAACTCGTTTTGTGACAGATGGCAACATTGTTCCTTACAGGGCCCTATTGGTTCGTACGACACACATCATATTATGATCCGAAGGAATTTAAATGGAGACGTGAACTCGTCGCAAAACTATTTGAGACCAAATTACGAGAGTGGAATTTCGTCGTGGACTGTGCAAAAAAGCTTTGAAAATCTTGAATATCGCGGAAACGCAACGGCTCGATGATCAACGACACTGGCAAAGCCTAATGCGAGCAGCATGCGATATAGGAATGCGAAGGCTCCACTTGCTCTGTGCTATATTAACCTGCTCTTGTACATGTAAGCAGCATACTGCTTATCAGGAGTGGGTACTTATGGTGAAATGGGAGCAAAACATTCAAGACCTTTGATGACCAAATACCTCCTGCGTTGGGTTACTACGATGCAAGTACAACATAATCATCAATGTTGATTGAACATTTGTTGATGGAACAATGTGAAGGATATGGGGGACAACAATGTTTCGTCCACAATTCTTGACAAACTATTGTTTGTATTATCATCAGTATCATTCGAATAACAACGGACCTAATAATTTTGAATTACACCAAAATGATTAATCAAATCATCACTTGTACATACGCCTATTGAAACTACTTCTCTACGCTAATTATTGAGTGTTAAATCGCCTGTTGTTTGAACATGCTGACTTAGTAAAAATCCGAAAACAAAAAGTACAGATTTTATTTCTCTTAGAATTAAAGGATGCACTAAAAGATTCAGTCAAAATTGACATTCGAGTCGGCGTCAAGTTGGGAGAATGAGATTGAGCAGTGAGATCGGTCCGGCAGAGGGCAACAGCCATCACCCGCCAAATTGATTCGTATCGCTAATTGGGGGTCAAACCCAGCCGATATGAGTTTTCGAGGTTCGACTCCTATCGGAATCCTCTGAAGATACACAGCGATGGTTCGACGAGCTCGGGCGATAGAACCACTTCACAAGTCACGTTATCACCGCCAACACGTATCGCAGGCTCTTGAAATCACTTTAATCGTCGTTAACTCTGTTTTGCCGCGATATGAATCGTTCAGCGATTCGTTTGATTCTTTTACGGAATACGGTGCTCGTTGCACATCATCACGTGAAATGCATTTACTTGCGGGGGATCCTGCAAAGGGGTCTGTGGTATAGATAATTTGTTAGCTGAATGGAATTTGAAATAGTGAAGCAGAGCGAGAATGGAACTGAGGGATTGGAAAATTTATTTTTCCGTTCACCAACCTGTGAAGAAAAGCAAGGTCTATCCATTTACGCAGTCTGCACGCTGCAGACGCGCAAAATCGAGTCATAGTCAACTTTATCTGAAGGGATATGTGACTTGAAGGCCATCCGGTCCCATCCCTTTATTTACATCCAGTGATGAGAGCTCACGAAGAACTGCATCCTCTTAATGAGATTTAAGAGTTTCAACTGAGTGGCAGTGAACTCCAATTGGACGCCTTCACGACAGGCCGTGGTGAAAGTGAACGGTCCTCATCGGACGTTACCCAACATGTCCGAAACGTGCCGTCCGACGCAATCAGCATTCATAATTGATGACTAATCTATTCAATTACTATGAATTAAACTCCACATAAACCCGCCCATTAATCGCCGAGGGGCGTGGAGGAAGGCGGCGAATTACGGTGGAAGGCAGCGTAATTGAATAATGTATCGCCGGTGCTCCCGTCGAATATTGTTGCTTCTTGTATTCACAGCCGACTCTATTATGAAGAGCGGAATGTCGCTCTGGTAATGAATACAATGCGGAGGTTGATTGTACAAAGGGACAACGTTTACACAGTTCAACAGTAGGTACATACCAGGGCAACTGTTGTCAATTCTAATTTGAGAACGTAGGTAATTAATGTGTAATGTACCGGTGGAAATAGTTTCAGTCAATGTGCTATTACTTGATAGTTGGATGTTTTACCCACGTTTAGGTGATGCGAAGACCCATTTAATTGTTTATCAGACAGTATCAAAAACTATAATAACTAGATTGCCATATGGGTAGTTTCACAATTCTGGTACAATGTCAGTCTGAAATGTTTTGTTTCTAAAATGGCTTGAAACTCAGTTTATTTCGGTCTGAACTTGTTCAGGAGGTTGGTAGTAGTAAGTCGGTTATGTGGGCGCACATAATCACTACAAATTACTTGAATATTAATTAATTAAAATAATTTAAATCTAGGGAGTGAGTTGCCACCTAGGGAGTGAGAAAAACTCATATTTTTGAAGAATCTGGGGAAGTTTATTTAATTTTTTCTAAATTTTACAAGAAAATGTGGAATGTTTTAAAACCATACCGCCTCTGTTGAAAATCCCTACGCTTACAACTATTTTCTTCCCCAACGTATCAAGAACATGCAAACACAGTATTTTTTCAGTCTCACGTTGAGCCACCATTAGTGACATTTATTTGAACTTAATGAGGCCACAACGTATATTGGAGCTCTTCAAAATTTGAATGTAAAAAAGTTCTAACATTAAAAGATGGATACTGTATGGTGCAGTGAAACATTAAAATTAGAACAGTCTCACATGTACAAAAACGCTTTGGAAAGAGGAACTAAATGTATGTATGAACATACTTATTGAATAATAAGAGTCAAAAAGAGATGCAGAATAATTGAATAATTCTCGTTTTTCTCATTTATGCCTGATTTGTGGGACGTATTTGAAACACTCATAACCGGTCTTGAACGTTTCTCGGCCTGCCCTACTTGGAATATTATATGTCACATCTATGTCGACACAAATTTTGGTGTATTTGTATTAATTGAATGTAAATGGCGATTGAGGATGATAAAGTCAATGGTTACCAAGGAGTTGGCCGATTAGGTATCGACTTAGTAGTCGAATTATGTGCAGAAATGAGAATTAGATACAAGTCTTGTACCGCCACCGTTCCACTGGACCTCGGATGTCTACGCGATGCAACTTGAAGGCATTTGAAACAGCCCAAGGCGGCGGAGTCACTTCTAAATTTGAACTCGACAATCTTGCACCTCTGACGTCACGAATTCCTGAAATAGCATCAACTTGTCTCGAAGGCCTTGTCTCGAGCCTTGTCCGCGATGCCGCCCTTCTGGATCGTTCCCCTTTTACAAATGTCTCGCCATCAATTTCAACTCGTTCGCACGTCATAACTATCGCGTGCGAGCTCGTTCACGAGGCGGGACCGTTGATTCATCGGCTATAGTTTTAGGCCCCCTGCACCGTTCGGTTGTCGACTAACCGTTTATGTAATATGTGGTAACTATTCATTAATCGCGATAAAAACTATATCGAGATCGTTAGTCCAACTAGCGCGATGAAGCGGAAATATTGAAAAACATATTATGAATACTTACCATGGGTATTATCTTCAGTTGTTGTTGCTGATGTACTTATACTCAGCTTATTATACTGACGTACTTATACAAAATCGGTGCGCAGAGTTCGTCAAGATGGAGAAATACTTGGAAATCGACTGGTGAGTAAAAACATGTGAAAATGTTGAAAATCTAACACCATGAAAACTTTACCTGCGTTTTTCTCAAAACTAGTTTTCTACTGTAGTTTCTAGTTTTCTAAAATTAATACTCATAGCTTCCTTTTTGATATGGATAATATAAAACATAATATTATTATGTTTTACCGCTTGGGGTCATGAAAGTTTTTACTACAGGGAAAAAAAGACACGATACCAATAAACAGCAACGAGCGATTTGGTATGTAGCGTCCTTAGGACTTTTTGGTATGTAGCATCCTTAGGACATCAACTTGACGCTGCCCAGGCCTTGGATCAGCTGAGTGGCTCCTAAAGCTAATTTCGATGCTATTCACTCTATGCAGTTGTAATTGGGTATGTAGCTCCTTAGGACTTTTTGGTATGTAGCCTCCTTAAGACATTTGGTATGTGTCCTCCTTAGGACATCAACTTGACGCTGCCCAGGCCTTGGATCAGCTGAGAGGCTCCTAAAGCGAATTTCGAAGCTATTCACTCTATGCAGTTGTAATTGGGTACGTAGCCTCCTTGAGACATTTGGTAGGTATGTATCCTCCTTAGGACTTTAACTTGACGCTGCCCTGCATCAGCTGAGTGGCTCCTAAAGCTAATTTCTATGCTATTCACTCTATGAAGTTTTAATTGGGTATGTAGCCTCCTTAGAACTTACACTTTAAGCAGAATAGGCCTAGAATCAGCTGAGGGACTCCTACATTTAATTTCTTTAAGAAAATTACAATTTGTTCATTTTATCATCACAAATATTATCAGCCCTCTTCGTATAATGTCCATTGAAATGGAAGTTTCTAAATATCCATCGTCATTTCGGATATTAAACCAGTTGGGTTATGAGAGACGGCGAAGGGACTCCATGTCGTTTATATTCAATTGGAATGGTCCAATTTGAATGATCAACCTTAACCACTTGAGGCTAACTGCGTATAATTTACCTTCTTGAGTCGAACTAAGTATGCGGCCATTTTTTAGCCAAATTCTGTGATAGGTCTTTTTTAAACAAATTTGGTTCCGTGTCAGTCTGGGTATGTCTTCAAATAGTTGTCATGCGGATACGTCAGGTCCATACAACCATCCTCATCAAATCATATCGAGACAAAATTATTTGTACAAACTATCGAGCGCAAAGTGCACCTCGCTGGAGTCTTCACGGCTCAACAATAAATCGATGTATTAGAAGCAGTAGTCGAAATGGGCCGGCAATTCTTCGGAAACGGCTGCCAGTAACCTTTTGAGATGGTATCTAAGAAGTGTAGAGCGTACAACGAACAGCCCACAAGCCTTCTCATGTGGACCCTATAATTTCCCACACGTAATGACGGAGCTCAACACGCTGATTACGGGCTATTTTTTCACTACTACGCGACGGGGCTATTTTAAATCTAACAGATCTCACAGCGTGAAGATTCCATTCGTATGTGGTAAAGATTTGAGCCGTAGCTCTTGTTTACGACTGGTCGTGGGTAGTACAGACAGAAGGTGCGGTGAGAATTTCAATGTTTACACCTCATGAAAATGCTGTAAGGATATCATGGGATAAAAATTGTAATTACGATTTTTACGTTATCACGTGAACCCCATCGAGAGTATCATCCTATTATCTTCTATCTCCCCATGACATATTCAGATATTAGGGAGTCTGAATAGAAGTGAAAATCAAATACCTTCCTCCTGCAGTCCACCCTTGAATCACCCAGTCATCCCATAATATGCAATACGTCGTGTAGTCAAGAAGGAAGCTTAGCTATTAGAAATTCCACGCTTTTACGGATTTTAGAAGCACCCACCAGGTCGGGTTCTTCGTGAAATATGTGAGTCAATAACATCATCAAAGAAGTATCGAGGATGTGCTAAAGGGCTGAAATGGTGATGAAGGGTATTTGATGACGAAACATCGAGTTCAAAGCCAAACTGGGTTTTGGGTTAATAGGCTGTTTGGAGTCAAAGGGCCCTCGCGTTTCATGTCACGTAGGTGGAATTCAGAGGAAAAGGACGTCACGAAAACATGGCGACGGAGTCTCAACGTATATCTCAGCTTAGTACCAACAAGTAATCCGATATCTCACTAACGTCGTAAAAGGGTGCCCTCACTCACCCAGCGGCTGTGGGCATTATAAAAACGTAATGAGTCTCCTTGTTGAGGCACTGTTGCCACTACCGTTTTTGTAAAACTATTTTAATATTATTTGCACAATACTCAATCTATTATTGTTCGTAGTTCAATGTACCTACAAAAGTATGATAATTATAATATACACTTTATAGAATGGAATCTACACGAGGTGGTTTCTCATAAGTCTTATCGCATCCTTACGACATCGATGTGGAAATCTTCAAGATTCATAGGAGGCATTTGGAGACCTTCAAGAGACCAGTAGAGAACATCACCTCTATGTTATGTGGAACTCAATGTTTAGTAAAACCTCACCTACCGTTTATGGAACTGTTCAACACATGTGTGAGTCCAATGCTGTTCACTTTGCAACACCTTGAAAACTACTAACTCTGGTGTTATACTGACTGCCCAATGCTTCTTGTAGCCAACTTATTTCCACTACCCATTTTCTACATCCTGGCAATTGCGACACGATGGGGTATTCATAGAACCGTTTAGGCCCTGAGAAGAACTAAGTTAGGAAATTCAATTCTCCATGCTGAGCAGCCATACCTGATTGTCAGGGACCAACCTCTCAGTTCACCAGTCCACACCTCCGACCATCTTGTCATTGTCCATTCCCTCTCTTCTCTAGGAAATGCGGAATTTTTCTCCTTCTTCTCTTCGGTCGTATATCTGTTTCTTTTCTGAGGCCAACAGTTGAATGGATATCACGCTATGTACGAGTATTGTTGGTTCTAATACTGTGCTGCCGTGCTGATACATGCAATCCGAAGTGCTCGCTGCACATCATGGGCTTCCAGTAGAAGGCAAAGTTCAGCAAATCTGAAAACACCTCTGAAATGAAACGCAATGCCATCAGACACCGTTTGCAACTGGGCAACTCAAAGCCCTGTCTTTCGCTTGCATGATATTATTCCAAAATCAATCTTGTTGTGTAGTATGACTCCGAAGTATTCCCCACATCTCCTACTTCAACTCTTAGTAGGATGGTGAGTATGCTCTTGCACGTAAAGACTACTGTCCGGGGATAGTTGTCACAGAAATAATTTAATGGTTACTGCTTGAGTCCTTTAAACCACCAAACCTGAAGTGATATGAGGTTGAAATTGAAACCACCGTGCTATCAACAGAATTAATTTGCATAATATTTGGCATATATGGCTGCAGGTGGATGACAATACGGTCATGGTCAAGACACCTTTAACCTTTTAGTGATTGATAATCGATGTAGACTTGAACTTCTACTAATAACCTACTAGTTAGGTTTCGACAGATTTCCTGAGAATCGACATCTTCTTACATCTTCCACACGGTGGACCACCTTCAATCGAGAGAAAAAACCCAAGACGGACTCTGCCTGTTGCAGCAGTAACAGATGAGACCTCCAATACGCCTTCCGTCTCTTCCAGAGCGACATGAATTATTCATCGAACGGGGCGAGTTGTCTACCAGAGTCCTGCCAGCCAGTTCGAAAGAGTCGAAGAAATTACACATTTCTATCTCCGTCCCATCCGGGAAACCGGCGAGCCGTACACAGAACGTTGCCCTTGTCAGCCCAAGCTACATTATCATCTCCGCGGTTCATATTTATTTGCACCCGTTCTAAACGTGTGGGTGTGGTCGTTTTTCTTTTCGCTCCGTCACACGACGGTTTTATCGATACGAACAGTTGTGAAAAGATGGATGAGTGATGTTCTTCGATGGTAAACATTACGAGTTCACAAGACCTGTTAACCGCGTAGACCTTCAAAAAGAACGAAAACTAATATCCATTTCTCGTTAAAACACCTCGACCTGTTTCAAACAGCCTCAACGAATTCGAGTATGTTCAGTGAAACCTCCCAATAGAGTACACAGTGGGGACCGCGAAACTTGTCCACTAATGAGGTGGATCAATGAAAAACATCTCCACTGAAATGAACACTATTTAATGTTAATTAAAATCTTACTGACGTACGAGAAAACTGACATACTGTCTATAATTTACTGAGCGTATGAATGATAAGTAGGTAATAGCGCAATTCGTCAAAATACACAGTGATTTATGGGCAATTTTTTCGCCCTAAAACTTTCCAACACCACCCATAGAGTGGCCCGATTCTGCCAATCTACAAATTAAGCCTTTCGATTGCCAAGAGAGATTTTTTGTGCAAATTTGAGCTTTTATCTCAATTCTACCGAGGATTATCATCTGGAATGACAAATAGATAAATTTATGTGAGATATATATGATTTTTGGTGTCTTTAGCAGTGAATTGAGGATGGTCTAAAACGGATTTTGGTATAAAAATGTACAAAAATGTTTTGGTGTAACAATTTTGGACTGAGAACCATTATTGTTCCTATTAGAGCTTCCTTATCTTCGAAAATTCGATAAAACGGTTTTGAGGAAGAATATCATTATGAACGAGAACGAACCACAGCGAACTTGATTCTGAAATATCAAAAATGTTTCTCAATTCGAATGTTTCTAAAACATCGACAATTTGTCTAATATTCAAATGTTTCTCAAATATTAAAAATGTTTCTAAATTCTAAGAGCTTTCTATACAAATCACACTGTAGTGTACAATATCCTTGACTCAAGGACCTTGAGGGGTCCACAACTATACGAAATAATAATTATTTCGGAGAAAAAAACCGTCCGCTCCAATTTGCCCATTTTGGTTTATTATCTTCGATAATGAACCATTGGAATCGCCCAAAGAAAAACTTTTTTTAACCCCCCTCAAAATTTGTTGGTTTACGTTTCAAGATACGTAGATTCAGAAAATCCAATAAAAAAAAATCCGTCCGTCCGCCGTACGCCGTCCGCCGTACGCCGTCCGCCGTCCGAGGCACTTTGCCCAGTTAGCGTTGAGTTAAAATTACGAAATTTGGTTTCTGGGTTTGGACCAGCCCCACAATGATCCACGAAACTTTTCATAACCCTAGGTCAAGGGGAAGGGGTTCAAAACGAATTTTGAAATTTTGAAAATTCCAAAACTCGAAAAATTCATATAGAACGTTTTTTATTACATATTTAGATAGAGTTTGTTCCGTAGAATTTTTTAAGACCATCCGCAGCTTTGTACGACCAGCCGTTCGTTCACAATGACGGCTCAATGATTGTGCCTCACAACACGATCGTGAATCAAACTGTTGAAATACAGGTCCATTTTCATACTAACAAGCTCTTTGGAACATCATATGGCTTAAGTGATGTCGAGTTTGTTGTTCTGAGGTGCGTTTCGTGCTACGGAAATGAAGGTAATTTCGAATGTTTGTTGGTAGGTACTACTTTTAGAGAAAAATTATTACCGACGTAGTATTAAAAACCCCAGAATTATATCGTATTAATTAATCATAATTAATAATAATTATTATTAATAATAAATACGAATTATTAATACCTAACAATAAATTATAATAATTTTCAGTAGGTACTTGATAAAATTGTTAATAATTAGTGATAATTGATAATAATAATTAATATAACATTTAGGATCTAGACATTTAGACCTAGTGATCTAGACAGAAGGGTGATCTGTTCAAAGAAGATAATGAACCGTTGTGTCAAGAATTTGCAGAGTTTTTACTTTGGTACTCCAACAATTGGGCAAATTGTCGCGGACGGTTTTTTTTTTAACTGGGGTCATAACCAACTTTTAAAAAATCGTGTAAAAACGTTAACGATAGGGTCCGTGGAGAGCCCAGAATGCACTGCTACGGTTAAGTCAAACTGCATGACGTACTTCTGTTATTCCGACTTGGCATTCTACACAGAGGACGAGTATATTGAAAGCCTTCTTATTACAGTCGTTTCATTCCTACGCTCCGTTGACATAAATAAACAAACCTCATTAATCCCGTGGTTTTTTCCACCTCTCTTCCCCGCCTCGTTTTCTGTTTACGTTTTCGAAACATTTATTTCAAAAGCCCGAGGCGATGAACAAACAACCCTTCATCCCCCGCCCGCTCCTCAAACTCGCATAACTTTCCTCGTAACTTGCCTTCCCTCTTTTTTAAACCTCCGGTTTTTTGAAAAAAACCTCGAGGCCCCCGTACAGACCCTCATCTGTTATTCATGACATTCAACCTGATAATTCGTTTCGTCCCTTTTACGTAGACTTCCCTTTCTAGATGGTTTTTTGTTCATTCTAAATCCTACACTTTCCATCATATGACTATTGTCTCTGTGTTTCCTCCGTAATTTTAATGGTGAACGACTCGTACAGGCATCAGAGCGATTCCTGACAAGTATCAGTATCAGACTGATTCATCAGGCGATATGATCAACAGGAATACAGTTAATTTAAAGCCACGAGCTCCTAAGATATTGATCAATTCGGAAACTGTTCATTCAAAATTTCGATACCTCAAGTCCGCATCCATGCAACGAACGAAAAACCGAAATTCATCCGAAATTGAAATCCTCACTCACATTGAAATTTTCATCATTTATATAAATAAATTGATCAGTCGGGAATTCAGTTGGAGGTCTAAAAAGGCTACCACTGAGCTAGTGACCGACTTCTCCCCTTCACTCGGACATGGATGACATGGTTTTTAGTTGAGTTTAAACTCCAGCGCAGATTGTGTTTACTTTTCCAATCAAGTCCACATTTTTCAAGTTTAGCAGCAAAGAATGCCCTCTATATTGACATAGAACGCTGTCGCGAAATTGAAGCTACAAACCAAATTGCCTATTTCTTTTTCCTCCCAAGGTCAAAATAGAATCTATTTAATGTAATATCTGATATTATTGTAATATTAAATATTTTTGGTATATCAAATATCACGTTGAAAATATCACTGCTTTGAATGAAACATTAAAATTATTTTCTCATTAAAAGAAATTTTCATTTCAGGTCGTTTTACATTCCCCAAAACGCACTCTTCCAATCTTGGACCTGAATTCACGAGATAAACCAATCAATTCTATTTCTATCGAACGCGGACGGTTTCAGACAGCTGAGGTTGTTTATCTGAACCGGCCTAGCGTAACGCCACGGAGCCGATAACGCCAGGCCTCTTCTTATCTGTTTTCTACAGACAGGTTATATTTATTTCGACATTTTTTATTTATTCTTTTTTCTTTCTCGCTTCGTGGCCTTGTAAAGTAGGTTATCCGCCAGTTTGATTTAATGTGATCCGATACTTGGTTATCGACGTTTGCGAACGAACATGTTCATAAACGCGAAAGTCGATCGGGAGGGGAAAAAGAGCGAAGTAGGTAAATTTTCGTTTTTATTCAGCACATGTTGCAGTCATTATACACGCAGTCTTTGTACCATTCGAGAGCGCTCCGTTGACTCCCTCCGTGTAATTCGAAGATACAAAACTCTGCAAATTCTTGACACAACGGTTCATTATCTTCTTTGTACAGATCACCCTTCTGTCTAGATCACTAGGTCTAAATGTCTAGATTAATTATTATTATCAATTATCACTAATTATTAACAATTTTATCAAGTACCTACTGAAAATTATTATAATTTATTGTTAGGTATTAATAATTCGTATTTATTAATAATAATAATAATTATTAATTATGATTAATTAATACGATATAATTCTGGGGTTTTTAATACTACGTCGGTAATAATTTTTCTATAATAGAAGTACCTACCAAAAAACATTCGAAATTACCTTCATTTCCGTAGCACGAAACGCACCTCAGAACAACAAACTCGACATCACTTAAGCCATATGATGTTCCAAAGAGCTGGTTAGTATGAAAATGGACGTGTATTTCAACAGTTTGATCCACGGTCGTGTTGTGAGGCACAATCTTTGAGCCGTCATTGTGAACGAACGGCTGGTCGTACAAAGCTGCGGATGGTCTTAAAAAATTCTACGGAACAAACTCTATCTAAATATGTAATAAAAAACATACCGTTCTATATGAATTTTTCGAGTTTTGGAATTTTCAAAATTTCAAAATTCGTTTTGAACCCCTTCCCCTTGACCTAGGGTTATGAAAAGTTTCGTGGATCATTGTGGGGCTGGTCCAAACCCAGAAACCAAATTTCGTAATTTTAACTCAACGCTAACTGGGCAAAGTGCCTCGGACGGCGGACGGCGGACGGCGGACGGCGGACGGCGTACGGCGTACGGCGTACGGCGTACGGCGTACGGCGGACGGACGGATTTTTTTTTATTCGATTTTCTGAATCTACGTATCTTGAAACGTAAACCAACAAATTTTGAGGGGGGGTTAAAATTTTTTTTTCTTTGGGCGATTCCAATGGTTCATTATCGAAGATAATAAACCAAAAAATGGTCAGAGGATTTTAAAATAATGTTCAGATGGCTGGCGGAGATCTCCGAGCGATTTGCATTGTCTTCACGCGTGAAGACTGGCGAGGGGGATGTTGACCGCTCAATTAATTGACTCGTTACCAGTGTTATCTTTCCCAACATCTGCAGGGCTGTTGATGAACGGCACCTCTCGACTCGAGAGTCGGAGCCCTCGCTCGCGGTTTACACGTATAAACGACGCCAGTTGAATTTCGATGCGTTCGGACAGCGCCAAATATTTGCCGTATTCGTGGTGTTTCGAATTATGTTAAAAACGTCGTGAGATCGTTATCTGTAGGAATCACGAGGCCCTCAGCGTTAAACTCTGCTTCGCAGCTACGCTTAATTTCGCACATACCAGCTGATTTGGCGATGGCAAGAGTGAGGAAGACGCGACATGTCTTGTCAAATCAGACCAAAAAGGACTGTGCCTAACTTTATTATTAAAAAGCTGGAAATAATTTCATTTCACTTCGATGATCCTAACTAAGAATAACAAGAGTTTGCGACGGTTTTCGGGGTGGTTCTAAACATTTGAAATCCAAAAAGCTACCAACTGTTGGCATTTTCTTTGGTCTTTGACTTGTAACGTCGAAAATGTTACTCCTACCAAAATGCCTCCCTGAAACCTTGAATTTGGTCCAGGAGTTTGATCGGTACCGGGAGTCAAAGAAGAGGCCATTTTTCGATTTTGGCTGAAAAGTGCGTTAAGCTTTAAATAATTGAACGATACAACCGGTTTCCGGTTTCAGGTTTGTAGACGTCCCAATATCGGTGTACGTGGTAGAGAAACCGTTTCAAGAAAAACGAGTACCTATAAAGAATGGCAAGCCGCAGACTTCCCGTCGGAATCGTGTTAACCTAACGTGGTAAACTGGTAACGAGGAGATGAAACCCCGGGAAGATGGAGTGCACCCATAAAACCTGCAACTGGAAGATTTACTGCACTGGTCGAGTAAACTGAGGGGAAGTTTAAGGGCGTTTTCCAGTTGAAAGGCTCCAAAGGCGACGCAGCTGGCTGCCACTATTTTCGGTGCCCGATACCCTCGACGCCGATAAAACGTATACACATCAGTGTTTTGCTCTGTTTCAATCGATGAAGGCAATACGAAATAACCAAATTGACTGAGAATCGAATCAAGTCCTGAACCGACTTGAAACATATCGAATTAATTTCCGAACAGAGTCCGTTGATAATGCAGATATCATACTGGATACTCAATTGACTTAGATTGTCCATATCATCATGTAGACGCCTAATGTTTAGTTACTTACTAGTTGAAACAACTGAGGGATGTTAAGTTCAAAGCAACTGGAATCAACAAAACAGAGCGACTCATCGATAGTATACAAATACCAGTGGGAATGTCTGGGCAGAACAAGTGATTTCCAAACTCAAACCACCATTTTGACTAATAAATTCTACTTCGATTCATTATTTTCAATTAAAGCCATTAGAATCATCTCTTACTGTCGTAAGTGCTGCGTAAGGGCTGTTACAACTGAGTACCTCCTGCTCTGCAGAACACTTTCGATAGTTTACCACCAGCATCTTCGTTTATGTGACTCTGACGCTTATGACACTTTATATACGACCAAAATCTTAATAAATGGTAAATTTGGTCGTACGATAGTTGAACTCTGAAGTACAGTCAGAAGAACGCCTAAACTTTTATTTTTGACAACATCCGTATTTTTTCTCATTACCGCAGCTTCAAAGAGTTGTTTCGATACAAACCCTATTTCTCTTTCCATTACTTTCTATCAGAACGCTTTCAGAGAGTTTGGCGGGCGGAAGCTGGAAATATTAATTGGCATTCAGAACGGCTGGTCTTGCGAAGAACGGGGCATTTAGAACCTTCAGAAAAGTGAGGGGAGGGAAAAGGAAAACTTTGCCAAGAAGACTCTTTTCCCTTCCGAAGTTGAGGAGACGACTTGGGACGGATGCGAAAAACTTGAGAGGTTTTTGGAGATGACAAAGAAAAAAAAAAGAAGAAGTTGTTCGTCTCTCTTCGTTTCTCTGGCTTTACGAGGAAAGTGCGAGCGGAGGGGATTACTGTTCTAGAAAGCTGAGAGTCCTCTTGCAACGAAATCTCGCTGGAATATAGCCAGATTCCAAATACGTAACACTAGGAAGAGATTCTTGTAGCAATGGGAGAACAACAACAACTCATTAGTACAATTAATTCAAGGTTACGGGACTCATAAGGATCAGTATATTGTACCTGAGCTACTATGGTCTTATTGGCTTTCGTTGGCGATGGATTTGCTTGTAGATAAGTGGTACTTAAGGAGTCCGAGCAGATGACAACCCGCCTTGGTGTGGTACTATCCAGCATGTACTGACAACCCACTTTAATGGCCATAATCTCCGCTGTAAACGAGCTTGCATTCGGCCAGAGCTTACATATCCTTCCCATCTTATTCGTTGCATCCCAAAATGCCGCTCCGACTCCATCTGATGACTTTGAGGCGTCAGTGAATAGCACTTGTGCTCGCGGCCACTTGGTGTTTATTCGCTCCCAAAGTGTCTCATTTGGTGCGGTGAGGTGGTTGGATGACACTTCAGTTAGGGACGTATTGGTTTCAATATGGTTGAACAGAGCGTTAAATAGAATATTGTACTGGGGAGGGATCCGTGATAATATCATATTATGTTCAGAGCATCTTCCCAAGGAAATTACTCCTGAAGAACGCTGTCGACCAGCAACGGAGTCGTTTTATGCATCCATCTCTGTGCTTAGTTTGATAACATTTCTGAGAACAACACTCTTATGGGACTTCAATCTAATGTACCGGTCAGTCATTAGCTGAGCTCGGACTGATAGAGGCTTCTCTCCGGATTCTGCCTATAGACTAATTGCAGACAATACAGACAACAATGAATACATATGCAGCGTTTTTAGAGCTCATATAAACTTCTAAATCAAAAGTAGATAACTCCAAATTGTCAAATTTGACAGGAGAGATCAAAACGCATTAAGAGCTCTCAGCAAGCTCACAATCATTTCAAATATTCCATTTCGTTACACCAAAACTCAATTGTTCAAGAAAATTTCTTTGAAAGACTGTCAATCTCATATTTTTGAAAATTCTCATTCGGTATAAAACACAAATAAATTCAAGTAAAACAAATGAAAATTACAGAATAACCTATCCGTTTAACTGGACTTAGTAGGAATCGTACATTACTCTTCAAGTCATCATTAAGATCTTGAACATTTTACCGCTACATTCAACAAGGTTATTATTCCATTTCGTTCCTAAAACTTTCTGACCATATAATTCCTTTTCTGAACTTGTGCATACCGCAATGATACCGTCCATGAGTTTTAAACACATTGATTTTTTCCACTTTTGATTTTGAACGCCTCACATCTACAAAAACATACTTCAAACATAATTGATAAAACAAAGATTGACGAACAGTCGTTGTCGTACAGTTTTGAAAATTGGACTCGGCCCCGTCGGTTTGTAAGGTTTCCCAACACTATCACGGGTTATCCAATTATAGTTTAGTTACAAGTACCAATTACTTTAAACTATCTCTAATTATACCTACTATTGACCTACTGGCGTGCTGAAGCGAAATCCAGCTCGTAAATCGACCAGTTTCCTCGTTACCGGCAAATATGATTCATATCGTACCCTCAAAAACGACATTAGTACTCCTGTTTTTTAAAACCTTTTTACCTTTTAACCCTCAACCTCCAGCCGATGGCTAAAATTACATTCTCGGGCGTCACCACGTTATTCGCCTGAGGGGCGCATGGCGAATGCAGTTGAAGGTTGTCCGTCGGAGTCATTTCTTTTATACGAGTTCAAAGCCGTCAACACGACGAGTGGGTAATAAAGATTACAAAATAAAAAAACGTTTCGATTGCGCCAATAGAGTGAACATGAACGTAACGTCAATGAAACGGATTTTCCAATTTTGACGAGGGTTTTTTTTGTCAAGTGTTCGTAATCATTGACGAATTAAAGTTGTTCAAAGGCACCTTAACTCACTCTTGAGTTAAAATTTCGGGTGGTTTAGTTCATCGTATCACCATGTGCTGTGTCCATTCGTGTACTCTCATCAGGATTGAGTGAATTTCAGTGACCGAAACAGTGATGAAGACCAAATTTTAGTCCTGAGTTGAACAGAAAACGGCCTTCCAAGCAGGGGCGATGTAAAGTTTTAGAAGAATTGACTGCACCACACACTGGCCTGTTATATAGATACGAGTATAACTCCTGGTACACTCCACCGACGGTGTCCCTGTAGTCCGAAATGATTATACATAATATGTATAATAATTTCGGACTGAATATTATTTAGAATTTGGAATTTATTATTTAGACTAAATATTATTTACAATTTTATCGGAAATGTTTGTATAACGGTTTTAAAATACCAATTGGAACATTCCCGCCCACTAGTGGGAAATTGGATGCTGTAGGACAATTTGTTTTGACCTCTGACGAGTAATTACGCTGCAACTACTACCATAGGGGAAAAGGACGGGATAATAACAACCCTAGTGAGATCTTGAATAGACATGATTGAAATTATTGTTCAAATATAAAATAAGAAAAATCCACAGTCGTTCAGCATGGCTACAAGAGCGAATTTTCGAGGAAAAAACTGGCTTAGTGTAAAATGGCTCCATTTTTATAATAAATTTTGCCTCGATTTTTCGCCGAGTAATAATGAAGATTCCGTTATCAGATTAGATCAGATGAACCGTGAAGGGCATCTCAAGTAACGACCACGTTTCTTCACCTTCAAAGTTTGGAAACAGAATCAGATATCGCAATTCTGACTTCACCTTCAGAGTTAAAAAACCATTAAAATGAGGTATCACTTGTCATAGTGTTTCATTTTGGGAATTTATGGGCAAATTTTCTAAACTGCCTATCTACGAACTTAGCCTTTTGATTGCCAGGACGGATGTCTTGTGCAAATTTGAACTTTTCATCTCGATTCTATCGAGAGTTACACATACATAAAGATATGCGTATATGATTTTTGGTGTCTTTTGGCGTTGAACTCAGGATGGTCTGGAATGGTTTTTGGTTCAAACATTTTTCGGAAATTTGAGTTTTAAACATTTTGGACCGAGAACAATAGCTTTCTTTTCTTTGGAAATTCGCTTATAATGCAGCCTTCATATTTGAACACAATTCTTCTTCTGTTAGTTTGAGATTTGAAGAAGAAGAGGGTTTGCGGTTAGTGAATGAAGAAATTGTTTGCAAACGTAATCAAATTGAAATTTCAGTCTGGAAAAATGGCCGTTCACATAAATGAAACCACCCGCAGCACTCGTCTATTCAAGTGGAGTCTGGAGAGGAAAAGCGACGACGGGCTTAGAAGTGCAAGATGGAAATGGAAGGAATCCCCTCAAATCATCCTTTTACTTCGAAGACCCTCCACTGGAGACCCGTAAGCTTCCCCTTTCCCTCGACTCGCACTTATCTCAAGCTTGTATGCGTTGAGTTTGAGTGAGGGTCGGATTTCCCAAGGGGTTGAACGGGACGAGAAATCCCTTCTCTCAGTGAAATAGAGCTCCGACCGAAACGAAATCTTGGAATATAATAACGTAATAGTATAGAACGGTAAATTGATGATAAATGGCCGGAAAGGATGAACTATATTTATGAATTTCTCTAATGATATGAGACACCCAGAAACACGTCAGTGCAAAGCCGTCCCACGCCCGTTAAGTCCCTTTTGCTTGCTCCCCGAACGTTTCTGCCTCGGGATCGAAGCCCGGATCCGACAACTTCAGTCGGTAAATTTTTCTTTTTTCATCATTTTTATATTTTATTCGAGGGCTTTCACGTGAAATTCACGAAAACGTCTATTCTGAATACTGCAAATAAATAGTGTTTTGGCGAAAATAAGCCTAAAGAGCTTTCCTGATAGAAAATGCTCTTGAACCACCAAAATAAGTTTTCAAGGCTGAAATCGAATAATAACAATAACTTCCCTATGGCCAGTTGCAAAACCTCGTAAGTCTGAAACCTTCTTCTGTGGTTGTAAGAGCATGTATGTCCCACGGATTCTGGTTATCCACTTGTGATTCCCCGTGAAGAGTAAGTTTTGTCTTTTCCATGATTTAAAAACATATAATTTAGATCTTTACTTATGCAACTAAGAAAAGATGACGGTAGAAAGCCGGATATCAGGCTGAAATTACGAAAAATAATTCTTGGAAAAGTGGAGAGATGTTTAAGAGTCTTACACGGTTGTATACCAAACCCGAACGAAACTTTTCACCCTTTGCATTGATTTCACGTTCAAATCCAACGTTTTTGTTGAAAAGTAACGTCGAAAAATATAATGGTAAGTTGAAGAATCGACTTGAACCAAAAGTGAAATACTAGGTTCAAGAATGAGGATGAAATTGATCGCCGAATTGAATGCAGGAGACATACCTACATGAATTTGATATCAGCAGCTTGGTAAACCTACATGTTTTTTTACTATGGCTTCGATAGACAATTCATTGGGTTTCCAGATTTAGGGGTCAAATGCAGAAAATTAAGTGTCTAAATCTCCCTTCACCAGGGGTGGAGTAAGAGAGGGCCACTTGGCCCTATCCTACCCCTGGTGGTTAAATACAAATCTTAATCAATCAATCAATCAATCACCCTTCACAATGTTAAGTATAAATAGGTCACGAATGGTTATTAAAATTAGTAGGTATTAGAGAAAATAACAAGCAGGACACTCAAGAGAGTAAATACTCACAATGGAGATGTACTCGTAATATTACAGGCGACATTACCTGCAAAAGGAACAAAAAAGCTTTCGTTAGTTAACAGACAAAAGTGAAACATATTGTACAGTAATCAGTAAAACATTACGGTTTATTGGAGGATTTCTGGAAGCTACCGGTAATTTTCCTCGACAAATAGAAATAATTCAAATACCATCAACAGCAGAAGCGTTGCTTGATGCATTGATATTGAGACAACACTGAACTTAATAGGTGGACACCATAAAGTTAATGAGCTTGTGTTGAGCAATCATCGGAATTACAGAAGGTAATTAATTATGTAGTTGGCGAGTGCGTCAACCCCCTTGTACGTATTAATTTCCCATTGGAGATTCATTGTTACACTAATTCACCCCTCGGATGGCAGGTTCTGATCAATTTTTAGTCACATTAAGATTATGGTCGACTGAAGCTATACTTAGCAAAGTAGTTAATGACCCGTCGATTATGTGGAGGTGATTGGATAATTAATTAGGGCCCCGATGAGAATTAGATACGCCGGGGTCCCGGAGAGCGGTCGAAACCGGCTTCTCCCGCCCTCTGAACTAATCGCATTTCTAAACCGCTACCTCCCGAGCGCGGAACCTGAAAATTAGATCTTGAATATGCAGATAGCGGTGCAGTTTGTATTTTTGCTCATTCGAGTGCGCCTTTGATCGGTGCACATGATCGGTGCACAGGACAATTAATATACAAACCCAGTGTTATAATTGAAGTGATTCAGGGAACGAAAATTGACACAGGTAGATCTTAGATTAGAAGCACTAAAACGGTGCCCATCTGAGCCAAAATGAGTCTTGAATTGAATGAGCCAAAATGGGGCGTGAATTTAGACACGATTTCTACTCTGGACCAAAAATAAAAAAAATAAAAAATTCATCGGAGAACAATGAATTTTGTTTCCATTTTGGTTTATTATCTTCGATAATGAACCATTGGAATCGCCCAAAGAAAAAATTTTTTTAACCCCCCCTCAAAATTTGTTGGTTTACGTTTCAAGATACGTAGATTCAGAAAATCGAATAAAAAAAAATCCGTCAGTCCGCCGTACGCCGTCCGCCGTCCGCGCCACTTTGCCCAGTTAACGTTGAGCTAAAATTACGAAATTTGGTTTCTGGGTTTGGACCAGCCCCACAATGGTCCTCGAAACTTTTCATAACCCTAGGTCAAGGGGAAGGGGTTCAAAACGAATTTTGAAATTTTGAAAATTCCATATCTCGAAAAATTCATATAGAACGGTATGTTTTTTATTTCATATTTAGACAGAGTTTGTTCCGTAGAATTTTTTAAGACCATCCGCAGCTTTGTACGACCAGCCGTTCGTTCACAATGACGGCTCAAAGATTGTGCCTCACAACCCGATCGTGAATCAAACTGTTGAAATACAGGTCCATTTTCATACTAACAAGCTCTTTGGAACATCATATGGCTTAAATGATGTCGAGTTTGTTGTTCTGAGGTGCGTTTCGTGCTACGGAAATGAAGGTAATTTCGAATGTTTGTTGGTAGGTACTTCTTTTATAGAAAAATTATTACCGACGTAGTATTAAAAACCCCAGAATTATATCGTATTAATTAATAATAATTATTATTAATAATAAATACGAATTATTAATACCTAACAAAAAATTATAATAATTTTCACTAGGTACTTGATAAAATTGTTAATAATTAGTGATAATTAATAATAATTAATCTAACATTTAGGATCTAGACATTTAGACCTAGTGATCTAGACAGAAGGGTGATCTGTACAAAGAAGATAATGAACCGTTGTGTCAAGAATTTGCAGAGTTTTTTGCTTAGTAAAACCTCAGTTAATATATTTTTCAACGCTGTACACGATGGTGAAATCAGACTTGCGATATCTCATTCCGTTGTCAGATGAGAGCAGATGAACCGTGGAGAACACCTCAAGTAACAACCACGTTTCTTCATCTTCAAAGTGCTCCTGCTTGTTAACGGAATTCTGACTTCACCATCGCGTTCAGCATTACAAAAAACCTTTGAAATGAGGTGTAACTTGTGACACTGTTTTTGGAATTTATGGGTACATAAACATGAACATGAACATCAAGAGGCATAATATTTGAGCTTATAATCAAGTGAACATCAAAAGCCACGGTTTTAAAGCCCATTCTCAAAATCCTTAGTCTTATTATGTTAAGAATAGAATATACTTAGTGCCTGATATTGCAAACAGCGACGTATACTTGCGAAGACTCGCACCTGGACAATTCCAACATGGTACCGACTACAAACATAATAATACGACTTAATGGTAGTTATTCGGGTGCCATAAGGCTATCCAATTTGTTTCCTCAAGTTTCAACGTGTAATCGGAAATTATGATTGCTGATGCTACGTTAATTTTATGGATGTGCCGAAGGCTGAAAACCGATGGTACCTTGATATCCGTGAAATTACTTCTCCTGTTCCACTCAAACCATCCAATCATTCTTCTTTGAAGATTGTGCATCGCTATAACGCCGGACATTTCTCATCCCATCTTTCATTATTTTGTAATTACTCGTCTCTCCGCTATACCGAGGCTGTTTCCCCGCTTTTAATGTACAACTGCAAGACCTAACTTGTAATAGGCGTGACTGAGGCGAAACATACGGGGAAACAACGATCAGTGTCGCAAGTGACTATTGTCGGAGTCGTAGTATTCTTTGGAACTGAACGACAATAGGTACATCCGTACGTAGATCCGTGATTGATTGTGACAACTTGCACCTTTATTGTTCTTAAATGATTCGTTGTCTCAACAATAATTAGGACAATAGGAAGAGTGTTGATCAAGTTTTACATAACAGTAGTGGTGACCGAGAGAGCTTTTGGTTTATTTTATTATTTAATTTATTGCGGGACAACGGAACGGGCCAAGTGAAAAACAAAACTGAAAAAAACGGTGGTATTTAAAATGAGAATCGATTTTGTATTTTTCCTGCGATGAATGCCAAATCCTCTGGGATAATAATGTAAAGCCCTTTTGTGAGCTCCCACTGAATAAAACATCCTTAATTCCATTTGACGAGGAGGGATGAGGGGGTTGAATAAGTGACGGGTATAGGTTTTATGGTAAATTTGCGAGGTGAACATTCATTTTATACGAAAGGCTGCGTCGGAACGGCATCGGCAGCCACAACGGATGAAAGATTCAGGTACAAGTTGGATTTTAACCACAGGCATGCGGATATACGAGGTTAGTATTAGGTAGATTAGATTATTACGTACAAGTGTGATACACTCAGTACGAAATCATTTCAAGGTACCATTAACGATGAATATGCCTGATATGCTGGACTATAGGGTGAAATAAGAGACTGTCCGAAGAAATCCAGGACGTCTGGCAACCGCTAGCACAAGGTGGTCTTGGAAAATTCTCTGGATAAAAATATATTATAAACTGTGTCGAAAATAGGTCGAATTGATGTTGGAACCCTATTTTGTACCACTTTATAGTGACGAAGGGTTATCACAAGTCGAACTGATCCTGGGTAAGTTCACAGAACCAAATTTGTTTAGGAGACTTTGAAAAGTAAAACGAGTGGACATTATGATTTTGGGAGACTACAGGTTCGGTCGTTTGTAGTGAAGAAGCGGAAGTTGTTCAATGGAATGCTTTTGGCTCCACTCTGCAGGCTCCATTAACCCTTGAGCTCCCAGCACGATCCCACCTCCCGAAGCGGGATTTGGCTCACTCCATTATCCCACCTGAAAATCCTATCGAAAAGTGGAAAATTCCGCTCATAACCCCTCCCTTCGGATCGCGAGCTATTTCAATCGAAATTATCACGGTACGGAGCGGCCTGAAGGCGGAAGGAACCGTATCGAGTCAGAAGTTTCTCGAAGGGAGAAGAGGCGCGGGGCTAATGGTCGGTAGCTGAGCGGAACGGAGGTGATGGCTGGGCATCACAAATCATCTCCTGGCTGCCTATCTAATTGTGAGTCCCTCGCTCATCTCATGGAACTCCCGTCCCAACACCATTTTCCTCTAATATTATTACCGAGTCGTTATTTTTTTCGGCTACAGAATCCCCAAGACGATGGTCACCATTTGTTACCAACGATGCGCCAAGTTCAGGGCTCCTTCAAGCGAAGTTTTCGTAAATCGGCGGGTGAATTTATTGCGTTATTCCACCGTTAGCGTGTGGCTCTAGTACACAAAACGTGTACACTAAGCCGAACCGTTCAACCAAAAAACACATTCGAGAGGTGCTTTTAGTACGAAATTTATGATCACGCAATACATTTTTCTACATAGCGGTCAACTTCGAAAATTGCACAGTATTATGGAATAGTGGCCAAAACTGAATAAGACTCGAAATTTTGGACTTTTCGTGATTTTCGTAACGAAGTGAAGCCCGCAGGAAGTGAAACAGTTGAAATTCAGATTCAGACCACCAATTGTTGTGAGTCTTTTCACAGTCATCTTGCTGACAGTTTTTGCAGATCGCACCCTGACATATACACTTTTACTGACACCATTGTCACATATCAGAATGAGGTCCATGTCAAACTCAATAGTCGGCACATGCCCCACAGGATTCGTGATCGTCGTACCATTGCCCGCAAAAACGCTATAAGTAACCTCATTCAACTGTACACCAATAAACCACTGAGTAAATCCGAATTTGTCTCATTAGTCGCGAATTTTTTCGCTGATACAGTTGGAACACTTAAACCTTGAACTGTTTTGTGCCAATTGACTCGCATTGTATTTTTTACAATTCGTACGTGTATATTATACTATGATATGTTTCCCAATATCTGTAGTTTTTTTACTTTCCTCAGGACGGAGTTCCAAGGTTTCAGTAGGATGGGTCGAAGTTGTTGGGACGGAATCCCAAGGTGCCAGTGAGCCCCACGCTAATGGTAGGGACGGAATCCCAAGGTTTTCTAAGCCGGCTTAATATTTTAATGAGGTTCCGGAACGGAATTCGTAGCCGCCCACCATAATATTTTTTATTATATCGAACGAGTGAGAAGACACATTTTAAAAGCTGTCACCACGTTGTGCTTCAAAATGAGAAAAACATACTTTAAGAACTACAGCCGCAATTCTCGGTTGATTTGAAATTTGAAAACGGCAATGCACTCTTTGGGAACGTAAAATTAAAGATACACTCAAGTTTTGAATTTAAATTCAAATTTGGTTCAAATTTAATTTTAAAAATTCATTTATAAATACTTTTAACAACTTTTTTGAAAAAGTACGCTCATAGCACCCTTTGAAAAACCTTCAGGAAAACGCCGAGTTTTTTTAGTACCTACGATATTAACACACACGGTCCCAGTTGACTTGAATCAAATTACCTACTATTCGGTTATTTTTCAATTTCGTAGCAAGGAAATAAATAGGTAGGTAAATATACTAATCCCGTCCTGATGAAATTAGGTTATGACCGACACATTTTTTAAATACAAGTATCAAGTATACGGACGGTGCTTACGTAATTGAGTTCACGGATAACGAAGGAGAATGTCTCAATCGCTAGTCCTATCGGAGAAGCAGGTTTCGCAAGGCCGTCAATAATTGAAGACGCCTTTGTTTGATATCAATCCATTAGACGGGTTTGGTAGGCAGATCGTATCCAGGGTATTGATCTGGCCCAATCACTGGGCCGATGCAAGTTTTCAAATACGCTATTGCAACGGCTCCGTCATTCTCACTGCAACGCGAAGTCTCGCAAGGCTCGTCAAGGACATCGGAAAATCTCAATCCCCAACTTTGAAACAAAGCTATGTAGGAAATCGAATTTACAAGATTGCCGCTTTCAATCCAGTCGAGTAATAAATCTTTTTAATAACTTCGTGTAACTCAAAAACGTTATCATTTGGACTGTCGATAAATTGATTCCTAGACTGATTTTCATACTTTCCTTCTTGACATTCATTCAAGGAAGAATCCTAGACTGATTTTCATACTGATTCCCAGACTGATTTTCATACTTTCCTTCTTGACATTCATTCATCGTGGAAGATGAAAGACGAGGGTCGAGTTTGAAAAAGGAGACGTCGGCTGTGGGAGGGTCGACCCTCTTTCTTTCCGCTTGGGGCAGCGGTCCGATGAATTGGCTAATTATAATTATCTGCGTTTAATTACGGTAAAATTTAATTAATAACCCAACCAATTAAAAAAGTTTATTCCCTAAAATACGAGGTACCTCACTGGATGGATCGATGAAGTAATTAGGCGACTCAGGAGGAAATTAGGTTCGGGATTACAAGAATATCGAATTAACGTAAATTTAAACACATGATCTGAGTTGTTGTGCTTAAGAGTTGTGCTTAATTTCCACCAAGAAAAGTGACAATCAATGATATTTCGTAAAATAATTTACTTAATAAAAAAATTGTAGGCCATCGTTGCTCCCTTAGAACCGTATTCAATTTGTTTGTTGTTTATCATGGCCACCAATCTCATGACGCTGGGTGCGAAACACTCTGACTTAAATTGAGCTAGCAACATTAATTTATACACACCACAGTTATAGATTCGGTAGCTACAGTACATAATATATCATGTATTATACCGCAAAGAGTTGAATTTGGCTTGGAAATCCTACAAGGTGTCGTAACTTAAATCCGAAGGACTTCAGGGATCAATTCTACAACTAATTTGCAAAAAGTTTCTTTTTTATTCAACCCACTCTAAAATCCACTTTTCCACTTTTAAGATTTTTTTTCGTGGTTTCGACCTCAAATCAATAAAACGGCTATAAACTTCCTTAATTCGTCAAATAAATTTTGAGTTTAAACCCGCTTACAAAATTCTGTTGAATGTTTACAAAACGCGACCAAATTGCAGATTTTGAAATTTTCCGAAAATTTGACGTTTTCTGTCGGAGTTTCTCTTTAAGTCATTTTTCTTTCGGTGAGTCACCTATGGGAAACACTTGCTTGGAATCTCACCTTTCCAACGGTCTCCTCAAAATAAATGAGCGACTAAGTTTAAGGGTGAAAATGGCGTTTTGATCCCATAAACGGGAGATTTTCAAGCAAAATCGATGTTCGCCATCAAGATAGCATTTGGTTCGGATAGGAGGATCCGAGCAACGGAGTGTTAATCGGTGATCGGAACAATTTTGCAGTAACTTTAATAGAATCTATACGGATTGTGATAATTATCTATCAGCTTCAGGGAGTCCCTTACCTAATTTAATCATAATCCGTATTGTTTTGTCACAGCTAGAAATATAGTACACTCATATAATTTTATCTATAATTATTGTAGATAACTAGCACAATTGGCTGAATACCCGTAATTCCAGCTTAGTATTCTGTTACCGAACAGTATTATCAATCCTCTTAATGAAATAGTAAGCTTGCTATTTTTGTTTTATTACTCCCAGTAATCCGGCGGTTTCATGGTCCCATATGTGTCGCATTATCAAGATTGTACCTACGGTAGTGGAAATCTAAAATTTAAGAGCGGTCTTTCGTGCAAATTCGGTCTTTAGCTCCCTCGTTACTCACTTGAGAAGATCAACAGAACGATTTGAGGGCCAGTACCGGGCAATGCTAATTGTTACCGGGGAAATGTATTCCGTCGCTGATGGCAATCGACTGGGTCACAAGGCGGCGTTCAAGCGAGAGCGAGCGTTACAGAGGAATTAATGACGAGCCGGCGGTTCACGATTTGGTAAACACGGTCTTGTCATCCCCGTTGTAATGAACAGCTCTCGGTTCGGTCACGGTTTAGCGGCAACCGCGTCTAATAACGTTCGTTCTACCGGTGGGAAACGGGGGCGGGACGAGCGTTGACGTTTCATCTGCAACACAATACTTCGTAGCTGCATCGGTCTTGTTGGACACCCCGTGGCCCAACCTGCCGTAAACGTTGGTTAAATTTTCAAGACAAAAATATGGCTACTTGAGGACTTTTTTCCCAAATTCTTTATGAGCCATTCAGCTTTAACTGAGCCGTACATCCCATCTTGCTACTTCACTTGGATACTATGCATAAATCACATGTTAATGTAGAGGCATCTCATCAGCTGACCCAATTACAAGCACACTGGACCGTTCATTTTGGTCCTCCATTTCTCGGAATACATTGAATACATAGAAACTTTCTATTAGAAAGTCAAATGGTTTGGTCCGGCGGCTTTGTCTAAGATCCGGATCATTTCCAGATTTACATGTCTAAGAAGTCTTTCTTGATGTACCACTGCCTAGTTTATGATGGCTTCATTGACGGTTTCCATTTTCAGCTCACGAAGACTGACGAAAATAGCGACCCCCCGCCATCAATCATCCTAGAGTCAACCTAGAAAGCTGATATTTGAATGGTAGATTCTATGGGGTATCTGTAATCTGACGACAGTGCACCTGATCAGCTGACTGAGCTCAGAGGTTATCTTTTGTTTAGTCAACCTGGAACAACGAGTGTTGAAAGATTTTCAAGGGATGATAATTCACAAAAATACTTTTCCCTAGAGACGGGCATTTTTCCAGTATTTGATAAGTAGGCATTATTTTTTTTTTTATTGATGATTATTATTGATAGACTTAAGTATTTCTATACCTATACCTGCCTGTGACTAAAGGTTCTGCACTAAATTTGGTTAAAACATGTTCCATGTTTTTATAATTATTATAATCGACACCGTAGGCGTTCAGTAGATAGCATTCGGGGCGTCCAAGGGGGCATGCAGTTGTAATACGAGACATAGTATAAGATAACAACTACTGTAATATTATTAACCCCCATACAAGCTGATCCGGGTCAGGACTGTTGTGTGTTATCTCGGACTAGGGACGGCCATCGGTAGCCAACATATCGATATTTCGATATTCGATAGTATCGGAGGTAAGGTATCGGTGACGATATTTATCGTATAGCTCAGTATTGATACTTTTGCAACCTATAGTATCGTTCAAAAAAATAGATATTTATTGAAATATCGGTTGAAAAAACATTCAATTAAAAAATATGTAAATAGGTCAATGTAAATTATTTACCTATTTACACCTATTTACACTATAGGTGTAAACTGGAATCTCAATTCTCTGGCAATGAGTTTTCGACAATAATTTTCATATTTAAACACAAACATAGTTTTCATATTTAAACAGGAATAAGTACCTACTTAGTTGTTGATAATATTATTGGTAGTTTATGAACAAAAACACTGTACAATGGCATCCGCTATGTTCCATTTTATTTACACTTATAACATCTTAACTCATCATAGGGTTGATATATTTAAAAAAAAAAAAAACAAAAAAAAAAACATTATAGGTATGTTTTTATATTATCTTCAGGCACTGTTTGCAAAAATAATAATTTTGATAGCATTTTGTCCAGGCAGAACATTTAGTAGTGAAATTTACTCATGGGGATTAGAACGTCAGTGGAACTAGTAGAAACCCACAACACTAAAACTCAGATTTTTTCATCCGACTCAAGAATTTTGTAAATCTTTGATACCTACATAGGATAAAACAAAATATCATCAGAAGCGATCGGTTACTCAAGTATCGATACCCAAACTATCAGACTATACACTATCGATATATCGATGAAAAATATCGATATTTCGATAATATCGATTATCGATGGCCATCCCCATCTCGGACGTGATAATCGTGTTTTGTTCACGTTTATTCAAGTGTTATCATGTTCTTGTGACGTTTAGCCAGTGCGGCTCATTACGTTACAGAGTCGGCTTTCGAGAACGAGCCTGATACGATGATAAGTTCATTGTTGAGTATAATTGGGATAATTTTGGTAGTTTATTTACCTTCGGTGATGAACCATCTAATTTTTTACCGCAACATAATTAACCGGATTATAAAAAAAAGGAAAACCCGCTAATCCATAAATGTCGGATGACCAGGAAGGTTTGGGCACACACCATTTCCTTGTGTGAACTGTCGAGTGTTTGTTGAACGCGGACAAATCATTCATGAGGATTCTCGGGACTCCAAATCCGGGGCCGAGCAAATATCTCCTTCAAAATCATTGTTTAAACATCGACCATCTATTTAGATAGGACCCCTCTCGAATTCCCTCTGACGTGTGGGGACCTCAAGTTCATTCGAGTTGAGCTCGAGTAGGTAACGAGTATTATCGCTCGAAGATAAGATGATTGAATAGTTGGAAATAAATTCGCTCGAGTGGTGCTCGTACGGCGACTCGTGGGCTGTTGAACAGTTTTCGATACTACAGTTCTTGAAGTTGAAAAGTTCCAACATCGAACTAAATTGTAGATATCGCCAGATAATAACGAGAAATACGGAGTATCATTATCTTAATCGCTATATAGCGGAGCGAATGTTGTACCGAGCATGCTGTGTGGAGTTGTATATTCAATCCATTAAAACGAAAAGTTCTATTCTGGCTCTACGGAATTTATTCATATTTTGAGCAATATCTTGGCCTACGTGAACGCGAACGCCTTCTTGGCTACGTGCTTGAATAATTATAATTATAATAATTATTATAGTACATCTAGAAACATAAAACCGGTCTTGACGGAACCGATAGGTAAATTGTTCTTGTACATGAATCCATCGTAGGCCGTAGACTCAATTTTTATTGGCAACCCATGTTCGTCGTCGTTGAATGTAAACATTTTGAAAGGACGTTACACAACCAACTTGGAAGCTGATTTTTAAACAGTGATGAAATAGTGGACCGCCCTGTGCGGTGTAACTACCTCGCAGTAAACCGAATTACTAGAAGCCCCACGTGAAATAGGATCGGCCGGTATAAGCGGAGAGCCGGCAAGGGGACCATAAATAACGATTAGAACTTCGTAACTAAATAAGATGCACAGATTGTAATTCTACTTGTAACATAGTAAATGCGCCACTAATCGGATTAATGATTTCACGTGATCTAAAAGCTATTTACGAGTGTAATTCAACTTGTACAACGTAATAATAGCAATAAATGATTGCTTTACGTCAACCATAATTGCATTTATTATTCAATTACTGACACGTCAATTCTCGAAGTGTCATAAATTTGAACGGAGAGAACCTTGACCCGTTCATGGGGTACTATAGAGCTACACGGAGATCGCAAGGTTTCACAAAGTTCAACTGACAAAAGAATTGGTTCAGTCGAGATGTGTGAGCGTATAGTTGTGGGACTCACGATATTGTATGCAGAACAGTGATCTAGACAAAAGGATGTTCTACACCGAAAATACAAAGAAAACTCTTTGTGAAAAAATGTACAGTTTTTACACTCAAGGTAACCTGATAGCGACATCAACTGCACGTGTGGCTCGTTACGCCGTTAAAATGACAAACATAACAACGGAGTCACATGAATAATACATTCAAACAGGGCATATCAGGAGAATTAAACCGAGAAACGCGTATCATACCCCGGTTTACGCCTTGTTGAACCTGGATTTAATTAAATTGCCCAGGCGTTTCTCTCCCCCAACGTGAGGGTTTGAATTCGGAAGTTGGTCGAAACCCGAATTCCCCTCGTCTGTATTCCGTAAATGTTAATGGGGCTGTTCGTGCGATGTCGGTAAATCGCCTTCTCGGCCGATCACCGTCTCCATTGTCTGAACCCTTGAGGCCGTCTGAGATGTCAGGATTCCAGTGAATTCGGGAATGAGCCTTTAATGTTAATAACCACGGAAGAATCGTTCGGCCCCGAAATATCAACGGAAGATTATGTACCTAAGCAATGTTCAGTCATGAACCCGTTGTTAACCCTTTGCATGACACGTAGGCTTTTATGACCCATGAGGGATATCGAAGGGGTTACGTTGGCAACACTGGAGCTGATGAGAGCCCTGAGTGCCTATGTCCTTTCAACTAGTTGTTGAGTGACTGGTGTGGTGGTGTCAGCCTCAGCTGTTTCAAGGTAAAGCAAATCTTTTTTTTTTTTTTTTGTAATTATATGGGCAATTTCGGCCCACGTGTCATCAAGTCTATTTTGACCTACGTGTCATCAAGTAATGTTACACGTGTTGTGACAGACTTTTGACATTTTATGTCTTTACTATGGCACATAAATGAAAAATCGTTACGCGGAGAGCGTTACGCGGAGAGCGTTACGCGGAGTTTCTGATGATTTTCGCTTACAACCGATTCGTTGCTACGGAACTTTATCTTCGCCAGTTATCATCGTACAAAAATCGTTCACCACTCGTTGGATAGCTCTCGATTTACCTAACCATATTACGTTAACCACTGCGGAGTGCGTGGCCGACAAGTTGCGGTATGAGCGTGATTGTTTAAATAATTGTTTACACACAGGTGATCATTCTCAATAATTTATATTGTCAAGACGAATGCAAGCTTCACAATTTATGATGAACCTTTCAATTAAGTATAACAACTACGCTACTGGGGTAAATGATGTAGTATAGTTCGAAGGTCCTTGAATCCCTTCTTTAAAGACATAAAATGTCCCAATGTGTTGCAGACTCGTATGCAAGCATTTAGGCTAATTATGTCTTTACTTGGCTACATAAACTCGAAAATGTAACGCGGGAATGTAACGCTCTCCGTTTTCTATAAAAGAAGTACCTACCAACAAACATTCGAAATTACCTTCATTTATGAGGGTTTTCTTTCTTTTCCTCTACTTCTTATGTTTTTTTTTTGTAAGTTTTAACCTAATAAAACGGATTTGTGTTGCTTTAAAACTCAATTTCAATCGTAATAAAACTTTATAAAATTTATAATTTTTACTCATTATCGCAGATGGATCAACACCCTAGTTACTAGTAGATCCTAGTACATCAAAAAACGTATTCTAGTAATTATTATTAGAATACAAAAGTGTTCAAATGTGGAGTTTTGTGCTTGGTTCATACATAAGTACGAGTAGTAGTATGTTGAGGAGGGATTTCACTTATTTGGTTCGCTACATGGCTTGAATGTTCTTGTCTACTGGTCTGACCTACACCGCTTACAGACGTACAATATAAAAAGCCAGAGACAGAGTTTTTTCATTTCCTGGACACCCCAACTGGTAGAACTCGCAAGAGTTCGCAAGATCAAACGTCCATCAAGCAGGCAGTGATGGATTGTCCCTCAAGGATTGTCTTCTGCAATGAGTGATTCAGAAATTGGAATTCTGATTCCCACCAGAAATTGGGCACACGGCATCGAAGGGGTGGGTGTCAAACACGAGGCATTCGCAATGGCAATGGCAGTGCATTCGTCATAGACTGGAGGCTGAATGAAGCGATGTCCACAAGCGATGTCTACAATGACAGGATGACGAAGACATGAAAAAGCGAAATGCCGGGTTTTTTTGTTGGAAAGATCGAAAGTTGGAAGGTGGATGTTGCTTGAGAAGCGAAACAAGTGAAATAAGAGATACCGTCAGACTCCCACTCGGTGTCCCTAAGTGCACCACTCAACGCTTATACCGGAGGCACACCGTTCATATTTGGTTGGATACACTAAGCCTACTCAAACTAAATAACTTCCGGAACGGATATCTTACGGTAGAACAGTATAAGTACGTTCATTTCATATCTTGTTAGTAAGTAAATAGAGTCTGAAACATAACGCTCTATGTGGGCCAAAAGCCTGGAATCTGCCTTCGGCAGAACGTCAACGATGCATAAACCGGCAATTTCCTTTAGGAGGGAAACTACGGGTAGTCGCCGAGCTGTGATGAGATTATGATTTAATCCAAAGCTACAGCCCCCTCCTGTCCTCCTTCACAGCCATCACATACCCGATCCGCCTCTCAACCCTCGGTCTCCTCTTGGCACCGAAATCAATATCCCGCCCGTCCTGTGGCTTTCCAACGCTGGAGTCGGCCACCTGCTGTCCCCTTTTACTCGTGTACAATAATTATTATTGCTTTACAAACTGAACTCTTCCCGCGCCGGATAACACGCGAATAGATGACCCGAAACGACGTTTACTTCATCGAGATAACGAAGAATGAACCCTGAGAAGCAATCAACAAATGACGTACTGTGTAATGGATGGCTGCTGTTCCAGGGGGGTTAGGCAATATGCCCACCCAGAGGGATATCCGGTCTGTGCTTCCACATAACCTTATATCCACAGAGCGGTCGAACAAAAAGATCGAGAACAGGGAATCAGCAGCCATCACAACTGGATTTTGGAATCGACCAAAAATGTTTACATTTAAATTTCCCATGAAACTTTCAAGATTCGTAAAATCCAAATAATATTTGGATAATATTTACTTTTCATAGTATGAAAAGTAAAAAAACATACATTTGTGGCACTTAAGCACCCATTTTAAGGTGCGTATCGACAGTGCGAGGCATGTATCGAATGCCCCAAAGCGCACGCTCCGACTGTCGATACCGGGGTTGCTCGCTTCGAATGCCTCGCGACGCACAGTGCGGGGCGAGCCACGAGCTTGTCGGTAAAATGGCAGTTCTCATAGGGGGCTCGGCATTCGCCGTTCGTCAAGTCGATAGCCGCCTGCTGCTGCCTCGGGCCACACAGGCAAGTATCGAACGTCAAATATCGATACCGTACTCATATCGATCGGTATCGTTTATCACAACATATCACAACACAACCCGCATCATGGAGAACGATTCGATTGTAGAGTAGAGTGTAGAGTGTTATGACCAATGTCTACCAGTTACAAAGTTTAATCTAGCTGTTTACTCCATCCGATTAATCTAGTCTGAGCACAAATCAACAAAAAGGAAAATTAAACTTGCAGCTCAATTTGAGATATTTAAAACTACCTAGAAAGATGTAAGAGCATCGAGTGTAGAGTATCGATACCAGTCATGTATTGATACCGTACTCATATCGATCGGTATCCCTAGTCCGGACTACTTTCGACTCAGGTGGTTCGTCTACTCGCATTGAGCATTCGTGGTTACGTTCATTCGAGCTGCTGCGCACTGTCGATACTAGGCTTTAAATTGCTCGATACGTCAATAAAAAGGGGTAGAAAAATAAAGTTTGACTTTTCTCATAATCTCTCAGTCAAAAACTTTAAACAGAACGGTAGGTACATAATGTATAAAAATTTGTTAGTATTCATTGGTATTCATTTTTACCGACGTACGACATAGGTACAAGTGAAAACCACAAAAATACAATAAAATACAAATGAGTTATAAATAATTCACCATTCATATAATTACTACTATTAGGTGCCCACGGAATTTAGTTGGAATTGTGGCTAGACCATCAGCGACTAGTTAACGATAATATCCCCCTTCATTTTAACGATATTATCCCCCTTCATTTTAAGAGGACAATGTAGGTATAGGACTATTAGTCTTAAGGATGAGGACTAATGTTTTAGGCCATTACTCCAAATATTTCGTCTACCTAGTTGAAGAGATCACAAGGATGTTGTATAATCTGTAGATATAAAAAAAATAATAAACCGTTCTAGAAAAATTTGCAGCGTTTTTGCCGCAAATCATAGTTGAAGAAGTAATTTGTTATTGTTTAGATTCTAAACTTTAGAAGATTGCATCTTGAATTTGTAACATCTGACGGTCGAGGGATTAGGAGAACTGCATGATGTGCAATACCTGTAGAGAATCTCTACTAGAGATGGTTCAATTTCGGGCGGAACAGGCCAAAGTTGGCCCAACACGAGCACGTCTGTATCTCAATAACACCTATTTGATTAGTCACATTTAAATAGAAGCGACGGAATGTGGCGAGCTGTTCCCATCGAACAGTACATATTTCGGAACAAGAAATTAGATACCACGGTGTGTGGTTTGAATCAGCTGTTCCGGAGTATGAAAATTAACTTGCACTTCACGATGGAACGCATACAGCACTTAGTTTCAAATTATCGATTCATCCAACAACACAATGTGTTGTTGATGTCATGATTGATCATGTCATGACTACTTTGAGAGCCGATTACGATTGTAATGCTACAGCGGATTCGCCTCGGGGATCGAGGTTCATGAATTGTTGAGCGACAAGAGGCAGAAATAGGATTCGATTAGAAATGATTGCATCGAAAGAAACCTCCAAGGCCTCCCATCAAACAACCCTTAATTTCTCTATTCCTCCATCTTTCAAGAAGGAATACGGTTCATCGCCATGAATCACAATGCAACATCCGTTCAACTCATCGTAAAATCAAATAACTTGTTTACACAATTTTGCCTCTGGATTGCGTGGATTAACTATAGTGTAAAACTACTCTTTGAATAATGAATTTAAATAAATGAATTTCCGTAGTTACTAGTTATTCGTCGATTCTGAATCTATCAAGTTAGATTTCACCATTGTTCTCCTGTAGAATGGAAACAGAAGGTTTTACTGTAGGATTTTAGTAGGTTCCCGGTCGTTAACCAACACGAATGCTGGTATACATAACGTTTCACGGCATATCATTTTTGAAATGCACTTGCCACGTATCGTAACTGTACTGAATATGCGCATTCATTGTTATAAATAGAACTCTCGTACAATTACCTACCGGATAAATGATCATTAGTACCCATGAAGTGTATTTAGGGATTTTCTCGTCGTTGACACTGTAGAAGCCTCAATGTCTTCGGGAAGTCGTAGGAGTGGGCGTGAGTCCCTTTCATTCCAACATCAAAGGGCCCGCAAATTGAAACGCCCTTGTTTACGACGGCTCGGCAGGTTTTTTATTTATATTTGTTATTATTTCATTTATTTTCTTCAAGGGAGATGAACAGGGGGATAAAATAACTCTTTTTGCGGCCTGAGCGCACTTCAATCTTGAGATGGATTTTTCCACTGTTTCTTCACTGTGACGTGAGTACGATAGAATTTCGTTGGAGAAAAACTATCGAACGTTGCAAGTTTTGTTTCGAGAATCACTGCTTCTTGGGAGGGCGTCCCTACAATCGGGAACAACGTACCGGCCCATTCGACGAAATTTCCGATACTTAGAGCGATGAAGTGCTCTTGTGCGTAACGGCGCTAATGGATTGGCCTGTGGCGTTGTACAGCAAAGTTAACGTGCAACACATGTATGGGTATACCCCGAAGTCAATAATAATAGTCTGGGAGTAAGTAAATAGTTTGCTACAAGCAGCAGAAGGTTTGAGTAGAAAATTCAATGAATTTAATTGCCTGACTGGCTCCCAAGGTGGTTTTAGGCCAGTTACCGCGGATGTTTAGGTCCAAAAACATTGTAGTATAAATCCATGTTTGCAGCTTCAAAATCCCACGGGTAACGTGTTTGGAGTCAAAAAAATAAGTCACTGTTGAGATACAGCCAGAGCTCATTTCTTTAAAAACGATGAAAATTGTCTTCAAAGGCAACGCTCGTACTGGCATCGTGTGATTTATTGCATTTTGGTCCAATTTATTCCACTCTTCCACAGGAGCTTTGTAGGAACGTTCGGACGACGCCATTATCGTCAAAAGGGTTCAGCTATTGTGGAAATAGCCTAATAAACACTCGGATAAATACGCTTTGTGACAAAAAACTCGAACGCTTCTGGGGAAATAAGGGTGATGCTTTTTTTATGTGTTCAACTCATAAAATAGGCTCTTACGGCATAGGCTGTGACGTACTACGAGTAGTTGGCCTCCTGCCAGCCGTCTGACGTCATACGCTTGTGCGTCATAGGCTCTGACGTTCTAGTTGGCCTCCTGCCAGCCGTCTGACGTCATACGCTTTGACGTACTAGGTCGCCTGCCAGCCGTCTGACGTCATACGCTCGTGCGTCATAGGTGCGTTTGACGTAATGGCCCGCCTGTCGCTTGTGTTCTGACGTGATCTGAGGGAAAGGGTGAATGAAGGAAACAAATTTTTCCCGTTTCAGTTTATGTGCCAAAGCAAAGACATGAAAATGTCAAAAGAATGTCAACTCCATCCTGTTGTTGATACAGTCGAGAATTAAATGCTTGCATGCAAGTATGCATACGAGTCTGCAACACATTGGGACGTTTTATGTATTTAAAGAAGGGATTCGAGGGCCTTCGAACAATACTACATCACCTACCCCAGTAGCGTAGTTGTTATAATTTGCCGGGGCTATACACAAATCCTCAAACAATTTGACAATAATTACATCGTATGCGGCAGAATGTTTTGGTTCGTTTTTTTTTCAATTTTCAAGAGCAGACGCAAGACAACCTTACAAAATATCTTAGTTTCTGTCAACCAGACAACATTCTGGTAAAAATGTTTAAATCTGAAATATCTAGGTGTAAAAGCCTTCAGCTGACCACCCCAAACAGCCCTTGCAATTCATCACACGCCCATTATCCGACGATGTCCTCACTTACTTTTACGGTTACCTGTATGAAAGGGCGAAGGGTTTTGAAGATCGCGTTACGACTGTCTGTCCCTCTCGTCCCTTTTTTTGTCACTGGCCATTCCAAACACCTTCACTCGAGAATATCCCGTGGAACGCCCGGTGAAGGGGGTCCCATAGACATTATTCTATTGAGGGATCGCAGCTCTCACGCTCTATCCTCGCCCTACAGGTCACGTCCGTACCTGAATACCCGCCAGAAAGCTCAGAAGGCCCATTATCCGAGTCGGGACAAGACAAAATAAACCAAAAAACGACGCGTTTTTATTAATAACATGTTATTACATCGAATCCAACCAAATACACTAACTCCAAGTGATTGCTACGTAATGCCGTGTATTTATCGTACATGCATTTAAAGCTTCAAAACCTGGGAATTTCTTGGTAGGCACTGATTTACTCTGTTCGAATTAATTGATAACATCGCAGCGGATGAACCGCCGGCGTTTTCGAGAATTCAATGAAAATCAGTATTTCACCGGCTTCATCCTCCAGCCCGAGGCCTCTCATCTGCCTCTTGAACATCACGTTGCTACTTCTTCAGTTCGAATATCACGATCATTTGTTTTATTATCGAGGTAATAACATTGTCCCATAAACTCTTCAGAACTCCACCGGTACCTATTCAAGTTTTATAAATCTAGTGAAGATATCCGATCTAGATGGCCCATTCGCAGGTTTGATTACAGTGCTCTACAAAAACACGATTCTTAGTTCCGTATCATCGATAGCCTTTTAAACGTCGCATCGCATCGCTTTGCAATTCGTGCCTCCATTCGCTTTGCAATTCGTGCCTCCATTCGCTTCGCATCGCATCGCTTCGCTTTGCAATTCGTGCCTCCATTCGCTTCGCATCGCATCGCATCGCATCGCGGGCAGTGTGAATTCGCCTGAGAGGTCCTCCTCCTCTCTGCGCCCAACTGGTGACCCCCTCCTCCTCCACACAACGTTAATCGGACGTGGTGGCGAAGGAGCGTGGGAGGGGGCAGTTTGTGGCGATGGGTGAGAAGGGGGCGGGGGTGGGATGAGGGAGGTGGGAGGTGAGTAGAGGGAGGTGGGATATGGGCGGAGGGTGGAGGGAGGTGGGGCGGAGGGTGGAGGGAGGTGGGGCGGAAGGTGGACAGGAAACCGGCAAACAGTGGGACGAAACGTGAATCTAGCAGTTCAAAATTGTGAATTTATAACCCGTATGGCCATTACAAGTCATTCGTAAGAACGGTTGCCAACTTTTTCGGATAAAAAATGTACTTATCAGGAAATTATTGAAATACTTCGATAATGAACCATTGGAATCGCCCAAAGAAAATTTTTCATAACGCTTTCTTCGTCACACCGTAATGTCACACTTTTTGAGTTATGTGCCATAGTAAAGACATAAAATGTCAAAAAAGTGAACTGATTGTTGCTGGCCTCATTTTATCATGGATGGAGGTTTTCGAGCGTGCTGAATCCGAATCCATTTTTTTCGATTTTTCGACGTTTTTATGATTTTTTACTACAACTTTACGGTGTATTTTCTTGGTTCACGAACTTCGTTTATTAATTTATTTAAAAAAAATTATGATGGGGCTAGATTTGTAGGAGATTTTATGCTGAATCCAAATATGACCCCGATTTCTTTTTCACATTGATCAAAACCCTCCAAATCCCCCAAAACCCTACTGAAAAACTGTAAAAATCGAGTTTGTTGCCTATTTTTTACTTACATTTTCGTTTTTGTTGACTTCAATGGACCTGCCAAAAAATATCGAGGGCAACCATTCGAAAGTTTACACTCTCCTCCGTCGAATCAGACCAGCCGGAACTCTCAAAAGTTGTAAGTAATTAGGCGACGTTACGATTTATTAACGCTTGACAAATGGAATTAATATTAGTGAAATATGATGAAATGGCCAAGAAATTCGTAATTAAATGGGATCTCCTGTCTCCAGAATCCGCACTCATTCTGAGATGGTGCTTTATGAAACACAAGCAGTCGAGACGAATTTTGAAAGTTCAAAAAAATCGACGTTTTTTGTACTTGTTTTATGAAATAGACTCCAAGGCATTATGATCACAGGGAGTTCAATTTACTAAAGCTCTCGACTTATTAGCGCTGTATATAACCAAGTAATTAACGTCAAAAGGGAATTGACAATTACTCGAATTTAACCCCCTTTCCGAGGCAGGGTTTATGCAAACTGGAGAAAGGAAATGACCGCCCGGGCAGGAATTACCACCAAATCACCTCGGGAGAGTCGCAGAGGAGGAAATTGGTGATGAATTGCCAATCCGGCTATCGAGAGAAACCTTTCATCGCTTTACAGATAATTTACTGTCAAACGCATTGAGTAAACTCGACGGAGACGGCGGGAAAACCGATCAATAGCTTATTATCGCGACTCCACAATAACAAGGTATCGATAGAAGAGTAGCAACCAGTCGAGTAAACGGGGGCGTACCTGCCCCCAGTCTGGACGGCCTCCAAGAACGTCTTAGATCTCAGAGTTCGAGCCCTTTGAAACTGGCGATGGAATAACGAGGTGAACAATGTTTCAATTACCAACAATTAGGTTTGTAGGTTCTATCGCTGTCAAGGCTCTTGGAGAGAAACCAAGAAACGATAAATCACATACTTACGTCAAATGGAACGGTATAATCGTCAATATTTCACACTATCACGTCTTATATGAATTTTCAATTAAATCCCGAAAAATACCCACGCCAACCCATTAAACACGTCAAAATCGTCATATTTTGCCTAAATATAGACATTTAGCGTGCTGGCATGGGGGTTTACTGGGATTTATTTACCTGATTGAAGGTACCAACACTATCTTTGATGATAATGATATTGTTTATAATAAATAATCAATCATCAGAGTTTAATTTTCGCTTCGCTCGCTCATTCGCAGTTGCTATGACTCCAGAACATCCCCCAAACAACAGATCACATACCATAATATATATTATAGACTAGTTGGAACGAGAGACATTAGCTACAGTGAATGAAAATGGTAGCATATCTACAAATAAAATTTTTACTTGACTAAGGGCGAAAATTATTCCCCAACATGGGCTACTGAGTCAGTCACGCCTACAAAAGAGAAATAAGTACCTACCTGTAAGAAAGTGAAATTCGCACAGACAAAAATGTTATAAAAATAAAGTTATAAATTCGATCTTCATAGAATTTTCAAGTCAAGTTGAAAATAGTATTCCTTCAATAATTTAACCTTGAAAGCATTATTACTAGGTCCTAATAGTTTGGTTCGTAAATATAGGAGTAAGTGATAATTATGAATTAGCATTATCGACCGGTAAACATAGAAGTTTTGCGCCAGTGTAGTGCGGTACCTTGGGATTGCTAGAATGCTGAGTTGCGAAACACGGGTACAAGCATCACGTTCAGGTGGGTTGAATTGGTGGTTTTTTAAATACAATTTAGATGAACTCAAATTGAAGATGAGTCTAAACGGCGAGATTGAACATATCAAATAAACAATATCATCATTATCAAGGGTAGTGTTGGTAAGGTTTTTACAAACCTCAATCCTAATTACACAGCCGCAGCGCGCTGGATACTATTGGCCTCCGTATAATGCACAAGTACCGTGAGGAGTAGCAGTAATGCAGTCTTAATATGAATTTTGTCTTCTCCCATTCTACATGTTGAAGGGTTCGGTCTTGAATGTTATCGACTGACACGATTGCCTCGGTTTGTGTCTTTTAATGTCGTGTCCGCAGGTTATGTTGAGGGCTAACAGGTCGATTTCTGTTCCCCTCCATCCAAACAACGCTCGCGAGTCAATGGGAGGAGCAGCTGCGGTGCTGGATGCTCTTTGTCAATGAAGCATAATAACCCTCTGCACCCTACGACGTCCCATATGCCGTCACGGGTGAGTCACGTCACGCGAAAGGGTGCGTAGATCGGCACGCGGGAGGGTTGAAATCCCCTCAACAGCCACCGACGAGGGGGAACCCGTCACTGATTTATAAGAACGGAAATAGATGTACAGACTTCCCATCTGTCTTAGCGGATGATATCAGCAGTCTTTCTTTTCTTGTACTTCTCGGTTCATTATTTTCCATCTGTAACCACAGAATTGAAAGACCTACCCGAAAAAGGTCGCCGTAAGTATCTAAATCTTGTCAATGCTTCATTCAGATTGAAGGTAACCTCCAACTCAGCAGCATGCGGTGGAAACTACTGACCTCCGTATAATGCATAAGTTCCCTTCTCACTTACGAGCATATAAATTTGATCAACAAGTACGCACATAACTGGATACAGCCAAGAGCCGGTACAACTCTGCAGAATCGATTATACAATAAATTATTTATTCAGTGACGCGGTACAATAGATATTTCACCAACTTTAGTTTGGCCAAGCTCCGTTACGTCCACACAACAGAATATGTTTTTGAAAGTGCCAATGATTAATGAATTGCCATTTACATATTGTATCTTAGCACTTTATGGCTGCATTACCGGGCTATTAGCCGGGGTTCGGAACTAAATCTAAGAAAAAGTTCTGATGTTAAAGCTCGTATCAATGACTGAGTTTGAAATAATTCTAATACATTCTGCCAGGAAATTCCAGCATTGTTCAAGCTGTTCTGATTGAGTTCCGGTATTTTGAAATTTTGTGTCTGTGCTTTGGCACATTGAAATAAAACGAGATGAAACACCTCCCCCCCCCCTTTTTTGCATCTCATCACCTCATCAACCACCCACATCTCCCCGTATTCGTCTTTCTCACCCACTTCCACATTCACAATCACCCACAATTTAAATTTAAGCAGTTGTGGCGAGAGGTGGAGAGGGAGAGCATAAGGGAGACAACTCCCGCCTCCTTACATCAACGACCCCCCCCCCCCCTCTCACATCTCTAAACCTCATCAACCACCCACATCTCCCCGTATTCGTCTTTCTCACCCACTTCCACATTCACAATCACCCACAATTTAAATTTAAGCAGTTGTGGCGAGGGGCGGAGAGGGAGAGCATAAGGGAGACAACTCCCGCCTCCCTACATCAACCACCCCCCCCTTTCGCATCTCAACACCTCATCAACCACCCACATCTTCCCGTATTCGTCTTTCTCACCCACTTCCACATTCACAATCACCCACAATTTAAATTTAAGCAGTTGTGGCGAGGGGCGGAGAGGGAGAGCATAAGGGAGACAACTCCCGCCTCCCTACATCAACCCCCCCCCCCCCTTTTTGCATCTCATCACCTCATCAACCACCCACATCTCCCCGTATTCGCCTTTCTCACCCACTTCCACATTCACAATCACCCACAATTTAAATTTAAGCAGTTGTGGCGAGGGGAGGAGAGGGAGAGCATAAGGGAGACAACTCCCGCCTCCTTACATCAACGACCCCCCCCCCCCTCTCACATCTCTACACCTCATCAACCACCCACATCTCCCCGTATTCGTCTTTCTCACCCACTTCCACATTCACAATCACCCACAATTTAAATTTAAGCAGTTGTGGCGAGAGGTGGAGAGGGAGAGCATAAGGGAAACAACTCCCGCCTCCTTACATCAACGCCCCCCCCCCCCCTCTCGCATCTCATTACCTCATCAACCACCCACATCTGCCCGTATTCGTCTTTCTCACCCACTTCCACATTCACAATCACCCACAATTTAAATTTAAGCAGTTTCGGCGAGGGGTGGAGAGGGAGAGCATAAGGGAGACAACTCCCGCCTCCTTACATCAACGCCCCCCCCCCCTCGCATCTCATCACCTCATCAACCACCCACATCTGCCCGTATTCGTCTTTCTCACTCACTTCCACATTCACAATCACCCACAATTTAAATTTAAGCAGTTGTGGCGAGGGGTGGAGAGGGAGAGCATAAGGGAGACAACTCCCGCCTCCTTACATCAACGCCCCCCCCCCCCCCTCTCGCATCTCTACACCTCATCAACCACCCACATCTCCCCGTATTCGTCTTTCTCACCCACTTCCACATTCACAATCACCCACAATTTAAATATAAGCAGTTTCGGCGAGGGATGGAGAGGGAGAGCATAAGGGAGACAACTCCCGCCTCCTTACATCAACGCCCCCCCCCCCCATCTCTACACCTCATCAACCACCCACATCTCCCCGCATTCGTCTTTCTCACCCACTTCCACATTCACATTCAACCACAATTTAAATTTAAGCAGTTGTGGCGAGGGAGAGACTGTTTGACTGTTTATTTTGTTGACCTGCACAGAAATTAGGGCCATAAGTCCCTGTCTACCACTCTGGCTAGAAACGTCATTACACAAATACAAAGAAACAAACTTTCTTATAACTAAATGCTTGCATACGAGTCTGCAACACATTGGGAAATTTTATGTCAATATTAATAATATCCAATCCTAATAAGCCGTTCATTAACAAAATTTGTTATCAATTACTTTTGCAAATTTGTTTTGTGATCAATTGCTTGAGGTAATTTAATTTAATTTTTTTCAAATTCTCTGCTTTTCCTTAACGGTGATGTTGGCTGGCAGTAGCTCGGTATGGCCACTATGCCTGGAAATACAGGGCGGAATTCAAATGGTTGATGAATTATTGATTAAATGTAAATAAACCAATACAGCCACATAATAATTAATATAAATCATTTAAAAAAAATGTACATTGTAAGTAATTGATATAATAATGAAATTAATGAGCGAGTAAGAACGTATGTAAATAAATTATGACGCTTAATTCATTCACGTGTATCTAATTATGATTAATTGCGAGGTTTTCTTTTCCTTCTTGAATAACGAATATTTGCTATCTGATGAGAAAATCTATTTCCGTCTATTTCTATTAAACACTTTCTCAAGAGCCCTGACTATGTATAGAGTGTGTAATATTTATTAACTTCGTACTGTACAGTTTTTTTTACTGGAATGTACCTGTACTGTAATTCACGTTTTGTAATGTATTGTATTCTGTATCGTTTCAGTTTCATTTAAGGGCAGTACTAAGTATGTAATACACAACAGCTTTAACAGTACCTATTTACCTACTGTACTTGATTACATACAAACATATTCAAGTGAATTCTCAAGGTTTCAGTTAAGTTTTTATAATTTTAAAGAATAAAAACCGGATTTTTTGATAATCCGGATGAGGTCTGGTCTCAATTAATCCAGATTATCGGCCCGTAAAAATAATAACAAACAATAAACAACACTGCAATAATAATAATTTTTATTGTCCTTCCGAGATAATAAAACAGTACAATCAAATATGATATGGTTATTTAGGACCGTGTTAGAAAGCACGTTTCCAGCAAAATCCGTTTCAGACCATCCTGAATCCACTGCCGAAAGACACCAAAAACTATATGTATAGTAGGTATATATTATATTATTATATATATTATATTTTTGTATGTGTCATTCCAGACGATAACTCCCGATAGAATTGAGATTAAGTTCAAATTTGCAGAAAAAATCCGTCTTGGCAATCGACAGGCTAAGTTCGTAGATGTGCATAATCGGACCATTCTAAGGGGAGGTTTTGGGGAGTTTTAGGGGGGGGGGGGATTCTTCATAAATTCCTAAAATGGAACATTCTGACGAGTGACACCTCATTTTAAAGGTTTTTACACTCTGAATAAGACCGTGAAGTCGGAATTGCGATATCTTATTTCGTTCTAAAACTTTAGTACTTTTAAGTCTGCCCTAATCTGATAACGGAATGAGATATCGCAGTTCTGACTTCACCGTCCTGTTCAGCGTTGGAACTGCCAAAAGCTGAAGGGGGTTTTGGTGTGTGGGGGGGGGGGGGACCCAAAAAATGAAAGTCTGACAAGTGACACCTCATTTTAAAGGTTTTTACACGCTGAATAAGATGGTTGAGTCAGAATTGTGCTATATCTTATTCCGCTCTCAAACTGGAGCACTTTGAAGATGAAGAAACGTGGTTGATACTTTAGATATTCTTCATGGACATCATGTTGTTTAATGGAGACATTTTACATAAAACCAATTATTTCTTCGAAAATTTGCTCTTGTAGCCATGCTGCATGACTGTTTTTTTTTACAGTTTGTAACATATTTTTTACATAAATTTGATGAACTGTCATAAAATCGAAGTTCGTTGAAGAGTAACTCGGATGAAAACCTCGTGTGTTTGTTAAATAATATTTTGAGTAAATTATTGTAGTAAACTGCAGTAAATTTTCTTCGCAAACTTTCTGTTGGAAGGTTGGCTGCTTCCAGGGCGCACGACGCCGTTTATTCTCGGTTATTTCTGTACAATGCCCTTTACTCAACAGGAAGCCTAAAACCCGTGTCACGCTGTTACATAGAAGTAGGTAGGAGCAGGAGGAAATGCGAGGAGCGACGAAAGGAGGAGAAGCCGGCAAGAGAAAAGGGAAGTAGTAGGCCTTGACTGGCGGCCAATGAACTTCACGGACTTATCAGAAAGGAACCGGACCCCCGAGGGCCGGAGACTGCCGAGCCGGCGACCTTTCAGCGCGGGACGAAAGACGGCTTTTGCGGGGGCCCCCACTCGGGACCATCGGTGGTGGTCAGCTGGTCCGTTCGGGCCGCAATAGCGAGACGTCATGAAGCCTTGTGGTTGGAGGATATTCAATTTCATTTTCCGATCAGGGCGGTAAAGGGATTGCCGTGTCCGCCACGCCCAGCCACAAAATATTTCGCCATTCAAATTAGATACATACAAAAACTTCCAGTCATGCAGCATGGCTATAATAAAACAGGATTATCGAAGAAATGACTGGTTTCATGTGAAAGGTCTCTATTTTACTATTCTACTTCTATTTACTATTCTATTTTGTCAATTCTATTTAACACGTCAGTTTATAGATTTTTCAACGCTGAACACATTGAAATATAATATAATATTATGTCATTCATTAAAAAATAATCCAAAATAATATTTTGGAATTTACCCATAAATTTGAAATGCAAACCTCATTTATGCCTTTTTTTCGAAAAAAAGTTATTGGTGCCGTTAGCAATATGGCCTTAAGCCGAATAGGATCTATTAACAGTAGAGGTCAAATCCAGTTTTATACCGTTCAAAAAGTTATCTGAAAAGTAGGGTTTGATGCAAACTCAACTTTATCCACCGCTCGGTTTGGTGCAGCATCAGCTTTATCCAATCGACCAATCAAGAAGCCGAGAGCTTACTGTGATTCACAGTGATTGAATCAAAGTGTGTGAACCACAGTCTTTCATTTCCAGTAGTGATGCATTAATCGAATGACTTGAGAAATCAATTATCTTGAATCGAATGAACAGAAAAATCGAATAATAATCGAATGAATACTCGTTCTGGAGCCGGGTCTTATAGTCGTTTTTAATTCGGCTGTCGTACACTCCACCCCGAGCTACGATTTCATTCGAATGATCACTGAGAATTTGAGAAGAGACCTTAATTACGTAAGCTGTTAGCTTAATTACTAGTAGTAACTTGAGTTGTAATTTGTATGTAAAAATAACTTCATTCACTTCTTATTTTTTGTTGTTACGTATCAGCTTTACCTCATACCATTCTTTTTAAAATTGTCGGTTATTCCTCAACGAGAAAACCAAAACAACAATCAAGAGCGATTTATATCATTATAAAAAATAAGAACCTGATAAAATTTATCAACATTTAAAGTTGAAAAATGCGTATTTTAGTGCTTAACTAATGTCTGATTTCAAGAGAAAATCCGCGCTAAGAGGGAGTGTTTGGCGCAAAACCCTTCTTTATCCAGACTCGTTGGTGCAAAACCAACTTTATCCAAAGTCAAAGTGGAAATTTCTCCTAAATTTAACGGAATTTGATTTATAACCAAATCATAGATGTATTGCATATTTGGAAACTGCTTCAATAAAAAAAACTTTGAATATTAGGGTGGTTACTTCCCAAAAATATGATTATGCGGATAAAGGAGGTTTTGCGTTTCAGCTCTTCATATACACATATGATTTTTGGTGTCTTTTGGCGGTAAATTCAGGATGCTCTGGAACGGATTTTCCGTAGAACCTCGATTATCCAGGGGCTCATTAACCGTGGATTTGATTGACCGTGAGTCGATCCGGTTGATCTTTTTTTTTTTTTTTTTTTTTCATTAAGACAGGAGTTTTCTGGTTGGATTTATTAGGTAGTTTGTACATTCATCAATAATTTTCATGGCAATATGGCTAATTATGAGAATGTTAAGCCATGTTTTGGTTAAATGGCAGTGAGGGCTTCCATTTTCCTAATGTTCCCCCAGAACACAACTCCGAAGATCATTTTGAAAATATTTCAACGGAAAGTTTCATCTCGAAGAACTGAATCAATAGCGCGAAGAGTTATCAGGGTTTGGTGTGAAGGCGACATGATTTGCGACATCTCTCACATCCCACACCCAGAAAATCCCGCTTTTCGTAGTTTCAACGGAGACTTTCGGCTGCCGGGCTTGAAAATATCTCGCGACCCGCCGTCATTTAAGGGGGAAGTGGACGGGCCCTTAGTATGATTCTGGGATAAGAGATGGCGTTACTGACGCATCAAAAGTTTTTGCAATCTCATTTTGGAACCATCCAATTTATAACAGTTTGGGAAACGCAGTTTGCCTTCATACGCCCCTACAAGTTGCTGCATCAATTCATTTAATTTTTATACAAATTTAAAATTGGAAAATTTGAAAATTTTGAGGTTTAGAGGTTGAAATTTGGAAAAAGCCGGTGCAAGCCCCCTTCCCAATATGGCTGGATGGGTTTTGAGAGCATCATTTCAATGATTGCGTAAATATACAAGACGTAAAACGAAAAATGGTAATGTTGGTTTTGAAGGAAAAAAGAATGGCTGCAGACCCCAATTCGGCGCTCAAGGTCACCACGCTCGCTTTCCTCGGTAGCCATTGTGTCAATCCGTTCTCTTGAACCACTCCTCTCTCCATCCGTCTCTCTTCGTGGAAACGATAACCCTACAATAGCATCAAATGGGCAAAGTCCTCGCGTATGTACATTAAGTCGCCCCCCACCCTTCGCGGTCTCGAACCTCTTATCTCCGATCTTCGGTAGGCTTGCTCATACATTCATTTCAGCTTGCATCGCTCGTACTAGCGCCTCATTTTTGGTTTATTATCTTCGATAATGAACCATTGGAATCGCCCAAAGAAAAAAATTTTTTATTTCTACATTCGTTTATTATTATTATTATTCGCTTTCTACATTCTATTTTTGGTTTATTATCTTCGATAATGAACCATTGGAATCGCCCAAAGAAAAAAATTTTTTAACCCCCCCCTCAAAATTTGTTGGTTTACGTTTCAAGATACGTAGATTCAGAAAATCGAATAAAAAAAAATCCGTCCGTCCGCGGCACTTTGCCCAGTTAGCGTTGAGTTAAAATTACGAAATTTGGTTTCTGGGTTTGGACCAGCCCCACAATGATCCTCGAAACTTTTCATAACCCTAGGTCAAGGGGAAGGGGTTCAAAACGAAATTTAAAATTTCGACGATGTCATATCTCAAAATATTCAACTGAACCGTGTAATTTTTAGTTCACTTTTGAATGACCTGAAAAATTACGAATCTTTTAAGACCAATTGGATTTTTGTGCGACCAGCCGTTCGTTCACAGTCAGCGCGCAAAGGTCTAGGAAAAACACTAAACTTTCGCGTCGAAAACGGTCGTCATGTGGGTCAACCGCCAGACGCCCAGAATAAAACTACCTTTTTTCATCTTCCCGGTAAACTACAGTCTAGAAATTTTAACCGTGAGTCGGGGATAGACCACATTGCAATATTCACTCGGTTTCTCATCTGTAAAATTGTTTAAATAATACCTTTTTGTAATAATACAAATTAAATTTTGATGATGAGCTATTGACTTGAAATTTTAAAAATAGTTCAGAACTGGATCACAATGCAATATTCACTCGGTTTCTTGTCTGTAAAATTGTTTAAATAATACCTATTTGTTTAAACAAATTAAATTTTGATGATGAGCTAGATACTTGAAATTTTAAATATAGGTCAGAAATGGATGACATTTCAATATTCACTCGGTTTGTATGACATGGTATGAATATGGTATGGTATATTATTGTATGTATGATTTGGTATAGTACAATATGGTATGATAGGAAAGAAATTCGTATGATATGGTATGAGTACGGTGAGAATATGGTATGGTGCCTCTTTTGTGTAAGATTTGACTGTTCTAATAACAGTCTCCTCTACCTCAAAGGTTCCATTGGAAATGTCTGCAATGTTGGACGAATGGGAATAGATTCAGCTCACTCACCTTCATTACAGCCAGAAGTGCTACCTGTCAAATCTCGGACTCATCACCTTTCCTATGAATGATTGACGCAGCAGATTCACAGTCTAAAAGGGGAGATGAAAGCTGCTATCACTGACTCTTATTTTTCGTTTTACGATCGTGCTATTCATCGCAGAATTTTGGTTCTTGGCAATTTGAAATCAGGAAATTCTCAAAAATGGGGCTGGAACCAAGTTTTTTTTTTAAATTTAAAATTGTCCAAAATTCTTTTTCTAAAATTTGAATTTGAAATTTTTTTCAAATTTTTTTTTGATGCAGCATTTTGTTTAGGAAAACTATGAACATAACTTTTTTCAGATTGAAAATCGCTCAACCGGCTGTTGAAATATTTTGCATAAACTTTTGGTGTCTTCTCTCTCTCTCGCACACTTGTCGTCCACTTTCCCCTTAACGTACCGTCGACCGTACGAGGTGAAATTTATTGTGCCTTGGACAAACGAGACGATACCATTTGGGCCTTCGTCTCTGCCTCTGAGGAGATTTATGGAGACTTCCCGTTGAGTTTGAAGCTCAAGGCTGAATTCCTCTCCGCTCCGCCGGGCCGACACCCTGAGCCTCCGGTGGAATGAACCATCGTCATGTGAAAGTCTTGAGGTATCTCGTACTTAATTGGACTTACTCCTCTCTCATCTCCCTCCTCGCCGAGCCACAACCTTTAATCTCGATTTACTTGCATCACTTCGGTTTCAACTTCCGCTTCAGCCTCGGAGAGCACCGCTGCACCGAGCTCGAAGCTTACGAACGCACAGTACTTGAAGCATATGGACAAGAAATATAAATCGATAATTTTATTTTCAAGTCTAAAGGTGCAAAATTCGCACATGTCATGTCAAAAATAAATTAGGTCGTTCAAATATCATAGCTGCCTACGACAATAACAATTATTGTCATGCTCCTTTGAGGGGCGATTGTAAGCTGAGCCCAAATCCAGGGTAGCCGATGTAAACTGAGCCCAATCCTTCCTACTTGCCCAACCCCTTGATGTGCAAACTCAGCCCAGGATGCACTCATACTCGTAATCTCCTCAACTCGTTCACTGTAAACTGAGCCCAAGGAACCAGTTAAAAGTAGCCGTTCATTCCACCAAATTTTACTAAGAGTATGTTTTTATTCCGCAAATCGTTAAACTGCATTCAAATTCATTCAGACACCTTCAGGGTGATCTTGGGACTCGTGAAGCTAATATTTCCCGACGCGGCTAATCCTTCAAGGATTTCCATCGATTGGAACAACCATCGCGTGATGCTTTTCCCCCTCTCTTCGGGTATTGCGGGCAAACTGTTTCCATTTCTATAAATATCTGATAAAGGCGACAGACATCCTATTAGGATGAACTAATAACAAGCGATCGACGTTGCTATTAAGAAACACATTAAAACACAACAGGCTTTTTACGGCGCTGACGAACCGACTTCTATGCATGACAATGATGAACAAAGTAGCTGAACTAATGAAACTAGATTGTTACAAGCAATTTATTGAGCCACATGCCACGTCAAGCCGCAAAAGTGGACTACTCGCGTGGCTTACTGCGGTTTTGAGGATTCACTGGCTTGAATTCACCGAATGAAAATATCGCCAAAATATCGACTATTAACCACAAAACAAAACAACAAAAAACGCCAAATCACGCCGCCGCTAGTCTGCCCACAACCGTCATCAAGGCCGGCTTTGAGGACTATAAATACACTCGTAGGTAGAACCAAAAAATCAGTAAGACAATAAAATATACTCAAAAACACTTGGAAATTTTCAAACTGAAAACGCCCCAGTAATTGCCCTGATTGGAGATGGTCACAAAATATCAGGAATGGGCCCCAAAAACGCAAAAAGCATTCTGCAGACAGTTGTTAGCCTTGAAAAGGGAGACCGGTCATTCTTACTTCAGATTCATGCATTCGGACTTTTGGTTCAATCGGAATTTGTTCATTTGCATGCAAAAGGAAAATTGAATTGATTCATACGAGAATCCTCTACTTGTAGCAAAAAAATTGTCATCTGCGGTGTGAACAGAGAACATGTAGTAACTCTGTTGCAAATATTATTTCATTACTTTGTTGGATACAGCATTTCAAATCCTTTTTTTTTTCATCCAAAATAAACTCTTTTTACATAATCTTAGCACACATAATATGTCTTGTTGTTATTACATATTATGTAATATGTAATAACAACAAGATTGCCTTTAAAACACTAGTTACAATTTGGAACTAGTGTTTTAATGACACTGATTGGGTGCGAGCTGCTAGTAGGGAAACGAAAAACGTTTCTGGATATGTTTCTTCCATGATCAATACGGTATCGAGATGTAGGTACCTGTGTCTCTTTAGTTGTGGAAAAATAATAGACAGGTGGATAACAGCGCGAATTCGGCACAGAAAAGTAAGTTGCTTCATCATCTGTATTGTCTTGAATTGCAGTGTCTTCCATCGGAATATTAAGAATAATATTCCTATTTTAGTTACCTCTCTGTCTCGCGGTTTAATGCAGTGACGGGATAACGACTGCCCAATCAACGTTCGGCTCAGGGCAGTAATCAGTTGGAATGAGGAATGTCGAGGGAGATGAAGGATTACAATTACGATTATATGAAGGACATTACAAGCAGCTGTAAACTGTAGGTTTGGATTCTGTTAACACCTACATCTTCCAAAACCAAAATGGACACAATTAAGGTACATTGCGGGGTAACACTTCAATCGCTATTCCACGGTCAAAGGCCTAATGATCGAAAATTGACCGTACTTCGCAGCCAATTAGGGAAATGTATAGTTGTCAAACTATGATGTCAAACCAACCTCCGGAACATATCAATTTTCTTCCACCCAGTTACGAGTATAACCGCTGTCTGTAATGACCGAAGTGGTGTAGTGGTTAGTGTCATCAACTACCGCTTTGTTTACACTGACTTGTCAGGAGGGTTCGATTCCTGATAGGAGCTGATGAAAAATGATTATTGGATACATTTAACATGTCGAGCTTATGTACTCGCTATTATAACCGGTTCCTAGTCTTAGGGTTTGAGTAGGTTACATTAATGTTATGAAGTAGAACCTGGTAAACCGGCTTGTGAATGAGGATTCAAGATTCGGCCCAAATCCATAAATGAAGTCATTGAAGACCTGATTGCAACGTGAAAATGCCTATTTTGATCAGTATCAATTTGTATTCATGACGGTAACAGCAGGAGTAGTAATTACCACAGCTATTGAATACTGAAATCAGGTAGATTGCCCTCGACAACCTCTAGAGGACATTTCACGTGAGTCAAACGACATCCGCGATGAGAAATTGATAATCAATTAGGGAAAGAATCAAGCGTCTGATCAGAAGGTGATCAACCATTTAAAAATTATTCAAGAAATAATTTTGAAAGAGTAAACGTGAATAAATAAGACTCCAGCGGGTCTTGAACCTGCAACCTTTTGCTATACGCACATATGATCTAATCAACTACGATATGACGCCATCTGGTCGGAATGGTGCATTCAACACACGTAAGGTTTCAATATAACTATTACGACTTGATATACATTAAATCGTTTAGTCTGTCTGTAAAATACCAAAATAACGAAATTTTGTGACTATTCAATTGTGACTATTCAATTTGTGACTATTCATTAATGTTAAGTATTGGAATGCTGATGACACCGATTGGACGAAATTTGGAGAGTAGCTTCTTGAGGGGTCCAAATTTAAATCTGGATTCTTCAGAATTCCGTATGGTCTTTGAATGAAACTGAAATCTTGACATATATGTCAAGATTTCAGTTTCATTTCAGTATATATACGAAGAGACCTGGCAAAACATGAGTGTTAGCTAGGGTTTTTCGTGTTGAACCACCCTGTGAAACGCACGGGATATCCGGTTATCGAACGATGAAGACGACACAGCGCACAACGAAGAAAAAATATCGGAGGAACAAGGATCTCGTAAGGAGCGAGTCTCATATTGGACAGTAGCAGACAAGGTTTCAAGAACGCCACGCATGATCGGTCTTCGCTCCACCCCTTTGTTACCTTGAGAAGCTCCTCCGGACCGGAACCGGAAGCCGGTAACGGCAGTAAGATGGGGGTATAGTGGCTACGGAAAGAAGAAAAAATTACTTACAACAACACGACAACAAGAAATCCCGCCATCAGGCTGCTTCTTGTAATGAAACCCTTCTTCATGTTCCTCCTTTGTCACGCTTTCCAACATCCTTTCTTTCATCAGTGCATTTTTCCCCCCATCCTCAAAAACCGGGATTTTTCAATTTCAATCTTTGTGTGTTCATTTAATACGAGGGACGTCCAGAAATTAAGGTTACAACATGTGTTAAAAATTGAAAAATGAATATATAAATTTCATATATTGTCTTTATTGTCATATACATTATCATTATTTCTCTACATAATCGCCATTGAGGCCAATACATTTTTTAAACCTAGGGATCAGTTTTTGTATACACTCGTCGTATACCCTCCCCCCCGCCTCCCACGAAGCCATTTTTCGACAGCTGTTGGACCTCCTCGTCATTTGAAAATTTGTCCACCCAAAACCTCCCTCAATTTGTTGAAAAGAAGATAATCTGATGGTGCCAGGTCCGAGGAGTAGTGTAGGCGAGTCCCTCAGCGGATCATGGGCCTATTCTGCTTAAAGAGGCCAAATTTGTACAAAGAGGCTACATGCCAAATTTCAAGTCTTTACCACCAAGGGAGAAAGTTTACTTGGGAAACTCGCTCATTAAGTCACGCTGCACGACTGATAGGCTTCTTTATATGTATATAATATATTATATTTTATTGGGAACATATCGGTCCTGATTGTTACTTAATCGGTCCAAATGGAATCGATTACGAGACGGAGGGAGATACACAGCGAACGACGGGTGTAAGCTGTGAGGGACCCAACGACGTTTCGGCCACAGAGCGCAAGTCTCCTTCAAGGAGGTCGGTGACCTCACCTTGCCCACGCGGTGCAACCAGCGCCCAACCTTTCCAGGGCCCAATCACCGTCTTTTCATCGGAAACCGCCTCCCGAAGTTGAGGCCTGAAAGAAATAATGACGTAACACACTGGTTGATAACGATACTAACTTCATCGTGATGAGGGAGGCGTTCGTTGAGATGATGAGACAAGGATTCAATCGAGTCTTGAAATGGTTTCAGACTCACATTGAGTCAATCATCAGGCGTGGAGGAGCGTGAGCAGAACGGTAGTCAGATTAGGTTCAAGTAAGCAACAATGTGGAATGACGAGGGAGTACCCGCACATTTTTCAGGGTAGGAGAAGTAACGGAGTTACATTTACCTGTAAGCTGAGTGATTGTACGTGATGACTACAGTTATGTGCTCGTAGAAATGCTATTTCTCACTGGTGGAAATTGCCTGATGGTTTTTCATCACTTTTGCTCGATGGTTATTCTTTTCTTATGTCGGCTGTACAGCGAGATCGGGATATTGCTTTCGAAAATGACCCGTAAATGTTATGAATTTATTCAGAATCTTACAGCGGAATTGAGCAAAAACTGTCATTCGGAGATCCGAAGGTTCCTCATCAGCTTGAAACGATGGGAAACAATAATCGTTTAATAATTACGGGCCTAGAGTCGGATAGTGGGTTAGAGGTGTTGTGTGTACATTTGAATCTATTAATAACCCCTATTCCGCTTGTCGGTGGGATGTGTAAGCGGCCTTAGCCTAAAAATACGCGACTGTTGCCATACAGCGTATCCGGTAGGTCTTCATCCCAGAAAGCGATAATCTTTAATTTGGCAAACATCGCTTTTTACGTTAATTTTTGGGGAATAAAAAACAAATTGCTTAATAAAACTGGGCCTAAAACCGAATTAATTCGGCACTAATCGTGATTGCAGCACACTTGTTAGCTTTTAACAGGAGATGAGTCTGTGTAATATAGTAGTTCGTTATTACAATTGTGCTTTCGTCCAAATTTTGAAGAATATCAGTAAAACAGGTGAAAATCCGCCTGCAGATTTGTTCAAATTCACTGGGACTTACAAATCTACAACAGGGTGTGCGCATGCGTCGGAAATCCGCATTTTTGACCCCAAATTCGTTTTTAGCGCCCTCAAAAACCCCTCAAGTACCAATTGTCAAGTCAAAAACCATTCAGGTCAAAGTGAAAATTCACAAGAAAGAAGCGTTTGACATTTTGTTCATCAAGACTACGCGGGACAGCTGCGAAACAGCCTGAAAAGGGCCGCTTGGAGCGCTGACTTCGCGTGGTTGTGGGATTTGGGTCTCTTTACCCTACAATGCTAATTTCTCTGAATTTTTGGCTTGGGCCGGAGATGGGATTTTCACCTATGATGTTATGGTTTTCACGGAAGCTCACTTGCAAAACTCTCCCATTCCTACTAGAATTCCAGGGTATGATGTTCATTTAACAAAGGATCATATTAATACAAATGATGGTGTTGTGATGTATGTAAAATCTGATATTAATTGTACTGCAAAATCCGTTAATTTGCACAAAGCTACATGTATTCATTTTCGCTTAAAACGGAACTCAGAATTGTGCGACGTACTTGGTATACGAGGGACGTCCGGAAAAAAAGGGGACAAATGCTGTTAAAACCGTCAACGTAATGCGTCAACCTTGATGAATAATTTCATAGTCATCAGAATTTATAAACTGCATTTTTTGTTTATTTTCAATGAATTCAGAGGAAGGTAATTTTCGCGCACGAGTTCAATTTTTGCCCTTTTTGAAGCATCTTTTGATGCACGCTTGTACTTCTTGTCTTGGAAACTAGTTTAAATATATCCCTGTAAATTGAGAATTGTAGTTTTATTGAACGAGGCCCTGGATTGTCCAATACAAACCTACAAGATCCAACCAATTTGGCCCCTGGCGATCACAAACCACCCGAAGATTCATTTAGTTTACCCCGAAGTGAATAAAGAAATTCCATAACGGAACGATCGAATTCCGTCTTACACATGTTCGGTGGGTGTATTCACCGTGTTTCTCTTTCGAGTTTATCCCTCGAAAAGAGCGAAGGGTTAGCAGAGTGTTCCAAAGAGCTCGTAGGGCCGAAGGCAACTCCCACCCGCCCAGTCTAATGAAACTTTCATACGATCCGCCTTCAAGTTTCTCATTTCCCTTCAGCTCTACCGGGATATTCCCCGCTTCGAAATGCCCCTTCAAGAAGAGGAAATTCATAGCTACAGGTTCATTTTGAGAATATCGTTTCTGGTATTTGATTTCAATCAACTTCTAACGAGTGCGAGGAACGAGACGACACAAAATTACTCGATACCCGAATATGAACACAACAAAGACCACGATTTGAACGCCGCGTCACAACAACGATATTCTCCGCATGAGAGTCTTGTGAAGGTTGCTCTCATTTCGGTTTGTTTAACGCTAGCATAATGGAAAACCATTAACTCACAAATACCGATTAGAGGTGCAAAACAAATTCGAACACGCAAATAACATAAGCTTCGCCGGCACTGAAGCTAATTGCACCAACTCATTCGATGATATTCAATTACATCAACGTCCCACGTGTGCTAACATGATTATTGAAATGCAAACAAAAATTGATTGTAATCACACAAACTCCCATAACCTCCCGACCGCCACGTACTAATGGTAACCTTCATAAATTGCCGAGTAGATTTAAATAATCATATTTCGCGCACCGCCCACAAACTTCCCTATTTCAAATAGAAACCTTTATTTTGACATTTTAGTTCTTTACTATGGCACATAACTCAAAAAGTGTGACATTACGGTGTGACGAAGAAAGCGTTATGAAAAATTTCTAATGATTTTCATGTACAACCGATTCGTTGCTACGGAACTTCGCCAGTTATCATCGTACAAAAATTGTTCACCACTCGTTGGATAGCTCTCGATTTACCTAACCATATTACGTTAACCACTGCGGAGTGCGTGGCCGACAAGCTGCGGTATGAGCGTGATTGTTTAAATAATTGTTTACACACAGGTGATCATTCTCAATAATTTATATAACAATTTTTAAATAAAAAAAATGAAGTACGAGGTACGTGGTGTGGGTGTGGGAGGGGGCGCAGAGACATAAAATGTCCCTCGTGGTTGCGTAGTTGTACGAAAGCTGTACATTTCATGTACAGTTTCTTCGAAAATTCGCTCTTATAGTCATGCTGCATGACTAGGGACTTTTAATCTCAGTTTGATAACCCCGAAACAGAAACACTGTACTGAGAGTGAGAGTTACACCGATAACCCGCACACAGATGGATGCCAATGCATGAGGGATCTACTAACATTTTCTGGTTTACTCAATCTTTATGTTGCTTATGTATCCCAACCGTTGAATAACGCTATTTACTGAAGTGTTTTCATCAATAAAAGATTTATTAGATGTCGATGGGCAGACTGACCAATTTGGGTGGACACAAATCTGAAACTCGGAGATCCTTTAGGAAATTTCACGGTGATCACGAAAGTAGTGAGGAAGAAATGGGGGTTTCAGATATCTGCCTCCCTCTGGCGTCATCACTACCTCCCTTCGATACCGCCCGATCGTCTAGCCAGCCAGCCCTCTGACGTCAAAGGCTCTTACGGTATAGGCTTTGACGTAATAGTTGGCCTCCTGCCAGCCGTCTGACGTCATACGCTCGTACGTCATAGGCTCTGACGTAGTGGGCCGCCGGTCGCTTGTGTGATCTGACGTCAGCTGACGTGATCTGAGGGAAAGGGTGAATTCAAGGGAACAAATTTTCCCCGTTGGTGTCTGGACTCGGTCCTGTTTCTTTTTCATGGTTAATTCAACTGTACATGAATATACACGGTGTTAGCGTTAAGGTCGTACCACCGGCCAGGGATCGATTCTACAACTAAATTCTAATGAAAAGTGTCCTATAAAATGTTTTTTTATTTTTATACCGTTTGAAATCCGACTTTTCTCATTTTTTAAGATTGTTTTTCATCAGAAATTAGTTGTAGAATCGATCCCTGGTCGGTGGTACGACCTTAACGTTTACACTCTTTATATGTATTTAAAAAAAACCTCAGTTCAACTTCCCTATGTTGAATCACACGTTGTTTCCAACGACAGAAAATCTGTATCGGAAAATACAAAGTTGCGAAACATGATTTTTGTTTAGCACCATGAAGTAAATTGCTCATTGAGGGCGAATTTCAGGACATGTTTTATTCGTGACAGAACAAGACGAGCGTTTTTCACTCAGTCCGTAAGTAGGGTGGGTTTTAGTCAAAGAAATTCGTATTAATATCTACTAATCGCTTTAAATGTTATATAAAGAACAATATAATATATTAGTAGGATATTTTAATATCGTAGATTAGAAATATTCTATTAAATCAACTTACATCCACTGGGTAAGGTTGTGCAGGCGAGTTGGCATTGATCAGAACTGTGAACACCAGTCGGTGCAACGCACGGTGTAAAGAGTTTATTATCGCGTAGTCAGGACTTATTCGATGTCCAGAAGATTATTTCCGTTTCATTTAATTCATTTCAATCAAAAGGGCGTCAGGAGGATGAATGATAAAAACTTAAAGAGGATTTCGAACAGCTTAACGAGTCAAGACTCGGCAAAAACGGCTCAACCCAAAATGTCGATCGTTTAATTTGTAGCGAGGCCTGGAACAGGCATTTGTGAAGACCGTAGAATCAGCCCAAGACGGACTGGAAATTATTAAAAGCTTTCATTCAGAAGCCGGGAAGCTCCCTTTGTTTGCCGGATATAAAACTCCCTCTTGACTCCACCGCTTTTTTCCTCTAACGGCGGTTTTCAACGTCAGAAATGAGATTATGAACGTGAAATTCATCTCATAAATAATTAATTTCGTCTCGAAACTTTCCTTAACGATCGTGACCCCGTTTTTTTCTTTTTATTTTCCAGGCCCGATAAAGCAATAAATACGACGGATGTACAGCGATAATGCTATTAATAATCCTGTACGAGAAAATATTTCGGAATTCAAGCGAATTTAGAACAGAAACGATAGGAGGTACCTAACTAGGAACAGAAATTATTAACTAGCCTTAGGAGCTGGATGGATATCGATTATGATTTGTTGCGAAATCTTCATCATTTACCTATTTGTATTGACATATTTCAGAATCAGCTGTTCTCCAGTATGAAATTTGGCTAAAAATCTCCACCTAATTTTTTTTCCGATGCCAATCTTCACCAGACTAATCTTCTTACTGGGGAACAGCAGCTTTATGGGGCCAATCGGATTATTGAGGCAACCGCATACTTGGATAAAATAGGCTGGTCCTTAACAAAGGTTAAAAAAACTCCTCTTTATTGGGGCAATGTTTTTATTGGCGTAATGTTTTCTTTCTGCGCATGCGCCATCTCGGATTTTGAGCTTGTTATCTTGAGTACCTTCTTTTCCAGTTGTTTTCCAGCAGTTGGTGAGCTCAGATTATGGAAAATAGTGGGTGAAAACGTTTCCTATCATGCAATTCTGTTCTTAAATAAACCACGAGGTGGGGTCTTTATAGACCCCCAACATGCTGTTCAAACAAATCGAGAAAAAGGAAGGGCATCATAGTCAGACTCTCTTGCCAACTGCTGGAGAAAAACTGGAAAAGAAAGTACTCGAGTTAACTAGCTCAAGATTGGATATGGCGCATGGGCAGAATTAAAGGAGTACCGTTGGGGTCTGCCTAGACCCAACATAGATAACGGAGGGTTAATTTATTGAAATTTTGGTTCGTATTCATTTTGGCCTTAAGATTCAATCAATTCATTCATTATTCCTTCCCAATGGGAACCTGGGTGGGATTTAAATAATGCAGGCCCCTAGGCTCCACCTGTGGTGCGGGCTCGTGGTTTGGGGCTCTCGGGAAAATTTGAACAATTCGGTGCGAAATGGTGGTGGTTTTTAAAGGAATTTACGCTAAATGTTCTGTATTGTCTGGTCTGAAAATATTAACGCTTCGTCAGCTATAATATAATATTTTTACTCATATGGATGAGAAAATTCAAGACATTAGTCAACATTAGCCGGTCTTATATCAAGTAGGTATGTGCGTACAACGTACTATCTACAATAATAAAACATGTCTAGTGACATTATTCCTCCTTTTTCATGAAGTAGACCGGTTAGGGAAGGAGAATTTCTGATGTCGATGGAAACACGGAGCTCCAACGTATTGGAGCAAAACGCTCTGGCCCCGAGGTGATCCCATAAACCGGGGTCAACGATTCGTTGGCAGGTACCTACTTCTGGATTATATAAATACTCGTACTATGGAATTATAAGTAAATAAAATATTAGGTCGGCCAGGAATTGAGTTGGAAGGAGTTTGGAGTAGGCATTGCTAAAATATTTACCGATTACCCCAATCAGAGAGCTCGGAGGAACACACAATGTTTTAGCTCTAATTACTCCGATTACTTCGTCTAGTTATCGGACTCAACAAGGTTATACAGAACAACAACCTACACAGCAAATAATAAACCGTCGTCGAAAATGTACAGAATTTTATTTAAAACTCGATTTTATGATTCGACACTTATAAAACTACCTTCACAGGAACTCATCAAATGTACCGTTGCAGAACCTGAACGTTCAAGTCTGGGATTTGAGAGCAGACGTCCTTTGAAGGAGGTCGGTTTGAGAACACGGTTAGCTGACGTCAATTTCCACTGCTTCAAACGGAAAACGCGATTCATTCGAAACAACGGCGCAATTAAAACGGTTTCAATGCTGATTGGAGCGTTTGAGGCAAGAGGTCACGATGGAGATTGGATACGGTAGCGGAAGGGGGGAATAGTTCGTTTGGCTGAAATGTAACTTGAACTATAGAGAGATACTCTAAGTCACAGTCGTTCACTGTGACAAACGAAGCGATTGGTACGACTGGTTTCGACTCATGCGGTAACTCACCTCACCGCATCACGTTGGAAAAAGTCAGGATAAATACCTGAAACAAAAATGTATCGAATAAATATCTAGACAAAAACATAGGAGTCGTAAACAGTCCTGAACAATCAATAGAGGAATAAAACAACATCTGATTATCAATTATTATTATCAACGATACAGGTGAGAGGGAGAAAAATAGTGAATAAATAAGAAGCTTAAGAGTTTCAGCTCGGACTTTTCAGTCGATTCGAAAGAAGGTAAAAACGCCTCGTTTTCGTAAACAGATAAGAAGCTGTGTGATGGTTTGCTGATCCCTGGTTTGCAATTATTCGGACATTTGACGCCAATAGAAGAGTAAACATTCATTTTTTTCTGTTCGCGTTTTATCAGGTCTTTTTGGGACGCCTCATGTACGAAGGAAATGATGGAATGACAGAATCGTTATGCCAGACAGGTTTGGTTATTCGTAGTTCTTTGGTATCGACTGAAGGAATGAGAAGGAAAGTTTCGCTCAATTTGTTAATATCGTACACATTTTAAAAATGTCTTCTGAAATATCTTCTGGTATATCTTCTGAAATATTTCTTATCGTATATTCATGGATGTGAACCAACCATGGCACAAAAGGGGAAAAAGAAGCTAATTATGACAGTTTTTGTGAAGAAAAATATGATCTCTTCAAAGAGTTTATGTCCTACATGCACGAGAATTGAGTGAACAACTGTCAGCTTTGGAGACTCATAGGAGCATCGAGCCAGGTTTCATGGTGAGGCCCGAAACTTTTAATGCCTAGCACGTGGAAATGAGACAAGAGAATTGGAATAATATTTAAAAAAATGAACTTAAGAATTAATTCTTCGCCAAGAGCTAGTAGTAGTAGTAGTAGTAGTAGTAGTTATTTTGCAAGAAGAACACTCAATCAAGTTCATCCATAACAGTGCAGTGAATTTTTGAAGTGAGGTCATGTAACTACTATAATATAAGAGGGGAGTAGCATGTACACATTGTGCATTGTTATCGATATGACAATTGATATAAATTCATTCCAAAATCCAGGCAAGAGGACGAAAATACAAGGGGGATAATTCATATCAGGGCTACCTCAGGTTGGACAATGCACGGAGAAGCGGTCATCCGAGTCGAAATGCCCACAGTTAAAAGGAGAGGGAATTTTCAATTAGTTGGCTTAGTTATTGGAGATCTTGACCCGTCCAAACGTGCCCTCAACCCGTTCAATTCACGGGCCTCGATCAACGTTGATTGAAACGTTCAACGGGCCGGTGAAGCGATTCACGGGAGAATACTCGTTATTTGACTCGTTTGACGGAATACCGGTCTTCTCGGTGGTGGAAGTCGGTTTAAAAGCCTCACGACATCGTGTTTTCTTCCAACCGAGCGGGAGGACCAGGGCGTCTCCTCCGGATATTACCAGAGACATCTTATTTCCAGGGCAGCCTCCGTCGCCGTCGACCCGGAATCACTTCGGCTTGTTTTAACCCTTCAAACTCATTCTCCCACCACTTTTAGTACGAGAGCGTGGATGGACGTTTCTTGGCTTTAACAATTTGTTTCAGTCAACTCGGAATTCGTAGCTCCGAATTGGGTATTCGCAGCGTAAACTCAGTACCTACGTCACTTGGTGGATTTCACCAAGCGAGAGTTAAAGTACGTGTTAGCTAACACTCGGTGTTAAGATTATCTCCGAGTTACGAGAGATACCATTTCACCATGAGATTGAAGGTGGGAGTTAGTTAGTCCGCGGTTAGCTTCACGATAGGTGGCCCTAGACTGGGCAAAACTCAGATAACAAGAGATAAAATGAGTGAAGGCGTATGTTTAATTATTTCGTTCGCTGTCTTATGATGTGTAAGTTGTTGGTGTCTCTGTTGTGTTTTGATTGCCTAAAAATTATGGACAAGAGGAGAAGAAACATAAATTTTTCAAAATCTGAAGAGGAGATGTTGGTTAAATGGCATACCGTCGACTTACATTCGAAGATGACCAGGAGGAAATGCGGGTGATCGTAAATTTACAAAGGCGCCCGCGAGTTTTCAAAGAAAGGATCAACTATTTGGAACTGTATAACTATGTACATTTCATGGACCGTCTGTCGAAATCAACTTTCTCGCCTGTGTTGAGGATGATCGAAAGTGATATACCTACCTAACTCCTCCTTCCCTGAGGTAAGTCGATAATTCGTTTTTTACCGATCAGTATTGTAGTGAGTTCATCATAGTGTGACGACAAAACTGTATTGATATTTCCTGATTCCAAAAGTAGAGCAATACGTAATAAACATACACATACACCTAATATACTCAGATACCTGGCCACCGGTTCTTATTGGTTATCAGCGGACAACTTTGCCGGTGTTAGCGTATCATCCGATTTGTTCACCAAGTGTGTAGAGCTATCGTAAGGCCAAGATTCATCTCATTACATAAAACTGCTGATGACTGCGAGACTGTAGCGGCTGAGTTTTATTATCGATGCAGATTTCCCGAGTGATAGGGTTGGAGTACGATCACCCGCATTTCCTCCTGGTCATCTTCGAATGTAAGTCGACTGTATGCCATTCCCGAAAAATGTCAATCAGAACGAATGACAGAGAAAAGTGGTTTATTCTAAGGTGACACAAATATGAGTGAATATCTTGGAGAAAATGAGTGGTTTATCGGTGGTTTTACATCAAACATCGGTGTCATGTAGTGTAAAAAGTGCACTAATGAAAAATCGTCAGTACAGTAGAACTCGTGTGTTTCGAAATACTTAATAAATGTTGACTCGAAGAAATATCGATTACCTAAGTCAAAGAAGTAGCTGCAATCAGTCTCAAACCTAAAATTGAAATTAAACGCCACGACTGGTGCGTACGGCCGGCAACTAATTCGCGAGATGGATTACGGCCTTCGGTTTGTTAACGTTCGAATCAATCACTTCTGAATATGACGCTCTTGAAAAATAAATTAGTTGGAAAAAGCACTCGGCACGACTCGTTACTCTCGAGAGGAAGGAAATATAATCGTGGGAATCCAATGAATAATTCACGAGGATTTCAATTAGGCTCAACAACGAACCCGTTGTTTTAAGACATCACCTTTAATTAACGGCTTCATCAACTTGAAACCCGATTTTGACGGCGTTGGCAGTAAAAGTGATTGAAAGAAAGTCGATGAATCGGACGTTATCGACGGCTCAAAGGCGGCTAATTAAAGTTTCACCTTCGTTGAAGAAGCCAAACTGTTGAAACTAATTTGGCAGCTAATTATTTAATTACCTTCGAAACGGCTTCGATGATTTATTCTAAGGTGACACAAAAATATCTGCGGAAAGTTATCATTAGAAATGGGGTGGCTAAAAATACGTTTTGATGGCGGATTTAGTTTATTCAATGAACCACCCCTGATTGGTGATCAGACGCAGACAGGGTTGGATACATATTTACGGATATTGGTTGACATCAAGGCTTGAATAGATTATAGGGTTCAATGGATGATTCAATGGAGATGCGGCGGCGAAATTAATATCGAGTTGGTCAAAAATTCATTGTATGCCTCGGTGGGTGAAAACTTGCTGGAAAATCCTACTTCATTTTGATTCGTCAGTATTTCAATTACCTTAAGATTCCAGACATCGGCCTGCTCTACCTGCCGCTCTCATCCCTCAAGAAGCGTTTGCTGGACCAATTACAAGCAAATTAATGTGATTGTCCGTTCTCCATGAAGTTCTGTGTTTCTTTTTTAATTTTTTCTTAATTTTTGCATAAGTCTCACTGATTTGTTGTTGAATTGGGCTCGTCTCGTATTGTATCTAAATAAATAAATAAATACTCATTCATGTTTGCGGACTATCAGGGGAAGACGAGGTTATGGCTGGACGGATCCAATAGGCATTGGAAGGAATTGGGGCTTAAGACAGTATGTGCTGGTTGGTGTAAATGGATATGAATTGTGAGTGCCTGAGAGAGGACAATGTCAAGCACAGAGGAGAGAAATTTCCAAAAAAATTAAGGGAAGTAAACGGTCCTTCAAGCGTGGGTTTTACGTCTGACTGCCCTGATCAGCTGATCCATAATGAGGATCATCGATCTTAGCTTATCATTGTTTCATCCTCTGGAGTGGAGAGTGGTTCGCCCAACAGCTACATGGGTCTTACGTGGACAGCAGGGTTTTCAACTATGGTGATCCAACGACAACATATTTATTCCGCCATATAAGGGCGAAAAATGACGTAGTTATAGCTCGAACGATCTAACAGGCGTTTTGGAGATTTTAGGGCCCAAGACAGAGTGTCTGTGGTGATGAAATGGAAGTGTCTGGCAGACAGGAATATTGGTGATGTCGGATGTATGTGACTGTGACTTTGATAATTGAATGAACTAAGGCAATAGGATGTCCTTGCATTATGATTGCTGGACAACTATGGCCTCAAGCAAATATGGTACGAGGAAGTCTCATCGTCGAGATTCATTTACCATTTCAAACCTCCAATGTCAACGAGGAGATGGTTAACAGAACTAAAATGGAATAATTCTATTCGTCGAACCTCCCACCGCACACCCTCCTACGACTATCAATTGACCCGCGAGCGTAAAATGAAACATTCAAGTCAAAATTGGTTTCAAGGCCCCAGCAGGTGTTCTAACGCAAGATTGATGGGGCGATGGGGAGAAACCAATTGCTGTGAAATCAATACGAACGAGTTGCCAAATAAGTTGTTCACAAAGATAAAACTGAGAGCGACAGCCGGAAATTGCGATTGGTACGGGTAGGATGGGGAGGTAGCAGCTACGTTTGAAGAGTTCAATTGGTACCGTCGAAAAACGAAAGAAAATAAATCGGAAAAGATAAATCAAGAGTCGGAGAAAGATGCGAGGAAGTTGTTAGATATTCAAGTTCCTTAACCGATAAAACAACAAGGAAAAACGTTCAAATGTGTTCTCTCGACGAGGGAGAAGAAAAAAACAGAAAAATGCTTCTACGACTATTTATTACTTTCAGCGTAAACAGCCCTTCAGACTAGATCACTGTTCTATATGTATATAGTGTATAGTGTATGTATGGTGTATAGTGTAATGAAATGAAATGAAATGAAATGAAATGAAAGTTTATTCCTCTTCAGAAAACAAAATAATACATAAATAAATCAGGTACATACATAGGAAATTATTCCCCTATGTGGGCATAGCCCGTGGTAGGGAGAAGAGTCTTCAAAAATATATAAATTAACAAATAGCGCTAACTATAGGCGTCTAAGAAAATATTTTACAAGTGTAACCGATGGAAAAAAGAAAAAGAAATATAAACCTAATTTTGGGTAAAGAAATTTATTTCTGTAAGTAATATTTTTTTAAGATAATATGGTGTATATGGTGTATATATGGTGTATACACCACGTTGGTTCTGCGTGTCTGTACGAAATAATCTTCAAACACCCGTAACTATCCAAAATCGCGGTTGTAACTATCCAAATTGACGTCATGGCTGTGGCTGACGTATTTAGCGTATTTAGCGTCGTCTAAGCAAACCAAAAATCACATGTTTTCAACGATAGTTGCTTCCCGGTTGCGCATAGCGAAAAAACCTCCCGCTCTCCCGTCCATTCAATGCTAATAATTTTCAACAAGTCTCGTCACGATTGAAAATTTCCTCAACAGCACTCGCGAACTAAATTCAGGAATGTTATCACGTCCTCATCAATTGCCTGCAAAACTAACTGATGTGCATACTTCCTCCTTTTATTAATACTAATATCTCCCCTAACAGAAGGAATTAGGTATTTAAGGAACTATTTTTGTAATCCCCTAACAGAAAAAAAAATTCATTTTTGCATTCCCTCAAAGAAGTAATTGATTATTTCGTGTCTCCTCAAACCAGAAGCAATTATTAATTTTTGTACACCTGAAAATGATATTTAGGTATGTTCTTCACAGCGCGCGATAGGTACTCTGAACCAGTAGGCAGTAGGCGTAGCCTATTTAAGCAAATTTATTAATTTTTGTTAAGGATCAAGTTCACCAGAAAACGTTTTATTTTTTTCCCCGTTCATGTAAGCATAATGTTAGATATATATTTATTCTGTCCAGGTACTTCGGTTTCGTACATCGACGAGTAATGCTTATGATGCTTGCCTTGATACATAAATCATGTCTCGTAATCATATTATATTTATTCACACAGAGCAAACTTGATGGTCTTGATGGTACCAAGACAAGCATCATAGACATGTAATTACAAGCCTTATAGGCTTGCTACGGAATGATATTTGCAATTTTCTTCAACACTAAAATCAAATAATATACCTACCATTAAGTACTTGAAGCCATTTTAAAATGTGTGTCCAGATGGTCCTGTTCGAGTGACTACCTCAAATGGTCGAAAATAATCATATTTAACTCACATAAATGATTATAATTCCTGGAGTTGTGAAGTTTGATTCACGGTCATGTTGATGGTTACAAAAAAAGAAAGATTCTTGGACGATTCTACTGGTTCATTATTATAATTCATGTAATTGGAGTCATGGATGGGCAACGGGAACGGATGTTAGTGAAGAGCCAATTATTATTATCTCGTATATTGATCAACATATTGACCAAGCATTTGACATTCAGTTGATTCAGAACGATGCCGTATCGGGTGGCTGATTCCCATCAAGTTGTTCACGTCCAGGTGTAAATTGGTTGTCTACTAGTTGGTGCCTGACAGTTATAACAGTTGCCGTTATAGAACTGAGGGAGAGGTTCGGGAGCAATGGACGTTGACGAGACGTCCTCCCGCCTGTCAACGTTTCACTGATAATATTGTCCGGGGGCCGTCTTTGCTATGTGTACCGCAGTTGGAAAGTTATCATCCGTATCGGATTCGAGGGAAAGTGAAATGTCCTTGACGTGAAACAAGGAAGTCCCAGAGGCCTGAAACTTGTCACTATGCAGTCTCCGTCGTTTAAGGAACTTCGTGAAAACTTTTACAGCCGCTCGACTCTTATCGGTTCCTCACAACTCAAATTATGGCAGGTTTTATGTTGAGAAAAATCGCGTTAGCGTGTTGAAAAATTCGTGCCTAGAGAGTTGACTGCTTCATTTCAACTTCGCTGGAACGAGCGATAAAATCCCCCTCATCTTCTAAACTGTAACGTACTGGTACACGGACGTCAACCACCCAACAGAAAGAGAACACTTACAACGAATATTTGAGTCCCTCAAAACCACCAACATTTTCCAATATTCAGTTCCCTTTCTGATGTGAGGGCTGCACAAAAACAAACCGGTCTCGGGACTGGACATTTCAAAAAATTCGCTGTTCCGAATTTCAATTTGTACTGTCGTACAAATGTAGTGTTATGTAGTGTTACTAGTAGTGTTTTGTGATACTAGTAGTAACACTGACCTGACATCAAGAAATATCGGTCACGATATAATTCAAAAAAATTATCGATAATATCAAAAGACAACAAAATACTGCTAAATCGAATAATATGGAAAGTTATTATTTTTTTTTATTTATAGTTCGTGAAATATGATGCAAAATAAACACGAAATGGAATTTTATTGACATTAAATGTCAATAAAATTTGTATGTCTTTACTCTGGCACATAACTCGAAAAACGTTACACAAAAGCGTTACACGAAATCGTCACGAAAATTTCTGATGATTTTCGCTTACAACCGATTCGTTGCTACGGAACTTTATCTTCGCCAGTTATCATCGTACAAAAATCGTTCACCACTCTTTGGATAGCTCTCGATTTACCTAACCATATTACGTTAACCACTGCGGAGTGCGTGGCCGACAAGCTGCGGTATGAGCGTGATTGTTTAAATAATTGTTTACACACAGGTAAACCAATCATTTATATCATTATATCATTTATATCATTTTTATCATTTTTATCATTTATATTGTCAACACGAATGCATAATTTATGATGAACCCTACAATTAAGTATGACAACTACGCTACTGGGGTAGGTGATGTAGCATTGTTCGAAGGTTCTTGAATCACTTCTTTAAAGACATAAAATGTCCCAATGTGTTGCAGACTCGTATGCAAGCTTTTAATTCTCGACTGTATCAACAACAGGATGGAGTTGACATTCTTTTGACATTTTCATGTCTTTGCTTTGGCACATAAACTGAAACGGGAAAAATTTGTTTCCTTGATTCACCCTTTCCCTCAGATCACGTCAGAACACAAGCGACAGGCGGGCCACTACGTCAGACGCACCTATGACGCACGAGCGTATGACGTCAGACGGCTGGCAGGAGGCCAACTCCTACGTCAAAGCCTATGCCATAAGAGCCTATGACGTCAGACGGCTTGCCGAAGGCCAACTAGTACGTCAGAGCCTATGACGCACGAGCGTATGACGTCGGACGGCTGGCAGGAGGCCAACTTGTTCGTCACAGCCTATGCCGTAAGAGGGCTGGCTGGCTAGGTGATCGGGTTTTAATAAGCCTCTGGAATTCCGCGCCTTCATTTTGCATTCATTTACATCTTCACGTTGAAAAATCCTTCATCTTATCGCTAATTTTATATAAATCAATCATCTCATTTGCAAAAATGATATTGTCAGGAGTTGAATTTCGATTTTGGAAAAAAGGCCGGTTTCGCTGCGCGGTTGTGGTAAAGGGCAGTTAGTTGTTTTTGGCTGTAATTGCTGTGCTTTTAGTTATCGGGTTTTGATTTCTACACAATTTTTATTTGTCCGTGAATTATCATTGCCAATACCAAATAGGTGGTATCGTTACCCAAAAAATGAATATTCTTTCATATTAACGGTACCGAAATACCAAATTTCCACGGATAACAGCGGTAAAGTTGACCAAGTTTTTTTTTTTTTTTAAATCTTGAGAATGGAAGAAGATGGCTAAAATCGGGTTTCAAATTCGGATTGTGCACTCAAAAAAACGTAGAAAGGGTGGTTGAGAGAAAAATTAATTGGGATTTGTTGAAGGGCTATCAAAAACTGAATCTTATAGCGAAAAACGGATTTCAGATTTGGATTCAGTACAGTGAAAACCCCAACCCTCATCTTCTGTGCACCAAACAACACCGTTTTGGTTTATCGCCCAAGAAATAAAAATCAACCCCCATACAAATTAGCTGGTTTACGTTTCAAGATACGTAAATTCAGAAAATCGAATTTAGAAAAATCCGTCCGTCCGCCGTACGTGGCACTTTGCCCATTAGCGTTGGGCTAAAATGACGAAATTTGGTTTACGGGTTCCAACCAGCCCCACAATGACCCTTGAAACATTTCATAACCCTAGATCACAGGGAACGGGATCGAAATCAATTTTGTTACGTTGGAAAATTATGTCTCGAAAAATTCAAGTAGAACAGTATAGTTTTGTGTTCATATTTGAAAAGTGTTTAATTTTTCACTATCCCGAACTTGTGGTGTGAGACTTGGGATTTAAATACGTTAAGGTCGAGGAGAAAAGTTGTTTAAAGGGCAAAAAAATGATCAACAATACGCTGTCGCTAACTTGGGAGGGTACACCTGCGATACACTGGGAGTGCACTCTATTGTTCGAAGTTGGAACCCTCTGAGCGTGGGAGTGCAGCGCTCTCTGATAAGAGGGGGATATTGAGCTCGTCTGACCCCAAACTACCTGTTCCCAGTCGATTGTATTGGAATCTACGACAACTCCCAGTGGACTGTAGGTTTCAATGTTCTGGATTGCTCCGTATTTCTCTCTGTTGGCGGAGCCATTAATGCCAAAAATATTTTCCATTCCAGAGGATACGAACAATGAATAAGTGGTGGATTCGTAAAATCGTACCAACAAACAGGTGTGCGGTGACAGGCCGGTACACAAGTCACTATCTATCTCTGGCAATCTAACTTGACAGTCTTGGCAATCGAAAGGCCAAATTCGTAGATCGGCAGAATCGTGAATCTCTTAGGGGGGGGGGGGTTAGGGGGGGGGGGGGAGTTAGGGGGGGGGAGTTAGGGGAGGAATTATTACCCATACGTTCCCAAAATGAAACAGCCTGACAATACGTTCCGCTACTAGCCCGCTGGGCACTAATCGGTTAAAACCTCAGTTTAAAGATTTTTTAACCCTGTACACGATGGTGAAGTCAGAATGGCGATATCTTACTCCGTCCTCAAACTAGAGCACTTTGAAGATAGAGAAACGTGGTTGTTACTTAAGATGTTCTCCAGGGTTCATATGTTCTAATGAATAGAATCTAATCTGATAACGGAATGAGATATCACAATTCTGACTTCACCATCGTGTACAGCGTTACTAGCTTAGGGTTGAGATAGTATAGTAAAGGGTATAGGGTTATGCTTATGCTAACGGAAATCTATAAACTGAGGTGTTACTCGTCAACAATAAAGGGAGACAAAATTTGTTGTAAAACCAGTAAAACGTAGACATTTTATATAAAACAAGTTATGTCTTCGAAAATTCTTTCTTATAGCCATGATGCACGATTTTTAACACGTTCAACGCGGGAAGGAAAACAGCTGACAACAGCTCCTACGAGAAATGTTTTTGTTTGAAATTCGATAGTGGTGCCTTTATTTTCGATAAGAAAGGTATTTCGAAGAATTAGAAGTTGTTTGGACGCCATTTTGATTATTTTTGTAGCATGATGTCATACTGAACACAATGAACCACTAGCAACCCTCCTCAACCCTTCCAATGACCTTCAAATAATGTAAGAGTAGGGAGCGCTCTCCAGATCTGCTTGATGTCATATGACATCACTCGTACCCTGGAAAGGACGGCATGATGTCATATGACATCACCCGCGTTGAACGTGTTAATGACATCTGTGACGCTATCCTCGCCTATCCAAGTCTCTTGCGGAGGTCGTCGTTTGTAGTGTACCAGGGGGCCATTTACGGTACTTCTGAGCACTTCGTTTCGAAGCGTTCGAATTATTCGCACTCTCGTTGTTGATTTTTACACATAATAATAACATTTAAACACAGTATTATTGAGGATGTTGAGTTGAGAGTATCTGCCCGTCAGCCAATACAACTTTCTGTACTTTCTGTTTCGTCTTTCCACTTCAACTTTGCTTCTGGAGTTATTTCGCTGAGTTAACATACGGAATGTTGTTAATCAGCCAAAATTGGATTTTTTTTTTTTTTTTTTTTAAACAAGGAGTTGACATGTGTTGATTTTGTGTAATTTAGTTCTAGTCTCCATTTATTCGTCCATTCATCAACTGCAGTTGTAGGTATTAGCTTCCTAATTTTTTTCCAGGACAAGTAGTGAATGAAAACGTCAACACCTCACTGGTTAATAATTATTAGGGGTACGGGGAGATGAGTATTTCATCTCTCCTCACATGGGAAAAGTGGTCGTCACAAACATCACGTTCAACGAAAGTTAGAAAAGGTTGAAATTATTTCACGTATTAATGCGGAAAAAAATATCCTTTTGTTCATTTGGAGTTCAGCAAAAAACCAAGCATTCATACAGTTTGGTAGATATAAAAGTTCCTCATACAATATAATATAAAATGAGATACGGGTGAAGGCCGTAACGGATTTGTAACCGAAGCTACAAGGGTGGTCCCGTGCCCCATGACTGGTCCCTTCTTTCTTTTATATCCCATCCCCCTCAACTAATAATGTTTTCTTCTTCTTCTTTTCATCATGTGAAACTACAGGTAGCGGGCACAACTGGGGTAGGAATGGTTCGCTTTTTTTAGAGGTTTAAAGATTTTTTTACGTCACTAGTCGAGCGCGCAAAACGCGCGTAACGGCGGTTACTTCAACCAAGCATATCTGGTTTTGTTGTATGTTTCGATTCCACGTTGAATTTTAAGACAAATTTGACTCACAATTAATTTTCACAGGTGATCACGACTAGTGTGGAAACGAGATGGTGCACTAGAATGATTCAGTGAACGGATTGTAGACTGTATATTGGTGCATAAATAATGTAACGAGTGTAATTTAATGTAAACGGTGTAATAATGTAATTTTTAGCGTACAAGAGCTCATTCCATCGGTTGTTGTAAGTGCTAACTTCACGGCTGGCCGATTCGAAGGCTACATCTGCTCTGTACTTCCCTTCGTCTCCTTTTGAACGCTACGAAGGACGAAGGTTGAATTTGTTTCTGCTATAAAGTTTATATAAACCCACCAACATGGCTGTATTACCCACAACAAGAATATTATTATGTCAAGAATATTATGTTATTTTCAATAATGGCGCATGTTGTAGTGGACACGAGACACTTAGGTTAGACTGTAGCAGGAATCAGGATGGGATTGGTTCCCCTCTGCCGCACAAACCTGGGCTTATAGCGCACAGCGTTGCCCTGTCAACCAGCCAATAGACCCTACTCTCTCTACTAAACTGATGATTCGGGGAAACATCCTTGTAATAACCTGGTAAGGAGACGCAGGTTGTTTACTGGTACGAGGTACCAAAAATTTTGTATCGTCGAGCGTCAAGTGCTGGACACTCAGAGATAGTGACGTTCCGATACTCCTTTCGATCCGATATTGGGTATCAAATCAATATGGAAAGCACAGTATCGATACTCCGATATTATCGAAAGGAAATATCGAGATTGAAAGTATCATTTGATATCGATAATTCTTACATTTTTTTGCAACACTTATAATATAAGTATTGGAATTACAGAATTTGAGGATAATAATATTATCCTCAAATTCTGTAATTCCATTCAAAAAATAAATCGTGTTTAGGCCTACAATGATCCACCTATCCGGGTACAGATAGAAGGGAAGAATGTTCTATGTGCAATATGAAGGCTCTGGAAGATGTTTATCATTTTCTTGGGGTCTGTCCCGTGTTGGGAGAGTTCAGGAGCGCCTGTCTGGGTGCTTCGGTGCTCAGTAGGGAGCGTGTCATGCAGCTTCTGAATGGCGATGGTATGGGGCGGCTGGCGAATTTTTGTCGGGTGGCATGGCGTTATAGATCAGAACTGATAAATGAATTCAACTGGTAATCCCGCTCACAGTGAAAACTGTGAATTCGAATATTTTGGTAAAAAAGCAACTGGTATCCTTGTCTTGGACACTCTCCGGCAGAAGGACCTTTGGTCCATTGTCGTATAACATGCTAAAGCAAAGTTTTTGTTTGTTTTTCATTCAATTTTCATGAATTTGTTGTTGGGGTCAAACGTGAATATAATAATGAATATATCTATATCTAAACTGTGTTAATTGTATATTATAATTATGTTCACTTTAAATATAAAATTAGGAAAAATTTAATAATAAAATATTTGATGACTCTGTTTATGATAGGTTGTGGAGTATATATTGTGAATAGTACATATTCATGTAAATAGTTATGTTAATAAAGCATGTTTTTCTTCTTCTTCTTCTTCTTCTTGATCCACCTATCTCAGCAGTATGATCAGTTTCGGTAGGTACATACTATAGGAGTGGAAATAATAAACCCTTGGGTAAATTTTGAAGTTTTTATTGTTGTCTAGGTATATCAAAAAGTACAAAGAGTGGAAAACATATTGTGGTGAATGTTTGAAAAAAAATATTATAAACCCCAATCTTCGGAAGTAAAGTCCAAAAAGTACAAAGAGTGGAATGGAAAATATATTGTGTCGAATGTTTAAAAAAAATTACAAGCCCCACTCGTCAGAAGTAAAGTTCGCCAAAAACAACAATCTGTCCATAATATGGACATATTATGTTCCGGTGCAAGACAAACATACATTAATAAACCTAAACAAACGGCAAACCCACAGCACAATGGTGGTAGCCTGTATAATGTAATGTAACCTCCTCCTTCTTCTTCTACTTTCTCCTTCTCTTTAGGTGTCTCGGCTGGCGCTATGTTGAACGTATTTAAGTACCCTCCTTCCGATGTTGTCTGGATTCGATACTGTAAAGCTTCATTCGATATCCCGATATTATCGAATTCTTGATATCGATACAAATATCGGATGTATCGAAAGAAATGTATCGATATTACTAATACCGGAACGTCACTACTCAGAGATGAGGTGCCCTTCAGTCGATGAGATCGAGTTAAGAGGCCCTGTGAAATTTTCGAAAATATTAACTTACCTTGTTAATTACTATTAAATATAATTTTTACTCGTGTCTGAACCAGCAAGTTGAATCACCAATAACGTCCAGAGCCGGAGTAGGACAACGACCATCAAGACGTCCAAGGATTTGTGAGGAAGACTTTTTTCAGAATCGATCACAAATCGTTTCCTGTTCCTCGCACGCGTGTGACGCATATTTAAGCGGCTTTTTTCCTGTCTGACGGGTAACATCCAAACGCGGCGAGCACTCTGATGTATAATACACTCCGGCCTCCCATTTCTCGCCTTATTCGTCTCCGCTATCACCAACTCCGAGTTCCTCGCGTTGTCTTCCTGAGCCGCTCCAACGAAAAAGGAGGTCTAACCAACATCAGATATCGTCGGGCCCACGCGTATCGAATAGCCGGACATGTGGTTAAATAAACCTTTCGCCTCTCCATCGCCGATACTGCGATTTCACGAACCCCGTTCACAACCTTCTGAGTCGACGTAAAAAGACCTTTTCGGAGAATTTACAAAAAAGTCTTGAAAAAAACGACAACTTCAGACAAGGGAGAAAATTTGAGCGAGTTTACCGCTGTTTTGTCCACTGGTGTGAAGCACAGTTCTTCCAGAACGTCAGAATCCTGCTGGCAGGAAATGCCCCAATTATTCAATTAGCTAAGTCTGTGTGTGCCGGAGCATCACGCCTGCTCTACCAACCGCCCTGATTTTCTAGGTCGTAATACCTGGTTTTGGGCTAATCACGAGTTTTTAGAACCGACAAGTGTTATTTTGCTCAAACCAGATCTGCCTGAGAAAGTCCAGGTATATAGCCACAACTCCTTACGTCCCATTTGAATGGAATGAATAGGAATGGTACGAGTCCAGCCACGCCAAACTCATTTTTGTAGGTTCAGCTCGATGTTAAAAACTATGGTTTCTTTCACCTGGAAAAGCATGATTCCGCTCAGCTAAAACTGAATTTTCGGGTGACTCTAGGAATAACTCGCAAATCACAGAGTCGAAATCCAAACCTCCTATTATAATCTTGCCCAGTCAGCATCTCATACCACTGATCCCATCTCCTGACCTCCCATTCTAGAGCCACCGGTAAACTAAGGGATAGGGCGGGCCTAGTTGTTTACTATCGATAGCCTATCGATGTTTGGCAGGACTATTGATGTTAGAACCGCTGGTGCCCGCAACCCTTCAAATCGAATTCATTCCGAGTAGTGAACAGCTTCTACTGTAGGTAGTCATTCCAGGAATGACATTCTTCTATTCTGAGCTGTTCAGATTCATCGAAATTTGTTGAGTCAATGCCAGCTGTCCTATTCTACTACTATTATTGACTCTACAACAATAAGTTTTCCACGAACTTTTGTTTGTTGTGGCTGTGTTTTTACATTTTCCAAATAAAAGTAAATCTGTCTTTCAGCTTTATCCATTTTTCCCTCTCTACTTTCCACCGAAGACGAAAAGAAATGCTCTGGAGGGAGTTTCTAAGAATGATTTTAGGTTCTATTCGTTTTTCTTGTCCATTTCACACCAGTTAGTTTTATGTTTGTGTCACAAATGAAAGGTGAACACCCACCCACTATATCAGGAACAATGCCCCCAAAATCCGAATTTTGGAAATTTTTTACGAAGAATAGTCAAGGATAGTATCAATACATCGTTCATGTGTTTTGGTTCGTTCGAATCATTTAAAAAAAAAAAGTTGTTCAGCAAAAATATCGTGACGATAGTATCGGGCTATCGATAGTGGTCGACTATCGACTATCGGCCCGCCCTATCAAGGGATGCCTCCAAGGTCTGGTACCCGTCAACTCATCCCCTGTCATTCTGTCCTTGAACCAAGTCTTATACCGGAACTATTGACTCACTCCTCATTTTAAGAATCTCCACTCCCACAGTCTACAGTATGTTTGCAGATCGATTCAGTCAACGTCCGGCTGTGTGTGTTGGGTTTAATTGTCGATTGTTTGCGAACGTGTTCGAGGTCAATATTACATTTGATAGACCGTAAAAATCTAAAAAATTCTAATACCTACCGCAAATGTCGGTTCGCACTCGCACATGCCGTTGCCAGGGTACAAATTCCATGTTTACGCTTCCATCTGAGATGAACTGGAGCACGAGAGAAAGGCGGTTCGCCTGGAGGGATCCACATCAACTCTGTATAATAGTAAACGGACGAGAGGGCCTACCATAGCGAGAGTTGCAGCAAGTCTAATTACCCGCCTCGGGAGATTTATTGCAAGACCGGCGCGCTTGAGACGAAGTCCTTGAGAGTGCGGATGGTGTCGACCTGAAACATCTCTCCACCCATTTACTGTTTCTTCCGTCTAAGATTTATTTTTTTCCAAATTCTTTATTTTTCAAAGAAGAAAATAACAACTGAAACTTTCAGCCGTTGAAGCTACTTCACTTGCATACATAAAACACATGTTAAATTAGTGCCTAACTTATTTTTTTGGGCAGCCCAAAATGTGTATGCCATACTTACAGACTGGTTTTAGAATTTACTTGTACAGTAACTTGTTATGAACCATGTTATGAACTTTTTATGAGCTCGGCGTTTTTAACCCATAGGTCGAAACCCCGGCCTCCCAGGCCGCTATGATATGTAAATTGGGTGGGAGGGGAGGGGGGTTTCGATGTAGAACGTCTATCACTTCAGTGCCTTTCTAGCGGTTGATAAGGTAAGGTAACCCTTTCGGTTACCCCTCCCCATCAAATTCTCTGAAACCTTGGCAGTCTGCCAGTCCGGCGTTTCCCCAAATCACTCTCTTTTAACCGGCCTCGGAGGCCGACGTTTCCGTGATTGTGTACAACTCCATTCTTTTATTGCTATTGTACTATACGTGGAACCATGGAGACTCCCAGTTCTTCTACAGAAGAGTCACGCTCGACTCTTCTGACTGCTCTTGGAGGGGTACGGGTCGACAAGAGGTGAAGCTTCTACCCGAAACTCATCAGCTGCCAGTAATAAAACTACCATCGATCTCAGCGACAAGTGTGATCGCAAAACCTGCAGTTCCTGTCCTTACGCCAAAAAACGCAAGACATCCTATTGTTGCGTCTTCTGCAAGAAAGCAGTATCTTTGGCTGACTGCTCAAAAAAAATGTATAGATTGTGCCAAGTCCAAAAATTAGTGACCTTTTGACTTACTACTTTTGAAATGAAATGTGATTTTTTTTAAATGGATACCTACTTATAGGTACTTACCAAGTTTTATATATAGGTACTGATCTCATATACAAACGATGTAACCATTATGAAAAAAAATTGTCTAAAAGAATCTGCCTTATACCTAATAAGTTATTATTTTGATTATTTTCTATCTAAGTAAACCATGAAGTTACTGCATTGTTATTTCATTCATAATCATCCAGAATATATCCAAATGAATGCTACATATTATGTAGCAATGATGACTAAAATCATCATTGGCGGCCCACCAGTCCGGGGTTTCCGTGTGTCACTTTTAGGGAGGGTTTCGACCTATGGGTTAATTTTGATGTGCTCTTTCCATTAACCACACAGTTGTAGTATTCTGAACGACCTACAGTACCAGCCATTTATGTCTGAACGACCAAATAGAATGCGATGCTTCACTCCTGAATTTGATTTGATTTTCGAGCAATAACAAACATTTTTATGGATAGATTTACGTAGAATCCGAAAATCGAATGAAAAAATTGAATCTTGAAACCTCTCATAAATGCCACATCTTGGAAACATCAAATAGTTATAACAATTTTAATAGAGTTTGATCACAATGATGGCTCGGAAGTAGAACCAAAATCAAACAGGAGAACTTTAGGTCGACTTTCATACTGGAAAACTGTTGATTCAAACGACACAAGGTGATATTTTTGGTGTCTACAACAGGTGGTTATTTCGAATATTAATTGTTAGATGCAAGTGGAAGCACACGATGAGCACTATAAGGTGAATTGGAAGAGACCATCGTTGAGTTAGTTCCTGTCTGCCCGTCCTATCTTGACACCTCCACTCGGTGAGGACTGTATACATTTATTTTGTACAGTTATAAGACTTGTAAGGATATTGTACACACAACCGTGTGTAAAAAATGTGCAGCATCTTTCATTTGAAAAGAGTTCACACAACTTCATCGCGAGTGGATTTAGTTCGTTTGAGAACGAGACGGGAATGTGAGTTTCGAAACAAGTTGAACAAACTGCTCCCGCATCGCCTCGCCAACAAGAAGGAAACGCCGGTTAGGGCTTAACAGAGGGACTATCAACACTCGAGAAGCTCAGGTTTAAGTAAGATTAACTGGCTTTAACAAAGATAAACTAGCTAAGAACACGAGGGCTCCGAGGGTTTCCGCACATATTAAATGATTTCTCCCTTACCCTCTAACATGAAAGGGATGCCTTGATCTGAGGTAATGGGAGATGCTACATAATTACAACGTATCATACACGCGCTCCGTGGCTGATAAATCGATATCTGTGGTAATTCGTAAATTGAAACCATTATCCGGTCACCTCATTTCAGCCGAAGCCAAGAGCTTGTTCTGGATTGTATATAGACAGCGTGAAAATCGTTATTGTCTACTCAGCTGCTCAAGGTATGAACCTAGTTGTAATAAAAATATTAGAAAGTACCAGACTATGCAATTGATGAAGAGAAAGGTCTGGACGGGTCGTAGTGATCTACAGGCCAAATCGTAATTAACTGGCAACTCAGACGGAAGCACAAAGTGTAAACTGCTTAAAAAATAAGTAGAGAGCTGCATTTTTATTGTAATGTGATTTAATTAATTGTAAGTGTTGAAAGAAGTACAACGATTGGTCCAGGTGTGTCAACGTTGGGTAGAGAGTTAGAGGCCCCGTGTAAAATGAAATCACGCAATGTTGAGGAGCGGCAGGAAAGCTGGAGAGTTTGAAGCTTCATTGTTGTAGAAAAATGCCTCATGGCATAGTTAAAAGGTGCAGGTAGTTTCGAAAAGTGGGACCCCGAAGGCCTATTTCAGGCCAGTGAGCTCAATACGAGAGGAGGAACGTCCGGGAGATTTTCCTCAGAACGGCCCAAACGGAAATTGAATGGGCGTCTAGAATAAGGGCTGTTCTCGCAACTACTTCCAGTAGCAGTCGTTTGTTTATTTTTGGTGTTATAGTGTGTTTTGGAGGGTACTCGAGGTACCCAAACCTGACGGGTAACCACGTCCATTGGAAACAGCATGCCGAACCCCGCTTCGTCCAACACCTGCAGAATTTGCAAGTCAGTAAGCCTGCATTCCCCCACGAGGACGAATTCCAGGGACCATCACTGCGTTCGTCCAACACCTGCAGCATCTGCAGGTCAGTAAGCCTGCATCCGCCGACGCCTGGTGGTTTTGGATCATCCCAGACGAGGACGGCGAGGGAAATAGTGGCGGCGTATGTTATTTTTGCAATTTTTCCTAGAGGACGAAGAAACTTGCAAAACTCACTTTTCCCCGAATTTTTTCAGCAGGTTGATAGCATTCGCTCTTCAAGTACTTTTTGCTGACTTTTTACCAACTGACGAAATCCCATCTGGGAGTTGCTGTTGGGGTATTTACATTTTGAAGATGAAGAAACGTGGTTGTTACTTGAGATGTTCTCCATTCAATTCAATTCTATTTTTATTCAAGAAAACAGTACACAATACATATAACAAACGGCTTTTACAATCTAAGCACATAATGATAATCCAAAAATCAAGGTGGATTTCTGAGCCTAAGGTCCTGTGACCCGTCCATGATCGTCTCTTCCCTGCTCTATAGAAATTAGTACCAATTATACACCTGAAAAGCTTCATCTGCTCTAATCTGATAACGGAATGATATATCGCAATTCTGACTTCACCGTCGAGTAACTTCACGCTGACCTTTTAGCGTTGAAAAATCTATAAACTGGGGTGTTACTCGACAGAAATGGAGACAAAAATTGAGACATTTTACATAACACCAGTTATTTTTCCGACAATTCGCTCTTTTGGCGCATGACTGTGGATTTTTCTTTTTTTGGTGCGGATAGACAATTGACGTAGGACATGCACGAAACTATGACTATAATATATTATGCTAAATATGACTATAATATATTATTCTCAACGATGACTATAACGTATTATGCTTAAATGTTCAACACGTCTAGAACTCGCCAGTCGTCCAGGTGTACAAGAAGGTCAAGGGCACTCCTTAATCACGAGGGTCGTGAAAAGGGACCAGAACCCCATTGTTAGCCGTTGACCTCGATAATGGTAGGGACCGGTGTGGCCGAAAAGGGCCAGTCCCGTCCCTTCGGATTAGAATAATTTGAACAGTAAGGGACAGCTATAGGGACGGTCCCACGAGAATTTTCTCCAGTACCCTGTGAATTATGGGAATCTGATGGAGATGAGGATTTTGAGACAGAAATACATAGTTTGTGTCAAATAACTCCTACAACTGCAACAATATCTGCCATAACCTTCTACCATACAATCATTTTTATACCAAGGTTGTAAACTTCAACGTTCCTGAACTTAGACGCATTTTCGATAGGAACTCAAAAATTTGAATGTTTTAAACTCCTATATATAGGAGTTTAAAACATTCAAATTTTTGAGTTTATTTATCAACTGAGTTTATGTTTATTTATCAATTGAGTTGTTTATCAACACAAATTTATAAGATGGACATATATGTCCATCTTATAAATTTGTGTTGATAAACAACGAAAGTATTTAGGAGTCGGATAGATCATGATGTGACTTGGCGCCCTCGTATACACTACTGCTGTAATAAAATTGAACAGTTCGCATACATTTTTTACAATCTAAGGAAAATGCTGCCGAAAAATAAGCTGAAACTTGTTCACTTCAAAACGGAATTTCGGTCTGGGGCGATACCTACAGCTCACATATCAATTCCTCGCAGGAGCCCAACGCAGAAGGAACTCGATCTTGCAAAGGTCTTTCAGTACTCGCCAGCGATATGTGAAGGTTTCGCTCTCATTTTACCATAAACACCCACTCGTGATAAGCAGCTCAAGGATACCGCACTGACAAACTCGTTTTGTGACAGATGGCAACATTGTTTCCCGCTAGACCACAATTAGGCCACACAGCACAACATTTAGGCTGACTTAGGCTTCTGAACACTTAGGCTTCGATGGGAATTTAAATGGGGACGCGAAACGGTCAAAAAACTATTTGAGAACCAATTGTGCAAAAAGGTTTGGAAAATATTGATAATATTGATAACTTAATAGAGGACGTGTAGTTCTATTCAGAAAACGAGTTAGTTCAAAAGTACGTATTCATTATATCGGATGGACTTGAAGGAATTTAACGGGTCGATGATCGACGACACGGGCAAAGCCTAATGTCGAACAGCATGCGATGGGAATTAAGAGGCTAATTTCTCAACGGTGTATTCACCTACTCTACATAGAAGTATTCTATGCGATTCTAATCAGAAAATCGAAAAAACTCAACTTTAAAGCAAACAGACCTATCAATTTTGGATGAAGAGGCTTTTAGACAAGACCAATAATTATTATTCGACTCGAAGAAGACGAAAACATGTTTATTTCTAATCGAGTTGAACTAGACATTTGGAATGAAAAGGCTCTTGGACAAAACTAATATTCTACTCAAAAAAACGCGAAAAAAGAAAAAAAAATTATTCGATTCAAAAACGACAAAAAGAAAAAAAAAATGTACGTCTACGCGATTTAGAATAGGGAATGACAGTGATTTTAAAAAGAAATTTCATGAGGAGAACTCACCTTCAGAATAATTAAGACAGTGGTAAAAAATTGTTTAAGGAAGTACTTATTTTTCTGGAGAGGTTTGAAGTCGTATTGAGCGGGAAGACTGAAAATAATATATCCCCATAAAATTTGGGATGATTCCTGTTCAAATTTCCTTAGAGTTTACGAATCTCTGAATTGAATAATGTGAATCGAGAGGTTTTAAGCCACAACATCATACGTAATCCTCAATTTCGTGTATGAAAGCATTTGACAATTCGAACAAAGCCTAATGAGAAGTTGAAATCAAGGAGGAGCGAATTTGTCTTGAAATGATGAATATATTCATTATATATAATGATGTGCGTAATTAGGTACGTTACCAAATCATTTGTATCGAATCGTAGGTGATCATTAGTAGCTACATACCTGAAACAAAAATTAATAAGATCGTTATAGAAATTATACACCTTTTTAGAGGGTTCATGCACAAACATCATTAAGTATATTCACAAACAAAATAGTACTCGTAACGTTAAATTCGCCAGAAACAAGTGAACAGCATTTGGATTGCCAATGCCGTATTGTTAATTTTTTTCACTTTCATGTACTTAACATGTCAATTTGAAGTGATCAATAAACTTCTTTTTTTCTTCTTCTTCTTCTTCTTAGCTTGTTTTTACATGATTCATGAGAATATTGTTTGTTTAGCAGCCATTCACAGAACTACCTACACGACACTGCAAACACACACTTCAGGATGAGTGAAACTCACCTCTAAATAAATTCTAGAATGGAGCAGTTGTATGTTGAGTGAACCAATTCCGGTAGATGTATTAACTTTCGTCCAGCTCTAAGATTAAAATTCGTTAGATGGTCGCTTCGTGGACCACAGGTTGAGCATCACTGCTTTAAGGAACTCACAAAGATACTGTACACAGTGCAGTGATACTCGTATAAGTGATACAAAACACACTGTGGAAACTCCAGGGGTTTGTTGAAGCTACTTCCATTCGATGAAGACTTTTTTTGCTCGCCGTTTTCGTTGCTCTCAATTTTCATATATTTCCGTCTCGTCCATCAGAAGCAGCCCCGAAGGAAAGCCACGACCCCGCAATAAAACCCACGAGTCCTTTTTCCAGTGGCTATTTCGAACTTGTTTGGCAGTAAACGTCTTTTCATCGGGTTTACGATCGGGTTCAACCCAATGATAAGCACATAACGTATACCATAACAATTTTGAGCAGCGCGGCCTCGTAAAAAAAAAAAACCAGAAAAAACACCTAATGGAATACAAAGTTAAACTCAAGGGTTCGGCGAGAACGGGGGACACTTTTGTTATACAACTTCGTTAATGAACGTTTTGCCGTTGGGAATGGGTCATCCCGATTTATTGGCAATTCCGGTTTTTATTATTTTTTGAGAGGCCAACGGAGGACCACTTGGATTCCGAAGAAGACAGAATTGTTAGCTTTGTAGTCGTCAAGCATAATTTCAAAATAAAGTAAAATCAAAATCAAATCAATATTGAAATTTTGTTATATTGCGTAATGCAACACTGCGTTGAGTGTGACACAGAACAGTACAGTTGTACGTTCCCAATTCCATAAACCTCTCTTCAATAATATTTTCTTGTTTCGATTTAAGACTCAAATTTCCTCTTGGGTAAAGGAAATAAAAATAAAGAGGATAAACAGTTGGAACGCTGAGGAATTTTAACGGTTTTTCGAGGGTAAAAATATTGCCCCAACAGAAAACAAGATTATTTGAAAAAATCGTCTATTTCCACTGAAATATGAGTAAGTACCTACACTGTTAGGCCGGTTTCGGTGATTTAACCAATTGTCAGTAACAAAATACTATTTCGACAATACAATACTATGTTTTGTTACTGACGATGGTTTATCACCGAAACCGGTCTAACAGTAACAGCGTACCTACTCATATTTCAGTAGAAATAGACAATTTTTCAAATACTCTCGTTTTCTGTCACTAAACGTTTTCGAAAATCTTTCAAATTGACAAACTTGCTATTTCGAGGTCAGAATTCACCTTTAAAATGTTAGTACATTGTAGGGAATTTAACACTCTTTCCAAATTGTGATCACTTTTTATTGTTGGAAGTCAATAAAACGGCTTGTAGACGTTTAATGATGGAAGGTTCGATCATGAGGTAAAGAAACTTTAATAGGTACTCTTGAAGTGAAGGGTTTCAAAGGAAATTTCTAGGGGACATTTTTTTGTTTGTTGAAAGTTACACGTAGAATCGCTTCTTTAGCGACCCCGCCCTCCAATACCTGTTTTAAATTGGATACCCTGCATAGGTTCGAAGCTAATATTACATACGAGTGGATCTAAGAGTCACTCCAGAAAGTGGACTCTCAGCTGTGTCCGAGATTCGTTCATTCGGTTGAGCAAGTGTCTGTTTTCATATTGCTCAATCAGGCAATCGGGGGCAGCAGCTCAGCGCCTTCAATTGAGGACGCGACCTTTGCGAATTCGCGCTTACCGAGGCATTTTCCGCCTTTTAGCACCGTCGCGGGTTCTCTCTCTATTTTTTCTCTTTGTACAAGTTGTGTAAACCTGTGTACAAGGTTTCGACGTACAGAAAAAAAACGCTAGTGCAAGTTGGATCCGAGACGCCTCGCTTTCCTTCGGTGAGGACAGCAAACATTTGGTTTTCGTGACTTGAAAATAGGACACACAAAATTCACGGTGATTTGGTGAATTCTGTTGAATAAAGTGTGGTCGGTGTCAATGGATGGTGTAGGATTGAAAGGAAGAAGAAATAATACTTCACACACGAACTAAGATGTTTTAATCATATATTAGTCAATCCATGAAATTTGTACACATTTCCACAAGAAGTCACAACTGTAGCTATTTTTGCAGATGACACGGCAATCTGTTGATGGAGATTCAGAAACTGCAGGAGTCTACTAATGGGATGGTCTAAGATGTGGAGGATGAATTGAATGAATCAAAATCAGTACACATCCACTCCTTGTACAGAAGTATCAGACTTAGATGAAGAGATCAATCCAAATGAAATACCGGACTCTTGACTCCAAACTAGGAAGGAAGAAGCAAGAACTGAGGATCAAGTTCGGAAGCACGTATTGGCTGATGGGAAGGAATCCGATCTTTCACTTCACAACAAACTGCTTACCTATATACTCGTACAAGCAGGTTCTTGGCCCACACTTGACATACAGGATCCAATTCTGGGGCTGTGCCAAGAAGTATAATATTTAAACAATTCAGATCATTCAAAATAAAATACTGAGAAGAATAGAAGGCACCCCGTGGTATACGCAAAATGGTGGTGTAGACTGAGATGTGAGTGTAGTGTCAGTCAACGAAACAATTGCCAAGTACCTACGCATGGAAGTGATTTTGGCACATCAGTGACTTTGGGACGAAATGACCTGTTTGTAATCATCGAAAGAAAATCTGTAAGCTCCAGACTCCTGAGCTACAAGCGATCTCAGTTTCAAACTTGTGTTCTCTTCGCGAATCTCCGATCGCGACGGAACGGAATCGTTCTGGTATAGGCCTATTAGGAGATGCCCTTGAGTCGAGTGTCTTACACAACGCCGAACAACTACCACTTGAAATCATTAAGATTTTACGATGTCGGCAATCCGAGACGAAGACGGAGTTGATTAATCTTGACGACTCGGATTTCAATATTTTGGTTCAGAAGATCGTTTGTTTTATTGGTAGCTCGAAGAAATACCATTCGTCGCCCTCCTCATCCTTTTGCCTGCAGCCATGAACCGTAAACTTAGTGAGTTTTGAGGGGTGCGACCCCTCACCGCTACTTTTCTCATCAAGTGTTCCCCTTCAAATATGGAGACAAATTTTTGCCTTCGATGCCAAGAGTCATTCCCGGAGTCAGAGATAAGTTTTCTTAGGGTTTTCTACAAGAGATAAGTTTTCTACAAGGGTATTGTAGACTATGCCTAGGCCAAGTATAAAAGTAGCTGTGTTTCATGCAATATATTACAATATTGCCGAATTCTATCATGTATAGTACGCAATGCCCGGAGACATACTTTGCCGGTGACATGACGTACACTGATATTCCAAATATGCAAGCCTTGACTCAACGGTGGAGCCACCAAAACTTCCAATATCAATAAAAAATACCGATCCTTGTTTTTTTTTCTTAGCCCAGTTTATATACTTTACGCCACTAGGTGTTACAATAATTCCACTATTATAGTATAATACTGCATGAATTTCTATGTTTAGTTTTGAAAATTCGTTTCTAAATGGATTTTTGGTGCCACGCTCAGCTCGTGTATATGACTTGCCGAGAGCTGAAATTGGGAGTTCGCTCATGTGCCATCTGATTGGAGACTAGACTCGTCCAAGGCAAGTTAGAAAGGAGTGCTCCTCCATAATGGGAATAGATTCGCATCAGTTCTATTGCTCATTCTGTCCAGATGAAAGAGACCTATGGAAATGTGAAAACCCTCTTAGAAACCACCGGGTACATTCACCAGTGGCTGGCCTGTGGCGATTTCAACATCATCGGCTTACTGCTAGCTAGCAGGGCTTCAGGGTGGATTCACCAAATTCTCTGGATTTTCGTGTGAATTGGACAGTCGAGCTCGTGGTAAGCACTGGACTGCAAACCATGGCCCATTAAAACCAGGCTCCAATACAGTTATCCGTTGATGAACCCCAAGAACGACCGGGTTTTTCGGAAATAACCATACAGACTTACTGAAACACTTTCAGGATCTTGGGTGTCTCATGAGCGTAAAACTTCACTTCCTTCGGTCACATTTAGGGTAGTTTCTTGAAAATGTGGAGGATTTCAGTGAAAAAATGGGCGAGGGTTTCCACCAGGGTATTTAATTGAAGAAACAACGGTATCAAATTGACGGAAGATGGAATGCACCAATGATTGCATACCTACTACTTCTGGAGTCTGAAAAGAAAACTCGACATGTAGACGTCCTAAGATGAGGAAATTCCAGATTACCTAGTATAATTGCTATTCACATTTAAACGTGGGACTTATAAAATCATGCAAATATAAATAATACACATCCCAGTTCAAATCTAAGTTGCGACTGACATTTTTTGATCAAATTCGCCTACGTCCGCCTGAACTTTTACTCAATTATTCGAGAGGGGTTTGTGATGGAGAAAATCTGATTGAAGATTTGAATTCTGCACTAAACAATACGTTCGAAACACTAGTCAGCTTTCAGACACCGGTCAAAATAAGAGTCGAATTCCTTTAGCAGAGGATCAAACGACAAAAAACCCCTGAGCCCCGAAATTTACCAAAATACGACTCACAGGTGGTTTTGACGATTCGTTCATCGTTTCAACTCATTTTCAAACTGTTGTTTTTGATCCGAAGCCATTGAAAACTTGCCGCTCAATACATAAAGACTCTTTTTAAAAGTCTGCATCAAACAAATCAAGAGTGACCCACGTGAGAGGGCGATCCCGATTCGCACCAAGCCGTCCGGAGCGTTCCGACTTCATCCTCACAACACCAATTAACTTTCATGAAAATTAAAATAACGTTTCGTTGAAAGTTTGATTGAACCGGACGTAGAATAGAGATGAGGGCAACAAACGAGGGATTTAGTCGTAACTCATTTGGTTTAATCGTGCGCCGTCCCACTCACTTGGCTGACTTCTTTCCTCAGGGCCCGGTGGGAAACCATCCAAGTATTCTACCAGTGTAAACGTGATTTGTAGGTTATAATACAATCCTTATCACGTATTACGTGTATGCTTGAATCGCTGAGTGTAGAAACGGGACAAGTCCCCAAAACCGAATTTTCCAGGAGACGCAAAAAACTTCCTACACACAGGAAGAATGACTTTAAAACTTTGGTAAATTTCCCACACGATGTAAACTCCCGAGGGATATTTTACATCCAGTCGTTACTAAGGTTACCAGTCGTTACCAAGTCGTTATCAGGAATGACCGTGGCAGTCACTTTTGAGCGATGGACGTGTCCTTTTCTTACACTCAATCACGGAAATTGCAACAACACCATTGTAAGTTGTGGGCTCTATTTCACTAATTACGATCAGATTGAAAAGAAATCAAGAACATAATGACTCAGATTGTGCCGTGGAATCATTTTTATTGACCAAAGAATATTAAAACAGAATTTAGACAATTTTTTTCACGTGAGTGAACCCTGGCATAAGAAAGTTTCATTCGGTAAAGTTCATCGGTTGAGTGAAAAAGGGAAGTGACGCCCTGGACTCTTATAGTCCAGTCGGTAGAGAAATGTATCTTGCAAAAGGTGGTGTAAAAGATTTTATTGATTTAATCGGTCTGTGTGGGTCCCAATAACATGAACTCAGAGTTTGCCAAAAAACCTCGAAATTTTTGGACTTTTTTTTGGATTTTGGCTTATAACTCCAAAACTGTCACTCTTACGCAAAACGTCACTATATACAAAACTAAAGTTGATGAAATTCCTCGTCGATTAAAAAAAGAAAGTCCGAAATCTGCCGAATAGGAAATGTTTTACGATCGATCAAAAAAAGGGGATTTTTTCCAATTTTTGCAAAAATGGACACTACTTGATTTTCAATGTGCTGTACTGCTACAACATCAAACCCAATCGCCAACACCTCGACCTAAAATTTGTAGAGCATCAACGTTTGGCGTAAGAGTGACAGTTTTGCAGTTATAAGCCAAAAACCGAAAAAGAAGTCCGAAAATTTCGAGGTTTTTCGGCTACGAAAGGTTTTGCTATTACACTCAACGCCGATTTTGTTCATGAATTTCTACCGCTAAAGTTTACGGGACTTTTCTCTTTTTCACACTAAAGGTGTAATGTCACGAGAAGAACAGTACTTCACAGTGACTTAGGTACTTCTTGGTCTCTCATTTTCAAAAAAATTCAAGCCCCAATATCACTTGGAAAATACAGACCACACTTTGACTTTTTCACTGTGCATTGGGCTATTGGTGAATTTCTCTTGGGTCACCCAATGCCGGATACTTCTGTTTATGGGGATAACTGAGGTCTTGGGTTACGTGGATAAACTCTCTCGAAGATATCTCAAAATCGCCTGTATAACTATCGACGTATTTTTCTGGTATTTTCAATTCTGACCGAGGAATTTCTTCCCTCCAAGAACTGTCGGCCCTCTGAAGTTGACTGCATCCCCTCTTTGTCTCGACATATTTATTTCTTTTTTATTATTGCCACGACCTCCCTCGCCCTTCTGTTCGAACCCCCTTTTCTGCCCTTTGTAATTGGATTACCAGCGAAAGGGTCCCCCTCGACTACTAACTCGCCTTTCGCTCGGTCCCTAAAGGAGGTTTTCATAAAGAGGATTTATTGGTCTAATTACTAGCGTTCACTCCCGCGATTGTTAATTGTCGGTGAAAACGGTTATTACTCCCGTTTCCATTTGAATGGAAATCATCGTTCGGGGAGGATTCGATTAATTCGTGTAACCCACGTATGCCAATTTCCTTTTCCGAACTTCATACACAGAACTTCAAATCACACTGGTAACTCGAATAAGGTTTTTATGGTGGTTGAATTCAGTGAATACATAAAGCCCTGAGGATGCCAACAACCGTCGTGGCACGTGAGGGAAATACTCACTTCCTGTGCTATGAGGTTTGAACGAAGTTCTATGAAGTTCTTCTTGGTCACTTGGTATTTTGCGCAAGCCCCATTCCTGAACCCTTCATTCTCCTACTCTCGAGATGATTCTATTTAGGATGATCTCGACACACTCCAGTGAATGTACTCGTATTTCGATCATATAAGTAGTCGAGTTTTTCCGAAACTTCTATAGATACATCTCTTAATAGTAGGGGAAAAAAGACAGTACAGCGACACAAGCCACTAAAAGGGCTCAATTTTGGTAGATTTTAGAGAAAAGCCCTCCTTTAGGACCTGCTGCACTCTTAATATTAATCTAACTTTAGAAGGTGGAGCACTGCAGTAACTTCAATCGACGAGTAGTTACTTGCTAATTGCATGTAAGCCCTGAGGCCACCAGAGACCTCATGGTACAGTAAATAAACTGTATGTATAGGTATTCAGTGTTTAATATTGGACTGTGTAAGCCGAACTTGAGTATGTTGGCAGCGTAACTTCATAATTACAACTGGGGAAGATCGAAACAATATTTTCCAACTGTTCCAGCCGTTCGCTCCGAAAACCACCGTCCGTGTCTTTCTAGGCTTTCATTCGACATTTAACTTGAGGATAAGTTAATTAGCTTTGTACAAAAATTTAATAACTGGTTCATCTTCATACTACTCATATATTTTACCCGGGTGAAACTAAGAAATATACTGATTTGTCAAGTAAACAGAATCAACCTTTAATACTGATTCATCTCTCAATGCAATTTTGAAGAACAAAGTTTATTTTTATTAACAATCAACAGGTTCATTAAAGCCTTCTTTCAATTGAAAATATTGTCAATACGTTTGAGAAAATTTATTACGCTCTGAATTTGAAATAAAAAGTTCTGAAATTGTTTTGGAAAATTCTGAATAGTTTAGGAAATTCTCAATTTGGTTTGGGCAATTCTTAATTTGGTTTGGAAAATACTGAAATTGGTATGGAAAATTCTGAAATCTGAATCTTTCTTGTAAATCCTATCTATATATAATGTAACATATATGGGGTTTTTCTTTTTCAAATCAGCCACCCCCTCAAGCCATTTAAATTTTGGGTGAAAAACGTTTTTGGGCACACCAAAAAACTGGTCAGAAAGTTTTGATGCCGTTTGGCCTTTTTGAAAGAAAAAAAATTCTAACCTCAAAAAACTAATTGAAGTAAGGTAGCTCGCAAAAAAGGAAAAAAAAAAACATTTTTCAGTCAAAAATTATTGAGAAAAAAAATTAATTTCTGAAAAGTTTTGACCAAATTACTCGGAAAAAGTATTTTTGGGGTCACTGAACAAGAACGAATGTTGGGAGTCCGGATATGTGATGTTCACACTGAATGCAAATTCCAAATTCAAGATGTCTCATCCAAGAAGGAGAACGTTAATTTCAAATTCAAGGTGGCGTATCCAACATGGCGAACAGTGTTTGACATACTGTTAATCTATTTCTACGAAGTTCTGTTCGTGGGGTTTTTCGGCTTGCTGGTTACCATTCTGAATTCGATTTCCAAATTCAAGGTGTCTGGTCCAACATGGTGCACCTCAATTTTAAATTCAAGATGGCGAATCTAACATGGCAGACAGTATTTTTCTTTAGTCTCTGATGAAGTTCAAATCTGCACAAAAAAATCTGTCTTCTTCGAAAGGCTAAGTTCGTAGATGGGTTGAATCAGGCCATTAGGGGGGGGGGGGGATTACCCATAGATTCCCAATTCTTTTTTCGCTGAACACCATGATGAAGTTGCGATATCTTATTCCGTTATTCCGTTCTCAAATTGGAAAATCTATAAACTATTAAATGCAGAAAAAATTGTTATAAAAGAAGCAAAATGGAGACATTTTTCGTTATTGTTGTTTCATTTCTTCGAAAATTCGCTTTTATCGCAATGCTGAAGGATTTTTTTAATCCTTTAGGTGGATTTCCATTATTTCCATAATTTCGCAGCTGTATGAACCTCGTCATTGTTCTTTGTACTTCCAACTACAGCTGCCCCTCGATATGGTCGTTTGCAATTTTAATTGTCCATATTGCAATACGAACGAGTAGTTTCGTTTCACGGAGCATCCGAGCATCAGGTGAATCCTGTGGGTTGAGGTCTCGCAGTTGTGTTGGGTCGTGAACCCCCTCAGCACCATCAGGTTGAGTTCTTTAGCCCCGGAGGTGTCTAGAAGCCTCAGTCCAAGGTCGTACCCGTCTCGTGGTGGGAGAGGGACGCTACGATGGAGGGAGGGACACAAAAAAATATAGATTTGAAAGAAACTCCGAGAAGGGGAACCTAAAAGGGACACCAAAAAAAATCTCCTGTCGGGGGTTCGAACTTGAAACCGGTTAGAGGTGAATTCTTTGTGAAAATATTAGACATAAAAAGAAAAACGCTCTTTGTAGGTCATCATAACGTACCAGGAGCGAATCAATGGACAAAAAATACTCGAGGATTCATTCACCGTGAATCACATGTTGAGCCAACCATCAGTATTGTACTAGTGCAAACGTAATACTTGATAAGGTCTGTATTATACTCGTAGAAAAGGGACGAGTCCATAATTATATTATAGTTACAGGACTCACAAGGGTACTGCAAACAGAACTGTGATGTAGACAGAAATGAAGCCCTGTGGAAAAACTAGCTGCATTTTGGTTTATTTGTATGATGCAGCTCAAGATGCCGTGTGGACCCAGACATATTTCAACATGAATAATGCTTTTGCGGTGGCCTACCAGAGTTGAAAAGCGTAACGAAGTTTAAGTCACGAAATTATGTCACGAAGATTTTTAATGATTTTCACGTACAACCGAGCCGTTTCTAGGGAAATGAAACTTCTTTAGTTTTCAACGGACAAAAATCGTTCTCCATTCGTTGGAAAGCCTTTAATTTATGCATAAATTATATACTGCCAAAACCGCTGTAAATATCGAAGAAGCTGAGATACAGCCCTGAGTAAATAAAACTGTAAACAACATTCGGAATGTGCCCTACATGGCCCACATTTTACTACTTGCATCAAACATTGATCGCATCCAGTGTTTGATTATTGAATATTATGAAAAACTCGGCGCTTCGCTGATTAAGAATTACCAACGTTACCTGATAAGGAAAAGGGGAAACGGGACGCAAAAACATTATTCATGTTTTGCATAGCAAATACCTCGTTCTATACAAAGTATAGAAGAGAAAAGATCCGGGGGGTCCAGGGGGGCTTGCTCCCCTGGCGAGGCGCGAAGCGCCGAGTTTTTCAGACGGTTTTTACTCGGATCGCCTCCAGAATGAAGTTGTATCAAAAGCGTTTTCATAACATGAAAATGTTAATAAAAAATTAAAAAATTGATATTAAGCAGTAACATCACAGATAACCTCATACCTAACCTATGATAACCTCAGTTTCATTATTTTTTTCTCTTTTTTTTCGGTGAATATAATATAGCACCGTCCAGCATAGAAATTAGCTTCATTTGTTAGCATCGTTCAGAATAGAAATTAGCTGTAGGAGTTACTCAGCTGATCCGGGGCCTGGGTAGGGTTAAGTTAAAGTACGAGTATAAGGAGGCTACATTCCAAATTACAGCTTCATACAGTGAATAACCTAGACATTAGCTTTAGGATCCTCTCAGCTGATCCTGGGGATATGCTGCTTAAAGTGTAAGTCCTAAGGAGGCTACATTCCAAATTCTAAGTCTCTGGTATACCAGCACGGGAATTGGCGTCGGGTGAGAGGATGGCACCAGCGTAACATACGCTCGGTTTTTGCCAATTACGTGAAGGCTAAAACATGTTCCACGTGAAAACACTCGGTTTAATGGACATTTTCCGAAGCGGAATCCACGGAGGAGGTTTTGGTTGAAATCCAAACCGAGGAAAGAGAAGACAAACAAAGGAGGAAATGCTTATTTGCCAAAAGCGGGGAAGCCTAATTAGGCGAACCATTACCAGCTAACAGCTCGCGGCGGCCTCCCTAAGCTGCACCGCTTTTGTTCGGGCTTATTCTTCCTCCCGAGTTTTCATTTTCTTTTCCCCAGCGGGGAAAAATATTTCGGAATCTGACGTTGCGGAGAGCCGGAGAAACGAATTTACAAAAGGGGGAACGAAATGAAGAAAAGGTCGGAAGATTGAATTAAAAGGGGCGCGGAGGAGGTGGATGTGGTAGTGGAATGTTCCGGGGGTCCGGGTAATTAATGTCCGGGCGTAAGCGTTCTCGGTAGATTTTCGAGGATACCCTCGAGGGATCACTTAGACTGAGTCAGAAGATTCCGAGGAAGTCAATCAATCCCAGACTTGATGGAGTCTCTCTATCCCACGAAACGTTAATTAAAAATAGTTCAGCAAATTGTAAAACTCTTCTTTCTTTAAATCGCAAATAGCCTTGTAAATATTCGGAAGATATCAAATTAATTAAGGTCGTAAAACCTTCGTCGATAAACATCCATTTTATGGCATAGTAGAGCCAACCGTAGATTCTATAACGTTGAATAGGTCAAATTTGAGTCTCTATCCATAAAAAATCAGAGCAAACGGTCACAGATGGTGCTTGTGTTTAGGAAAATATCTGGTTTTAATTTTAGTTTTTATGGTTCAAAGGCGTGGAAAGTATTATTAAATATTAGTGGGTGTATGGTTGTTTACTGAGTAAAAAATTTGCTCATTATTTGCTGCAATCGGGAACCCATTTATGACATAATTGCGCTTCGCCTCGGTCCCGTTCGTACAGTGCTGCATTCGATGTCTACTCGCCTCGCGACGCTATCAAGTAGCTCCTAATCGCAGTCCCAGATATTACTGCCACTCGTTTTTAACGTTTTTTTCCCCCCTATCAAATTCCATTACCTGTAACTCCACTCTCGATTGAATCTGAGGGCCCTCCTGTGTTACTTACGACGTCGCCGAAGTTGATTATCCGCTTCGAAACTTGTCGGAGAAGTTCGTCACGAAGTTGGTCCAGGAGGGCTGGCGGTAAAACACTCGAAACAACGTTTCCGCCGCAACTTGTGAAGGAAAACCTTCAACTTTGTTGGTTCCACACGTAAACACTCGTTTGCACAGAGTAGGTTACAGATAATTTCACGCTCCGCTTATGTTTCGTTAACTCTGTTGAAATGAAGGCTCATTGGCTCATTTACAATCTGATGCCTTAACGTAAACATCAACTCTGATCAATATACTGTTGAAACTATATCGAAATATGTGGCTATGGTAACGGCCTCATAGTTCCTCTCTGAAGTTCACCGTACGAATATGTTGTGCCTTGTACCAGACACTAAAAGTGTAAAAACGAAAGATGAAAGGCGGAGTTTTTCTTTTTTTCAAGGATTGCATTGTGCACTTCCAATTAAAAGTTTCAGGGGGGAAAATCTGAATACACGACCCTGAAATTATTTTTAAACCATAAGCGTGCAAAAATCGTTTATATAGGAGTTTTCAACCAATTTTGATTCATCATTTTCGATCAAAAAACCTCTGAAATCGACCACGAAAAAATATTTTTTGGCACCCTCTTCTACGTCATAATTGGTGAGTTTACGTTTCAAATATGTAGACTTCAAAAATCGAATTTAAAAACAAACAATCAAAATCCATGTGAATCAACGTTAGAACTTTGGGTCGATTTGTATGTTGAGGATCAGCTGATCTCGTTCTGGGGAAGAAAGTAATTTCTAATATTTGTACGTTGGTACTTCTTGATGAAAATTATTGCCGATAAATATGACAAACTGAGAATTTATAATCGGAAATAAATTATGAATAATTCATCATCTATCTCATTCTTAATTCATTATATTATAATAAACTATAAAAAGGTCACTCTGGAATTTTTATTTAGAGCATTAAATAGACCGTTACTGAGCTACAAACTGACAACCCCGCGTAATTTCGTCATTACTTAGATACTGAGTAACGTCGCCATCCACGTTTGCAGGGTAGGAAATACTGTACCGTTTTTCGGCAAGTCACATGGCCAATCTTTACACTCGTTACACGAAACGATGACGTAACAATTTATGATTGAAAATTGGCACAAGGGCATTCAGAACCACTGGACACTACAGCAGAGATGTAATATTCATAACACATGGCCCCACGCGGTCATAGTGGTACGTGAATAGCTTGTGATCTAAATAGACGTCAGAGTGGGAATGAACCAAGAGAATGAGGTGAGGCTTTGATTGTCAACGGTACGTAAGTTTGAATTGAGTTGGAGACGTTGACTTCCTCATTAGTTCGAATCAATTGGTGAAAATCAACTGAGATTAGATACGAGAAGCTACTGAATAGTTCAACGAACTGGAAGGGCGGAAGTTTTTATTTACATACGCAGGGATACATAGGGCCTTAAGGCCCTCTCTTACCGTAACACATTATTACATTGATTATTCCTCGATATGTCTTCTTTTTTACAATAATTCTCTAAGTACAATCAAACGAAAATCTTGATTGACTGTAGAGGAGAGAATTAAAAAAAAAAAAAAAAAAATACTCGACATTTCGAAGGTGAAAAGTAAATTATTCACAAATGAACGTGTTTTATAAAAAATTTCACTTTTCGTACAGCGTGTCTGCGCCAAACTAAATGGAGCATTGTATTCATACGCTCGCAATACTACGCTCTGGCTATTGTCTACTAGTAGGACGTAGCCTTCATCGAGTCGTTGTTGCCTTATAGTACAGCAATAGGACGACCAGGACGAAAGACCGTATGTAAAATATTGTAATTTTCTATAAATCACAGCTGCGTTGAAGGATTTATAACCAGCAACCCGCACATTCGTGATCAAGTTTCCACATTACATAAGCGAATCTTCACAGTGAAATCTTATGTCGCACCAGCAGATGGAAACCGACGTTGAGTTATTTCCCACGATTGTCAATCGTGTTCTTCGACAAAACAACGTCTCAATCAATGAGGGCCACGTTTTTGTGGTGTTATTGAGACTTGGGTTTCCTAATTGAAATAATACTCGGTCAAATTGAATGGTTCGTCAATCTCTCACAGGCGGAGTAACGATTGAATTGTGTGATGGCTGCTGTGTCCCTGTTCTCGATCGTTTTGTTCGACCGCTCAGGGGATATACGGTTCTGTGGAAGCACATACCCGATGTGTCCGTTTGGGTGGGCATATTGCCCAACCTCCCTTGAACAGGGCACACAGCAGCCATACATTACAATGATGTTGAGGGATGTCGAGGGTCGGTTCATTTGACCGACCCTCGACATCCCTCAACATCATTCTTACTGACGGTCAACAAATCACACACACATACATTACAATATTTTGTAATGTATTATTGGTAAGTAAAGATACGTATCGACTCCTGTACTGATTGCAGAATAACACCTACAATCGAGTTGTATTTGGAAAATCAATTTCGTTGTCAATTGGTTGTTCAAAACAATGAGGGACTGTGGTTTTGTCGATATCCAACATCAATTCAAAGTCGGTATTCAACTTTCAACAACTAGGTACTAGTGCAAGTCTTCCGTACACCTGTTACAGCCCAATTATGGTAATATGTTCATTCCAAACAGGATAATGGGACTCACTCCACGTTATTTACTATCGGAGATCTACAACCGGTTTCTGCCAACGAACCAACAACTTAAGTGCACTTGTGAAGAATTTGAGCTTCGACTGGCAATTGATCTGTTCGCTCGAGACTCGTTGTCCATTTATTGTCCTGAATGGAAACTATCGAGAACACCGGTGTAGGAGAAATTACCAAATATGGACCGAGGGAAAAGAAAACGAGGAAATCTAATGCAACACTTTGTATGCGAAGGGAGCCAAGTCCCGTCGGCGTAGAAGGGGCGATGGAAGATTTTTTTTTGCTCAGACCGTTCGAACCGGGTTATTACGAAAAGGGTCGGAACAGAGTAGTTTTTGCTGTGAGGAAACTAATATTATCGAATTTAGTCTGGCAGAAAGGAAAGTTGCCTTATGGAAATCCGACGAAGGCGTTGACAGTTGGTTGGGAAACGAGTGAATCGATGGGTTGTTTAAAACGAGCAACGCCTACGAAGCTTATGGCGGAGAAATAGCTACAAGGCAACTTATTGCTGAAATGGAAAGGTCTGGGTGTAACGATCGAGCTACGCCTTGGAGACAAGAACCACGTTGATATCTCAGCGTTGTCCCTCGATGGGTCAAAGGTGTTTTCCGTTCAGCGCTTAGTATCGTCAGTGAGGAGAATACTTTCAACGCAATCTTCCAGTCATGCAACGAATTTTTCGGGCGAAACTTCACAAAATGGACCTTCAGACGAGACGTTCAGGTGCGAAGAAAACGAACCGCCAGACTTTCAGGGTGTGGCCGCCTCAACGCACAGAAACGCAGGAAACGTGAGGAGTTTTCTTACGTTCTTAGAGTTTGGTTTGTTTCCGGCTTTTCTGTATCGGAAACGGATGGAAAGTAAAAGTAAATGGCAAGTAAAATGCCACACCGCAGTACACATAGCGACAACGACACGTACATTCTTTGCACACCAGAGCGATGTCAGGCCAGAAATCCTGATTAAGTTCGGGAAACTCACGATCAGATAAAAACCAAACAGTGGAATTGAAATCAAACACTCTCCAACTGAATACCGCCTCTCAGCGGGGAATATCGAACAGCTCCAAAACAGAATAGTATATCCAGCTGTAAGTCTACCTCTGAATCCATTATGACATCACTAGACGACTTATCTTCGTAAAAACCTAGCGCTTCTGTCTACTGTCAGTTGATACAGTGGGAAAACCTCAATCCCTGGGTGTTTGATTACGTTGAAAAACTACAATTCAAAATTAAAGTGAGAGTATTGAGAGTAGTAGAATTGCAAACATAGTCCCCAGCTACACAATGAATATGCTTCCATGGACTCTCAATAATTGAGAGAAATCCGGTCTTTAATTATATGTTAATGTTATACGTTAATAATCAACGTATTCCAATGTCATATAATTAAAGACCGGATTTCTATGCAATAGCATGTCCACTTCGCTTCAGTTAAGGCGAGCGCAAATTCTTCCTTTATCCGAGTTGCTTTCTGTAGATGCTCTGGTTTGAATTTTATTCTGCATATTTTTGCATATTCGGACTGTTGCTACATATTCTGTAAAAAAAAAAAAAAAAAAAAATCGTAATGCTGCATATCTTATATGTAGATAATCAATAACGTTTGACGATTTTAGGTCACATCAAGAAAAGAAAATAACGTTCCTAAGTACCAATGCAGGCAATTCCTGGTACAAATGGGACAAAATTACAAGAGAAGTGGTCCACACTCTTGAAGAAAAATAATGGTCTAGAAACATTAACGAACGTTAACAAGATTTTAATGGGAGAGGATGTACCCAGCGAACTTGCCCGGTTATTTTGAGCAATTTTGAATTTGCTCCAGTCATTTCGGTTGATGTGGAGCAGTGTTTTTCCGTCTACAAACAGATTCTCTCGGACCGTCGTCACAACTTCATTCAAGACAACCTTGAAATGTGTGTTTTTGTAAATATTAATTACGAAAAATTGGCAAATCTGTAAAGAAGATTAAAAAAAGTAGACAATTATTTTTAAACTGTTGTGTTCCATTTTTAAGTTGTACTTTTCGTTCTATGCCACGAAAATAGTAGAATTTAAGCCAGATAACTTTGATTACAATTGAAAGAAGTATGTACAGAAAAGTTGAAAGATACTCATTTCCAACTGTGGCTATTCCTACTCGTGTTACTTCACAATGATAATATGGTGAAAGTAACATGAGTAGTCATTGTCACCTATTGTGAGATTTTGTTACGTACCTACGAATAGTGTGAAAGTTGCAAAAAGTTGTAAACAGTAACACAAATAATGTTCTGTAAAATCAGCAATTACAAAATATTTTTACGAAATGAGAATTTCACTCTGATCATTCCTTGTTGCAACTTACTGGTAGAATGGTTGTTTCCAAGTACCTACTGAACTTAATTTCTCGAATTTTACATCATAGAGCGAATTTCTTTTACAAACGTTTGTTATTTATTTTTCAACTATTTGATGTATCTAGACACCTTCGTTTGATTTTGTTCTCCATTTTGGTGGGATATCACAAGGTACTTAGGTGTACAAGATACTCAATCACGCTAATACGTTCTCTGTCTGGGGTAGCCTCGAACCCAGGCCCTCACGCGTCTCTGTCCTGGGCCTTGATCCCCTCGGCTACTGAGGAATAAGAATAAGAATAACTTTATTGACATGAATATAGCTTACGATAAGTAATTTGTACAGAGCGATTTAGTTTTATACAATACCGGCCTGGCGGCCCTAAAAGTTTATTAAAAATGGGGGTGATGGAGGGTAAAGGCAGGCTACTGAGGGTGGCATATGTCTGCCTAATTGTGTGTAGCATGTAACTATATTTTTTTACATTTTTTCTCTCATTAAATAACTTGATGGTTCTGAATGCTAAGTTGTTATGTTATCGATGTTATATTAAATAATATTTATTGCGAAGACAATACCTATCATATTGATTGAAGACTAAAAAATTCTTTCTCTACTCCACTAACAGGATGTGTGATGGAACACTCGGATTCTAATGGCATGGATCTCATGAACATTCAAGTTGTACCTACTTATCTGAGTCATGAAAGCGACCACTAGGGACTCTCGGACACGATGAAGAAATTGTGTACCGACCGGTAACATCGGACTGACACCGAGACGTAATGGGAGACCTCACCCTTATCACGAACAGGAACAGAAGGGAAAAGCAGATACGTCAAGCAACGATCCCCGACCGGCGAACCAATCCCCAACCGATTCCCTGACCGTCACACCAAGGAAAAGAATCAATTCGCTTCGAAACGGCCCTCCCTCAACCACAAAAGGCAGAAATAAAGAGGTGGAATCACGCTTGAAAAACACCACACCGATAGTTTTCAATTATCAAGTCTTCAGGATTTTCAACTGACTTTCAATTTTTTTTTAATTGGGTGAACGATTTGACAAGAACACAAAACTTCATTATTAATCCACCAAACTGGCGCGTTTCTTGTTCACGTCAAATAGAGTTTAGACAAAGGAAGACATTAGGACTAGTGAGCCAGACATAGCTTCAGTTCGCATGAAGTTGCTTTGATTGTTCCTTGGAGGTTTATATTTCATTTCAATTTATTTTGTCTATATCTCAATTTAATTATTTCAAGGCGTGAATTCTAGGCAGTGTAACGTGTATTGTACTTGAGTTTGGCTCATAAATTCCAAGAGTAATTTTCATTTCGACAACTACTGCTCCAAGCGTCCAGCCCAACAGTAGGTTGGCTGTAAATTATTACTCTTTGTATTTTATTTCTGGTTGTCATTAGTGATTCCTGGAGTTGTGGGACTCACAAGGATGTTGTGTACAGAACGGTGTTCCAGACAGAAAATAATACACCGGGGAATAAAATTAGCGGTCATTTGTATTTGTATTCTACGTAGCTTGAAACGTAAACCCAACAATTGTGAGGGGAATTGAGTTTCCATAGTCGATTTGTTGGTGTTTCAAAATTGAAAATAATTAACTAAAATACCAGCATTCCGTTAAGTCTATTCTCCGTTCCCGGTTTTGTTCAACTGAATGCGGATCCCACATCACAGACCTTCTCTTTCCGAGCTTGTGGCGGTTGGGAACGGCGGCAGAGTTTAATCGATCGTTCAACCCTCTCCACTTCCCTTTGCCCGTTCAACCAACCCGAATGAATAAATAAAAGGGGACTCCTTCCCTATCAAACCGCTTTCAAGCTTCCTGGCCGAATTCGTTGGTTCTTGCGGTTTAATTGACCGAAGGGAAGGAGGTTTGGACGGAACATCCTTGAGAAGTGCAATATGTTTTCGTTTATCGTCAGAGTAGAGCGAAGGAAGATATTCGAGGTGAATTCACGGCATATGACGACCAGAGATTATTGCATCGAATGCGTTTCCTGCTGAACGCCAAATTTCGGCTTCTGATACCAATGAAAAACTGCTCTTTCCATCAGGACATTCATCTTTTCTATTCTCACTGGAACCTGCCTTTTACTTGAGCTAATACCTGAACTTCGTATTTCGCGAACTTTCATTCCTTAAGTTCTTCCGTTTAGGTGGTACACGATGAAATGTCACTAATTTCTAAATTGTCACAAAGTTGGAAAAATTAGCCGTTGTCTGCTCATTCGACGCTCTGTAATTTTGAAAAGAGTAATTTTTTGTTGTCAAGAACATAACAGTGAAATCCCTCGTGGTTCAAATTCTTCATCTGTGAAGGCTTCATTTCAGATGGTGATGAACTTCACACCCCCTTGGGAAAATAACACTCGTGGCGTTTTGAAACTATACATTGACATATTTTTTCTTGAGGATGTGCTACGTACTTTTAAACGATACCACTGCATTCCTCTCCAAAAAACCTACAAATTGATACCAAAAACCTGTTTTTTGAAGCTGAAAACCCATGTGAATAACGATGTTAAAGACTGCTGACATCAAATGGTCAAATAATGTGAGAATGGCCCGTATATAAGCTCATGTACTTTAAAACGACAGAAAAATATTACATGAATATTGTACAGATTTACCTCAAATGTGCATAACAAAAACACTCATATTTTTTCCTCGAACTTTCCGAAATCAATCATAATACACAACAACACATTGTTCAGATAACAACTCGAAAATGTGTTGTTGTGTATTATGATTTATTTCGGGACGTTCGAGCAAAAAATATAGGTAAGTGTTTTTGTTATTCACCTATTATGTGAAGGTTCCCATCACAATACCATTTACCTAATTACGAATTTCCATTTTTGTAATTTGCTAAAGGTAAATTAAAGGACTTTGGACCATTAAAGGCTTTCCCAGATTTCGAGCCTATTTAGGTTTTTAAGCCTCAAGATCGTGGTTTTCGGTTCTGACCATGTGGCCTCCCTATAAATACTGTACTTTTACAGCGTATTTAACGAAAGTTTCGCAGTAGAAATTTCATTAGAGGAAAGTTCAAGGATTGTTTTCTACTTCAACTCGGTCATGACTGTAAGCCGTATTAAAAACAAGGCTAGTTAGCGGGGTTAAGTTACGGGTCGTTCCGAGACTCTAAACGAACAATCGCATTTCCACCCATTACTCGGAATGATTCCGGTGCACCCATTAGACTTTCCAGCCGTGTAAACGCGAAAAGTGGCCAAAAAAAACCTTGAGACGGCGAAACTGTGGAAAACGTCGGGAAAAAGGGCGGCGGAGGGGGCCGACAGAGGATAAATTGTGACTACGTTATGAGGGAGAGTCACGCGAGCTGTAAAACATCAACACGACTTCAAGAGCTAAGTGGGATGGAAGGGAGATACTGAAATACAACGGCACAATAATAATTCTACGGGGTGTGTTATAGAGTACATCTACTTAATGCCAATGCGCTCAGGCACATTCGTTTAGTAGTTTATTTTAGAAGTTGAAAGGCTACTTGTCGGATGGAGCGAAGATCCGATTAAATGAGAAATTATTGTCGTAATGAAGCTCAAGGACCAGAAGTAGATTCAAGGTCGAGCGATGGCACGAATATACTCGTAATTACACAGCGCTTTATTCAGTTTTAGAGGTTTCGATTTTTCCACAACGGATTATAATAATTATTAATTTGTGTGTAAATCGGTAGTTTTGGACACTCCTGTACGTCCGTTATAACCATACGAGGTACTAAATTGGAGTTAATGTACCGTCAAGAAGTGAATTTGTCTGACTCGTGTTTGCCCAATGTGGTGACAAGGGAGTTGATAGGGACGAACTTGTACTTGAAAATTTGGAAGGACTGCACCGAGAAAAACGGTCTTAAGGTAGGTTCACACCAACAGTCACGGGACTATCAGATCACGGTCGAATCACCGTCAAGTCAGGGGCAACCCAATTCACACTGCACAGGCAGATCACCGTCAGTCTACTCCGGGCAGCAAGTGAATTCAATCAGGATGTCGTCCAACAGGATTAATTTACTGTGCAAAATCGCTTTAATTTTGGAGGAAGAAGAAGAAACAAGAGTGGGTCCATAAAATATTTTTGTCGAGGAGAGATGAAGGGGGTTTCGCCAAACTGTACCCACAGCTCGTGGATGAATCATAGAGTTGTCTCTCTTCACGAACGCACTGAATTAATTTTTCGTCCTCCATCGAATACTAGAAGGAATGTAACGAAAAATGCGAACAAACTGGTCGCACAAAGGGAGGAACAAACTGGTTCCTCCTATGGAAAACACGTGACTGACTGACTGTTTCATATTCACATCATACTATATTTAATATATATTTTTTTTAAAAATTATCAAGGCGAACCTGAAGCCCAGCCTACTTCAAGCACTGTAGCACTTTGTCCAGTAAGTACGTGTAGTATACTCTGAAAATCGGAGCCATGGACAATGGATACACACAACCATGGATATCATTCAGGTATACCTACCAACGCCAGGTGGCTTGGTATTACAATAGTTAAAGAACAGTTGAAATACAAAGTACCCTGGGTGTAGGATGTCTACAACAAGTTCTACAACGACTGAAGTCCTTGGGTGTGTGAATAGTTTATTCGTGTAGTGTAGCAAGTAATGACTAGTTAAATAACAGTTGCGGTACCGTACTGACTAGTTGATAGTTGAACAACTAAAGAGTAGTCTGAAAGTCAACAAGTATCAATTAATTACAAGTAGTTGACAATTTAGTTCACAACTCCCGGACTCAGCGAGCGTTCGGTGCACGTAGATTTTCTCAGGTTTCCGTCTCAACGGAGTCCTTCACAACGGTTTGTCGTTCGACTCGGCCCGGCTCGGCAACGCTCGGGCGATCTCGGGTTGCAGCTGGTACCCTCCGCCACCACCTTCCACTACATACTAGTGTTTAGAAGGCCGAAAGCATTTTTCGCGTTCCTCACCGAACGGCCGTTTCCCCACCTCGTCCTTATTCCCTTATCGCACGGCTTGTGTTCTTTTTTTTTAATTTTTTTTCTCTCTCACTCTCTCATCCCAAACACAAGAAAGAGATAACAAAATACTCGATTACTTCTCGGTCGGTTGGGGAACACAGGGCCGAAGGAAAAACTGAAGGAACCAACGAAACCAGACGACCAGCTTGTAAATATTTTTAAAAAAATGATAATAATAAAAATAAAAAAAATCAACAGCGATGCTGCATGGCTATAAGAGCGAATTATCGAAGAAATAACCGGTTTTATGTAAAATGTCTCCATTTGACTGGTTTTATAAAAACTTCTGTCTCCTTTTTTGCCGAGTAACACCTCAGTTTAATGATTAATTTTTCAACGCTGAACACGATGGTGAAGTCAGAATTGCGGTATCTCATACCGTTAACATATTAGAGCAGATGAATAACATCCACGTGAATAACATCCAAAGTAACAACCACGTTTCTTCATCTTCAAAGTACGAAGGAGAGTACTCCAGTCTCAAGAAAGTAAGGGCAGGTGTCCCCCAAGGATGCGTGCTCGTACCAAACAACGAGAACTCGACTATAGCAACCTTTGCTGATGATACGGCCATACTAGCGGTTGGTGACACAGTAGAGGAAGCAACAAGGAAACTACAGCATTGTGTTGAAAGCATCCTTAAATCTTAGATAATAAACCAAAAGCGGAAAACGCTTTCTTCAGAACGGATAGTCATATCGATTCGGGAATGGTTTTATTCAATTCAGGAAGGAAAAATACACTAGAAAATACTACTTTCCCAGAAAAAAATGCACCGTTTTTATGCGTATGACATATATTATATGCGAACATATTGACATACAGCTGTCCCTCGATAATCCGACACTTTTTAATCCGACGTACTCGGTAGTCCGACGCGGTGCCGGCAGCAACATGCATCTCCCTCCCACCCTCTCCGCTCCGAAACCACAGACTTCTTTAATGTGTAAATATATATGTACATATTGTATACATATTTTACTTAAATTTCTTTCCGTATTTCTTTTAAAAACTTACATGTACTGTCATTTTGTATCCTGGTATTAATAAATTACATGTACCTTTACTGTTTCTTCCTTTTTTTTAACTTCATTGTGTTCAAACGCATTAAGAATAAAACATCTTTGATAATATGACATTTTTGGTAATCCGACATTTTCGGTAATCCGACACTCTCTCGGTCCCTTAACTGTCGGATTATCGAGGGACAGCTGTATATTATATGCGAATGTCCAGAAAATTCAATTTATAAACCAAGAATAATTAAGTAAACAGGCACCTGTTATTAATTAGGAGTGCCTTAGCCCTATCAGCCCAAAATACTTTTCATATTAAGCTTAAAGAAAAATTCTTCATCTGAACACAACTTATTTTACTTTTATTCAACCGCACGCTTCATGAGAAAATTGTACGAGAAAAATACGTACCTCCTTTTTCATTTTTGACATTTGATGTCTTTACTATGGCACGTAACTCGAAAAGTGTGACGTGACGGTGACGGTGTGACGAAGAAAGCGTTATGAAAAATTTATAATGATTTTCACGTACAACCGATTCGTTGCTACGGAACTTTAACTTCACCAGTTATCATCGTACAAAAATCGTCCACCACTCGTTGGATAGCTCTCGATTTACCTAACCATATTACGTTAACCACTGCGGAGTGCGTGTCCGACAAGCTGCGGTATGAGCGTGATTGTTTAAATAACTGTTTACACACAGGTACGATTTCTACAACAATGAAGTACGAGGTACGTGTTACGTGTGTGGGAGGGGGCGCAAAGACATAAAATGTCCCTCGTGGTTGCGTACTCGTACGAAAGCTGTATGTACCCACTTTATGGTTGCTTTGAATCACGAATCAAATGGCTATGACTGGCACGTCTGAAGCCAAATCATCTAAGGGCCGGTTTCACCAAACACTCGTAACCATGGTTAAAATTAATCATTGATTTATCAAACCAGAGATTTTAATCGTTGATAAGGAGAAATGAGTTTCACCAGTGTAATCAACGATTAAAAAGATTTCATAAAACGTTGTTTTAATAAAACATCGATTTAAGTTTAAACGACGATTTAGCATGGATTAGCATGGAATTATACGGCGAATTAGCATGGATGCTATTCGATAACGACTGATAACGGCATACCGATTGTTCAATTGTGTGCCTTCCTCCCGATTTTTCTTTTTCTGCTTTCCCTATATGTTACTATTTTTCGTTTGATTGTTGTGATTGTTGATTTTTAGTTGTGATTGTTTATTGTTGATTGTTTCATTTTTAAAATTTTGTGAATCGGTTGCCTCGATGGAAGCGGCAGCGTCGCAGAAGCGGAAGAGGGAGCCGAAGTTTGAGTCAAATGAAAACCCTGTCACTTGGATACTCGATTTTATGCTCAATTTGTTCAAGAACGGATGGAACTGATGTTTTCGAGAGCCGGTACCTCACCCTGAAGTCGATTTCATCGAGGTCAAAATCATTTAGCCTCTCTCTAATCCATCGCGGCCGTCGAATTGAGAAGTCTTCATCTTCATCAATAATTTCGTCCACCAACCGAAATGCTCTAACCAGAGCAGGGGCATCATAGGTGTCAAGAATGAAAAAGAATAGAGAAACGGATCACAACAAAACTTGAGAACTGGCAAGATGGCGGAGTGGTAAATCGTTGATTTAGGGCTTAAACCAGCCAAAATCGGCTGGTTAATTTTAATCGTTGATTTATCTTCTTATCTCGTTGGTTTATTTAAAACGACGTTGGTGAAACTCGACATCGTTGTTTACCACCTAAGATCATCGATTTAATTATTAAACGTTGATTAAAAACGTTGGTGAAACCGGCCCTAAGAAGAAGTATTCAAATAAACACCTCGATTCGATATGAAGTCTATTTTGTCTCCTTAATTCACCTCATCCACGGGCCTCTCAGATAATATGACGTCGCAACACAAGCGACCAACTACGTCAAAAGATATGACGTCAAACAGGTGCCGCCTAGAACACCTCACAGGATATGACGTACTTGGACCGGCAGGGGGTGGATGACGTCAGACAAGTGGCCGGCAAGAACACCTCACAGGATATGATGACGTACGTGGACCGTCAGGGGGTGGATGACGTCAGACAAGTGGCCGGCAAGAACACCTCACAGGATATGACGTACGTGGACCGGCAGGAATGGATGACGTACGTGGACCGGCAGGAATGGATGACGTCAGAGGGGTCAAGGGGAGCCAAATATTTTAAACCTCCATTTCTTCCTTACTAATATTAATAAGCATTATGTAAATACGGATCGTAATCTTGAATCTACTTGTACTCTCAACAGTTCCATTATATAAAATATCAAATTACCGTCGAGTTAAGTATTTTCTAACAATTCCTATTTCCATCATCAAAAAATTGTTTCATCATACAAAAGTTGCTTAACTCAACACTTCCTTCGTTAAATACATTTAAAAATAAATTGTGTCTTCCTTAAACATAACAGTTTTAAAATCTTTGTACAGATCACCCTTCTGTCTAGATCACTAGGTCTAAATGTCTAGATCCTAAATGTTAGATTAATTATTATTATGAATTATCACTAATTATTAATAATTTTATCAAGGAGGTACCTAGTAGGTGCCTAGGTACCTTTTCAGTAGGTTACCTAGGTTTATGAAGAATAATAACCTCAGCTATTTTCCATAGTTGTGGTACCTACGAAACGAGACATTTATTATACTCGTTATTAGGATCGTGGCTTTACGCGGTAGTTGCTTTATACGTGACCTGCGATTAAATCACATACAGGTGCTTTCTTCGTTTTGATTTCGTTCTGTATTGTACTTATGCTTCTTTGACTCTAACAGGCAGTACTAAAAAAACTCTGATATTTCTGGTTCTGATGGCATTGTTGAATCGAGTTGTACATCTGTCAATGGAGAGTTTGGGGTGAATATCTTGGCTAAGGAATCAGCAAACACATCAGCTTTGCTTTGAATGTCTTTGTCTATGATCCGTTATCATCTTTGATGGGCGGCGCAGACCAGTAACATGAACCTGGAAACAATTCAGCAATGTTGCGTTCCAGCAGCTCAGGTCATGAACTGAAAAGTTAATAATCACTCATTCCCAGAACTTTTAGTTCACGCACTGAACTGGTACAGGAAATCTCGACTTTGTTGGAACGAACCTGCCTTTCGTGACGTTGATCTTCTGTCACGGGGTCTTTACTACTTGTTCCAGGACCCCTTACAATCTGCACAATAAACGCGGATCCCGTATTGGCCCACGAGAGAAAACAGCGGTGGAAAAACGTTTTCCCGGAACTCCGGCGAATAACAATATTGTGAGCTGCACTTTGGAAGAACCGTAGCGCGGGTCGCGATGCGGCATCAGGACCAAACGAGAGGAAGCGGTTTAAAACCCAGCAGGAAAGGTGATGGTGATGGTCGGGGCGGAGGGGGAAATAGTATTGATTTCTCTACTTTCAGTAGAAAGGGAGGGTAGGAAGGCCGACCCTGGCCCGCCCGCGCTCTATCTTGCCCTACGGCCCTCGTCCTCACTTCAATCCCACGTCACAAATTTCATCTCGCGTTCATGTTTCGTGCGTATCCAAATCCTTCCGCTAAAACAAAAAACCTACTTGTACCCTTGTATCCTTGGGGAACACCATCTTTTCTTGAATCTGGAGAAATCTCCTTCGTGTAGGTACCTACCACTCCGACATATCTTTCAGTAAAATTTGGAAAAAATGTCTTCGGCAAGTCTAACGTACAAATATGAAAATAAATTGAACATTATTCTTACTCTTCAGCCCCTTATAGTGGCCAAAAATCGTTAATGGAAATTCTTTTAAAAAAATGTAAGCGACTTCAATCTGCAGAGCTATTTGGTTTGCGACAGGTTCCAACATTGTCCGACACTCAATATTGAAAATACAAATATATCAAAGCTGGATCGTATTATGAAGTGAACGACTCTACTCGTGGTAGAGGGAGTATTAAGATTCCCTTCCGCCTGACTGCGGCGGAACCGTGGCTGTACCGTGGTGTATAAATGTATAGTAGTTTGCCTTTGGAGTACTCTCTTGCAAGAGGATCAGAGCACTGAGGACTTGCCACAGGATGCTTTGCAAAACATGGGGGCTTACCCCCAATATGACATTATGGGCATATAAAGCTATTGTCAGGCCCATGGTCACATGTGCATCAGTCGTATGGTGGTCAAAGACGAGCCAGGGAACTGCACGACTCGGGTTTACCAAACTTCAAAGGCAGGCATGACTTGGCATTACAGGGGCTATGAATACAACTCCCACAGCAGCACAAGAGGTTCTTTTAGATCTGATGGCCCCCAGCCTACCTGGAGGCCATCAGGACGCTGCAAGTTCTCCATATTCCCCATTCGTAAAGGTGGTCACTTGGAAATACTGGACAGAATAAAAAAGAACCGGCGACTATGTCAGTTCCCGACCCAATGTTGGAAAACAACTACTTTGACCTACCCTTCAGGGTGATCAATAATGATCGTGAATGCTGGAAGAGAGGACTGCCTCAATTTGAACCAAGTTCACTTGTCTGGTACACTGATGGATCTGTGTTGGGTGGTATGGCTCGCCTGGGTATCAGGGGCCCAAACTTTAGTCTGGCTAAGCCCTTGTGTCCTGCGGCCACCATCTATCAGGCAGAAGCCCATGCCATTGAAATATGTGCACAAGAGATTGCCAGGAAACTACTCAAAGGTGCAAGAATTTACATTCTGTCTGACAGCCAGGCTGCTTTGAAGGTATTTTCTGCCTTTTCGATTCTCTCAATGCCGCTGCCCAGGGCAACAAGCTGACTTTGCTCTGGGTACCTATGCATGAGGGAGTTGAGGGCAACGAAGAAGCCGACCGTTTTGCCAAACAGTGATCGTAGTCCTACCCAAACGGTCCTGAACTCCAGCTGGGGATCACTATGAATTGTATAAGAAATGGGAGAACAACTAGCGTGTAATCTATTGGCAGAACACTTTCCGGCATTTCGGAAAGGGTGTCGCCGATATTGCTAAAGAGATGCCTGAAAATCTCCCTCACTTTTCTGAAATAAAAGGCCATTAGTAAGGTTCTAAACTGAGTTGGGGATTAAGTCACAGCAGATCTCTTGTCTCAGTGACAAGGGGTTCCTCCCGCCCCTCTTCGGGAAAAAAGTAATAATAGTTTGCCTATGAATATTAGAATTTGTGTACATACCCTAACTTTTGGTAGGTATGGTATTACATATAACATTTTAGAATTTACATTAAATGTAAATTTTATTTGGTTGAGTCACACTTTTTTTGGTAAATTCAAAACAGAATAAAGATTAGTTTCAAAATTTTTGAAACTAATCTTTATTCTGTTTTGAATTTACCAAAAAAAGTGTGACTCAACCAAAGCACGAGGGTTAATTGTAGTTTACTTTATCATTTAATATGCATTTTCCTAAATTGCTATTTTTTTAATTTTATTCTTTCTGTTCAATAAACGAATGAATTTAAAATACAATTATTGCCTCTAAATCCGAGCACGTACAGCACTTCTGACGAGCTGTTCTAGTCGTTTTCATCTGTATATCAAAGCCGCACCCTATCACTATCATGAGCACCCCGCATCAATTCAAGTGTCCGTTCTGGGGATCACGATGTTTTTCCCGAGGCAACTCAAAATGTCATCCACACCCTCACGTATTTCAGTTTGCTTTTTTTACTGACAGTTCTCCCTCAGGCTCTGTCCGATGCATTTGCATCAAAACGGAGTACATTTTAAAAACCTGTTTTTTGCATGGTTGGTTGCCAAGGGTCATGCAGGTGTACGCGGTGTGGTCTTGCACTGAGTTACTTACTATAATATGCGGAAGGTTTTTTTAGAAGAAAACTTGTATGGAAATATGAATTGTAAACGTGGATGAAATGAGGCACCATTACCAAAATTGCCTTCTTGCAACATGTTACGCCGTTTAATATTATTCTTAATAATTGATTATTATTCTGTTTCATTTGGGATCATACGGTTAGTTTACTGTAACAGCCTCGTCAGAAAAGAATTCGCACCGTTTTCAAGGGTCAGCACTCCCAGAGTTGCTAAGGGTTCTTTCGCTAAGGTTTCTTGACTGTGACCGTCCTTAACGTTTGCCTGATGTCCATTGCCAGATGTGCGTCGATAATAATATCTTCCGCCATCTCAAAGACCTCCGTTCTGCACGCATAACACAACAACTAGAAATCGGTTACCTTTCGTTCTCCAAAAGTTCATCGCTCATCCATGGAATAGTGCACTATTCGTCATGCACATCGCAAAGTATCAACGTGAATTCCATCTTTCAAAGGCCTCGACAGACTCCAACACAGTACAGTGTGCTAAACCGGAGGCCGAAACGCGAGGCCTTGAAAACGACTTTGACTTGGAAATTGAGCTCTCAATGAGTCCGTATATTTTCACTCAATCTCGACACTCTTGAAGCGTTTCAAATGTGGAATCGACCAGAAGCAATAATATTATTAACGTTCAACTGTCACCGTCAATATATTAGCCAACATTCACAACTGAAGGTTTCACGTAGCACGTATGAAGAGTAACGTGTTATTCCGCCTGTTGATAGAATTGAGATAAGGAGTTCAAATTTGCACAAAACATCTGTCTTGGCAATCGAAAGGCTAAGTTCGTAGATGGGCAGAATCGGGTCACTCTAAGGGTGGGTTTTGAGGAGTTTTAGGGGGGAAAATTCCTCATAAATTCCCAAAATGAAACATTCTGACAAGTGACACCTCATTTTAAAGGTGTTTTTAAATGCTGAATGGACCCTGGCTGTACTTGAATCTGAAGTGGGCTATTGGAATCTCTAACAAAGCTGAGCTCAGTCTTTTATGACATCATCGATAAGTCGTCCAATCAGGAGGTTAATCCACTATTATTTCGAGGAGCCCACCCGTTATACCGGCGTTCGAAATAAGTCTCCCCGTTGTTTGTTGTTTATCGTGTGGCGTCAGGGCGGGAAAGGCTCTGGGATATTAAGCTCAGCGGGACGCCTGTTACGTCATTCGAACCGAACCCTCTTGAAGCAACGTCAGTCTTTTCTCACTTCTTCACCGATCTCAACTCTGCCTTTGGGCTCCGAAAGGGAGAATGAACGAAGAAAAACTATCGAGTATGAAGAAATATGACGGAGACAATGACGATCCTCGTTGCGAAAAACCAGCTTTTCATCTGAAGGGGGCGATCGTCGCAACCCTAACCGGAATCATAAATCATCAACTGCAAACGGGGAAGAGAAATGGATTCAAAACGCGATTCCAACGTGGTGTTTTTGTCGTTCGACCCTAAAACTACCAGTTTCTTCACGAGTGAGCGCTCAGATCGTTCGGAGGTCATCAGATTCCATCATGCATTATTCCTCCATGGGCCACTTCAAGGGAGGGTTATAAATCAGGGGTTTTCCTCGTTACTGTTGCTGTACCACCGAAGTATCAATGCCAGTATCAATATAGTGATGAAACATGAAGAGTTAAACTACTTCCTAACTCACTTCTCCACAGGGCAGGGCTTATTTTAAAGTTGAGTTTGAGTCTACATGCCACAGCAGTCAGAATGAGGAAGACGATGTGCTCCTACATTCTTCAGATGTACGAAACGACTTGAGGAACGACATTCAGGAAGAATTGAGAGCTGCATCAGCCAGCATGGCACTAGAAACGGCTAAATCATGAACTGCAAACGGGAAAGAGAAATGGATTCAAAACGCGATTCCAACGTGGTGTTTTTGTCGTATACGACCCTAAAACTACCAGTTTCTTCTCGAGTGAGCGCTCAGATCGTTCGGAGGTCATCAGATTCCATCATGCATCATTCCTCCATGGGCCACTTCAAGGGAGGGTTATAAATCAGGGGTTTTCCTCGTTACTGTTGCTGTACCACCGAAGTATCAACGCCAGTATCAATATAGTGATGAAACATGAAGAGTTAAACTACTTCCTAACTCACTTCTCCACAGGGCAGGGCTTATTTTAAAGTTGAGTTTGAGTCTACATGCCACAGCAGTCAGAATGAGGAAGACGATGTGCACCTACGTTCTTCAGATATACGAAACGACTTGAGGAACGACATTCAGGAAGAATTGAGAGCTGCATCAGCCCGCATGGCACTAGAAAAGGTTAAATCATGAACTGCAAACGGGAAAGAGAAATGGATTCAAAACGCGATTCCAACGTGGTGTCTTTGTCGTACGACCCTAAAACTACCAGTTTCTTCTCGAGTGAGCGCTCAGATCGTTCGGAGGTCATCAGATTCCATCATGCAGATTCCTCCTACCATAAATCAGTGGTTTTCCTCGTTACTGTTGCTGTACCACCGAAGTATCAATATAGTGATGAAACACGAAGAGTTGAACTAAGTACTTCCTAACTCAGATCTTTACAGGGCTCATTTTAAAGTTATCTGATGGGAATTCTCATTAGTGTTAGAGTGAGTTCTTAGGTAGGGAAAAAATGTGAATTAGGTTGTGATCTGTAGACACAGAAAATAATGAACAGTTCGAAGAATAATTCGCTCGTCCCTTCAGTATTTCACGAGAAACAACGATAACCACCTCCGAGTCTGATTCACCTACCGCTTCGACAGTGCTTGAAACAGGACTTCAATAAGAGGTAGTTAAATAAAAGATGGTAAACTGATGGTGGAAAGATACCCCTGCCTTCTCCTGGCCCGATCACATTATTACCGAATCTCGTCCCGGTAATTTCCCTTACACAAAATTACTACATCAAGGATCGCCAATTTTTTTCTGACCGACGAAACGACTTCGCTGTTTCAGGGAAAACGTCGGAATCTCTCGATTCGATTATTCGAAAACGGCCGCTCGAGGCGAAATGGCCGCCGAGTTCGGAGAAGGTGCCCCGAGGGTCCCTTGTACGTCAAACTACTCGTACTTATGGATCATGACGTTTTGAAACCGCCCAGAGGTTCGAAAAGCGGTTGAGGGGCTACGAACTAACCAACACCACTCAACACCTAAGTAATGAGAGCACATCAAGATGTGGTATTCCGCAGGGGACGGTTTTGCGTCCAATTTACTTCATCGTTTTTCTGAATAAACTGCTGTGGACAGGACATGGGGACAAGTTATCTCAAAAGCTCAGGCCTGCCTCAGGAAAGCTAACTAAAAGTCTAAATGAAATGGGGACAATGATCAATTTTTCTAAGACGAACTTCATAGCACTTGCTGACAGAAAAAAGAACGTTCCCCGAATAGTATAGATTGTACTAATGGCAGCTTGTGTAACTGCCCTCAAATATTACAGGTACCTTCAACTCGCTCTATCTTGGGGATGAAGTTGATCAATGCTTAAAGTGGGATATTCACATAACGGTGCTGGTAGCGACGCTACGAAAGATTGTGTACATTTGCAGAGAAGTGAGAAGTTTTTTGTGGCCCAGAAGCTCCTTATTAAAGTCCTACTAATGAAGAAAAGAAGATTTGCAACAGATTAATTTTTCTTACCACCTCCTACAACCCTCCAAACAGACAAAGGTTTTTCAACCAAAGGAGATAATGAACAATACAGAAAATTAACAGATTAATTATTGAAGGAAATGGGGGTTTTTCCACTACCAGACTTGATAGAAAAAATACTTACCATTAAGGCGTATAAACTAGTGCAAGACGGTGAATTGACTTTCCATAATGAGGGTATAACATGATCAACAAACCGGTACTTTTTAGAGATGCCTTTTAGAAGATCTCCTGTTGGAGTAGTGCAAATATATTGATTTCGAGTGTTCCACTTCGTCCATTTATTTGAAACCTGAACAGTGGTCAAGCAGCCTTTGACTATAGAGATGCGAAACTATTTAACCCTTTGCCTGAACATATACGAACATGCTCGTCATTGGCCCAATTCAAGACTAAACTGAAAAACCATTACGAGGGGTCCTAAGTGAATCAATACTAATAAGGATGTTCGGATTCCATTTTAACTATTGGTTTTGTTTTGAGGAAAGTAAATTTTGTTTTTGAGTTATTATATTGTTGTATTAGTTATTATATTATATTGTTATTATATTTTTGTTGATATTGTATTTAGATTATTGGATGTATTGTCGAGTATAGCACTTCAACTCCTCCCTACAGCGCAAGTTATACTTGAAGTGGGGAGTAGCATTTAGTATCGTATTTGTAACCACTATATTGTAATCTTTTTGATTGCAATAAATGCATTTAAAAAAAAAAAAAAAAAAATCTGAGCCGATTTATGCGTAAATCATTTGATTTGATCATTTTCAATTCGGAACCACCAGAATCGCCAGAAAAAGGAAAAAAAAATCAACTCCTCCGCCAAATTGGCACTTTTCTTTTTTCAACAGGCGTGGAATTCGAAAATCAAAATGTAACACCGTGTACTACGTGGGCAGCGAATCGATCGAGCGAATCGATCGAGCGACTCGAATGGAGCGAAATCGTGTTGCTTGGGCAGCTGTTCAACGTGGCGGTTATTGCGAGAACGAACGGCGGAACTTGAGCGAAATCCGCGGTATCATTACGTTTTGGTTAGTTGCAAAATGTTAACCTAAATTTGCCACTTCTTGCCATGCCGTGCTTACAACAAAACGATTTTTTACATTTTTTGTTGAGTTTATTCCAGAGAGCAGGCTGTATTTGGACATCACTTGTTATCGTCGGATTTTATTTTTAAAATAATATTTTTTATAAGTTACTGATTACTACCTTGATATCAAAAAGAAACACGAACATCAAACCGAGGCGACCGTTGCGAGCGAGGCTTACGTAGAAAACATACGCCGTCCACGTAGAAAACAATCCAAAATTTTCAGTCGGGATCAGCTGATTCAAACAACACGTAGTCATGCAGCATGGATATAAGGGCGAATTTTCGAGGAAATAATTGGTTTTATGTAAAATGTCTCCATTAAAGAACATGATTTCCATGAAGAATCTTCATCTTCAAAGTGCTCCAGTTTGAGAACGGAATAAGATACCGCCATTCTGACTTCACCGTCGTGTTCAGCGTTGAAAAATCTATAAACTGAGGTGTTACACGGCTTAAACCAGTAAAATAGAGACATTTTACATGAAACCAGGAGTTTCTTCAAAAAGCCGTGCTGCTTTTTTGACATTTTATGTCTTTACTTTGCTATATAAACTCGAAAATGTAACGCGGGACTTGTAACGCGGGACATGTAACGGAGTTTCTGATGATTTTCGCTTACAACCGATTCGTTGCTACGGAACTTTATCTTCGCCAGTTATCGTACAAAAATCGTTCACCACTCGTTGGATAGCTCTCGATTTACCAAACCATATTACGTTAACCACTGCGGAGTGCGTGGCCGACAAGCTGCGGTATGAGCGTGATTGTTTAAATAATTATTTACACACCGGTGATCATTCTCAATAATTTATATTGTCAACACGAATGCAAGCTTCATATAAGTTTCTGATGGGAGGGGGCACAAAGACATAAAATGTCCCTCGTGGTTGCGTACTTGTACGAAAGCTGTACCCACCGTTTGTGTTTCTTTTCTGTTTGAATTAAACATGGCAACAATTTTCATTCGATTTTGTGAATCTACGTATCTTGAAACGTAAACCAACAAATTTCGAGGGGAGTTAACTTGTTTTTCTTTGGTCGATTCCAGTAGTTCATTATTGAATAAGTAGGTATAATAAACCAAAATCATTGGAAAACGTTTTTTTTTTCCCAGTGAAATCATAACCATGAAATTTGTATGATCTGGAAGAATGACCCCTACCACCATATTACATGGCTCCACCAACAAGTTCTGTCATTGTCGTAAAACTAATTCGGGGACCAGCTGTTCAATCTGGCGGTCTTTCTGTGAATTTTTGGCGTCGTCGAAGTTGGATGATCGAAGAGAGCGAAAAAAAGGGCTTCCTGGCGGCAGAAGGGGCGTCCTGAGGGTTGAAAAGGGAAAACGGTTGAATGAATCACAATGATTCGGTAAGTAGCGAAGGGCCCCCTCCCTGATGATGGCCAGGTCGCTATGGTTACATGGCGAGAAGGGCGACGAGGGCCGTGAACGAACGAGGCAATAGTCGATAACCCGATGGCAACAAGTGGGAATTTATTATCAACAATAGCCGTTCAACATATTTGAACCGCCGTTCGAAGCCTCATTCGATATGAGTACAAGGGAAAGCCAGAATGAGGTCGGAGGCCAATAAGTTGAAAGTACGAGGAATTGAACGGATTTAAGTTTTGTACAGAAAAACAATTTAAGCCGATTTTGGAGTCCAAACGGAACTATAAATAGTATATTATACTATTAAGTAGAGTCTACCAACATGCGATGTGACTCGACGGTGCCAAGAAGTGACGCCATGAAATAGCTTCATACTCGTACATACGGTTCAACTTCACAATTCCACTTATCTTTACCTTGTTATTTTCTTCTTCTTCCACTTTTAGCAGAGTAATCCTCGGCCCATAACCTTTGTTATAAATTTTATTTGAACATAAACGCAACTCAACGATGTCATATACTTTAATGAACATTTAACATAAACAGTCCAATCTATCCGTGGATACAAGATTCACCATGTGATCTTCATGTCGAGTGTATCACATACGAGCGTTTTGTGCGTTTTTTTGCACAAAATTTTGATTAATTGAATTCGTTGGCGAATTTTCATACTGAAGTTACAACTCGATGAAACCCTTAAATTTACAATAACATACAAAATATTCTTCCGTTTACAAACAATAAACGACCAGTAGCGGTGTAACAGTTTTGTTGTTATTGCATTGATTGTTAGTGATCACCAATAAACACCATATACTTACAAACTTCTCGCCCCACAAAAACTGTTTTTTTCGCTCATGGAACTTAGACGCTATAATTTGTACATCACACGTACATAACGGAATTGTCAATCTGCTACCAATGTAGCGCAAATTTTATTAAAAAGTACCGTTGAAATATAAATTAACAAATTAACAAAAAATCAAAACAATCATTGTCACACCATGACCGAATGAGACATTTTTCGCTGTACCTACCTACTCGTACATTCTCTAAAACGCTACAACAATAAAAACCAAAATGTGAACACTTTTTTCGCTCATAGAACTCGGGTTTTGGTAAATAATCAGTCACCGAATAAAATAATAATTTACTATACTCCCTCACTCTGTTTTTGTTGATTTTACGCCATTTATCTTCGAATTTGTTATGCAACTCGAATCAATTCGGTAATTGAGATAGCGAAAGTTTATGGCGAATAAATAACGGAGTTTGACGTAAATAAATAAAGCGTTAAAGGTTTTCTGTGGATTCGTACCTAATTGTTTTTATTTTGTAACAACGTTTTGTACAGCCCGCGTGGTTTATACAGACCATAGGTGCGGATTGATTGATCGAATTATTTAAAAAAATTATTGGTAGGTTATTATACCCGTAAATGTACGAGAATGTACACAATACTCCTCCGTTTTCAAATAATAACGAATACCCGTAGTACAATAAACAATTGATTGCTACGTAAAAACTTTTTGTTATACTCGTACGATTGATTGCTGCATAACACGAGGCACCGCTGATTTTTACGTAAGTGATTTAAATTTTGAATACGTACAAGTTTTATTTGAATACCGGAGCCTGTGGTTAAGCCTGTAGGTTAAACTTCACGTGAACCGACGGGAGGATGTCGAATTGTTTTTAAAATAGAAATAATTGCTGTCAAATAGCGACAATTGGAGGCGGTGGTGCCTCGTGTTATGCAACTACAATCAGTGCAATAAAAACCAAGTTTTTCCGAGCCAATTGATCGGGACCTTTTGTGAACGCCGGCGTCGGTCAACAATTCAACGGCGAAATCCGTCGGTCCAACGGGATGACACTTTCACAAGTAGTTGCATGAAGACGCAATATGACGATTTTTTAAAATTTTATTTTGAGGCCATTGAGTGACTTGAAATGAAAAATGAAAATGAAATGAAAAAAATAATTTATTCCTTCTAATATACACAGAACAGAAGAAACCTAATGAATAAATAAATTTTAAAACAGCCTAATATGTTGGTGTTGCATATAACGAATTAACTGTCCTCATTTGTTGTTGTAAGACACAAAACAATGTTTTTTAAGGGCATTTTCCAAGAAGAAGAAGAAGCTATTGTGCTCGGTCCAAAATTTTTAAAACTTAAGATTTCCGAAATATTTTTATACCGAAATCCGTTCCATACCATTCGTCACCATTCGTTTCAGCGTCAAAAATGCCTAAATTGCAATACCGAACTCACTTCCATGAAGAAAGTTGGCTTTTGGTGGACAACGTTGATTTTCACCTAAAAACCCACGTTTTTCACCACTTAAACGTCATTTCCTCCACTAAATTTCACTGAGAATTAGGTACGATTCTGTGCAAGTTTTCCACGAAGAGTGAAACATTCGCCAACATATTCAATTAATCAAAACTTTGAGCAAACAAAAACGCTCAAATTTTCCGAAATCGCTTCTGACACAATAATTAGGTTCAAATCCTCAGAATACGTTATACAAGCTGCCGTTTAGAACTCTACTTATTCACCTTAACTCCGTTATTTATTCATCTTGAATTCGAACTGGTTCAAGTTGCATAACAAAAAATTCAAAGACACAAAATAATATTGTTGTAAAATCAACAAAACCAAACTGAGGGAATATTTTGTACTCGTAGAACGGTTATTTACACACAATATCGCTCAATCGGCTATGCTGCAACCATTTTTTGTTTGTTTTGTTAATAACTTTTTGTTTATTTGTATCTCAAATAAATTGTTGCTAATTGGCAAAACTCGTTACGTACGTGTGATGTACAGTTTATGTACGAAATACATGAGTTCAGTGCACTTTTAATGGGTCGAGTAGTTTGTAAGTAGTTTATTGCTGATGAGGGGGTTGTGGAGGGGGGAGGGCGGAGGGAGGAGGGTGGATGAGGGTGAGCGGGAGGGAGGGCTTCTTGTCTGGAAAGATCAATAAGCTCAGAGAGGAGGAAGAGAAGAAGCAGAAGAGGAGATGGAGGGAGGGAGGGGAAACCCGAAAGGAGACCCCCCCCCCCACTACCAACACCGCTCATCCACTACGACCCCCCCCCCCCCTAAGCCACCAACACCACCGTCAAAAAGGTACAGAACTCAACAACGACGGGGAAAAACACTAAAACCCTCCTCAACAAGTTCTTTTACTACGACGAAACAGTCGTGGAAAAATACAAAAAAAAAAAAAAAAAAAACGACGTCGAATTCATAAAAGCCGTCGAAATTCGTAAAAGAAGTCGAAAAACCCCCTCTCACCTCGATATCCTCGTATTTAATGTACGAGAGAACGGCGAACCCTTCGATGATGTCCTCTTCGTAGAGCGGCTCTTTCTTCTTGCGTCGCGGCGGCTTTGCCCGCTCGCGCGTCGGCGACTCGTCGTCGCACGACACCGGCGGCCCTTTGCGTCGTTTCTCCGCCAGGATCCGCGACGCACGGCGCCGGGAGCGACTCGTCTTCCTTTCATCCATTGCGACACTTCACCATATCACTTAGTTACGACGAATAAATAACGGTAAATTTAAATTACGTCGACGAAAATAAAACAAAAACAAAAACACTGGTTAACTAGAAGAATTCCAACCGCGAGCGGATCGAACGGGAGGTGGACAAAACAACAAACGGTTGTAATCACGTGGAACCTTCAAATTGCACGCAGTGGTTTTCGTAGAGAAGCGTTTTGACGCGTTTTTCTCATATTCGGCGGGTTATTTTCATGTCGAAACTACAAAGAAAATCGAAGGTTTACAAGAACTTTTGTTGTTTTTTTTTTTTAATGTGGTGATTGAACGTGAAAAACACTTGAATGAGCTCGTGGAACACAAAAGATTTCAACGTGAAGGAGAAAAAAAACGACGACAAATGAGTGAAACTCCCGTAGAGAGATGAGGATTGAAAAACGGAACGCGACGCACGATACGGACCGGCCCTACTTCGCACAGCACCTTCACCAGCGGGACTGGCGAGTTGAGTTCCCTCTCCATTTCTCGTCGCCCTCCCCCTCACCACCTACCACCTCTTCACCATTTGTATTCCACGTTCTCATGGTGGTGGTAGTGGGGGGTCGAGGGGGGACCACGTTCTAGTGGAGGGGTCCCTCTCTCTCTCTTCCCCCCCCCCCTTCACCGGTCTTTTCATCCACACTTGTGCCACTACCGTATCTCCCGCTGCGCTTTTGGGGGCCCCCCCGAGTCAGAGAGGCGGTGGAGTGAGAGAGTAAAAGCGGAGAACGGCGAGAGGGAAAAGGAAAGAAATTTCGGTAGGCGGCCGAGGGATGTGATGTGACGTGGGGTTTCTCTACCTTCACACTATAGGTAACAGCCTTTTGATAACAATATTTTACCTACATCCGAGAAATCCAAGTTTTGATGGATAGGTAGTAAAAGTAGGTCATTTTGAATCACTAGAGAATACCTAATTATTTTGTTTTCCAATTCCCAAAAATATCCACCGTTTTAATTTTTGTTCAACTACGTACGGTGACCTATTGTCGACATGGCTCCTATTATTGAAAGTTGCACTTTCATTTCAAAAAATAAGTATTTGGCGCCACCTAGAAATCCAAACTTGGCGCTAAATGAAAGATAACCAAATCAGCTACAGTTTCCCGCCAGAATCAAGTCGGCCATGAATTCTCTAACTTGGGATGGGATTATCGGCTTATTATAGGCTTAATCGATTCTACAGATCCAGATGAGTTGGTAAAACGTTGAAAGAGGCCGATAGGTTGAAAAATAAGGGAATTATGGTGGAAATGCCTTGGAAATTTTCCTTAATCTGTCTATAATAGGTAGGGCCACCCTACTGAATTGATTGGTGGTGGGAAATTATTGTAAAATACGTCAAAACAAATTCTTGGACGGAAATGTGGGTGAGGTTTGTTATTTGGGTTCGTGATACTCTTTGTAACAGTTACAATATCTTACATTGGACAATTGAAAGTTCTATTGTTAAATTACCCATCTCCTAAAACCACTCTCGCTCCTTGGTCTTTCAACGACAATTCAACTCACACAGATCTCCCATTGAAAACAACAACCCCTCCTACAACTCTAACTGACAAATACCCCTCAACGCTCGTTCTCTACTTAATCAAGCTCAAACGCACCTTCCCTACTGTCAACGTCGAAATAAAACAGTCTTGATAACAGTATTTTACATTGGAAAGTCAAACGTTTTTATTGTACAATTACCCATCACCTAAAATCACTCGATATCTTTTGTCTTTCTCCTCCAACTCAACTCATACCTGCCTCTCCTTGAAAACAACAACCCCTTCTACATCTTGAACTCACACATTCCCCTCAACGCTATTTCTCGACGTAATCAAACTGACCACTTTACCCCCGAAATCGCTCTCACCCAATTCGTACCTGAAAACAATCAGCTAAACCCCCCTCCCCTACCTAAACTCATAAATACTCCCAACACTATTCCCACCTAACCACAACCCATCTCATAACCCTACCCTCTCCGCCAGGCCTCTCAACTCAGACGCTCCTTTACCTCAAAATCACTCTCGCCCAACCACAACCCAACTCATACCCCCTTCCCTCCCCAACAGGCCTCTCAACTCAGACGCTCCTTTACCTCAAAATCACTCCCGCCCAACTTCAACACCACTCATAACCCCCCCCCCCCACCCCTTTCGAGGCCACTCAACTCAACACTCATTACCTCAAAATCACTCCCACCCAACGTCAACTCATACCCCCCCCCCAACCCCAACCTAACTCTTCCACCTCTCTCCCTTCGAGGCCTCTAGGCATTTTCAAGTAAAATTCACCCTGTTGCAATTCAAGTTCACTCTTTTACAAACCAATTTCACCCTTTTACAAATCACATTCAACCTCTTTGAGCAATGCGACAAAATGCTTTGAACGGCAAAGAAATAGGAGTAATGAGCAACGCTAGCAATTCACCTCATGCTGCTTGAGTCAATCACCTCAACGACTGGGCCTTGTCCCTTATTCAGAGAAAGATTTATTTAAACACCTTTATGCATATTATTATTTAAACATTTATTTAACCGTCATAACTACTCACTGCTAGATGAATTGTTCATTTAAGTGTTTTGATTTAGTTTGTTTCACGTTAACTCCAAATAACTGTTTAGCGATTATAATATTTGAATCGACCTCACATTTATTTTTACTGGTCGGTTTAAATTCAATGAAAACTTCTCTCGAAAGAATAACTGGTTTATTGAACACGAAACATCAACGAACGAATACACACTCAAAAGTGGTTATCAAGTGAATCAGAGAGCACAAAGAAAAAATTGGCCAAGAGCCACATTGGTCCTTTTGCAAGTAATGATATTATCGGAACATATTTATAAAAAAGGTATTTACAAGAAATAGTAGTGATATTTATAATATTTCGTGGCATAACACCACGTATTTAACTTTTTCCAACTTTTCAGGAGGATGAAAAAACATGTTTTTGTCAAACATATTGGCACTTCTGTCATGTTCTCACAATTTTTTTATTGTCTAGGAGGTACTACATATTTTGTAAGATGTTTCAGAAGTCTGTTATGGAAATTACGAAAAACCCCGTTAGATATGTGGTGTTGCCCAAAAATGTTGGTAGTTATGTGGTGTTAACAAATAAATTTATTTGTCGTGCTCTTTAAAATTAAATTTTAGATTTTTTGATAACCAGAGGACATTTTGAGTGCATCATGGCATTCGCTTGTTTTGATATCTTTTGGATTGTCGTCAGGTTTTAAGCGATAGTATTGGATTTAAAAAAACCAACAACTAAAAACTTTTGAAATAATAAACTTTATGAAAATCTCACATTAGGAAAACATTAAGTGTAACTTACCACCAAGTGTAACTTACAACTAAAGACCGGATTTCTATGCAGCATAGATGCCCCGAATATGCAGTAAAAACTAATGAAATATGCGACAAATATACATTTAAAAAAAATTGTAAAATTCGAGAAATTAAGTTCAGCACTTGGAAACAACCACTCTACCAGTAAGTTTCAACAAGGAATGATCTGAGTGAAAATCTCATTCCGTAAAAATATTTTGTAATTGCTGATTTTACAGAACAGTATTTGTTTTACTATTTACAACTTTTTGCAACGTTCACACTATTCGTAGGTACGTAACAAAATCTCACAACAGGTGACAATGACTACTCATGTTACTTTCACCATATTATCATTTTGAAGTAACACGAGTGGGAATATCCACAGTTGGAAATGAGTATCTTTCAACTTTTCTGTACAAACTTCTTCCAATTATAATCAAACTGATGTGGCTCAAATTCTAATATTTACGTGGCATAGAACTAAAAGAACAACTTGCAAATGAAACACAACAGTTTAAAAATAATTGTTAACCATTTTTCAGCTTCTTCACAGATTTGCCAGTTTTTCGTAATTAATATTTACAAAAATAAACATTCTAAGGTTGTCTTGAATGAAGTTGTGACGACGGTCCGAGAGAATGTGTTTGTAGACTGAAAATTGCTTAAAATAACACGGTAAGAATGCTCCGTCAGTTCACTAGGTAGGTACATCCTCTCCCATTAAAATCTTGTTAACGTCCTTTAATGTTTCTAGACCATTATTATTCTGCAAGAGTGTGGACCACTTCTCTTGTAATTTTGGCCCATTTGTACCAGGAGTTGCCTGCATTTTTGCGGAGCATTCCTCGATCAACTCCAAACTTTGCCTCAACTCAACACCACCTTCATCTCACCTAGTTAGTATCAGTGGTATGAATGACAAGACTTTGATGAGAAACCTGGGGATTTCTCACCAAATCCAAGACTTTTTTTAAACTTTGTGATCCTACTCAAGTGATCAATATCAATCTCTCCGTCTGATTTTGGTACTGAGGAACCTTATTTTATTTTCTTGCCGTCACCAAAAATCGTCAAACGTTATTGATTTACTATAAAATATGCAGCGTTACGATTTTTCCCCGAATATGCAAGGATGTGCAGCAGCAGTCTGAATATGCAAAAATATGCAGAATAAAATTCAAACAAGAGCATCTACAGAATGCAACTCGGATAAAGGAAGAATGCAGCGAAATGGATATGCAATTGCATAGAAATCCGGTCTTTACTTATAACTGAGTGTAACTTAAGACAAGTATCCAACATCCGTTAGTCATTTAAAAGCGGACTCGGACCCTCGACAACGACAAATGAAATATTTCCGTTCTTCGATTTTTCGGTGAGTTTCTGTCAGTTGCTCAGGCGGTCAGGCGGTGGTCGAAGACCCTCTCGACCGGATCCGAAACGGAAGGTTTTCTGGGCAACAGCTGCCGACCTTATGAATAGCAGTTTCCATCCCCCTCGGCATCCGTCACGAATCACAGGGAAGAGATGCTCCGTCATTATTATTCCTTGTTTGACGCTGCCCACTTGTTTCCAACACACGACCCTCTTTCTCGCTCTCGCATGACTGCCTTTTGTACGATTCGGACGAGCAAACGTAATGAGAAAGGGGTTTCGAAACGTTCAAATTAATGAACTTAATTAGGTCACTGATTCATCACACGAAGAACTCCACTTGTATTTAAAGTGTAACCCTGCCGCGGTTTGGAAAAAAAAAATCCACAGTATGACTATAAGAGCGAATTTTCGAAAGCATGACTAGTTTTATGTAAAATGTCTCCATTTTACTGGTTTTATATCAAATTTTGTCTGCCATATCTCATTCCGTATAAATAGATGTGCGGGGAGGGGGGGGGGCACTTTTTGAATTCATGGTTAAGTGTCCCCCATAAATTGCCCAACACCCCCATTAGAGTGGACCTATTCTGCTCATCGACGAACTTAGCCTTTCGATTGCCAAGACAGATTTTTTGTGCAAATTTGAACTTTTTATCTACCGAGAGTTATCGTCTGCAATGTCACACGCATTAATATATGAATATAATATAATTGATCATTGTTATTACGTATACAGTTAGTAATTCGGCGGATATGAGTTTGCGAATACGAAATGAGGTTTGAAATTCGAGCTTGACAAGGTTGCCAAGGGAACCAGAGGTATTTGGAGCTTGCGCATTTTGTCCTCGAGAGCAGCACCGTAGTCGCAGAGCCAATTATTGTAATTCATAGATAGAGGGGAGTACAGAAGAGGGAAAGGGAAGGGTAGGAGAAAGGGTAGGAAATGGGTGGTGGTGGTGGGCACTATTTGGTGTCTTTTGGCAGTGAATTCAGGAGGTCTGGAACGGATTTTGGTATATGTACAATTGTTTTGGAAATACGACTTTTAAAATTGTTGGACGGAGAACATCCTTTTCTTTGAAAATTCGCTAAAATCAGGTTCAAATGCATATTTGGAAGAAAACGTTCAATCAAATAGTTTAACCCCGATGCCCCTTCGTGGGTACGGAATTTGTTTGCCTGCGTCAGGCCGGAGGGCATCGTTGAAAGCGAGAATGGTCAGAGAGTTCAGTCAACCCGAAGGTGCACCGGAGAAGGTGAACCGGTCCGAAACCCCCGACGTCTGTTCACGGAGGAAAACGGCGCAGTAACCTCGCAAGTGCACGGAATACGCTTGACAAGTGCGAATAACCTGCCGGTGAGAGAAAAGTGGATTTCGGGGGTGGAAACGGGGCAAAAGTCTGCCCAATAAAGAGCCTGAAAAACATTGTTATGGGCCACTGGCTTAGGTACAACGTACAAAAGATGAGTGCACAGCAGGTTCAGTGAGCACTCACGACATTGTCATGTTCAGTGAGTACTCAGAATGAGTGCTCCCCTTTGCCTCCAGCCACCCTATAAAACCGGCACCTCCACGTGGTCCATCCCGGACATGCAATGACATGACCGACGCCGGAGGAGGCAAATACAGGGGTAACCTGCTGTGTATAAAACAAATATATCTATATCCAAGCAGCCCAAAAATCAAGGAGCAAGATTGTAATGGGCCCATGTGGCCTGAAAACAATCAGTTGCCCAGCGCACAGCAGGTTCAGTGAGCACCACTCCTCCAAACGAAGTATGGCATGCTGCAGAGTATCACAGTCTGATGGAGAATCGTCTGCAAAGAGAAGACATCTGATACTAGGTCCGAAGATCCCAACGGCACCATTGCTCATGATGAGGAAGCATAGAGGACCCAAATGGCTACCCTGCGGAATACCCTTCCCAGCCTTTTATTTCGTAATATCGACCTGTAGCTGGCAACAACCTCAAGTGACTGTCCTGATTATGGTGGACCCGTAGCCATCCAGGAATTATCACTCCAGCCTCAGAGGTATCTAACTCAGGATTGGCCAATCTTCATCCTCCGCTCACTGGCTCACCTACGGGTTTTTGACAAGCACGCTCCAAGGATCCTAGTTGCGGGCGTCGAGATTGATTTCTTTTTGTTTGCATGCCCCATCTGCAACTCGCGTGTTAGCGTCACAGCTCTGCATTTTATTGATTAATGTCCAATGCTGTCTAATCCTCGCCTGAAGTTTCTGCGTTTGCTGCCAGTGCTCGCCTTGCCTCCTTCGTTTGTACAACAGTACAAGCAAATCGTCCTTAAGATCCCACAAGGTCTAACTCAGTTTTCCCAACTTTTCATGAGAGACAAAAAACGGATTTTCCACCGTACTGTTATAATTGCCATGGCTTTTGTACGTGGAAGAAGCCTTTTCCTGCATTGCAATGAAGGCCAAACCAATGAGCTAGGAAGATGGACCGAGAGATTTCGCATAAGTATCCGCTCCAAACTCATTTGGCGAAAAACTGAGTTAGTGTGGGATCTTTAGGGACGAAATACTCACGTCGAGTGATCGAAATGTGGCCAACAGGTTGTTTTACTTACTATTTAAGAGAACCATGCGAAGCGAGACTGCTTATTGTAAGTTCCTAATACGAGGATTCGTTTTTCTTATCTAACTGGTCAAGACAGACCATAATTTGTACCATCAATTGTATAATTTGTATATATGGATGTTATCCAAAAGGCAATAAAGACTTATCTACCTATCTACTTGGGATTTGGATGGTTCAAGTGCGGGTCTCACTCGAAATCGGCAGTTCAAACATGAGGGACCCTCGAGTGCCAGAACATAGACCATACAGGCTACCAAATGATTCACCCTCACGTTGACGATTCTCAATCTACTCCAACTTTGAGCCCTCATTGTGAACGAACGGCTGCTCATACAAAACTCCGGATTGTCTTAAAAAATTCTAAAAATTAAACACTATTTAAATGTGAACTAAAAACAGTAGCGTTCCTTCGAAATTTTTTGAGATATGAATTTTTCAAGTTTCAAAATTCATTTTGAACCCCTTCCCCTTGACTTAGAGTTACGTTAGGGATCACATTACGTCAGAGTTACGTTTCAAGGATCATCACACGTAGGGTCTAAACCCGAAAACCAAACTTTGTAATTTTAGCACAACGCTAACTGGGCAAAATGCCGTGGACGGCGAACCGGTCACCCAACTATTGATGCTATCGACGCACTGTGGTATGTCACATGATTCATTTCGACCAGTCTATTTTAATGAACAGCCCCACAATATCAACGACCCTCGTTCCACGGCCCTTCGCGAAGGGTTTCCGCCGATATGAGACGGCGATGTAGCGAAAGGAAGTGCAGCTGTTAGCTTCATCAGGGTCTATAAATCAAAGCGGGTCGCCCTATTGCTAAAGGAAACCATATAAATTTAAAGTCGGAGGAGGCTATAACCGAAATGAGGAGGGTGAGACCCCGAACAAATTATAATAATGAAAAGACCAGGGAGAAACTCTCCCTTTGCCGGGGAAAGGCTTATCTCGTGCTTACACTTTCCTCCTTCCCGGTTGTTTCAAAGTTGAATTAGCGCGGATCGAAGAATTTCAAAGTTTCCATTTACAGGGGTAAATCTTTTCATGTTATTCCTATTAAGGCCAATCCGTCTATGAATAGTTCACAAAGCTCACCCGAACTTCACCACGTCGCGCTTCAAAATGAGCAAAATTTATACTCAAAAAGGTCCCCACTACTCACGGACGATTTGAGAACGTAGAATTGATTTATGATGGTAGAATTAATAATTGGCACTTTAGTGTTATGAATTTAAATTACTTAGGTACCTAATTTTTTTTCAAATTTAAAATTGGTTTTATTATCTTTGGAATCGACCAAAGGAAAAATGTTTTTAACCACCCCTCAAAATTTGTTGGTTTACGTTTCAAGATAAGTAGATTCAGAAAATCAATAAAAAAAAAAACTCTGCAAATTCTTGGCACAACGGTTTATTATCTTCCTTGTGCAGATCACCCTTCTGTCTATACCAGACTGTGTTGCAAATCGGCACCATACCACATTCTCACCGTACTCATACCATACCATACGAATTTCTTTCCTATCATACCATACTGTACTATACCAAATCATACATACAAAACTCGGAGATCCTTTAGGAAATTTCACGGTGATCACGAAAGTAGTGAGGAAGAAATGGGGGTTTCAGATATCTGCATCCCTCTGGCCTCTCTGACGTCATCACCGCCTCCTGCCAGCCGTCTTACGTCATACGCTCGTGCGTCATAGGCTCTGTCGTAATGGCCCGCCGGTCGCTTGTGTTGACGTGATCTGAGGGAAAGGTCCCTCTGGCCCCTCTGACGTCATCACCGCCTCCTGCCAGCCGTCTTACGTCATACGCCCGTGCGTCATAGGCTCTGACGCACTTGTTGGCCTCCTGGTAGCCGTCTTACGTCATACGCTCGTGCGTCATAGGCTCTGACGTACTAGTTGGCCTTCTGCCAGCTGTCTTACGTCATACGCTCGTGCGTCATAGGCTCTGTCGTAATGGCCCGCCGGTCGCTTGTGTTCTGACGTGATCTAAGGGAAAGGGTGAATCAAGGGAACAAATTTTTCAAGATACGTAGATTCACAAAATCGAATGAAAATTGTTGCCATGTTTAATTCAAACAGAAAAGAAACACAAACGGTGGGTACAGCTTTCGTACAAGTACGCAACCACGAGGGACATTTTATGTCTTTGCGCCCCCTCCCATCAGAAACTTATATGAAGCTTGCATTCGTGTTGACAATATAAATTATTGAGAATGATCACCGGTGTGTAAATAACAATCACGCTCATACCGCAGCTTGTCGGCCACGCTTTCCGCAGTGGTTAGGTAAATCGAGAGCTATCCAACGAGTGATGAACGATTTTTGTACGATCATAACTGGCGAAGATAAAGTTCCGTAGCAACGAATCGGCTGTAAGCGAAAATCATCAGAAACTCCGTTTCATATCCCGCGTTTCATTCCCGCGTTACATTTTCGAGTTTATGTAGCAAAGTAAAGACATAAAATGCCAAACAAAAAAAAAACTCTGCAAATTCTTGACACAGCAGTTTATTATCTTCTTTGAGCCGATCACTCTAATCTAAGTAACGAAATGGTAGATGAAACTCTAGCATCCAAATTTAATTTGTGTGATCAAATAGGTATTGCTTAAACAATTTTACAGGCAAGAAACCGAGTGAATATTGCATTGTCATCCATCTGTGACCCATGTTTAAAATTTCAAGTCTCTAGCTCAACATCCTACATGTTTAAACAATTTTAACAACAAGAAATCAAGTGAATATTTAACATTTCAAATCCCTATTTCCCTAAATCTATTTCTGTCCCTTCACCCAAATTTTGATTTTTTTTAAACTCCTCCCTCTCAAGCTTAAAGTCGCTAGTTTCCTCCTCCGATTTATTATTCAATTAACTTGTCTATACAACGTCAAGTGTTATCCTAAGTTGAAGTACAAACTATTGTTTAAACTATAACTATTATTGTCGAATTTGGCTAAAGAAAAAACGACCGCAAGATTTATTAGTTACATCCGACCCGAGTCAGTAAAATACACAGAAATTGAATTTTAAATAATATTTAATATTGTTATCCTGATATTCTAAAATCATCATCACAGATGTATGAAATCTCCAGATTGTTTTCCCAAATTGATTACCTATTTTAATTTTCTCTTATTCAATTGTTTATGTTAATATTAATCTCTGGTTGTAGGACGATCACTGGATCGCACCTAACTTCAAGCAACATATAAATTAAGGCTAAGCCTTATTATATTATTATTCTTGTACTAATTGTAATACCCCACGAATAATAAAGTTATTTTATAATTAAAAAAAAGCGAAGACCTCAAATTCGAAAACGTCGAAAAAAGTTGATTTTCGCTCCGAACTCCTGATTGAAAAGACTCGTCTGAAAAAACGATATTCGATATCAAGATTTTTCGACGTCCATTACATTTTTGGCGCAATTGCGAGTTGTACTATGATTACAGATGGGCAGGTAGCAAAAAACCTGAAAATGCACCGATTGATTTTTTCTCGAAACTGCAATTATGGTACATGTGTATCGAGTTTTGCACAACGACGTCCAAATAGGATTGCGAATTCATGAAAAATTCTCTTCGATCTAATACTCTAATTATTCACTACTTATTTATGAAGGGCATTCAACGTGTCAGAAATACCATTACGAGGGAATCCCTTATTGTTTATGAAAGTGATAATTTCCGGAAGGTGCAGGGTTGGAAGGAGGAGGAAATTTTAATAAATTAACGGCTTCAAGGGAACGTTGGAAAAGCACTAGGGTGGGGCAGTGAGTTTGTGGAGGCCCTTCTGGAGGGATCGATTGGAGTAGGAGTGTTGTACATAATGTATGAGGCTGAGATGCAACGGCTTTCGAGGGAGCTGTGCTGAAATTTTCTCACTGATAGCGTTCCAGAACGAACGTTTTTAAGTCAGCTGGGGATGACTACTGCAGCTGCACAAATGCGAAATTTTTTATACAGTGAAACCTGTCTAATGTGGACTCTGCGTAAAGCGGAAAACCTCTGGTCCCTTCAGAAAACCTGTGCATTTGTACGTCCTTTTTTTTTTTTTTTTTTTTTTTTTTAAGTAGAAAACTTTATTGTACCTAATGTCATTTACATCATAGTTTTGAGGAACTATTTATCAAAAACTGACAGCCCCCACTAATAATATATATTATGTAACAATGTAACTTAGCTGTAATAAATTATGTAACCTAGATTTGATAAATGATATAACAATGATTATAACAGTAACTGTTCATGGATGGGCGAAAGTTCATAAGGTTGTCAGTACTGGTGACTTCTCAGAGTAGGTCTGGTGGTCTCTTGCGTTTCAAACGTCTGTCCGGTCTTGGAGGTGGTGGGTTGTTCGGGATATTGGCAACGAGCTGGTTTGGGTGGTTTTGCATATTTGAATGGAGGTTTCGGTAGGTCGTACTCAGGACGTTATTTACTTCAGGAATTTGAAGATCTCTATGAAGAAGAGAGTTCCTGACGTACCAAGGAGCGCCAGAAATAACTCCCATTACTCTATTCTGGAACGTTTGGATACGCTTAATTTGGGAGTTGGATGCTGGTCCCCATACCTGGCAACCAAATAGGACGAAGGACCGTTAAGTAAATTAAACGTTTGAGTATTAGTGGTATCGGTGACTTGCTGCGAAGAATAAAATACAATAATTGCGCGGTTTTCCAAAACACTACAAGCGCCAAAATAGGAAAAATTGTTGTTTTTCATCGATTCTGATGCAGAATAACAAGCCGCATCGAATGGTGGCATCACGATTTGTCAAAACACGTTTAATCCAGTGCAAAACGGATAGCAAAGTTTGTGCGGTTTCGCAAAACAAGACAAATCCCTTTGGTTTTCTCATAACACCACAAATCCATAGGGTGCGTTTTCGAGCAGCTTGCAGGAAACGAGCTCCTCAATATGTTTGGTATTGTACTCATCCAGTAATTTTATGATGGTCTCCAGTCTCCAGCACGGGTATTTCTGATCAGCTGAACCTGATTCCAGTGCAACCTGATTACCTACCTACTGATGCAGGTGCTAAAACCATTATCAATACCTTATCTATTAACCCTCCTCATCCTATTTTCAACTCCTCACCACCCATCCATAATGGCTATTGGCTCCGGAAAGAAAACAATAAAGGGGGATGGTTTCTCGAAACACTACAAATCCTACTTTCATCTTGGATTTGTAGTGTTTTTGAAAAACCGTTCAGCATTGCAGAGGCATTGCAGAGGCTAAATCCAAAATTTCCCAACTCCACCAGCGAAATTTCCCAACTATCCAAAAATGAAAACCAAGAGTTTGGTTCCTATAGGTATAATATGATAAGTTATAAGATATTATAAGAAAATAACATTATATAACCAATAATAATATTATATTACCTAACTAGGTAATATTTGATTAACTAATTTATTTCATTTTCTTACTTAGTTATCCTAACATTGGCTGAATGCTTATGCCCGATAGGAAAATTCATTTCTTTCATTTTTTACTATTATTTGTTTCTATATTAACGGCCCGAAATGTCCCAACTTTGCCTCGTCGAAAAAGCAGCGAAAAGTTGGGAATTTCTAAAAATTTTCACTTTAAAATTTTGATTAATCGAAGTTGGGATAATAAATCGAAGCAGGACTGTTTCCCTTCTAGGGGAAAATCAAACTTTTATTGAACCTTACTAGGGAGAAATCTCCTTTAAACTTTTCAAAAAACCCAGGATTTCAGAGTATGGGGAAATACACCCCCCCCCCCCCCGCCAATCCTTGTCAGGTTGCTGGCTACTACTGCTTCTCACCCTGCGTGAGTTCTCCGTGGTAGAACTCTGTAGGGAACCATTGGAGGCAGAGGTTGCGGCATCTACCGAACAACAAACGGACTTCTATGTCACCGAAACCCCAACTACGGAGCGCTAGTAACGCCTCGTTTATCAGTGAAGCTCTCGTCACGTTATCAATTATATCACTGAGTTTGCGGCGTCTTGTTTACTCGCTCCTCTCATCAACACCTTTCCAATTCCCGTGTTTGGACCCATTCAACCACAAATCAGTAGCCTTTCGACGACGAGATGATGTCGACACTTCACAATCTCCCGACTCTGAATCTGCTTATACGATTCAGCTCTCTCATGGGTTTCGTTCTCTCTCTGTACACGTACATCGTAGAAATCAACATCCACCACAACCACGACTACATCGCGATGTGCGACCTCAGCGAGCATATGAGTTGCTCAAAGGCTTTCACGTCTCAGTAAGTGTATTGTATGTATACAAGAGAGTTAACGATTAGTGAATAACCTAGGATTCCCCTCACGTCCTGGGAAACGTCCAAGTTTTCTCATGAATCTCCGTCATCACTACCTACTTACTCTACCGTCCTTAGCATGAAGGGCGTATCTTGGATTTTGGGATCTTTTCGGATTTTGGCAAATCTAAAATCTTTGGAGGCTTCTGCACTTGTTGGTACGTCATTCATGTAAGTACCTATAGGTACAAAAAAGTACACAAAAACGCTAGTGAAAAAGGGCGTATCTTCGAAATTTCTTGAAATCCTTAATGCTCTTTAAAAAAGAGACGGGTGATATTCAAGAAAACTGAAAAACGTAGCCCCCCCCCCCTTGAAGGTCCCTGTTTCCACCGGGTGTAATTAAATAATAAAATACGCGGAAAAACTTCTTTAGGAAACGACATAAATGTATGGCCCGTGTCTGACCTCAGCTTGTTCTGATGGCATCAATTTTGTCCACGAATCAGCACCCAATAGAATCTGAACCTATTTTTTGTAAAGTCTAAATCTGACAACAAGATCCCTCTGTTTCTGAGTTCCTCATAGAGCTCTAAATCCTGTAACTTAGGGACAAAACTACAGATCTAGGAGTTCAAAATCAATGTGGTAGAATGTACTAGTTCCTGTACTGTAGAATGTACTTGGCTCCTGGATTATAGAGTGATTTTGTTTTTCCTCGTGAATTTGAGGCGTCCTATTTCCTTCAAAATCGAAAAAGATGAGCCACTAATTTCCCTGATTGAATATTCGCAGGTGGGGGACTGGTTTCGGGTTTGTTGGAAAACTTCTCGGCGACGACTCAGTTTTCAACCAACCCAACAGCGTTCCTGGGATGCTGTTCTACGTCCTGTTCTTCGTTTTGAGTGAGTCAACTACAACGCTATTTTCTCTGTTACATTTACATTGGAGACAAACACAAAATATATACCTATATACAAATATATCATATTTTTGGCGAGGAAATTTACTTTTGGCGCGACTCACGTACTTTTCCTCCCAATAAGTTACACGAAAAGGTAAAATTCAGTGAAACCGCGTTTTACACTCGATTATGGACTAAGTACCTCGATTATTCAGAAAAATTGACCAAAATGACGATTGTGTTCGCAGGTTTCCCAGACCGGACGGCATACGCCGCAGCGCTGCTTTTCCAGTCAGTGCTCGCCAACATCATGTCCGTCTACCTCGCGTACATCCTCTACTTCCTCCTGCACGACTTCTGCATCATCTGCGTGTCAACGTACGTCACGAATGCAACGCTTTTCTACCTCACGTACCATAAATACAAAATCTTACGGTACCAAGCTTCGGTGAATCGAGCCAAAAAGTCTCATTAGACAACGAGGTTAATTGTGAATATCTACTGATGAGTAATACTTTCGTCATTAAGGGTTTTGTTTCGATGTGAATTTATCATTTACTAAAAGACAGAATTGATGAAGGGCGGATGCAGTGCACAGAGCAGTCCAACAAACTAGATTTCGATGAATAGTGAAATATTATGTTGACAAACACCGCTTTCTGGCAGCCTATTTAGATTAAAATTGTATTTTCTTTAAGTTTGGCAAGATTTCCAAAGCACCTCTTTCAAAACCTGAATATCAGTCTGAATTGTAATTCCACAACAGTAGACACATTCCTAAGGAAATCCCTACGAAGATACTCCCAAATCGAAACTACTAGTCATTCCCTCGCTCCCACCCATTGGAACAACATGGCGAGTGAGAACCAAATAACTTTGAACTATCGAAAACCCTGTGACAAGGGGAATGTTATCATCGCATCATTAAATTAAAAATTTTCTGATTTCATCCCCCAACGGTCAACGTTTTATTTTGAAACGTCGCCAGTCCGTAAATGCCATGAAATATCGACATTGAACATTTCGATAATGTATTTTTCTCTCCTGCCATCGTATTTATCCCAAAATTTCAATTTCAACTTTTTCTTTCGTTGTGATTTTTTGTGTGGATATTTTGGGAACACGAAGTCTTCATCTAATCATAACTATCCCAATTGAATCAGTCGTTTTAGAAACCGTACATGTCCAAAAAATTCAATTGTCAGGTTTTTGCAAACTTACCATTTGCAGACAGAGCTATTCAAGAGAAATCCGACCTTTCCCGTGTGTTTCAAATGGAGTTACACGCTAGAGGATATTCGATAGTTGAGAGAAACCCAACAAGTCCACTGACCTTGGGACAAGTCGAGTTTCTGCTTGAACTTCTGATGGTGACACGATTCGATGAAGTCGACATTCGACGTGAAAAACCGTGCTTTTCTGAAATGCACCTCCCAAGTGCCTCAGCTTATCCCCATTAATATTTTTTAAAACTGAACGATCTCAAGAAAATTAAAAAATACCATAAGAGATGTCAACAAAGTTTGGAGAAAATTTATGCCTGGCCAACGGCAGCACGAGATGGACCTGAAGTACTACACTTTGAGACATCACTTTTCTTGTGAGTACGATTTATAGGTACCTACCTATTGCTTTTTTTCTTGAATACTTACACTTCTTTCGGTTTCTAATATTTTCAATGTTAATGGTTTCTTGGCGTGATCATTTTGTTTTCTTATTAAAATCTGTGATTTACAATGAGTGTGTTATTTGAAATCAGTGGTTCTACATACCAAGTGTCCAAGGGGCATTGTGCGTGTAGCAAAACACTCGTTATTAATTGGTTCCCCACCCAAACAAGTATCCCTTCAACATTTAGGAACATACATTCGACATTTGTTATTATGCCGTGACGTTGTGGCACCAATCCCTGGCGGTGCCAAAATCTAAACAGACAATTCAGGGACCCTTAAGAAACTCCCTTAGATTCAATAAACTCATATTGCGCATGTATGGTGGGAACAACTGACAACCAAATAACCAACTGCATTTCAAGTTCTATATGAAGGCTCAATAACCAGCAGAAACCCGACATGTCCAAAATACAGGGTTAATTTCTGAACATCCAATATGAAAATTTTGTATTTTTTGAATTCTATCAGTTTCAGCAGACTACGTAGATATATCAGTTAAAATTCCCCACAAAAAAAGTCGAGGTGGCTATCAAATGTTTCTTTTTCCATTTTTCCACAACTTTGATTTTGTGGGCATGTCGGGTTTCTGAAAAGACCGATTCAATTTCATAACCGAATGAGTAATTTCCTTGATTAGATCGGAAATTAATTAGACAAGGTGGATCATTGCGTTTCCTCTAAGAAAACAACCAATCAATTCAAAATGATGGGTAGACGGAGGGTGCGATGGCGTGGAACGTTTGGCGCCTGTACGAGGGTCACTAAGCATTTTCATTTCACGCTCTTCGGTTGTTGTCAAGACCTACCAACGAGCTCATTGTATAAATTATTGCCGCCTCATGGATACATTTAATAAACAATTAAGCAAGAAGATATTTGAACTGGAAGTAGTCAGAACGTCCGAAGTGTACATAAACATGAGTTTGTTGAAAATGGCTTGACCGTTTTCAGTCAGAATTACGATATCTTACTAGGTATGTTATTAGATAAGAGCAGATGAATTTGAGAAGACAACTTGTTATCCCAAGGCTGCCAACGGCTATCTAAAATTCCCCAACCATGTCATGGAATTTCCCTTCACATGTTAGACTTTCCCTTCTAGGGGTCTCCATAACACAGAATTATCCCTAAGTTGTCAGTTTGTCTTTTGCTTAGGATCACAAGCAGTCCCTTATTCCCTTAAACGTACACTTAGAAAATGAAAAACAAAAAAAGTAGTTAAGTATGCTATTTCATTTTATTGGTAAATTTACTTGTTTAATCGAGTAGGTACTTATTTTTTTTAAGGAAATAAGTAATTTTTTTAAAATCTAATTTTTTCTTCAAAATGTTCAAATTCTTTGCGGGCCACACCTTGCCGACCCCTCCTCTAGGCCAACATCACGTTTGTCTCCCTAATAACTCTCTATTGATATCTGAGCTATAGAGCTATTATTTGAATTGACTATATATATATAGCTGTTGTGTATATTGACGAAATAAAGTCTTCAAATGGGATGCCTCTAGAGGTACTGCCCCAATGGAACTGCCCACAAAATAGCCACTACACTTGTCTGAGAATCCATTACTCTCACCTCCGAACGGCCTTTGATTTTGACAAAAAGTTTATTTGAATGTAGACAAATACCTGATTATTTCATGTGAAGTTGATCCGGTGCCATTCGCTGAAATTGCAATTCTCTGCCATTCTCTATTTTGAAATGTGTAGTTTCAAATTTGTTTTCATACAAGCACTAGATTCATGTTTTCCACATCAAATAAACCCTTTGCACTCATCACTAAGACCTGAAGAATAGAGGGATTGTATATAACAACACTTTGCATGGAATTGAATAAATATTTTATTAAAAACCAACATGATTGCAACAATAATTTAAAAAAACAAGGCGAAATAAATGTATCACAAAGGAATGGTACCACTTAAAATCGACTCCTCAATTACAATAATTAAGCTAATCTTCAAGGCGCTCGGTCGCGTAGGTACCGAAAATGTGAAGGTTTGAATTCGTGTGATCGAAAATATGTGGAATAGAATCAATATCCAACATCTATATCAATATCCAACATCTTAATTTGCCTAAAACTTGATGAAATTTTCGAAATTACTCAATTCAGTTGAAGACTCATTTTCAAGTAGGGTTTCGACATAACATGACCAACGTTGGTTCTAATCAAAGCAAACACCAGGAAATGGTGACGCTTTCTTTTGTTGTGATTATGGCTTAGAATTGAAAATACAGAAATTTCAACGAGCACAAGAATAAAATAATTGTTGACGCTCTGAAATTTTGATTGTGGTTTAAATGACAAAAGTGGTTTCTGGTGGTCGAAATATACGATAAGTGGTTGACCGACCACCAGACAAGACGCCAAACGGCTCTTCCACACTGAGGTCACTATATCACACTGGGACAGGCTTGAACACGACTTGATTTTCAAGTTCATAAACAATTCAAGGGGAGGAGTTATGTGGGTAGGTGACGTAAACTGCGTTTCCGCTCTAAATTTCAAAAGAAGAAAAACGCACGATTAAAACAAATTGAATATCACAGCTCAAGTCTGAATAAAAACTAACAATTCACTATTAAACTAAAGGTGTGCATGACATGGAATACTCAGAAAATACGGGATAGAAAAACATCGTCAACTCATTACGACGATTTCATGACTCACATGAGAGAAAGCTGTGGGTAATCCAAAGCATTTGGTGATTCAAAAAACCATATTTTCATTGTATTTATAGAGTGAAACAATAGAAGAACACATAAATAACCGAAGGCCTGTGATGAAAATCAGTACAGCATATTTCTGAAAGGCCAGTTTCGAGAACCAAATATGCTACCTTGGAGAACAATTAAAAACAAAAAAAAAACCACACGAAAAAGATGGGTAAAACAGGTGATAGCCGATACCATCTTTACTAGTACGTATTTATGGAATTCATAAAACGGATTTCAGCAGTTCTGAATTCAACAGTTCACAATGTAATTTGGCTTAAAAAGACGACATAAGTACGAGGCCATAAATAATTGAGAGCTAACGTAATAATCATATTTGTTCAAAGTTAACAATACCGATTCTTGGTTTACGTAAAAATACAGTTTTTACGTTTTGGGGTGTCTGTAAATAATTTGATAGAAACGACAAGGAACATGGCAAGGCACTCGATCAACTAAGGCTAACGATGGGCCTAAGTAGTTTTCAATGGGAAACATAGCTGTTCTTTGAGACAGTTATATTTCCCATGAGAAATAAACTATCAGTGTTTCAAGTAGATGAAGGGGTGAGAAACACGGTAGACTTATTTCTGGTGGAGTTGTGAGAAGTTTAGCGCTATCTGTGGAATGAAAGGAGTACAGAGATGATACAGGAGGCTGTGGTGAAAATACTGATTCGAGCGATTGAGGCGCCACTGTCGGTGCGTGCTTCGGAATTGAAACTTCGGCATTGGAGGTTGTGAGGTTCCCTTTCTTGGCCTTCGCTGCTGATTGCAACAATGCACAGTTCCAGAGGACCCTGCAATGTAATAAAGTTGTACAAGTTATAGGGAAACTGGGTTGAGCGATACGGTAACTACAGACTGGGGATGACTACCAAACCATTGGGTTTCTCCAGGCCGAACGAAGTCCATGGAGAGGGACCCTCAAGATGAGGGTTTCCTTCGAGTGCGAGGGCGAAATTCATGGAGTGAGTGAGGGTCTACTTTGTGGTTACAATAAATTGAAGCTTCATTTCAAGTAAGGGACACCAAACTAAGGTCCACAGGCCAAATCCGGCCTGCGATGTCGGCAAGTATCCTGGTCGTAACAATACAGTACAACTGAACACGTTGAGCGCCACCTGCCCCAATCCGGGTCATAGACGTTTTGGCTGGGGGACCACCTGCACCAATCTTGGTCTGGGAAGAACTTCCCGTTTATAGCTCCATACCTTGGCCGATCCCAAGGTGACTGGGAACAGACTTCGTTCGAGAATATTTCGACTAAATGAAGTGGAAGACGGGGTTTCGACATTTTGAGGGCACGCGTCAAGGAAGAATAGATGGACTTGGGAGGGGATTGGAGTTCTCCTGCCAGGTCCTGGGATTCTTCTATGATGGGTGACCTCAAAATGTAGAAAACACATCCTACATCCATGGAGAAATGCGATATGGACGTTATATTCCTCCGTGGTTTCTTCACACGGCCACAAAATGTATGTCTTTCACTGAAAGAAGTAGAAGTAGATAAGTTTGTTTACTTGTAGATAGTAGTTGTGATTGCAGACTGCAATTTGCAGTTTGTTGAACTCCCTAGTCATTTGGTGTGTTAGGTACGAAAATGTCTGCTTGGGTTTAGAATTTTTGGTAGGATACGACCTATTGCACGTCCTTATTTAAGAATTCAAGAAAAAAGGCCAAGAATCAATAATAAATTTTTCTCTTAAACACAGCAGGTAACGGACTCCCTCAGTCCATCCCCAGCTTTTGGGTATATGCCTAGTTAGGAGTAAAGCGGTAGGGGCCAATTCTTTGACTCCGGGCCAGTGACCGTTCTAGCTTCTGGGGACAGTGGCGAAACCAGCATTCTCGTGGTCAAGGGATGCGAGGTGGCTACTAACTCGGGGACCAACACCCATAGTTGGTAGAACCAGCTAGAGGGTTCCACTGAAACCTGCGGTGTTTAGGATATCAGGTACCAGTCAGGCGACGAGTCATTCGCCTGAGTGGCGAGTGGACCACTCTACCTCCCCCAAGTTTAACTGGTGGGATGTGTATCTTCCCTCCTGCTTTCAGGTGGGAGGAGAAGCGTAATCCGATGCGGATTGGCTCTCCTTAATGCTACTTTTCCATCTTGGAAGAAGAGCTAGGACCACAAGTCCATCCCCACCATCAGTAACTTTGAATGACCCAGCCAGCAGGCTCTGGAGCATTAACGGGGTTTTTATTAAGTAATTACTTAATAAAAACCCCGTTAATGCCCCAGTTAACTGTAGATCGACTATGAAATGCTCTCTTGGTGGTGCTACAACTGAAAGAAATCTTTTCATTTTACGATTTTTGGCTGATTTATAGTAAAATTACTATAAATGGCAATTTTGCCATTTCAACCCACTAAGTACAACCGGAGCATTGGGGACAGTTGGGCGAATCCTTATTTGAGGCTTCTCCTTAGTTGTCAGTGAAAAAATGAAGAAATTGATTGTTCTTGAGTCGGAATAAGGACGTTTGTGGCTCAAAAAGTGTTTTCAATCTTCCTAGAGCAAATTTGATTTCAGATTTGCTTCTGCGCTCTCAAAAAGTATCAGAGAATTATGATAAAGCCATAATAACACAGTATGACAGTACCTACAATGTTAATTATGGATGTGTTAAAAATCAATGTGATTGATGAGATTGACTCACGTTTTCTGAGGGAAAGTTTGACAGTACAGCGCTCCTCGTGCTGTACGCCAGATTTTTCTTCAGAAGCGTGGATTCTCGATGGTCGATGTTATTCCTTCCTTTCACCAACAGCGCGAAATCGGCGATGTCTTCTTTAGCCGTGACGTACCACGTCAATGATATCTTGCCAGAGGGATCCCTGAAACGGTTCACAGTCATTCAATAATTGCTCAACACCGTCGGGCTCAATAACTAGTTTACGACCGAGTGCAGCATCAAAAACTGATCAACCCTGAAAATTCGAATTGCGGTGAGCAGGTACCTCTCTATTTCCCTGAATTTGACATCCGGCGTCGTGTCGTAGTCCTCATTCCCTTCTGAACCCGCTTCGCCGCACGACAGCTCCTCTTCATCGACATCGAGGACCGACTTATTCGCCAGCGGAGACGGTATGTGGCACCTAACGTCGGCCCAATCGTCGACTGACGTCTCGTCTAGAATCCACCTTTTCAACGGGCGCAGACGACAGTCACAGTTTATGTGGTTACCTGTAGAGTTGTAATGACGTCAGGAAAACGAACACAAATTTCTTAGGGAAGAAATAATTGATAATATCAATTATTGATAATATCTGCCCTACCGTGTGTCAATGATGTCTAGCTCATTTCTCATATTATGAGAAATGAGCTAGACATCATTGACACACGGTAGGGCAGAGAGTTATCTCTTACCATTCTGAGGGCAAAAGCTTCGTTAGCATGTTTCTAAACACAAATATTTAGAATGTCAAATGATTGGATGGCAGAAGACAAATCTCTTGACCTTCATGACTGGTTTGAAAGTTTTCTGCTAACACCAAAATACAAATTTGACAGCTTGAAACTAGACAAACACAATAAACGTTGTTAATAAGGCAGAATGGGAGTTTTTAAAAGGGGAGGCGTAGAATCTAAGAACACAGTTGCTTGGGAAGTATTTCGGAGGTGTCTGACAACAGTTAGGCTTAAGAAACATAAATGTAACTTCATGGACAACAAATCCCTGCGAGGGTTGAGCCATTCACCAAAAAGCTTCCTCCTTGGTCTGCAGAATATGTTCATGAAATGTGTAAGTTTTGTTATGTACGGCTGCTGTGTTCCCCTGTTCAAGGGAGATTAGGCAATATGCCACCCAGAGGGATATCCGGTCTGTGCGGTTGAACAAAAAGATCGAGAAAAGGGGCACAGCAACCATCACAGGTCTTAGAAATAGCGCTGAAAGTAGGAGGACCGTCAGGCAAGGTGGATGGGGATCCCTTTTAGATTATGGATTGTATCTCTGTATATCGAAATTGAAAGGGTGGGACGTTCATTACGAACCACCCTGTATACGTTTTTGTATTTCTGTGATGTAACGTTACTCGTTATCCAATCACGTCTCATGTCGAGCGTACGGTACTCACCAGCATACAAGACGCGACTTCCGTTCTTCACCATTTTCGTCACTTCGGTGTAGTACTCAAGTTGGTTATCCCTCAAATCCACCAGAGACAACTGAGAGATCTGACCGATGGGCAGAGTCATCAGCTGGTTGGCTTTGAGGTTCAGGGACTTGAGGGACGGAGGCAGATCGAAGGTGTTGGGCTGCGTCAACTCCGTCAGTTCGTTATAAGAGAGATCCAGCTCTCTGAGAGACGTTAGATTTCCAATCACACCTAAAACACACAAACAAGAGTTACGCGTCTGTTCTCATGATAGAAATGTTTACTGCTTTGTCTATCTCCAGGTATATACATCAGGTATGTCCATCAATCACTTAAGTCCATAAAATTCTACACCGACCTTTTCTAACTTCATTGATGTTGTTGTGACTCAGGTTCAACGTTTCCAGTTTCCGCGTTCCATACGTCAAATCGAACGTCACAACGGGCATCACGTTATAACTGAGATCGACTTCTTTCAATTTGTAAGGCTGATAAGGATCACTAGGGAACGTTTTTCGGGTGACGAATGAAATTCTATTGTGACTCAAATTGACCTGTAACATAAATGTAAAATTTATTAAATCTTAAGAAACGACATAAACATGTTTTGCACGTTACTGTTGCTTATGAGTTCAAGTGTACAGACATGGCAAAATTATTTGCAAGTTGAGCACAGAGGGTGTCACATATTTCAACAAATCGGATACACATCCTGGCCCTGTGTTGCTGAAGTCCTAAGGAGGCTACATGCCAAATTTCAAGCCTGTACAACCACGGGTATTGCGCCAAAAATCATCACATTTTTTTGTATCACGCAAATTTTGGAATGACTCCCAGCCAGTGTTTCTGAATAACGACTGGTCACTAGCAATACACATTGACTATAACACTGATCACTAACAGTGAATATATCCTCTCGAATATCCATGGTACTACTCCACTCATACGTCATTGGAGCTAACAATGCGCATGTCCCATGGTAGCCGAAAATGGGAACAGGTTTAAACAGTTTTTGCAAGGGGAAAGATATAGGAATTTCTTACTCTTTCCAAGGACAAGCAGTCATCCAAGATACCATGAGTTTTGTTGTCCAAGGTTTCTATCATGTTTCGAGACAGATCCAAAGTTTGAAGGGACACTAATCCTGGAATTGAAAAAAAGCTACCGTTACATTCTGGGTGAGCCTGGTTAGAAGATGAACCAAAATATTGTATGTAATAAGTCCCAATACAGCAAGTGAGAGGCTGCATTTAGACCATAACATTATACTTATAGAGAGAGATAATGGGAATTTAAAACCTACTTTCGATTGGCTTCTTTTTATTAATCAATAAACAAACCTTGAAAAGCTCCATTTGGGATGTTCTCGATCTGGTTGTGTGAGAGGTTGAGAGTCAGTAGCTGAAGGAGGCCATCGAACGCCTTGGCTGAGACATTGAAGATTTGATTTTCCGCGAGATTGAGTTCAAAGACGATCGGCAATCTCCCAAATGCTCCCTTTCCCAATGACGTGAGGTTGTTGCCCTGCGAAGAAATATGGAAAAATTAATGCGGAGCTATGAAAAACAAAGAAGAAAGGTACTAATGATGAAGATTGTGAGGTACTAATATCAAATTTTGTCTGTAATAGTCTTGAATTCCTTTCATGAATTTCTGCCTAATAATTTTCGGTTTGGTGTCCAATCGGAGAGCGCAAAACAAGAGAAATTGACCAATCAAAGAGCGCAAGGAGCGACAATAACTTGTTGCTCCGCTGCCAGGGGCGCTGCAATGTGTAATGGATGGCTGTTGAGAGCCCTGTTCAAGGGGGGTTAGGCAATATGCCCACCCAGACAGGGCACAGCAGCCATCACAAATGCATCATTGATATTGTTGGGTTTTCCTGTTGTCTGTTCGGATGTCCGTGAATGGCTTTCTATCTCTCTCGTCATATTTTGTATATTGTAATATTTGACTATTAAAATGTTTTTTTTTTTTTTTGTGTCTTTTTCTGGTTTCCAACGAGCAACGAAGTTCATCAAACACAACTACTCCAGTTTGTCAGAGGAAGATAAGATTCGTGATGTCCCTCCCAGGGCAGGTAAGCCTGTCATTAAGGAGCTTGTGGAGCAGGGAGAGATCGGCAATGCACCGACGCCTCTCAAGTGGCAGCATGTGGCATAAACCCAGCAGGTGGGCGTAATTCACGTCACCTGAGGGCATGCCAAGTTTGTACGCAACGTACCGCAGAAATTTATTTAATTTATTTATTTACTTGGCTAAGGAAAGCAACTCTCACTTTGGTGATAGACCCTCTTGATCTATGTGCACCCTCTGAATTTCAGGGCAGGAGCCGCCTCTGGTCATAACGTTTCGAAAATATTGCTCAATCAAAATTTATTAGTGTGTTTGGAACAATATCGAACACTTTGGAATATTAGTTACCGATAGAATTTGGTAAAAATCAACGGTAGCTCTTACTTGCATATGGAGATACTGGAGGGACGAGACGTCAGCTAAACTTTCCCATGGAGGCTCAGTAATGAAATTTCTGCTAAGGTCCAGTACTCGCAGAGTGAGGAGGTTAGAAAAAGAACCTCTTTCGAGGTTATCCTCCAAGTAGTTATCGCTTAGATCCAGGGTGAGAAGGGCATTCATGGTTGGCCACGCTCGAGCAGGGATTTTCGTGATTTCATTGTAGTTCAGGTAGAGGCGGGAGAGTGAAATGGGGATTTGGAAAATGGTTGAGAGAAGATTATAAGCTACAGAGAGTTGTTGCAATGACACGAGGCGAGTGAGGGCGCCACGGGAAATGTCTGACAACAAATTGTGACTCAGATCCAATTCGAGAAGAGTTGGTAGGGGGCCGAACGTGGCGGATTTGATGTCTTTCATGTTGTTGTGGCTCATATTCAGATTACGGAGACCAAAGAGGGGCTGAAACACACCTGCGTGGATTTCAGATATCTCATTGTAGCTCACGTCTATTGTATGAAGCTCGTACAACTTGGGGAATGTGTTACGAGGGATTGTTCTGAGTTGATTGTGAGTCACATTCAAAATCTTTATCCCCGTCATGTTAGCCAAAGGCACCTGGAAAATAGAAATAAGTAAGTACTTATATGAAAGCGAAATATCAATAGGGCTTTTTTAACGGTCAGCTCATCCAGTGTTTTTGGAACAATATCGAACACTTTGGAATATTAGTTACTGATAGAATTTGGTAAAAATCAACGGTAGCTCTTACTCGCATTTTCCAGAGCTCCGGTTGGGCCTAAATTGTGAAATATTCAATGCTCTTCAAAAACGTATATGATGGCCTTTGTCCAAAAATGCGTAGTTTAGGATATATAGAGCAAAAAGTGACATACCTAAAGTGAAAATTTCCCGGTTTTTAGTGTGCTACACTTTTGCAAAGCTTTTGGAGATTTGCAAACTTGGGTATACACTCCCTTAATGGGTCCAAACGACATACTACAAAATCAGAGACACACCATGTTTTGCGAATTTGACGATTTTTTGTGTCGATTTTGACTAGCCTATATCGTAACATGGACAAATATTGACCAAAAACAACAATGTTTACCTTCGAAAGGTCAGTTAAGTTGTTGTAAGACAACTGGAACTCATTCGCGAAGGACAACTCGTCGAAAACTCTCGGCACAAACTCGCTCAGTTTATTGAAAGACAAATCCAGGACGGTGATGTTGACGCAGTTCTCGAAGGCTCCGGGCTCAATTTTGGAAATGGCGTTGTGTGACAAGTTGATGTGCACCAGATAAATGTCTTTGAAGGCCAGTTTCTGTATTTCCGTCACAAAATTGTCAGACACGTCGATTTTCTGAAAAAATAAATAAAGGGCGGTGAGTTATGAATTGAAATGGGTGTTTGTTTAAGAAATTTCGAAAACCCGCCGCTAAAAGCTCAAAAAAAGTACCAGTTGACTATGATACTAGTTTACCAAGCATAGGACTATACTGTGCCAAAATCCAAGGTAAAAGTTGGACTTCAACCCACGAAACCCTTAAATTCCTAATCTATGTTTAATTTTCCTAACTGTAATGTACAAATTTGAGACTGATTGTTCTTAATAAAATATTTTCTGGTTCATTCCTTGAATCCTTGTGACCAAGTGTATGCTACGTCGATGTGCGGAAGCAAATGGTAACATACAGGACTTCTTGCTTGATTATGAGCGTATGTATCCCTTGAATGATGTAGGACTGTCGCCCTCCCAGTTGTTTTTGAACAGGCATCCGAGGACTAAAATTCCTGTGCGATCAAGCTTGCTAGCTCCAGTTGTACAGCTGGATGTAGGGCAGAGAACCCAGGACTCCCGGGATCGCCAAAAGCGTTACTACAATCACTCGGCAAAGGAACTTCACCCCTTGATGCCTCGGGATGAGGTTATGATATGGAACTTTGATAGGTAGCTGTTTTTGGGAGCCCGGAATGGTGGTCCTCGCTCTTACTTTGTTAAGAATTGTACAAACGTGCTAAGGAACCGCAGGTTGCTACGATCTCCCACTCTTGGGGCATCTGAAGAGGGTTTTGGACAGAAATCTGATGGTGAACCTGAAACGTCATTGGATTCAAAGGAATCAGCAACGTCAGTGAACGCAAGAGACTTGGGGAGGCCAAACCAAGTTTGGAAAATGTCTGCTCGTCCGAGAAATTTTGTTCTTGATAACTGTTGGGGATTTATTTATTAAATAAATAAATGAATTTTATTGTTTCTTCTCTCTCTTTTGTGTAAAGGGGATAAGATGTAACATGGTAACAGGTCAACTAATAAATATTGGTGACCATTGTGATAAGCTTCAACTTGATTATAACTTGATTTATAGTTGAATACTGTTCTTTCTATCATGCTACAGAATCTGTATAACAAATGCTTTTCTTTCAGAAATGTAAAATAAATATTTTTCTTGCAAAAGCGTCGTTTATATTTGAAGTAACTATTGAGATCTACTACTACCAAGTCTCACTGGACATACCTCAGCATACTGAAGTTTGGCGAACATCTGGAAATCGATTTTCTTCAATTTGTTCCTTGCCAAATCGATGATTCCAATCCTCGAAACTGCTCCGAAAGTATCTCGACCGACCTCGGCGATCTCGTTGTCAGCCAAGTACAGCCTCCGAATGAAGCGCATCCCTCTGAAGGAGTTCGAGTCGATTTTCCTCAATTTGTTGTGATTCAGGTTCAGAGAGCGTAGCACGGTGTTACGGGCGAACGCACCCCTGGAATCCAAACGAATTAGAAAATGAAATGAAGGAAACAATTCTACTCCGGCACACTAAACAGAACTAATTCTTGTAATCTGAATCTGAGGTCGCTTGATGTTCATCGGGTCAGGTTTAAGATCATTTCGAGGAAAATGATTGAACAAATCTGAAAATTGTTGTAGGTACATAGGTTTTTGATGTTGCTTAATTTAATATGAATGTCTCAACAAGGTCATGTGAAGGCCTATTAGGTATAACATCTCAGAAAAATAAGTACACATTTTTTCAGATTTTTCCGATCATTTCCTCTAATTTGACGTTGGGATGACCTTGCTCTGCTACCATGGAAGCGTGCTGGGGCCATAACCACTGTTGAGGGGTGGAAACAATATCCAGATTGGACCAACTATTTCGTTCTTAAATTTGCATATTGTTTCCACCCCTCAACAGTGGTTATGGGCCCAGCACACTTCCACTTTCATGGCTTTCTTAATGAAAGGTTAATAAACCTTTCAAATTAAACCCCACTATTTAGTATTCTTATTGAATATTTTTGCAACCCTTCGGTGGTCTTGGTATTGTAGTGCTTTCTCAAGAGTAATGTGAACCTACGTTTTCGAATTAGTATCTTACAATTTACTGTCTAAAATAATCGTTAACTGACCGAGTGATATCGGTGATGGCATTGTGGGAAAGGTTGCAAGTCGACAACTTGTTGAGATCAGAAAGATGAGATGCGTCGATTTTGGAGATGACGTTGTGGGACAGATCGAGCGTTTCCACGTTTCTCAACCCCTTGAACTGGTTTTTCTTGAGGATTTTGAACTTGTTCCCGTGAAGATCCACCAGTTTGAGTTTCTTGCAGACGCCGAGCGTTTCGACGGAGAGGTCCGTCAGGTCGCCGTTCACGAGGCTGATCCTGTCCAGATTGTCCGTGATGAGGCCGCTGAGGGACCCGGAGGGAAAGCTGGACAAGTGGTGGCCATCGATGTTGAGGTAGGTCAACTTGCCGAGGATCTGCAAGAGAACGGAGGTTATTTTAATACCAAAGGTCTGGACGTCCACAAACCAGAGATCCTTAGTCTACCGGTAACTGTTATTATTAAGTAGGGACGATAACTGTAATAATTATAATTACCTAGGTACTTAATAAGAACAAGTCACCTCATTAAAAGGAACCCGGGTGTTGTTGGTATGAACATAAACTCGAGATGACTAGCTTCGGAGCCTCCAGTACTGGACTAGAAACAACGGATTCCTCCGGTAGATATTGACGGTGAAACAGCAACATGCTATAACTCATTTTCCCCAACTTTTCAGAGGAGACAAAAAACTGTTTACAAAGCTTTCGTCATCTTCCATGCTGAGTCGTTGCCTCGCCACAACTGCACTGTTGGTTATACTGACTTATAGCATGTTGGTTTCATTCTGAATTATAACTTGTTGGCAACAATAATCATTAACTTCCCAGGGAGCCGTTTTTTCGAGAAACTGACTTCTCCAGTCGATCCGGCGCGAAAATTAGAATAGGAATGATGTCTAACTCATTTTGGCGAAAAATTGACTTATAGCATCAGATTTAACACAACAACTTCAAAGGGCACTTCAAGAAACCCTCCATTAGAATACAACGACAAAAAATACACGAACCGAAGTCCTAAATGTCATGAAAACCGGTTAGCATGTAAGTGGTATTCGGAGGAGCAACGGATTAGGAATCAAAATACTGCCAACCAAGATGCACGACGGCATACCAACTTAATCTACGATGAATTCACCAAACTTCGTAAAATATAATCAACACCAAATCGTATTTTCAAAACCTCTTACATAATTTAACAATGGGGTTTGCGCATGATTTTTGTTTAGAATTTGTATTGATACAGAATCGCTTCAATAACGTAAAAATGGGAACCATTCGTCAAAATTAGATTACCCTTACTTTTTATGGATAGAAAATATAGGTAATCATGTTCATAAAAAGCGCGCAATGACGTCAGAACCTCTGAAGCATCTGATTAGTCAGGGCGCAATTAAATCAATGCTACCACCTCACCAACACAAAAAAACGGTAGCCTCCCTATGGCGAACTGAGTTCATTAATAACTATTATTACTTCCCGCTTAGTTATTGCCGAGTTATTGCTATGCGACGATATATTTCCTAGTGACGTAAACCGGGGTCAATAGGGACGGTTTTAGTTGTACAGCTCCCCTCCAAATGAGGTTAGAAACGTGCTTTTTTTAATGGGGTTCCTTCACATCTCAGCTATCAATTCCAGTAGGCAGTTTTTCAAATTTGTGTCATTTTAGTGCTTTTTATTGCTTTATCGTGTCCCGATTCACCCTCCTAGTTGGTGTCAATAGGGACAGTGGCTACAATCGTAGAATATCCCTATTCTTTCGTGGTCTAAGGTGAATAGGGGCACTTTAGAAGGGAACAAATTCAAAAAAAGATTATTAAGCGTTGTGGGGGTTTGTTTTTGAAGATTTTACAACACTCAAATTCACCATTCGGAGCTGTACACTCCCCTGAAAAGCAACATCCTTCTGCAGTTTCCCATGGGAAACTGTACATGGGGAGCTACGACCCACCTCGAACGCTGCCTCGTCTTCTGCCTGTACACGCGCACCATTTTACACCTGAGGAATCATGAATTCATACACCTTATGGGCAAGTAATCCTCCGATGTTTCATTAAACAGCATAATATGCATAATATTAAATCCCCGACACTATTGTATACCTACTCCAGGAAAAATCAATCAAACATTTTATGAAATTTTCCAGGGATTATTCTGTTCGGCATACGATCGGAATATTAGCGAATGTCACACATTTTAACAAAATGCCCTTAAACATGTGTATTACATTTAAATTTAATTTAATGATGTTTAAGTATCTACATCCCTTTTGTTAAGATTGATGCAATTTTGTTCATTCTGCTCAGACATGTGTACGCTTACCAAACTTCTATAAGGTGTATTCATGTAAGTGTTATTATAATATCTGGAAATGGGAAATGGGCAATGAGAAATGGGCAAAGAACGATGAAAGCTCGCGCTAAAATCACCCTTGGAATGCATAACTGCTGGTCTAAACTGATTGACAGTTGAATTTCAACATGTCCCTATTGACCCCCAACTCAGTCACAGCATTTGCTCTTTTTCAGGAAAAACGCCATAGAATATGAACGGTGGTACTTAGAGAGAAATTTCTTAAAGCATTCCACTCTTGATCAACTAGTGAATAAAAGAAAACTGCGAAAAAAACAGTTGCTCGACGCGGCACTTGTTGCATACACCAAAGTAGGGCTTGAGTGAAACAGCTGCTTTGAGTGATAACACTTATCATTGCCTCTGATCTTGCCATACATCGAGAAGAGATTGCCTTATCACTGATGTTGTTGTACTGGTTCTCCTGGTCCGTTTGGTATGTATTGGGTTGTTGTGGCTCCTCCGGTTCTCCCTCCATGTTCAAAAATTAACACTTTCTTGGACGTCTGTCCCTATTGACCCCGGTTTACGATGTTCAGTTTTCTCTCGTGAATAGCTTCTCATTATCAGAATAAAAGCCTAATTTCCGGCCTTGGTGGGTGACGTCACGCGCGCCATTTTACGTCCAAGTTTCAAGTCAATCAGATTTCAATTGTGATTAGGTACCTATCGATTTTTATTTTTTAATACGTGCATTAGCAACTCAAGTAAGATAACGAATCGGGTTTTTCAATTTTCATTTCTCATGCGCATACCCCATTCTGTCGTCAGTTTCAAAGCTCAGCCCCTCAATATCGTAGATAAGATATTGTGATAACTCCTACTGAAAATCTCACGGTCGAACCCCTGACTCGGTTTGGGGATTTTCGGTATTATCTTTCCAATTAGCCCTTTGGGACAGGACCATCTCCCCGTAGGGCTGCGTCAGCAACCCTAACCAATCACAGTACACTGTGGCCGTATAATGTGGTTAGCTACTCCTGGGGCTCCCCTTTCTATTTACATCAGCCTCCACCAAGGGGCTATAAATACCAGGATTTGTCAATTACCTGAAAAGCATCTGTAGGAAATGCATTTAGATGAGTGCGAACAAGATGGAGTTCCTCCAGAGTCCTGTTGACGCCGAGGAACGTCTGCGGCTCGATGGTCTTGAGAGGTGTGTCCTCCACCACCAGTTTCTTCACGTCGAGAGCGTACAGAAGGCCTCCATACAACCGCGCTGAAAGAACCGGTGAAAAGTCATCATTACCGCTGGATAAAATTTATAGTACAATTATCAACACCCAACCCGCCACTAGAGCGTGTATTACGGAACAGTTTTAGGTCAATAGAACCTTTGTACGATTTTATGTACTGTGATTGAATGGTTCTAAGGCAACAAAAGGTGAGTTATTTATTTAACCTTTTCAATCTTAAAATAACAACGCCATTATCCAAAAAATAGCGCCATCAGATATCATATTAAATCAACGGAAGGAGAAAATTCATTTTGTCCGAATTTTCAAAGAAAAGGAAGAAGCTATTGTTTTCGGTCCAAAATTTTTAAAACTCGAATTTCCGAAAGTTTTTATACCAAAATCCGTTCCAGACCATCCTGAATTCACTGCCAAAAGACACCAAAAATCATATACATAATATGTATATACATATACCTACATATACATACCTATATTATATTATAGTATATGTATTATACGATGTACCTATATGAGGAGCTTTCTTTCAAACGGGCTTACAAGTATATCCACTTGGAACTTTTTTTTGGAAACTGAAAAAACAATATATGACACGATGCAAGTTTCTCAATGAATCACTCATTGAAGTGAGAAATCCATCATCAGTTCTCCAGTTTTTATAATGTTCAACTTCTGAATGAGGAGATCCCTATTTAACCATGCGTTCGCGACGAAAAACTAAGGAAATGGTAGAAAGGTCTTAAGGGATATCATTTTGTTATAATTTAAAAAAAATGAATCTACGAACTCTGAAAACTATATTGACAACTGAATTGAAAGTAGGTACACCTAAGCAAAGGGTTAACAAATGTTTGTATAGGATTTTATGAAAACACTTTAACGATGTGGTATGGTGAATTTGTGCCAAGAAAAGATTATTATGATGACCCAAGTGAAAAAAAAAACACAGTTAGGTAGGTACATGAAAAACAAAGAAGTGGAAAAGGCAAAAGAAGAGTGAAGTGGGCGAAATATGACAACTCCATTTCGTCCCTTTGGTCTTGTCGAAGGTCCATTAAATCCAAAATAAATTGTTGGATTCGATTGGAAATCAACGTTTTGGTTTTCGAAGCCCAGGTGTACCCAGGTGTACTCAGGTTCGACACAGGTGTACCTACAGGAGGGGGGGGGGGGATGACGCCAATGGCGTCATAAACATTTTTGGGGGATTTTTCTTAATGAACTCTGTTCTAATACGACTACAACTGCGGTGCTGTGGATTAAACGAGGTTTTATTACTTAAGCCATACAGGTGTTTACAGCAGCTCTCAGGATTCTCTCATTTGAACGGGATCTACATAATTCTGCGTTCCCTGTACCTATGTAACCAGCTGCTCAGACGTCATAGACGTTGGGATTGCCACCCCTGCCCACACCTCTACATTAAACATCTCCCCAGGGTCTGGTTTATCCCTCATTTCTCTTGCATAGATCTCTTACAAGATCTGTTATGTGAAATAAGAGATGGAGGTTTCATTCACCAGGCAATTATCCAGGATTCAATCCCTTTCCCACGATGAGGCGTTGGAAAATGTTTTTGATTGGGTTCACACCGAACTTTCACTTGAAATCGTTGTGGTCAAACTCACCAAACCCAAAGGTCCGACCCCGGGACCGCGAGTCGTGGTACCACAGCCACTGAAGGGATCGAGTTGTCTCATTAATCCAGTACTTAGCAGAACTCACGTATGTAGACTCACGTATCAGACTTGGCACGAACAAGGTTTCTGAACAATCAACTTTCCCTAAGATATGAAGGTGTATGGAGTTGATAGTGAGAGGAATGTTACTGAAAAACTAATTAAAACTAGGGGTAAGTATCAATGAAGAAAACAGCGATGTTTTTTCCTGCTGAAACATCGGTGTACAAAAATATCGATGTTTCGAAATATCAATATTTTTTAGGAAAATAAAAGACCTTAAAATGATTCTTTTAGGTACGTTCTTTCAACTGATTCAAATTTTAATGAAATTAATACAAACTTATTCTAAAAATCAGTCAGACAAGACAAAGTAGACAAAAATCAATTTAAAAAACATAAATGAAAATAAAATAACTTCTGAAATTGGTTATCTAACTCACGAAGGAAAAGTCATTCTGAGGCCAGTTCCGCGGAGAGGCGATTTTCAGGGAGCTTAAAATTATTCCTGCTTGAGAAAATCCACTGACTTAACACTTAGAGCAATCGACTTTTCCGAAATACGATTCGGTTCAGATCAACAACATCGATGTTATCGAGTCTGTATCAATTTTTTTGTGTGATGATAATAATAAAATTATTTAATAATTGAATGGGTAAGTATTACAATATTATGTATTATTTTTTAGGTAAATAACAGTTATTAGGAGATTGGGCCTGGGGTTGGCGACCTGCGTTCAATTTCGTCCACCACTAAGCGCCACCTTCTAACCACATGACATTTTGCTCCACAGGTAGGTTAGTAATATTTCAAGAGGTACACAGTTTGGTACGTAAATTTTTCCATTAGTTTTCTTTTTCTTCTCCAGAATCGGAATGTCAACCAACCAAGCTGTGAAGCCACTGAAAGCTTAGTGGAGCAGAATGTCACGTGATTGGATATTTTCCAATCTTTGCCACATAATATATTTGTACCTTCCGATTTTCATCGTGGCTTGTCAAGGCAGGGGTGGCTTTCATGCACCGCTTTCCGGAGCCAATCAGAGAGCGGTTTACGGAGAGACGGTCTAAGTACTGCTCTCTGATTGGCCTGGGAGGTAGATTACGTACATTGCTTCCCTCTTCCCGCTCAACCCACAAACCTCTCCAGAAAAATAAGTACGAGTAGGTACTTCCTTAAAGATTTTTTTACCACTGTCTTAATAATTATTATTCTGAAGGTGAGTTCTTTTCAGGAATTTTTTTTTAAAACATCAGTGTCATTTCCTATTGGAACCTAACAAACAATCCTTACACACCACGTTGTTCAAATAAATGGGGTTAATGACTCAAGAGTGAACTTACAGAATTTCGAAGAGGATATTTTGAGAGTCTCGACGCGCAGTTTGTTGGAGGCGACGTTGGTGAAGGCGACGGACAGGGAAGCGAGGTTAGCGTTGTGGCAATGAAGAGTGATGCCATTGTCCGACCCGGAGAGACATCGGCAGGGGTAGAAAACCCTCAGGCGATCCGGACACGGATACTTGGGCCCAGGAGGGATGTAAACGGCGGAAACCAAAGTACTCAGGAGCACCAGAGACGCTCCTGCTACAGCTCCAAGCATCTCCCCCTACTGCAACAAGAAACACAGTTTAAATTAAACAGACTTCGTAAATAACTGAAGAATTATGTTCTTAGGTAACACAAATCGTAGGTCATCACGTACCAATTGTAATGGATACTGAGGAAAAGGCCTTACACAGAAGAAAATCCGACCTTAAGGTAAAGTTTGCATGGGAATGCGATCTGTTGTTCTATTTTAACGTCCATTATGACATTAGAGTATTTTGGTTCATTGTAAACCTATTAAAATTTTGTCAATACTACTTCGTTTCCCCTGAAATCGTCAATGGCTTCGTAGCAATCAACGACGCGTTTAGCAGTTATATGAATAAATATTTCACCGTGAAGAATTTATTTTATTACTCCGACATGGTTTTTGGTTTATTACTCGTATTCACTCATATTGAAGGTTCAAGTTTTCTATACTGAATGCTGGGAGTCGTTATCTACGCATAGTTGGAGGAAGAAAGTCGACTGATTGCGGGTTTGGCAGAACATGTAACGGGAGTTTCCTCCAGGATACTAATATCCAGTTGTTGCATAAGGCGACAAATAGCCCGGTCAGGTGATAGCGTCGTTAGAGACGGATTTAACGACCCAAAAAGAAAGACGTCTGTTTTGTTCAAGAACAAAGAAGACTAGTGTACGAAATAACGAAGGCGGTGATGGAAAGTTTTTGATTACTTTAACTTGTCGCTTGATTTCGTTGTAAGACAGATACGAAACCATCAATTCACATTTTGCTGAGATGGAAGGTTGAAATGGACACTTCAAACGGGAACAGCAGTCGATAGAGCGGAACTGAGATGCCGACAAAGAACCGAATCACATGATGTGTTGGTTATTTTCCTTCACAAGTCACCACATCACTTCATCCTCTGACTCAGTCGACCATGTTATTCCGTAAAACGTTCTTATCGTGCCGTCAGGCATTTAAGAACCGTATGTCACAGCAATGTTGACTTTCCAGTGAGATAACACGTGTATTCACCACAAATAACTCGTGAATCACGCAGAATCTGTGGTTGTTAAGTGGAGGGCAATCCAGTTTTATGCGCACCACTTGTCAAAGGTCAACCTCGACAGAATCGATACTTGAGTTGTTTAATAATGAGAAGAACGAGGAATGTCGAAGGAGAAATGATTTCGTTGTACCACGATCTGGCATATTTTTTCATCAACCTCAACCACTGAAGGAGATCAAACTAACTACAACTACAAGTTGAAGGTTGGCCGCCTATAATAACCACTTGTAGCTACAGACCTCCGTGATTACCGTGGGCAATCTGAAACACTAGCCACCCACTACATAGAGCGAAGTACATCGTATTCGCTTCTAGATTACAAAATGAAAACAAATCGACACACTCGACAGGCATAGGGATACAACTTATTTTTCTCCTTCTTGAACAAGCAATTTCACCAGAATAGAATTTTACTCCAATAAAATAAGGAAAACTCGATAATATAAAGGTTATACTACTAAATACCAATATTCACGAATATTTACAAGAGATAATAAACAGGAAGCAGTATAATATACATATTATGTATAGCAGATATTCAAAATGTATGTCTTTTGGAATTTGACAAATAAGTATGGTTAAAGTTGGTCACATTTTGGTGTTCTCTGAACTCGCCGTTGAATTCTCTACAACGTTGATTCCAAGAGTGTATGGATAGGGCCAGTACTTTTGATGCTGAAGATGACAGAAAGTCGTCAAATGGTACATTTCAGCTAATAGGGGAAATATTGTCGTCTTTCAGCCGTCGACTGCTACTCTATAAATTAGTCCAATTTTAGGGTTTTGGGGTAAGTTGACGCAGAATTTGATGCTCTTCAATTTGTCTCTGGGTAAGGTTTTCGCTCTGATGCATTTTTCAGAGGTTACGAGCGAATAACTGGAGAAAGACCGAAAATGTCGACGTTTTTGGGACATTATAAGTTAAGCTCTTCCCCTGGAGGGCTACAAAATCAGATTACTCGTTTTCAAGACTACCTTAAGGTTTTAGGGCGATTTCCGAATTTCACAGGTCTATTCAATGTACCCGCCTTTTCTGGTCTAATTTTATTGGACTACTTGGATAACTTCACGTCTCATTAGTCGAAATCAAGTGTTAGGGATGGTCCAGACATCTACTTTATATAAACCTTTATTAAGCTTGACGAATGGGGTTACATTAGTTTTGTATTCTCTTGCTGTAGATTCGTCGCTAAAATATAACCTGACAACTCGAAGTTACTTTGTTTCACGCTGCCACCGTAATTAAGGGCCTAAAAGAGGTTCCGAGGTCGTGGAGTGGGATGAAAAACAATCTTGTAACGGGAGCTAAGAAAAATCAACAAAACCCTGCAGGATTTTGCTCATTAGCATACTCACTTTCTCAGGTCTGAGGGTACTTCGTTTCACGCTGAAGCGATGGTGTTAGTACATACCAACACACTGAATATTTGCGTAGAACTGAAATTGAATCTGAGTTGACGTTCCCCTGAGAACCCGAAACGGAGCACAAAAAGTGTGAATCACCTTGGGAAAGATCAAATAACTTCCGCAAAACAGTGCTGAGCTGGATTTCGAACGGCCTTGACAAGGCGACTGACTGCCTCTTGCTTCAATGCATTGTGCGATGTGAAGCAGATTGTGTGGTAATTTGCGGAACAACACGAATGCATTTTTCGAGTTGACCATAAATGACGAACGACATTTTCATTTCAGGTGTAACATAGTAGGAACAAACCGTCAAGGGCAGTAACAAGGAAACCTACTAACGTACGTACAGTATACTTGAAAAACCAGTTTTCAAACTTTGGGAATCGAACGATCAGATCACAAAAAAGTAGATTAGATTAGATTTGCCCGTGGACTCAGGATGGGTCCATTATAAAGTAAGTGTAGGTACAAAGGCGGGGTAGGCCCTCTGAAGGAGCTCGTACTAGTACACATTACAGCAACATTGTTTATAAAAAGAATTGCAGGAAGCTGATTTTTTGGTATGTTCTTAGGACATGCTTGAGTAGGATTACCTACACCAAGTTTGTAACTTCGAAAACTTGTTGGGAGCCAAAAAACCTCGAAAACATGATTCAGTTTTGCCTCATAAATTGTAAAAGGTTGGTTTTCAACGGAAAGTCCATCTCATCTTTATTAGAGTAAGTAGTATAAGCAGCAATTTAAGCCCAACTTTAGCTCCGTAGGTCTAACACATCCCGAGACATTTGACTTCGAAAGTTGGCTGTTTCTTTAATAAAATCGAGATTTAAGTTTTAGTCATCTCGTCGGTAAAATGAAGAACTTCAGACCTTCTCTTTGGCATGAGCAGCTCTCACCACCACACCTTTTCTTAAATTTGCAGGAAACCAATTTAGGGAGTGCTTGGGGTGCTGGATCCTGTGTTGTGGCGATAGGAGGTGACACTAGCTGGCTGCTCTTCCAACCCCTGGTGATGGGCTCTTTGTCCACTCTCAACCACTCCTGAACCTGGTGGTAAGTTCGGTTGAGGACTGCTTCGCAGCCTCATGGGTTGGAATAAACGAGCAAGTTATGAGGCAAAAACTGAAACAAGTCCGAAAATTTCGAGGTTTTTTGGCTCCCAAAAAGTTTCCCAAGGGATTTCGGAGTTGCAAACTTGGTTGAATACTACTCAAACATGTCCTAACACCATACCTACCAAAAAACCTGCAAATTCTTAACACAACGGTTTATTATCTTCTTCGTGCAGATCACCCTTCTCTCTAGATCACTAAATTATAGATTAATTATTACATGAAGTAGGGTAAATTATTATTAGCAATTAATAATTATTAAGTGTGTGATGTGTTGACCGTCAGTAAGAATGATGATGGGGGATCTCGATGGTCGGTCAAATGAGAAATGTTTATGTGCCAACGTTTCGAAGGGCAGTAGTTGAATAGTGTACAAGATGGAGTTGGACACCAACAAGGGAAGCTCTTGCCTCTAGATCACAAATACAACTCTTTTAAAAATTTAAACGGGGACTATGGCATGATTGATTAACTAGTGAACATTTTTCGGTTTTAGACAAATACCTTTTCTTCTGTAGATCATTGATCTCCCTATTGATTTGGTTTTGGAATCTGACGGTAGGATCGTCATTAATACAGGCATAGGTTTCTGAATCTGCCACGAGGGATCCCATTTTTTGCAAATAATCAGCCTTGTCCAACACTATTGTCTGATTTGTCTTATCCGTCTTAGTAACTATGATATCTCCTTTGTGTGCCTTTAGAAATCGTATAGCATAGCGGTACCACTTATTGATTTCTAGCTTGTGGAGGGGGGGGGGGCAGTTTTTAATTCTATTGGATTCGTTAGTGAGTTGTATCTGTGATCTAGAGGCAAGAGCTTCCCTCGTTGGAGTCCAACTCCATCTTGTACACTATTTAACTACTGCCCTGATGATGGAGAAATAAATTCTTGTTAGTTATCGATAATTATTGTTAATAAACTCAAAATTTGAAACCTGGGAGTTTGAACATTGACCCGACAGGCTGCCTCACGATTCACCCTTGTGTTGACGACTTGTGATCTGCTCCAACTTTGAGCCCTTACTGTGAACTAACGGCTCGTCATACAAAGCTCCGGATGGTCTTAAAAAATTCTAAAAATTAAACTCTATTTGAGGGCGAACCAAAAATTATACCGTTCCATTTGAATTTTCTAGATAGGTATGAATTTTTCAAAATTTTAAAATTCGTTTTGAACCCCTTCCCATTGACCTAGGGTTATGAAAAGTTTAGAGAATCATTATGAGGTTGGTCCGAAACCGTATACCAAATTTCGTAATTTTAACACAGGTCAACTGGGCAAAGTACCAGGGACGGACGGATTTTGGTTTATTTAAATTCGATTTTCTGAATCTACGTATCTTGAAACGTAAACCCTCAAATTTCGAGGGGGGGGGGGGGAACAATCGTTTTCTTGGGGTAGGTATTCCAATGGTTCATTATTGAAGAAAATAAACCAAAATAGCTCCCTGCCATCCGTGGTGACTGGCCTATGCTGAAACCAAGTGGATACCTGAATAATGTTATAGAATGACTAAAACTGACTAACGATGTACTTGGGGATACATTCCAAATGGCAAATGTTCCAATATGGAAGATACGTATCGAATGATGCACTCGTAAATCAATAAAACACACAAGTAGGTTGGCTCGATTTTAGTTTATTATTTCATATATTTCTAATTCAGGGACGAAGATAAGTGTTGACTGTTTAAGGACGAAAACCGGAGTTCATACATCAAAAGAGAAGTCGTAAGAATGAACGGCCTTCGCGGGTGGCCAAGTGCCGTTGTGTCATACTTGGGTTGGGTCACCACAACAACGAACAATAGATTCGATGTTCAATGATTTTATCGCACAAGCGCACTACAAATCAACAGGCGGGAGGGAAAAGTCCGAGAAACTGATTGGACCATTAACTTTGAGGTTCTAAGGTCGTGGAGCGGGATGAAAAACAATCTTGTAGCGGAAGCTGAGAAAAATCAACAAAAGCTCGACTCTACTCACTTTCTCAGGTCTGAGGGCACAAACTCGACGCATAATGTGAGAGCACGTGATGTTCAACAGTAGAAAATGACTTTTTTTTCAGTTGTTTCGCGACAAGGTTTTTTTTCGGGATAACAAACAGAAAACCTTCCCGTTCAAACGCGTACAAGAGAAGGCGACGGAATGCTTGGCCTTCCACTGAAAAGTGAAAGTCCAACAAGAATTCCCCACTCAGAACAACTCTGTCTCATAGAACAAGTCTGGGAACAGTAACAGGACTGTGATGGGTCAGGTTTTTTTTTTCTAATAAAAAATAAATAAAAAAACTTGCTTAAACGAATTTGATTTCTGCTTTTTTTTTCGGTAAACCAGCGGGATATGACTGCTCGTCTTGTCTCGAGAAGGTAGAGAGACTTTCTGTATTTTTTAGTCAGATAAAGTCACCAGTCCGTAGTGGAGTAAAAAAACCTTTTTAATTAATTAGTTGCAGGCGGTTCTCCCGAAATTTTTTTCAAAAACAAGACAGAACTAAGAGAAATGCGAAGAAAGTGGCTTTCGTGAAATCCGATCCACCCTCATTAAGATCCTGACAAAACAAAAAAGTTCCAATCAGGCAGCAAGACCTGAACTGCGAACCTTGGAAGTAACTTAAGACTTAAGACTACCCTCAGCTAGGGTTGTTCCGATATCGAGGATCTTCCGATATTTGATATCGATAACCATGTTATCGCCACAAAATTTGTGATATATATGATATATATATCATTTAATGATATATTGCGAAATTGTATGATTACTCATAATTGTATAACAATGCGTTTTTAAATCAAGTGAATTTATTACTAAGACAATCTAAGACTGATTTCATCTCTATATGTGACCGTCCCAGAGAAAAGGTACCTTATCTCCACCAAGCAAATTTTTCAGGAGAGCTGAAAAACTGAAAACTGAAAAACGAGAAAATGGTCGCAAATATCGATTTTCTGTATTTTATCGATTTTACTTTCAATACTATCTCTTTACGAGTTAGTATCGATATTGATACAAAACCGATCGGAAACAATATATTTTTCAAAGAAATGTCACCCGTGTCTTTGTGGTTCTTTTTCTGAAAACTAGTGTTTTCGGAAGCCTAATTTTAAATGATCATATCTTTGGAACAAAAAAAGATAAATCAAATCTGAAAAAACCAGTGGGTTCAGCAACATCTCATCTATAAGGAACTGCTAAAATCTCATTTTTGACCTGGTGAAGTTAAGGTCCCTTTTCCCTGGAACGTATTGCAGATAATTTATATTCATTTTCATCACGTGGAGTAAAATTTGGTTGAAAAATACACTTTGGAGGTTAGCTCATAGAAATAAACTTGTGTGTCAGCTAATTTTTGAGAAAAACGGTCACACAATGGATTTACCAAAACAGAAATAATCATTTGTGTTAAGTAATTTTTTTAAAACTGCAATTCCTAAATGTGATTTTTGGAATAACTAAAACACAAACATTTTCATTCAAATACAAAATGTATTGGAATACAGGTAGATTAATAATTACCATTTGACTGAAAAATTACAATAAAAACAAACAATATGTTTAATAGGAAATATAAAGTATGTGGGGCCTAACAAGATATGAGATCATAAGAATCTCATAAACATATCGTGATTATCGGGATCAAAAACCGTAGTTTTGTAAAAATACTTAACTTATAAAAATACAATATCGAAAGCCGATATTCGCCATATGATATAATATCGGAAATATCGAAACAAAAATATCGATATTGATATCGGTGATATTGGAACATCCCTACCCTCAGCTCACAGAAAATAAAATAGGAACATTGTATTCAGAAGTTTGTTTCAACATTTCTGTTGGTCACAGTATGCAATAATTATTATTATAGGTGTACACTGTAAAATTCACAGAAATCATTAGTTTTAAAATTGGCAATATAATCGTCTAGCTTTCCTTTTTTCCCTGATCACTTCGCAGATTTCACGGGGATAGGATACGTTATTAACTGTATACCTTGTCACGACTTCATCTTCTATAGAAGATACAACATGCTTTGAATGATAATATTGAGCAGTCAGATATGCAGTTATAGAGAAAAAATAGCTTTATTTAGTTGAGTTGTTTTATTTTAACATTTATTACAGACATTTATTTTAAAGATCTTGAATTTTTTTTTAAATTTGTTCCTAAGGTGGATCAGGTTCATCCAAACAAAATTGTTTTTGAAGGACGGATTGTTGATGAAGAAGTAGTCAAGCGCATTGACAAATCTAAGGGACTGTCTCACTTCACATCCCTCTTGATGGGTGCAATTTTCAAAATCGGGAGACTAAGGGGGTTTTGGGGAGTACAATGCCCTACCTCTGAATGCATATACCTAGACATGTCTGTTAGGAAAGAGAACAAAATCGTTCTCAGTCTGCTGCATTTCAGAGGAATACAAATTAATTCAGAATTTTGATTGTTGGTCCCAAGTCCATGGCAACATCAGACTCTGGCCGAGGGAAGTACAGGGACCAGCTCAAGATTGTTCGGGCGGCCATGACTGCCAAGTTAAATAATGAAGCTGGTGCCAGAAGGCGCAAGCTTCTGCAAGACGCGAAGCAGCAGCAGATAGAACCGGAAGAGTGCTGAGGGTGGTAGTGCGGGTGGTAGTTCGCTATAGAATAATATATTATTCTTTTCAGTAGGTATTTTATTTGTCAGTTTTGGTTTACTTATTATATTTACTTCCACAAATCCCACAGCAACACAACGTAGTCTGGTTTCACTTATTTAAGCGTAATCATAACTCGCAATGACATACTCGAGTGCTCTGCTAAAACCTAAAACCAGCCCAAGTTTTTCTTTCAATAAAAGACACTTTCTCCAGCTTCATGACAGTTTGACAAGTGGCTGGCGATGAGTCCAAAGGAGAACTGGATCCTAACTAGGTAAGGCTTTCTGAATAGTTGGTGTAGCCGGTCCAGAGAAAGGAGGGTAAGGAAGCAGGTTCTACCGATTGGGAATCATGTTATAAATCCTCATCTTACTTGACTTGTTCATTATATCAAATTGCTTTTAGTTAAACAACAGGAACTCTGCAGCTCATGCACCTCAGGAATTCAGTTCACTCGAGGCGTTGATCATGAAAAGTAAGTTGTTGGTCTACTTATAATATTATCACGGCTGAAATTCATGCCTTCTCACGAAGATCTCTCTCTTCAACCGTATACAAAAATACCTAATTCATTTTTATACCTAATTTCAAATCGTTGGCCTTCTAGCATCGACGTTCTTGTGGTGCTTGTGATTCATTAGGGTGCTTCACTGATTGAATAGCGACTGATTGCGACGTCAAACCCATTTCTCTCTGACAATTTTCTAGTGACTATTACGAACCACCACAGAAGGCGGTGCACGTACGATTGGATGAGTAGGTATGTCATACCTGACGATGACAGCAGGAAGCGATGAATGGAAACGGAGGATACACCTAGTGGGTAGCGAGACAAGTGGGGATAGGAAGCGAAAACAAAAGCGGTGACGTAACTGTGATGCAATTAGCTGAAAAAAACGATCTCGCTAAACCAGAAAAGTACAAACATCAGCGTTACCGGAATTGATGACGAAAAACTTGTCAACCAAGTGATGAGGCACGGAGCTACAATTCATTAAAACATGAAAACCCTCTACTGGCATTCAATGAAGAAGAATCAGAAGGGGAGTAAGTTATTCCCCATCAACCTGAACAGTTGTAGCAACTCAGAGCATTAGGGTGCTTCATCGTGAGACTAAAAACATCGTTTTCATCAGAATCCTCCATCCATCGCAGGACCAACCATCCTTGAGAGAAGACGCTCAAGAAATATGCACTTAAAAGGAAGATTCATTACTTATTGACGCCAAAATTATTTAAACCTAATACATTTGAGGAGGTTGGATAGGTTCTGAAATACACACAAAAGTGTGAAGTCCATCTTGGTCCAAAATTTTTAAATCTCGAATTTCCGAAAAATCTTTATACCAAAATCCGTTCCAGACCATCCTGAATTCACTGCCAAAAGACATTTTAAAAAATCATATAATATATTTCAAATATTAGTATGAGTATAACCTACTAATGAAATATCCTATGGTATTATTATTATTATACAATATAATATATTATATAATGATAATGCCAGCGTATATATAATAACAGAAGGTGGAGAATCAAAAATGTTTAGAATGCCAGAAGAGTATTGGATAGGTACGTAACAAATTTTGTTTCCATATTTTACCAAGTAACTCTTCAGTTTATAGATTTTTCAACGCTGAACACGATGATGATACTTAGCGAAAAATGGAAACAAACATTGGTTACGTAGGTATCCAATACCTACTCTTCTGGTATTCTAAACATGTTTGAGTCCCCCCTTCCACCCCAAATTACACTTCGCGTAAAACAATTTTACAATAACTGGTCGGTAATCAAGGGTCACATAACAAGAATGGGGAAAACGTCATAATCTTTGGTATACCAACCCAATCATATATGGGACTATGGGGTGTCCTTGTCTTTGTTTTCGAGTATTATGAATTGATTCACATTTATAACCTCATTCTTTCACATTCATCACAGGCGTTATAGAAGGAACCTAATAGCTTAAATACCTATAATTACCCAATAAGATAATAAGATTGCCCATATTTGAATGAGATGATCCAAACATCAAATTTTACATAAAACCAGTTATTTCTTCGAAAATTCGGTCTTATAGACATGCTGCGTGACTGTGGATTTTTGTATTCAAGATTAGTTTTGTACTAGTCGGCAAGAACTCCTACTGAGGAGCTAACGACGTGACGTTCAAGTTCCTCATTTTCGACGTCCGTTACTCCGCTCTCAACGGCCGAAGATGATGATCGACTGCAATACACGGCTTGGTAGAGATTAGATTGTCCTAAAATTAGTTGGGTTTCTAGTTTTTTCTCAAGGCGAATAGCGAATTGTGGACATTAGTGCGACGGAGAAGGAAAAACCACGGTGGTTCCTTAATTACTAGGTTGGCAGCCTAGTAGGAACTGTATCCAGACAAGTAAAACTCACCAACTCATTCCCTCAGAAATTGGTAGACCAAGACGTAGAATCTGCAATTGTCCGCTAACTCCTAGAGCCACCATCATCCCTGCCTTGTATAAGCAGTTTTTGATGTTTTAAACATCAAAGATTATAATAATAATATATTTAACAAAGAAGCCGCCTTGATGATATTCACTAGAGGGATTATTAGAGTAAATATTAGTGTAAACGAACATTTTACAAGAAATTCGAGCAGGTCTAACCTGATTTTGCCAAAGATCAATTAGGAGCTTTTCACTCCTTCGGAGTGCCTATGTAACTGCCTATATTTTGCTGCCTTTATTTTACAATCAAGGAGTAAATGTACATGAATAGTCCTTACGCATTTAGGAATACAATGTATCGTTCGTAATTTATGCCATGACTAGTGGAGAAACGGATTTTGTCTTTATAATGTAATATACCTAGTAAACGACCTTTAGTCTGCAACTCCGTGGGATAACACAAGTTCACTAGGAACTTAGCATCCTGCGGCACTTGTGTTTACTTCGACCGATTGGAAGTTTACTTTGGCAGATTTTGAATTTAGTTTATTGTATTGGTGTTTATTATTGCAATGTCTCCTTTGGTGCCAATAAACAAGTTTCAAGTTTAAAAAACAATTCAAGTACTACCAAATCCCGTACAAACATTTTAGTACAAATTATCGTCTTCATCTGAAGTGAACAGTCATGCACTTCATTACGTCTATAGGTACTGAACCACAAGTTCAATAGACGCCTCGATGATAATCATATTGTTTCTACAGTGCCGACCCAGCATGAGCCGTATTCACAGATTCCTATACAAACGGCGGTGACGACGAAGAATGCGTCCATATAAGTCGAATAATAGTCGGCCATCGCACGCAAGAATGTGTCCCGTGTCAACAGGGATCGTTGACACAAGTGAATTGTTTTCTTCGTCAATGGTAAACGATAAACTGGGGATCCGCGCATATTTTAAGCGAGCAGTTTAAGGTCATGACTCGGTAAATACGTAGGAATACTATTGAGTTGTGACCCAGAGAACGGACTAATAAATAGTGACTTGTAAATGGTTTGATAAATGCCAACCGAAGTTTCAAGGGTACCGCAATCAAAATCTGGATATTGCAATCATTTCCATCCAATCGCCTTCAAGCTATACTGCAGCCGTAAGTTAAAACCACCTATCTCCATTTTTTTCATGTCGAGAAAAATGCAGTTAAGTGAGGAAGGGCCAGATCATCAAACTGGAGATAAGATAAAGTCTTTTTTCGAACCTTTCCAATGGAGATAGGAAATTCTACCTTGGCAGAAAAGTCGCGCCACGTCAAGATCTACGCAGCCATGTGCAGAACTCCAAATACACCAAAATGGTCGATAGGGGACTTTTTCCAGTAAAATTGGACCTAAAGGGTGGGGGGGGGGGTACCTCGAAGTGACCTGTGTAAAGCTGGAAATCGTTCTATAACTAGTAAGTAGTCTTGAAAAAGAGTAATCTGAGATAGTACCCCTCCAGAGGTTGATGCCCCGAAAACGTCGATATTTTCGGACTTTCTTCAGTTTTTAACTACAATTCCTCAACAACGCATCCTAATGAAAACCGTACCATGAGACAACATAAAGAGCATTAAATTCTGCGTCGATTGAGCCCTCAACTTTAAAATTGGACCAATTCATAGGGTAGTAATCGACGGCTGAAAAACGACCATTTTTTCCTTATAAGACAGTTTCTAGCTTCTTTTTCTTCAAAAATTCACTACAACGAGTCGCAGAAAGACGTCGTTAGGAGGCTACAACAGCGTAGAAATTCAAGATTCCAAGAAGTGAAAACGAGTTCATTTTTTCTGGTAGGTAATGAAACAAAAAGTCACATTTCCGGCCATCTCATGATAATGAGCGGCTCACGAAGGAGGGATCTCTCGTTGAACGTATTCAACCGTAGAAAGTGTTTCGAAAACTGAATAACGTTCGAGCGGGAACCATAGAGGAGAGATAGGACAGAAATTGGTCGAATCATCTCACACGTGCCAGTTATTGAGTAGGGCCGATGGTAAGTACTGTCTAATGGGTGAGTACTGTCTTACAATTCTTTTGCGTTTCTCTTACCGGAGTCAAGTCCCTTTCCTCGAAGTGAATTCGGAGAAAGCTCGTTCCCTTCTCGAAGAAAAGGGAATTAATGAGGGAAATCAAGCTGCTCGTTTGATTTCGGGTTTGAACTGGGCGGACCGGTGAATTGGAAGGTTAGGGCCGTTACCGGAATAAAATCTGTTTGACAACTGCTCCTCTAAACCTGTTAACGAGGTGAGAAACCCGTGAGCCTTAATCAAACAGTATCTGACCCAGCCAGAGGGGGGAAAACCCAGTTATGCAGCATGGCTATAAGAGCACATTTTCGAAGAAATAACTGGTTTTATGTAAAATGTGATGTTTGGAACATTTTTGCCGAGTAACACCCCAGTTTATAGATTTTTCAACGCTGAACACGATGGTGAAGTCCGAATTGCAATATCTCATTCCGTTATTAGAGCAGAGCAGATGAACCGTGAAGAATATCTCAAGTAACAACCACGTTTCTTCATATTCAAAGCGATCCAGTTTGGGAACGAATAAGATATTGGAATTCACCATCGTGTTTCTGATTCGCTATTCTATTTCACCATCGATGCGGTTCATGACGACCTCAAGAAAACATCAGTAAATTTACCTTCCAACCAGAAATAATTTATGATCTGCCTAATTACAAGGTCTGTAATCATTAAACTTTCTACGAGGGTTGAAAGTGACCGCCCAAACAGAGGATCAGAACATCCCAGAAAACCAATATCATTTAATTTGAACAAAATGAGCGAGATAACTATAACTACAAACAATAAAACTTCTTAGACTTTCATAACTGTTCATACAGATCCCACTGTATGTAGATAATCCACCTTACAAAATCACGTGAAAGTTAGTTTCAGTAGTGAAAAAATGGAAGAAGAGAAATCTCTTCACGATTACAAAGTACTGATATAAGCGTATTGTGCTGGTGGGTTCTAGTTCTCATGGCCAGACTCAGCAGTTGTTACGGCTGTGGGCCTACGTGAGTTTTATACCACGTCTCGACATGACTATGAGTTACTGATGAGTATTCAAGAGAAGATGACGTTCGACTAATACCGTAAAAGTTACTTTCCTCATCACGACAGGGTTAGCAAACATAAATAAGTGAAAAACACTTGAGGGAAGTTGCCTACGGCTTCAAGTTTGGTTTCGGCCTCGCCTTCTCCTCCTCATATTCCTACCAATTCATTACAAGTTGTTCTTCCTACATATCGAGGGTCTCACGGCAACTTCCCACATCGTCATTTCGGAAACTTTTCAGCAGAGCCAAAAAACCATCTGCCAATGACTATGTTTACTGAGTAATTCAGTAAAATAAATCGTGAGACTTAGTGTTACCTAACTTATACTTACTCGTAGTTAGGTCGATCCGCTGGGAGAAGACGCTTCGAATGGTACGCATAACTCATTTTGGCCAAAAATGACGATGTGGGAAGTTGCCGTGAGACACTCGATATTCTCCGTGTCAAGTAGTCGTTTGATGTAGAGATGGGTATCGAACTACAAAACATTGACACTGGCAATCGATTAATATTATCACTAACAATTATTCATGTTATAAAAGTTCATAATATCATTAATTCATTTTAGGGCAAGTTGCTCAAAATGTCCTCCGTTTGCGGGAAAACTTACCACAAAGACGACTCAAAACTCACTCGTTCAGAAAGGGTAGACTTTTCATGGAGAACCCAAGATTTAGCCCGAAAAAACACGTTTTTCACATTCAAACCTCATTTTCTCTGTTATTTCAACAGCGAAAAATTGTTTGGTAAGTCCGTTAGAAACCGAACCTTTTGGCGAACCTTTTAGCATACCATCACGATTCTGCTATAAGAATTAATAAGATTACCAAGCGTTTAAAAAACAGGTGATTTTGATATTTTGAAAAAATTCACTTTTCAGACTCCATTTTTACTCCTCAGTTCCACCTAAACAAATGTGTTAGGCATTAAAGAAGCAAGAAATTTAACGATATTTCAAACGGTATCCTAAAATTTCAATTTCAGTGCGAATTAAGGGAGTTATGGCAATTTCAGTGAAGTAAGGTCGAAAACATGAATAAAATCTAAAAAGTGGAAAAGGTCGCATTTTGGGTGGACAAAAGTCAACGAGACACTTTTGGTCGGCAATTAAATGTAGAACACGTAGTTATCAAGAATGACTAATAATTAATAATAATTACTAATAATAATTTACACTACCATTTAGTGATCTAGAAAGAAGGGCGATCTACACGGAGAAGATCATAAACCGTTGTGTCAAGAATTTGCAGAGTTTTTTTGTTTGTTTGATGAAACTAGGTTTGATGATACTAGGTTTTTTTGTTTGTTTGATGAAACTAGGTTTGATGATACTAGGTATACCATTCTCTCTCTCTCAATTCTACGTTTCTCGAACTCCCAATTCACTCAAATATTGAAACAGAGAGGTTGCGTTTGTGATTGTGTACATCCTGCGACATGTGATCGTTTGTTGTCACCGTGTAGTTATTGATATTAGCCGAAAACGTTTTGTCGTCTAGTTTGTCTTCACACACAGAAGTCGTTGCGTAAATGATTGTGTATTCGATGCAACCAATCCGTATCCGTGCATTATAGTTACCTTTCTGTAAACATTGCCATTTCATGCGTTTCGGTCCCTGACATGCTACACCTGCTGAATATGAAACTTCAAATTTGCCGAATCGTCACAGTGCACGAGTTAGTTCCGGAATACGCGGTTTCCGACTCGATGAATATTGATTTTCTGGAACAAAACCCGTTAGTCAATTGAAACACGAATAACGGTAATTCATTATTCCAGAGCTCAATAAGATCCCCACATTTTCCCACCAGAGTGCAACGACAATCTAATGCCCTCTTGTTACCATTTGCGAGCGAACGTGCTCAATTTCTGTCGTTCGTCTAAATGACTTGATTGGTGTCTGACGCCTTGCGTAGTCCTGCACTAACCTATCACATCTCACACTACAGTATCCCATAGCTCGATAGAAATTGGTTCATCCTTGACATTCTCAATTAATGTCTTGACATTACCACCTCTGTATTATAATTCCTACGGTGCCGACACCATTTAAAACTTGAGTGACGAGGCGCGGGAACCTACTGCCAATTTCGCGTACAGGCAATAAAGATGTTCAACACATGCCTCGATTTGTACTCTTCAATTCAAGTGGGTTGTTGTAGAGATAGTTGGTGGGTGTAGACCGAACGTGAAACAGGCTAGAGGAACGAGTATGATGTTGCATGCACGAGGAAGTTGTAACGTGTCATTCCACCACGTATAGAAAACAAAGGAAGAACTATCCATCGAGTTCAGGAAACTGTACTGGCTCTTGGGAAGATGCTCATAACTCAATATCCACAATAAAGTGCTCCTGTACAAGACAGTGCTAATTCAGATTTGGACCTATGGCATCCAGCTGTGGGGTTGCACAGCTTATACAAACATTTAAGAATAAGGTTCTGAGGAGCGTTTACCGATGTCATAAAAAATATGATGTAGCTGAGATATTCCTCATAGCTACCTTTTTATGCTGGATTTGGATGTTTCATGAGCGCAGCCTTCTTAAAGATCCAAATCCAGCCGCTATCGAGCTACTTGACAACTCTACGATTTCGACGCCTGAAGAGAACCAAGCTCGTGGATCTTCAGTGCTGACAGTTACAGTGAGGTAGAAGTTTGCAGGCTCTCACCGCAAAAAGTGTTAAATTGTGAACTAAATCGCTAGATACTTACCTGATTTATCATTGCGACTAATTGTTATATTATCTGAATAAACGCAAGAAAAAAAAATCCACCAGCCCGGTACAAGAATGTTTCAAATTCTACTGTTCCACTTTGATAACTTATGAACCTCTCATTAACTGTCTTGTCGATCACCCTGGTTGTATGGGGTACTATAAAGGGTTGATCATTTTTTAAGCTAAACGGCCGGAAATGCCTCGATGCCTATTATTCTTTTATGTCTCCATTACAAATAATTCCCACACCCGCAGCACCATTTGTACGCATGAACTCGACTTGAATGTGTTACTTTCGCTGATATATCGTGTTCCCATACGGGTGGGAATTATGTAGTGTGAGATATTCATCATAGTAAGTAGGTGAGGTTGCTGCTGGGGAGTGGAGAAGAACCCACTGATAACCTGCTCATAGGGATGGCAACGATATATCGACATAGAGGTATGACATATCGGTCTTTCGATCTATCTAAACATATATTATACAGGGAGTGGTGTCACGTTGACGACTTTCGATCTGCTCCAACTTTGAGCCCTCATTGTGAACAAACGGCTTGTCGTACAAAGCTCCGGATAGTCTTAATTTTTTTTAAAAATTAAACTCTATTTAAATGCGAACTGAAAACTATACCGTTCCATTTGAATTTTTCGAGTAGGTACCTATTGAATTTTTCAAAATTTCAACATTTGTTTTGAACTTCTTCCCCTTGACCTAGGGTTATGAAAAGCTTCGAGGATCATTGTGGGGTTAGTCCGACTTGGTTTACTTTTCAAGATACGTAGATTACGGAAATCGAATTAAAAAAAAACAATCTGTCCGTCCGCGGCACTTCGCCCCGTTAGCGTTGTGCTAAAATTACGAAATTTGGTTTACGGGTCCGAACCGAAGGTTTTCTGGATCGATCGCTTCTGATTGAGAAAAAATTACTCCCCATCGACTATTGCAGCGAACTGGCGACGCACGGGGGACGTCACGCGATGTCCCGCCGTACCGTTGAAGCCTTCTCGATGCCCCCGTCCGGAATACCAAATAGCTCGGAAAGGAAAGTAGGAAGCTCGGCCCGGTCCAGTTGCCCCCTCGGCCATACTAATCAATTAAATACTCGCACCTAAGGTGGCCACAACAAAGAATCGCCTTATATTTACACTTTCTCAACAACTAAGGCGTTAATTGATGTGATCCACAGGAAACGGCACCGTTTCCTCGAATATCTTACGTTCATTGGTCAGCACGCAGCACTGCCTTCCAAAGAAAAACCGACGTTCCTCAATTTTTTATGATTTTCGGGTTTTTGCAGTTATAGAATCTCTAGAAGCTTCTCCATCTTATGATTATGCCAAAATCACTGCTAGAGCATCAAAAAACGAGATAATAAGGAAGATGGGTGTTTCTCAAAATTTGATATTTAATTTAATTTAATATTATGTCAAATCCTCAGCCAATTGGGCGTATCTCATTTTCCTAAGCAAAGAAGCAGTATCTTCTAAGATACGCCTTTCTTGCCTAGTATTTTTTGTCCACTTAGGAGTAAAACAAACTAGGCACACGTTATTAAATAATAAAGTTCTCATCATCTAGGAATACATTTTATTCCTAGATGATGAGAACTTTATCATAAAAATTAATTTTTTTTACTATCATCATTTACGAGTACATAATTTTAAAAAACTTAACTTTAGATGGAATATCAATTTATAATAACTATCAGTTCATTTCATTCTGCAATAAAGTTTTTTTCATTAAAGAAAAGTAATATTACTACTTAATAAGTATTATTATTTAAATAGCTATTATTATTTCAACTGAACCCACTAAACTCACATTGATAAAGTTTTATATTATACCTACTAAGAAAAGTCGCAATGTTTGAATCATGAGTTTTGGGTTCGATGGGGTAATAAAGATTATTTATCTATTTAGATGAAAAAAGATATTTTTATAAAATACCTAATTAAGTAGGTAGGTAGGTGCTTGACTCATTACCTCCAACTTATAAGATACCCCTAATGTTCCAGTCAATTGGCCCCTGACCATTTTGATTATTTGCAGTTCAAAAATTGCATAATATGTTATAATACATAGGTACTCGTATATTATAAATATTTGAAATGGGAGGAAAAGCTGTGAATTTCTTCGAGATCCGTCTTTCAAGAGCTTGTAGTTTCCTAATCGAAAAGGGCGTTACTTAATTTTCCGAATGTTCTTTCGAAAACACATGGGCATTTGGGAGGCAAAAATACCTACCTTTTAATGCCTCCGAAAAAAGTTATAACTAAGTGCGAAAGGTGAATAGGCCTACGCCTTTCTTGCTTAGGACAGCAGAGAAGTACACAACTGATACGTCGATCTTACGATACCATGATGTCGTTTCAAGCCAACAACTCCTAACAATTCGTTGGTGAATTTTCAACTAATTTTGGCGCACAAAGACTTTAGTTCGGTTTCGTTCAAGGCAGAAAATGAGTATGTAGGTACATCTCGGTTCGGATGACGTGAGAACATCCAAAAAGGTTCTTCATTCAGAGTTTTACAGTCCCATTCAGCATTTTACTGATCCATGCTAATTCTTCACTGCCACTTATCACACTAATTGTGTTTCTTCTCTCAAGTTGTTCAAAATGGAAATTTGCGAGCTTGTGAATCACGTTGAGAACAGGCATAATCCGATAGACGAACCCGTCTGAGAGTCGTCGATAATACGATGACGAGTTTTGGTGGATTCCGTCGAACCTAAACCTGAAGTAGGTCCAAACTGGTGGTGGTCCAATGCAAAGTGGTGGTAATTTCGATCGTCAATTCATCGAAGCGTTTCCCGTATTTAGGGCTTCAGTCTTGAAAGGGAACCAAGCGCTTGTCCGACTTCACAGTTGGGGAAACAACACCAGCTCGGAATGTGGGGCATCTATTTACTCGTTGAATTTCATGGTTAATTTCAACAATCAAACTTCATACTGTAAGGAAAATATGTTGCCGAAAATATATTAGGTATACCTCTTGAATGGGGGGGGGGGGGATTACCCATAAACTCCCAAATTCCCAAAATGATACAGTCTGACAAGTGACACCCATTTTAAAGTGTTATTGACGCTTAACACGATGGAGAAGTCGAAATTGTGATATCTTACTCCGTACTCAAACTGGGGCACTTTGAAGATGAAGAGACGTGGTTGATATTTGAGGTGCTCTTCATGGACATGAAGTCCTCCTTCAATGGAGACATTTCACATAAAACCAGTTATTTCTTCGAAAATTCGATCTTATAGCCATGCTGCATGACTGTGGATTTTTTCGTATTCGTATTTTTTGTTTTCGTACTTCGTTTTGCAATACAGCAGATTCCGAACGGACCCTTCATAAAGAATTTCAAGACTCTCGCAAGTGTTCCAAAATGCGTTGGATTTTTCGACTCACAGATTTTAGAATGTCTCCCAGACCTAAAGGTACATCCACGTCAAAACGATGTACAGTACTTAGTTTAAGATTGAAATTAACCAATTAAACGGCTCTCTATTCACACTCTGTGTTTGATTATTCGGTTCCTACATTTTCTCTATTGTACGGTAAAATATATAGAATCTTGTATACTTGGTAATAAACCACCACGAACCACCAGGTCATTAGTGGACTGAGTACATCTGTGGACTAAGTGAATGGCTTTATGTTTCTATTATTAGCCAGACGAGATTCTCTCAATAAAACGTTATTTTCTAACGGTTGTGAAACTCTTTGGTAACCATGAGCTCATCTTCCCGTGTGACCGTAACGTGGAATACATTATAAACGTTCTAAAAATAAACGTCAAGCAAGGAGACTTGACAAATCCGACTAGAAAAAGTTGCAGTCATGCAGCATGGCTATAAGAGCGAATTTTCGAAAAAATAACTGGTTAAATGTAAAATGTGATGTAAAAAATCTCATTAAAATATGGGTAGTCTTAAACTTATTGGGTACTTATAGGTATTTAAATATGCTGATTGTTGCATGTCTAGGATTTTGATCATTCGAAGCATCAAAGAAAGCGTGGTGGCAGTACTTCTGGAAAAAAGCTCAGCAAAAGCAGTGGTCTGAGGTACAAAGTTCAATTTCGTCTCAGTATTTTTTTTTTTTTTTTGGCTCGTTTTAACCGAGGATCACCTCAGCTAATAGATTTCAGCGCTGAAAACGATGGTGAAGTCAGAATTGCGATATCTCATTCCGTTAACAGATTAGAGCAGATGAACTGTGCAGAACATGTCAAGTAACGTTTCTTCATCGCAACTCTGACTTCACCATCGTTGACAAATGCAAATTTGAACTTTTTATCTCAATTCTATCGACAGTTATCGTCTAGAAGGACACATTCATAAATGTATAAATATATTAATAAACATGACCGAACCTCGATAAAAACGGCAGCAAATTTCGCGTCAACATAATATGTTGAAGCGAAATTATATTATATTATAATACCTACGGTCGATATCAACAACTCCATTATATAAATAAATATATATACCTATATATACAGGGTGGGTCTTAATGAAAAAATTGTAAACCAAAATTGTAATAAAATCCATCTACAACCACAGGTAGGTCTTATCAATGCCCCAATGTTTGCTCTATATCGATGTCCGGGCTTTATGACCTTCCATTATTTTCAATTCATTTTCATAATACAAAAACTGACTGGCATCCAACACCATAAAAAATCGATTATTCCTTTTCATCCTCCGATCGACCTTGTTTGTTCCGTCAGTGGGAAAACTTCACGGGCTCATGAGGCGTTAATCAGATGCGCCATTCATGTGCAAATTGATTAGCCCTTGGTATTAACTTTTGGGATTCATAGGGAAGTGGTCCTTTCTGAGGAACCAACGGGATTCCCCGCTTCCTTAAAAAACTTTTGCACCGAATTTTGAGTTGTGTGATTTTGAAATGTCTTATTGAAGGTAATCAAGTTGGACTTACAGTTGGTGTAGAGTTCCTCCGGTAGGTATTGGGCAACTCGCTGAAGGGATACTAGAAGTGACTTGTTGAAACTTCGAAGCTTCGTTTCGAGTTGAAAATGTTCAAATTTCAGGGCTTTGCAGCCGTTGAAAACCAATTTCCATCCATAATTTTTAAAACTCGAATTTTCGAAAAAAATGTATACCTACCTACCTAAATTCGTTCTAGACCATCCTGAATACACTTCCGAAAAACACCAAGAATCATATGAGGCGTTCAGGATCAAAACCGAATAACTCCAAAATTTCAAAAATTTATTTTTTCAAAGTTTTGGCAAGTTCAGTAAGGCTATATTAATAATAACGAATAGTTATATTTACAATAATTAATGATATAAATTATTATTAATATAACTATTAATTGTTAGTAATAATATATTATGGCTTTACTTCGTAGATTCAGAATATCCAATTAAAAAAAAAAAAGTCCGTTCAATGTTCATACTGCCCCAGCTGATTCGAACAGCACAGCGTTTTCAGATAAGATCGAGTTACTTAATTAATAATAATAATCAATAATCTGTATTAATAATTATTAGTAACTAACGATAATTATTAATAATTAATGGTCATTCACAATAATAAGTGATCTACTCAGAAGGGTGATCTTCTCAAAGGATATAATAAACCGTTGTGTCAAGAATTTGCAGAGTTCTTTTTATTAGATTTTCTGAATCTACGTAGGTAAGTAGTTTCTTGAAACGTAAACCCTCAAAAAAATTTTTCTCTTGGGCGATTCCAAAGGTTCATAGTCTAAAATAAACCAATAGCTTGGAAGTAATTTTAGACTGGATAGATTACTTCCACCTATAATACGATGGAAAAAACATCGAAGAAACATACGTCACTTTGTATGTCAATGCCCACCAATAATTGGTAATTACCTACTTAATTGTAATTATTACGGACCACTTGACCTCCGTGAAAATTAAAGTATCAACAAGTCGTATCATGAGTTTACTCACCACTGACGCCGAAACTGGATGTGAGATATCGATTGTCACGAACTGGAACGTATGACAACACAGGATGACCAAAAAAAACCGGCGGTGACAGCAGCAACGACTAGAAACAATTCGAAACCGGCGACTGAACTGACGGGAAAACACAAGTTACGTTCACTGACACACGACCGACCGGCACGAGTTCGAGACACCGGCTTCAACAGTACGACAAAACTAACGATAATTCTGTACGGAGACGATCGAGATTATTCAAAAGACGGACGATCACAAACGCCGCGTGCAACGCACGGTCGGCTGGAAAGAGGGAGATCGCGTGGTTTCGCCCCCTTTCCTACCGGCTCGCGTAGTGGGAGGGGGAGCTCGGTAGGGTTGGGTCGCAATCGATTCTTCTACTATCGATACGCAGGCGGTTCGATCAAGACCGAAGCACCAGTGACACGAGATGGTAATAACGCCGAGTTCTTAATGATCAGAGAAACTAGTTCTGAACTAGGAAAAGGTTGAATTGATTAATTTATGATAATAAAATCTACAGTCAAGCACCCACATAACAACCTCGTTTCTTCATCTTCAAAGTGTTCCAGTATGAAAACGGAACAGGCACGGATCTAGTTCGATGTTGGGGGGGGGGGGGGACAATACGGGTTGCCTACTTTCAGGGGCTCTTCATCGAAAATATGTTATACAGTTTATTTTTTCAGGGTGATGGTAGCGATAGTATAATTGTTTGGTAACAAAGTGGTGGATTTTATTTAAAAAAAAAAAAAAAAAAAAAAAATTGAAAAGCAAAGTGTATTTGAAAAGAAAAATCCAGAGATAAACCTATCTCGAGATATCTACCTGTACACTTTTACAAAAAGAAGATACCAAGACAAGTAAACAGTCAATTACACTGTACAAAATATAAATTCAAAAATAAGTCTGCAAAACAGGCAATTTGTTCCCTAAAGTACAAATTTTATGTTATGATCATTTTTCTAATCTAGTACCGGCCAAACTACTGGCCCTACAAAAAGGTCATGAGAGAATAATTTGATGAAAATTTATTACGCTTCAATTTAAGACCAGAATGGTACTTCTAGACCGAATGGTTTTCTCAAAAACTAACAAACTAACTGTCGGTCTGTTTTGGTTACAGCTCCAAAGCTATTCGTTCGATCGAAAATATCGATACATCGAATCGACTTAAGGGATACAAGTAGACGAAAGACGGCCATTCATAGGACCTGGAAAAAGGTTGGGAAGGGGGCTCGCCAGGTAGACGTGTCTGCCTATTGGTAAGTCGAAAGTGGCGTGATATCCCCCCCCCACCCACCCCACCTGTCATCGTCTCCCGTCAGAAGGCGGCAAAAGTACCGGAGAACGAGAGGCAGTGTTGCCAGGTGTACGATAATTGTTGTATTGTACGATAGTTTAGTGATGTGCACCACCTGCGACAAACATCGTTTCGTAGGGTGATATTGCGGTCGTCTTTGCGCAGCGTCGAAGGCTCAAGGCCATGGAAGAAGGATTCTCCCTTCTTCCATGGCTCAAGGCTTAAGAGACTCAAGTTCAAGTTCAAAATAATCTTTATTTGTCATTGGCTTACATAAGGGTGGGTTACAAGCAGCAAATTATAAATTAATTACATATTTCTCTTACAAGTTAAAGTGAAGTAAAGCACACTCCGTGAAAGATTGACAGTGGATCCACGTACAATCGTTTGTTGCGAGTTGTGGATTACTCGCAGGTCCAGAGATCAATTGCCACAAGGCATAGAGAGTTGGAACAGAAGAAGTGAGGGGAATTGTGGGATGGTTAGGGAAGTACAGTTTGTAAAAGTTTGTAATTAAGCGGAAAAACAAAGTGACCACGTTGGCCTCAATCAACAACTCCGAAGCATCAACAAACGATTGTACGTGGATCCACTGTCAATCATTCAGGGAGTGTGCTTTACAAAGAAAAGGGCATATCGCCGTTTAAGAGGCAACATGACTTATCTCACTGTTTGGTACTGAACAGGAGACACAAACCCTGCCTATTTATCTATCCAGGAGTACAATTTGATTTGATTTGCCTAATAATTTGATAATATACTATTTCTTGAACATGCGTACAGAGGGCACTCAAAGAGGATGTGGTAGAGAGTCTGGTGGGTCCCAAGTGTGCAGTCCTCACAAGTCTCGTTTGAAGGTTGATGTCTGACATCTGAGAGATGAGACCGTGGATATGCCAGAAGAGCACAGTTGGAGTATTAATGCAGTATTCGCAGTATTGCAGAGTTCGAATGGACCTTCAAGAAGAGCAATTGTCGACTCAAATACATCGTGAAAACGAAAAAAAGTTGACTTCATATCGACTCGAGGTGATTATTTGAGTTCGAATGGACCATCATGAAGAGCAATTGTCGACTCAAATACATCGTGAAAACGAAAAAAAGTTGACTTCATATCGACTCGAGGTGTTTATTTGAGTTCGAATGGACCTTCAAGAAGAGCAATTGTCGACTCAAATACTTCGTGAAAACGAAAAAAAGTTGACTTCATATCGACTCGAGGTGTTTATTTGAGTTCGAATGGACCTTCAAGAAGAGCAATTGTCGACTCAAATACATCGTGAGAACGAAAAAAAAGTTGACTTCATATCGACTCGAGGTGTTTATTTGAGGTCGAATGGACCTTCAAGAAGAGCAATTGTCGACTCAAATACATCGTGAAAACGAAAAAAAGTAGACTTCATATCGACTCGAGGTGTTTATTTGAGTTCGAATGGACCTTCAAGAAGAGCAATTGTCGAGTCAAATACTTCGTGAAAACGAAAAAAAGTTGACTTCATATCGACTCGAGGTGTTTATTTGAGTTCGAACGGACCTTCAAGAAGAGCAATTGTCGACTCAAATGCATCGTGAAAACGAAAAAAAGTTGACTTCATATCGACTCTAGGTGTTTATTTGAGTTCGAATGGACCTTCAAGAAGAGCAATTGTCGAGTCAAATACTTCGTGAAAACGAAAAAAAGTTGACTTCATATCGACTCGAGGTGTTTATTTGAGTTCGAATGGACCTTCAAGAAGAGCAATTGTCGACTCAAATACATCGTGAAAACGAAAAAAATTGACTTCATATCGACTCGAGGTGTTTATTTGAATTCGAATGGACCTTCAAGAAGAGCAATTGTCGACTCAAATACATCGTGAAAACGAAAAGAAGTTGACTTCATATCGACTCGAGGTGTTTATTTGAGTTCGAATGGACCTTCAAGAAGAGCAATTGTCGACTCAAATACATCGTGAAAACGAAAAAAAGTTGACTTCATATCGACTCGAGGTGTTTATTTGAGTTCGAATGGACCTTCAAGAAGAGCAATTGTCGACTCAAATACATCGTGAAAACGAAAAAAAGTGGACTTCATATCGACTCGAGGTGTTTATTTGAGTTCGAATGGACCTTCAAGAAGAGCAATTGTCGACTCAAATACTTCGTGAAAACGAAAAAAAGTAGACTTCATATCGACTCGAGGTGTTTATTTGAGTTCGAATGGACCTTCAAGAAGAGCAATTGTCGACTCAAATGCATCTGGAAAACGAAAAAAAGTTGACTTCATATCGACTCGAGGTGTTTATTTGAGTTCGAATGGACCGACAAAAAGAGCAATTGTCGACTCAAATACTTCGTGAAAACGAAAAAAAGTTGACTTCATATGACTCGAGGTGTTTATTTGAGTTCGAATGGACCTTCAAGAAGAGCAATTGTCGACTCAAATACTTCGTGAAAACGAAAAAAAGTAGACTTCATATCGACTCGAGGTGTTTATTTGAGTTCGAATGGACCTTCAAGAAGAGCAATTGTCGACTCAAATACTTCGTGAAAACGAAAAAAAGTTGACTTCATATCGACTCGAGGTGTTTATTTGAGTTCGAATGGACCTTCAAGAAGAGCAATTGTCGACTCAAATACTTCGTGAAAACGAAAAAAAGTTGACTTCATATCGACTCGAGGTGTTTATTTGAGTTCGAATGGACCTTCAAGAAGAGCAATTGTCGACTCAAATACTTCGTGAAAACGAAAAAAAGTTGACTTCATATGACTCGAGGTGTTTATTTGAGTTCGAATGGACCTTCAAGAAGAGCAATTGTCGACTCAAATACATCGTGAAAACGAAAAAAAGTGGACTTCATATCGACTCGAGGTGTTTATTTGAGTTCGAATGGACCTTCAAGAAGAGCAATTGTCGACTCAAATACTTCGTGAAAACGAAAAAAAGTGGACTTCATATCGACTCGAGGTGTTTATTTGAGGTCGAATGGACCTTCAAGAAGAGCAATTGTCGACTCAAATACTTCGTGAAAACGAAAAAAAGTTGACTTCATATCGACTCGAGGTGTTTATTTGAGTTCGAATGTACCTTCAAGAAGAGCAATTGTCGACTCAAATACATCGTGAAAACGAAAAAAAGTTGACTTCATATCGACTCGAGGTGTTTATTTGAGTTCGAATGGACCTTCAAGAAGAGCAATTGTCGACTCAAATACATCGTGAAAACGAAAAAAAGTTGACTTCATATCGACTCGAGGTGTTTATTTGAGTTCGAATGGACCTTCAAGAAGAGCGATTGTCGAGTCAAATACTTCGTGAAAACGAAAAAAAGTTGACTTCATATCGACTCGACGTGTTTATTTGAGTTCGAATGGACCTTCAAGAAGAGCAATTGTCGACTCAAATACATCGTGAAAACGAAAAAAAGTAGACTTCATATCGACTCGACGTGTTTATTTAAGTTCGAATGGACCTTCAAGAAGAGCAATTGTCGACTCAAATACTTCGTGAAAACGAAAAAAAGTAGACTTCATATCGACTCGAGGTGTTTATTTGAGTTCGAATGGACCTTCAAGAAGAGCAATTGTCGACTCAAATACTTCGTGAAAACGAAAAAAAGTTGACTTCATATCGACTCGAGGTGTTTATTTGAGTTCGAATGGACCTTCAAGAAGAGCAATTGTCGACTCAAATACATCGTGAAAACGAAAAAAAGTTGACTTCATATCGACTCGAGGTGTTTATTTGAGTTCGAATGGACCTTCAAGAAGAGCGATTGTCGAGTCAAATACTTCGTGAAAACGAAAAAAAGTTGACTTCATATCGACTCGACGTGTTTATTTGAGTTCGAATGGACCTTCAAGAAGAGCGATTGTCGACTCAAATACATCGTGAAAACGAAAAAAAGTTGACTTCATATCGACTCGAGGTGTTTATTTGAGTTCGAATGGACCTTCAAGAAGAGCAATTGTCGACTCAAATACATCGTGCAAACGAAAGAAAGTTGACTTCATATCGACTCGAGGTGTTTATTTTAGTTCGAATGGACCTTCAAGAAGAGCAATTGTCGACTCAAATACATCGTGAAAACGAAAAAAAGTGGACTTCATATCGACTCGAGGTGTTTATTTGAGTTCGAATGGACCTTCAAGAAGAGCAATTGTCGACTCAAATACTTCGTGAAAACGAAAAAAAGTGGACTTCATATCGACTCGAGGTGTTTATTTGAGGTCGAATGGACCTTCAAGAAGAGCAATTGTCGACTCAAATACTTCGTGAAAACGAAAAAAAGTGGACTTCATATCGACTCGAGGTGTTTATTTGAGTTCGAATGGACCTTCAAGAAGAGCAATTGTCGACTCAAATACTTCGTGAAAACGAAAAAAAGTAGACTTCATATCGACTCGAGGTGTTTATTTGAGTTCGAATGGACCTTCAAGAAGAGCAATTGTCGACTCAAATGCATCGTGAAAACGAAAAGAAGTTGACTTCATATCGACTCGAGGTGTTTATTTGAGTTCGAATGGACCTTCAAGAAGAGCAATTGTCGACTCAAATACTTCGTGAACACGAAAAAAAGTTGACTTCATATCGACTCGAGGTGTTTATTTGAGTTCTAAAGGACCTTCAAGAAGAGCAATTGTCGACTCAAATGCATCGTGAAAACGAAAAAAAGTTGACTTCATATCGACTCGAGGTGTTTATTTGAGTTCGAATGGACCTTCAAGAAGAGCAATTGTCGACTCAAATACATCGTGAAAACGAAAAAAAGTGGACTTCATATCGACTCGAGGTGTTTATTTGAGTTCGAATGGACCTTCAAGAAGAGCAATTGTCGACTCAAATACTTCATGAAAACGAAAAAAAGTAGACTTCATATCGACTCGAGGTGTTTATTTGAGTTCGAATGGACCTTCAAGAAGAGCAATTGTCGACTCAAATGCATCGTGAAAACGAAAAAAAGTTGACTTCATATCGACTCGAGGTGTTTATTTGAGTTCGAATGGACCTTCAAGAAGAGCAATTGTCGACTCAAATACTTCGTGAAAACGAAAAAAAGTTGACTTCATATCGACTCGAGGTGTTTATTTGAGTTCGAATGGACCTTCAAGAAGAGCAATTGTCGACTCAAATACATCGTGAAAACGAAAAAAAGTGGACTCCATATCGACTCGAGGTGTTTATTTGAGTTCGAATGGACCTTCAAGAAGAGCAATTGTCGACTCAAATACTTCGTGAAAACGAAAAAAAGTAGACTTCATATCGACTCGAGGTGTTTATTTGAGTTCGAATGGACCTTCAAGAAGAGCAATTGTCGACTCAAATACATCGTGAAAACGAAAAAAAGTGGACTTCATATCGACTCGAGGTGTTTATTTGAGTTCGAATGGACCTTCAAGAAGAGCAATTGTCGACTCAAATACTTCGTGAAAGCGAAAAAAAGTAGACTTCATATCGACTCGAGGTGTTTATTTGAGTTCGAATGGACCTTCAAGAAGAGCAATTGTCGACTCGAATACTTCGTGAAAACGAAAAAAAGTTGAATTCATAACGTCTCGAGGTGTTTATTTGAGTTCGAATGGACCTTCAAGAAGAGCAATTGTCGACTCAAATACTTCGTGAAAACGAAAAAAAGTTGAATTCATAACGTCTCGAGGTGTTTATTTGAGTTCGAATGGACCTTCAAGAAGAGCAATTGTCGACTCAAATACTTCGTGAAAACGAAAAAAAGTTGAATTCATAACGTCTCGAGGTGTTTATTTGAGTTCGAATGGACCTTCAAGAAGAGCAATTGTCGACTCAAATACATCGTGAAAACGAAAAAAAGTTGACTTCATATCGACTCGAGGTGTTTATTTGAGTTCGAATGGATCTTCAAGAAGAGCAATTGTCGACTCAAATGCATCGTGAAAACGAAAAAAAGTAGACTTCATATCGACTCCAGGTGTTTATTTGAGTTCGAATGGACCTTCAAGAAGAGCAATTGTCGACTCAAATACTTCATGAAAACGAAAAAAAGTGGACTTCATATCGACTCCAGGTGTTTATTTGAGTTCGAATGGACCTTCAAGAAGAGCAATTGTCGACTCAAATACATCGTGAAAACGAAAAAAAGTTGACTTCATAACGACCCGAGGTGTTTATTTGAGTTCGAATGGACCTTCAAAAAGAGCAATTGTCGACTCAAATACTTCGTGAAAACGAAAAAAAGTTGACTTCATATCGACTCGAGGTGTTTATTTAAGTTCGAATGGACCTTCAAGAAGAGCAATTGTCGACTCAAATACATCGTGAAAACGAAAAAAAGTGGACTTCATATCGTCTCGAGGTGTTTATTTGAGTTCGAATGGACCTTCAAGAAGAGCAATTGTCGACTCAAATACTTCGTTAAACGAAAAAAAGTAGACTTTATATCGACTCGAGGTTTTTATTTGAGTTCGAATGGACCTTCAAGAAAAGCAATTGTCGAACCAAATTCACCGAGAAAACGATAAAAAGTTGACTTAATATATGAATTCATATCGACTCGAGGTGTTTATTTGAGTTCGAATGGACCTTCAAGAAGAGCAATTGTCGACTCAAATGCATCGTGAAAACGAAAAAAAGTAGACTTCATATCGACTCGAGGTGTTTATTTGAGTTCGAATGGACCTTCAAGAAGAGCAATTGTCGACTCAAATACATCGTGAAAACGAAAAAAAGTGGACTTCATATCGACTCGAGGTGTTTATTTGAGTTCGAATGGACCTTCAAGAAGAGCAATTGTCGACTCAAATACTTCGTGAAAGCGAAAAAAAGTAGACTTCATATCGACTCGAGGTGTTTATTTGAGTTCGAATGGACCTTCAAGAAGAGCAATTGTCGACTCGAATACTTCGTGAAAACGAAAAAAAGTTGAATTCATAACGTCTCGAGGTGTTTATTTGAGTTCGAATGGACCTTCAAGAAGAGCAATTGTCGACTCAAATACATCGTGAAAACGAAATAAAGTGGACTCCATATCGACTCGAGGTGTTTATTTGAGTTCGAATTGACCTTCAAGAAGAGCAATTGTCGACTCAAATACTTCGTGAAAACGAAAAAAAGTGGACTTCATATCGACTCGAGGTGTTTATTTGAGGTCGAATGGACCTTCAAGAAGAGCAATTGTCGACTCAAATACTTCGTGAAAACGAAAAAAAGTTGACTTCATATCGACTCGAGGTGTTTATTTGAGTTCGAATGGACCTTCAAGAAGAGCAATTGTCGACTGAAATACTTCGTGAAAACGAAAAAAAGTTGACTTCATATCGACTCGAGGTGTTTATTTGAGTTCGAATGGACCTTCAAGAAGAGCAATTGTCGACTCAAATACTTCGTGAAAACGAAAAAAAGTGGACTCCATATCGACTCGAGGTGTTTATTTGAGTTCGAATGGACCTTCAAGAAGAGCAATTGTCGACTCAAATACTTTGTGAAAACGAAAAAAAGTAGACTTCATATCGACTCGAGGTGTTTATTTGAGTTCGAATGGACCTTCAAGAAGAGCAATTGTCGACTCAAATACATCGTGAAAACGAAAAAAAGTGGACTTCATATCGACTCGAGGTGTTTATTTGAGTTCGAATGGACCTTCAAGAAGAGCAATTGTCGACTCAAATACTTCGTGAAAGCGAAAAAAAGTAGACTTCATATCGACTCGAGGTGTTTATTTGAGTTCGAATGGACCTTCAAGAAGAGCAATTGTCGACTCAAATACTTCGTGAAAACGAAAAAAAGTTGAATTCATAACGTCTCGAGGTGTTTATTTGAGTTCGAATGGACCTTCAAGAAGAGCAATTGTCGACTCAAATACATCGTGAAAACGAAAAAAAGTTGACTTCATATCGACTCGAGGTGTTTATTTGAGTTCGAATGGATCTTCAAGAAGAGCAATTGTCGACTCAAATGCATCGTGAAAACGAAAAAAAGTAGACTTCATATCGACTCCAGGTGTTTATTTGAGTTCGAATGGACCTTCAAGAAGAGCAATTGTCGACTCAAATACTTCATGAAAACGAAAAAAAGTGGACTTCATATCGACTCCAGGTGTTTATTTGAGTTCGAATGGACCTTCAAGAAGAGCAATTGTCGACTCAAATACATCGTGAAAACGAAAAAAAGTTGACTTCATAACGACCCGAGGTGTTTATTTGAGTTCGAATGGACCTTCAAAAAGAGCAATTGTCGACTCAAATACTTCGTGAAAACGAAAAAAAGTTGACTTCATATCGACTCGAGGTGTTTATTTAAGTTCGAATGGACCTTCAAGAAGAGCAATTGTCGACTCAAATACATCGTGAAAACGAAAAAAAGTGGACTTCATATCGTCTCGAGGTGTTTATTTGAGTTCGAATGGACCTTCAAGAAGAGCAATTGTCGACTCAAATACTTCGTTAAACGAAAAAAAGTAGACTTTATATCGACTCGAGGTTTTTATTTGAGTTCGAATGGACCTTCAAGAAAAGCAATTGTCGAACCAAATTCACCGAGAAAACGATAAAAAGTTGACTTAATATATGAATTCATATCGACTCGAGGTGTTTATTTGAGTTCGAATGGACCTTCAAGAAGAGCAATTGTCGACTCAAATGCATCGTGAAAACGAAAAAAAGTAGACTTCATATCGACTCGAGGTGTTTATTTGAGTTCGAATGGACCTTCAAGAAGAGCAATTGTCGACTCAAATACATCGTGAAAACGAAAAAAAGTTGACTTCATATCGACTCGAGGTGTTTATTTGAGTTCGAATGGACCTTCAAGAAGAGCAATTGTCGACTCAAATGCATCGTGAAAACAAAAAAAAGTAGACTTCATATCGACTCGAGGTGTTTATTTGAGTTCGAATGGACCTTCAAGAAGAGCAATTGTCGACTCAAATACTTCGTGAAAACGAAAAAAAGTTGACTTCATATCGACTCGAGGTGTTGATTCGAGTTCGAATGGACCTTCAAGAAGAGCAATTGTCGACTCAAATACATCGTGAAAACGAAAAAAAGTTGACTTCATATCGACTCGAGGTGTTTATTTGAGTTCGAATGGACCTTCAAGAAGAGCAATTGTCGACTCAAATACATCGTGAAAACGAAAAAAAGTAGACTTCATATCGACTTGAGGTGTTGATTCGAGTTCGAATAGACCTTCAAGAAGAGCAATTGTCGACTCAAATACTTCGTGAAAACGAAAAAAAGTTGACTTCATATCGACTCGAGGTGTTGATTTGAGTTCTAAAGGACATTCAAGAAGAGCAATTGTCGACTCAAATGCATCGTGAAAACGAAAAAAAGTAGACTTCATATCGACTCGAGGTGTTAATTTTAGTTCGAATGGACCTTCAAGAAGAGCAATTGTCGACTCAAATACATCGTGAAAACGAAAAAAAGTTGACTTCATATCGACTTGAGGTGTTGATTCGAGTTCGAATGGACCTTCAAGAAGAGCAATTGTCGACTCAAATACATCGTGAAAACGAAAGAAAGTTGACTTCATATCGACTCGAGGTGTTTATTTGAGTTCGAATGGACCTTCAAGAAGAGCAATTGTCGACTCAAATACATCGTGAAAACGAAAAAAAGTTGACTTCATATCGACTTGAGGTGTTGATTCGAGTTCGAATGGACCTTCAAGAAGAGCAATTGTCGACTCAAATACATCGTGAAAACGAAAAAAAGTTGACTTCATATCGACTCGAGGTGTTTATTTGAGTTCGAATGGACCTTCAAGAAGAGCAATTGTCGACTCAAATACTTCGTGAAAACGAAAAAAAGTTGACTTCATATCGACTCGAGGTGTTTATTTGAGTTCGAATGGACCTTCAAGAAGAGCAATTGTCGACTCAAATACATCGTGGAAACGAAAAAAAGTTGACTTCATATCGACTCTAGGTGTTTATTAGAGTTCGAATGGACCTTCAAGAAGAGCAATTGTCGACTCAAATACTTCGTTAAACGAAAAAAAGTAGACTTTATATCGACTCGAGGTTTTTATTTGAGTTCGAATGGACCTTCAAGAAAAGCAATTGTCGAACCAAATTCACCGAGAAAACGATAAAAAGTTGACTTAATATATGAATTCATATCGACTCGAGGTGTTTATTTGAGTTCGAATGGACCTTCAAGAAGAGCAATTGTCGACTCAAATGCATTGTGAAAACGAAAAAAAGTAGACTTCATATCGACTCGAGGTGTTTATTTGAGTTCGAATGGACCTTCAAGAAGAGCAATTGTCGACTCAAATACATCGTGAAAACGAAAAAAAGTTGACTTCATATCGACTTGAGGTGTTGATTCGAGTTCGAATGGACCTTCAAGAAGAGCAATTGTCGACTCAAATACATCGTGAAAACGAAAAAAAATTGACTTCATATCGACTCGAGGTGTTTATTTGAGTTCGAATGGACCTTCAAGAAGAGCCATTGTCGACTCAAATACATCGTGAAAACGAAAAAAAGTGGACTCCATATCGACTCGAGGTGTTTATTTGAGTTCGAATGGACCTTCAAGAAGAGCAATTGTCGACTCAAATACTTCGTGAAAACGAAAAAAAGTAGACTTCATATCGACTCGAGGTGTTTATTTGAGTTCGAATGGACCTTCAAGAAGAGCAATTGTCGACTCAAATACATCGTGAAAACGAAAAAAAGTGGACTTCATATCGACTCGAGGTGTTGATTTGAGTTCTAAAGGACCTTCAAGAAGAGCAATTGTCGACTCAAATACATCGTGAAAACGAAAAAAAGTTGACTTCATATCGACTCGAGGTGTTTATTTTAGTTCGAATGGACCTTCAAGAAGAGCAATTGTCGACTCAAATACATCGTGAAAACGAAAAAAAGTAGACTTCATATCGACTTGAGGTGTTGATTCGAGTTCGAATGGACCTTCAAGAAGAGCAATTGTCGACTCAAATACATCGTGAAAACGAAAAAAAGTTGACTTCATATCGACTCGAGGTGTTTATTTGAGTTCGAATGGACCTTCAAGAAGAGCAATTGTCGACTCAAATACATCGTGAAAACGAAAAAAAGTTGACTTCAAATCGACTTGAGGTGTTGATTCGAGTTCGAATGGACCTTCAAGAAGAGCAATTGTCGACTCAAATACATCGTGAAAACGAAAAAAAGTTGACTTCATATCGACTTGAGGTGTTGATTCGAGTTCGAATGGACCTTCAAGAAGAGCAATTGTCGACTCAAATACTTCGTGAAAACGAAAAAAAGTTGAATTCATAACGTCTCGAGGTGTTTATTTGAGTTCGAATGGACCTTCAAGAAGAGCAATTGTCGACTCAAATACATCGTGAAAACGAAAAAAAGTTGACTTCATATCGACTCGAGGTGTTTATTTGAGTTCGAATGGATCTTCAAGAAGAGCAATTGTCGACTCAAATGCATCGTGAAAACGAAAAAAAGTAGACTTCATATCGACTCCAGGTGTTTATTTGAGTTCGAATGGACCTTCAAGAAGAGCAATTGTCGACTCAAATACTTCATGAAAACGAAAAAAAGTGGACTTCATATCGACTTGAGGTGTTGATTCGAGTTCGAATGGACCTTCAAGAAGAGCAATTGTCGACTCAAATACATCGTGAAAACGAAAAAAAGTAGACTTCATATCGACTCGAGGTGTTTATTTGAGTTCGAATGGACCTTCAAGAAGAGCAATTGTCGACTCAAATACATCGTGAAAACGAAAAAAAGTTGACTTCATAACGACCCGAGGTGTTTATTTGAGTTCGAATGGACCTTCAAGAAGAACAATTGTCGACTCAAATACATCGTGAAAACGAAAAAAAGTTGACTTCATATCGACTCGAGGTGTTTATTTGAGTTCGAATGGACCTTCAAGAAGAGCAATTGTCGACTCAAATACATCGTGAAAACGAAAAAAAGTGGACTTCATATCGACTCGAGGTGTTTATTTGAGTTCGAATGGACCTTCAAGAAGAGCAATTGTCGACTCAAATACTTCGTGAAAACGAAAAATGTGGACTTCATATCGACTCCAGGTGTTTATTTGAGTTCGAATGGACCTTCAAGAAGAGCAATTGTCGACTCAAATACATCGTGAAAACGAAAAAAAGTTGACTTCATAACGACCCGAGGTGTTTATTTGAGTTCGAATGGACCTTCAAAAAGAGCAATTGTCGACTCAAATACTTCGTGAAAACGAAAAAAAGTTGACTTCATATCGACTCGAGGTGTTTATTTAAGTTCGAATGGACCTTCAAGAAGAGCAATTGTCGACTCAAATACATCGTGAAAACGAAAAAAAGTGGACTTCATATCGTCTCGAGGTGTTTATTTGAGTTCGAATGGACCTTCAAGAAGAGCAATTGTCGACTCAAATACTTCGTTAAACGAAAAAAAGTAGACTTTATATCGACTCGAGGTTTTTATTTGAGTTCGAATGGACCTTCAAGAAAAGCAATTGTCGAACCAAATTCACCGAGAAAACGATAAAAAGTTGACTTAATATATGAATTCATATCGACTCGAGGTGTTTATTTGAGTTCGAATGGACCTTCAAGAAGAGCAATTGTCGACTCAAATGCATCGTGAAAACGAAAAAAAGTAGACTTCATATCGACTCGAGGTGTTTATTTGAGTTCGAATGGACCTTCAAGAAGAGCAATTGTCGACTCAAATACATCGTGAAAACGAAAAAAAGTTGACTTCATATCGACTCGAGGTGTTTATTTGAGTTCGAATGGACCTTCAAGAAGAGCAATTGTCGACTCAAATGCATCGTGAAAACAAAAAAAAGTAGACTTCATATCGACTCGAGGTGTTTATTTGAGTTCGAATGGACCTTCAAGAAGAGCAATTGTCGACTCAAATACTTCGTGAAAACGAAAAAAAGTTGACTTCATATCGACTCGAGGTGTTGATTCGAGTTCGAATGGACCTTCAAGAAGAGCAATTGTCGACTCAAATACATCGTGAAAACGAAAAAAAGTTGACTTCATATCGACTCGAGGTGTTTATTTGAGTTCGAATGGACCTTCAAGAAGAGCAATTGTCGACTCAAATACATCGTGAAAACGAAAAAAAGTAGACTTCATATCGACTTGAGGTGTTGATTCGAGTTCGAATAGACCTTCAAGAAGAGCAATTGTCGACTCAAATACTTCGTGAAAACGAAAAAAAGTTGACTTCATATCGACTCGAGGTGTTGATTTGAGTTCTAAAGGACCTTCAAGAAGAGCAATTGTCGACTCAAATGCATCGTGAAAACGAAAAAAAGTAGACTTCATATCGACTCGAGGTGTTAATTTTAGTTCGAATGGACCTTCAAGAAGAGCAATTGTCGACTCAAATACATCGTGAAAACGAAAAAAAGTTGACTTCATATCGACTTGAGGTGTTGATTCGAGTTCGAATGGACCTTCAAGAAGAGCAATTGTCGACTCAAATACATCGTGAAAACGAAAGAAAGTTGACTTCATATCGACTCGAGGTGTTTATTTGAGTTCGAATGGACCTTCAAGAAGAGCAATTGTCGACTCAAATACATCGTGAAAACGAAAAAAAGTTGACTTCATATCGACTTGAGGTGTTGATTCGAGTTCGAATGGACCTTCAAGAAGAGCAATTGTCGACTCAAATACATCGTGAAAACGAAAAAAAGTTGACTTCATATCGACTCGAGGTGTTTATTTGAGTTCGAATGGACCTTCAAGAAGAGCAATTGTCGACTCAAATACTTCGTGAAAACGAAAAAAAGTTGACTTCATATCGACTCGAGGTGTTTATTTGAGTTCGAATGGACCTTCAAGAAGAGCAATTGTCGACTCAAATACATCGTGGAAACGAAAAAAAGTTGACTTCATATCGACTCTAGGTGTTTATTAGAGTTCGAATGGACCTTCAAGAAGAGCAATTGTCGACTCAAATACTTCGTTAAACGAAAAAAAGTAGACTTTATATCGACTCGAGGTTTTTATTTGAGTTCGAATGGACCTTCAAGAAAAGCAATTGTCGAACCAAATTCACCGAGAAAACGATAAAAAGTTGACTTAATATATGAATTCATATCGACTCGAGGTGTTTATTTGAGTTCGAATGGACCTTCAAGAAGAGCAATTGTCGACTCAAATGCATTGTGAAAACGAAAAAAAGTAGACTTCATATCGACTCGAGGTGTTTATTTGAGTTCGAATGGACCTTCAAGAAGAGCAATTGTCGACTCAAATACATCGTGAAAACGAAAAAAAGTTGACTTCATATCGACTTGAGGTGTTGATTCGAGTTCGAATGGACCTTCAAGAAGAGCAATTGTCGACTCAAATACATCGTGAAAACGAAAAAAAGTTGACTTCATATCGACTCGAGGTGTTTATTTGAGTTCGAATGGACCTTCAAGAAGAGCCATTGTCGACTCAAATACATCGTGAAAACGAAAAAAAGTGGACTCCATATCGACTCGAGGTGTTTATTTGAGTTCGAATGGACCTTCAAGAAGAGCAATTGTCGACTCAAATACTTCGTGAAAACGAAAAAAAGTAGACTTCATATCGACTCGAAGTGTTTATTTGAGTTCGAATGGACCTTCAAGAAGAGCAATTGTCGACTCAAATACATCGTGAAAACGAAAAAAAGTGGACTTCATATCGACTCGAGGTGTTGATTTGAGTTCTAAAGGACCTTCAAGAAGAGCAATTGTCGACTCAAATACATCGTGAAAACGAAAAAAAGTTGACTTCATATCGACTCGAGGTGTTTATTTTAGTTCGAATGGACCTTCAAGAAGAGCAATTGTCGACTCAAATACATCGTGAAAACGAAAAAAAGTAGACTTCATATCGACTTGAGGTGTTGATTCGAGTTCGAATGGACCTTCAAGAAGAGCAATTGTCGACTCAAATACATCGTGAAAACGAAAAAAAGTTGACTTCATATCGACTCGAGGTGTTTATTTGAGTTCGAATGGACCTTCAAGAAGAGCAATTGTCGACTCAAATACTTCGTGAAAACGAAAAAAAGTTGACTTCATATCGACTCGAGGTGTTTATTTGAGTTCGAATGGACCTTCAAGAAGAGCAATTGTCGACTCAAATACATCGTGAAAACGAAAAAAAGTTGACTTCATATCGACTTGAGGTGTTGATTCGAGTTCGAATGGACCTTCAAGAAGAGCAATTGTCGACTCAAATACATCGTGAAAACGAAAAAAAGTTGACTTCATATCGACTTGAGGTGTTGATTCGAGTTCGAATGGACCTTCAAGAAGAGCAATTGTCGACTCAAATACATCGTGAAAACGAAAAAAAGTTGACTTCATATCGACTCGAGGTGTTTATTTGAGTTCGAATGGACCTTCAAGAAGAGCAATTGTCGACTCAAATACTTCGTGAAAACGAAAAAAAGTTGACTTCATATCGACTCGAGGTGTTTATTTGAGTTCGAATGGACCTTCAAGAAGAGCAATTGTCGACTCAAATACTTCGTGAAAACGAAAAAAAGTTGACTTCATATCGACTCGAGGTGTTTATTTGAGTTCGAATGGACCTTCAAGAAGAGCAATTGTCGACTCAAATACATCGTGAAAACGAAAGAAAGTTGACTTCATATCGACTTGAGGTGTTGATTCGAGTTCGAATGGACCTTCAAGAAGAGCAATTGTCGACTCAAATACATCGTGAAAACGAAAAAAAGTTGACTTCATATCGACTCGAGGTGTTTATTTGAGTTCGAATGGACCTTCAAGAAGAGCAATTGTCGACTCAAATACTTCGTGAAAACGAAAAAAAGTTGACTTCATATCGACTCGAGGTGTTTATTTGAGTTCGAATGGACCTTCAAGAAGAGCAATTGTCGACTCAAATACATCGTGGAAACGAAAAAAAGTTGACTTCATATCGACTCTAGGTGTTTATTAGAGTTCGAATGGACCTTCAAGAAGAGCAATTGTCGACTCAAATACTTCGTTAAACGAAAAAAAGTAGACTTTATATCGACTCGAGGTTTTTATTTGAGTTCGAATGGACCTTCAAGAAAAGCAATTGTCGAACCAAATTCACCGAGAAAACGATAAAAAGTTGACTTAATATATGAATTCATATCGACTCGAGGTGTTTATTTGAGTTCGAATGGACCTTCAAGAAGAGCAATTGTCGACTCAAATGCATTGTGAAAACGAAAAAAAGTAGACTTCATATCGACTCGAGGTGTTTATTTGAGTTCGAATGGACCTTCAAGAAGAGCAATTGTCGACTCAAATACATCGTGAAAACGAAAAAAAGTTGACTTCATATCGACTTGAGGTGTTGATTCGAGTTCGAATGGACCTTCAAGAAGAGCAATTGTCGACTCAAATACATCGTGAAAACGAAAAAAAGTTGACTTCATATCGACTCGAGGTGTTTATTTGAGTTCGAATGGACCTTCAAGAAGAGCCATTGTCGACTCAAATACATTGTGAAAACGAAAAAAAGTGGACTCCATATCGACTCGAGGTGTTTATTTGAGTTCGAATGGACCTTCAAGAAGAGCAATTGTCGACTCAAATACTTCGTGAAAACGAAAAAAAGTAGACTTCATATCGACTCGAGGTGTTTATTTGAGTTCGAATGGACCTTCAAGAAGAGCAATTGTCGACTCAAATACATCGTGAAAACGAAAAAAAGTGGACTTCATATCGACTCGAGGTGTTGATTTGAGTTCTAAAGGACCTTCAAGAAGAGCAATTGTCGACTCAAATACATCGTGAAAACGAAAAAAAGTTGACTTCATATCGACTCGAGGTGTTTATTTTAGTTCGAATGGACCTTCAAGAAGAGCAATTGTCGACTCAAATACATCGTGAAAATGAAAAAAAGTTGACTTCATATCGACTTGAGGTGTTGATTCGAGTTCGAATGGACCTTCAAGAAGAGCAATTGTCGACTCAAATACATCGTGAAAACGAAAAAAAGTTGACTTCATATCGACTCGAGGTGTTTATTTGAGTTCGAATGGACCTTCAAGAAGAGCAATTGTCGACTCAAATACATCGTGAAAACGAAAAAAAGTTGACTTCATATCGACTTGAGGTGTTGATTCGAGTTCGAATGGACCTTCAAGAAGAGCAATTGTCGACTCAAATACATCGTGAAAACGAAAAAAAGTTGACTTCATATCGACTTGAGGTGTTGATTCGAGTTCGAATGGACCTTCAAGAAGAGCAATTGTCGACTCAAATACATCGTGAAAACGAAAAAAAGTTGACTTCATATCGACTCGAGGTGTTTATTTGAGTTCGAATGGACCTTCAAGAAGAGCAATTGTCGACTCAAATACTTCGTGAAAACGAAAAAAAGTAGACTTCATATCGACTCGAAGTGTTTATTTGAGTTCGAATGGACCTTCAAGAAGAGCAATTGTCGACTCAAATACATCGTGAAAACGAAAAAAAGTGGACTTCATATCGACTCGAGGTGTTGATTTGAGTTCTAAAGGACCTTCAAGAAGAGCAATTGTCGACTCAAATACATCGTGAAAACGAAAAAAAGTTGACTTCATATCGACTCGAGGTGTTTATTTTAGTTCGAATGGACCTTCAAGAAGAGCAATTGTCGACTCAAATACATCGTGAAAACGAAAAAAAGTAGACTTCATATCGACTTGAGGTGTTGATTCGAGTTCGAATGGACCTTCAAGAAGAGCAATTGTCGACTCAAATACATCGTGAAAACGAAAAAAAGTTGACTTCATATCGACTCGAGGTGTTTATTTGAGTTCGAATGGACCTTCAAGAAGAGCAATTGTCGACTCAAATACTTCGTGAAAACGAAAAAAAGTTGACTTCATATCGACTCGAGGTGTTTATTTGAGTTCGAATGGACCTTCAAGAAGAGCAATTGTCGACTCAAATACATCGTGAAAACGAAAAAAAGTTGACTTCATATCGACTTGAGGTGTTGATTCGAGTTCGAATGGACCTTCAAGAAGAGCAATTGTCGACTCAAATACATCGTGAAAACGAAAAAAAGTTGACTTCATATCGACTTGAGGTGTTGATTCGAGTTCGAATGGACCTTCAAGAAGAGCAATTGTCGACTCAAATACATCGTGAAAACGAAAAAAAGTTGACTTCATATCGACTCGAGGTGTTTATTTGAGTTCGAATGGACCTTCAAGAAGAGCAATTGTCGACTCAAATACTTCGTGAAAACGAAAAAAAGTTGACTTCATATCGACTCGAGGTGTTTATTTGAGTTCGAATGGACCTTCAAGAAGAGCAATTGTCGACTCAAATACTTCGTGAAAACGAAAAAAAGTTGACTTCATATCGACTCGAGGTGTTTATTTGAGTTCGAATGGACCTTCAAGAAGAGCAATTGTCGACTCAAATACATCGTGAAAACGAAAGAAAGTTGACTTCATATCGACTTGAGGTGTTGATTCGAGTTCGAATGGACCTTCAAGAAGAGCAATTGTCGACTCAAATACATCGTGAAAACGAAAAAAAGTTGACTTCATATCGACTCGAGGTGTTTATTTGAGTTCGAATGGACCTTCAAGAAGAGCAATTGTCGACTCAAATACTTCGTGAAAACGAAAAAAAGTTGACTTCATATCGACTCGAGGTGTTTATTTGAGTTCGAATGGACCTTCAAGAAGAGCAATTGTCGACTCAAATACATCGTGGAAACGAAAAAAAGTTGACTTCATATCGACTCTAGGTGTTTATTAGAGTTCGAATGGACCTTCAAGAAGAGCAATTGTCGACTCAAATACTTCGTTAAACGAAAAAAAGTAGACTTTATATCGACTCGAGGTTTTTATTTGAGTTCGAATGGACCTTCAAGAAAAGCAATTGTCGAACCAAATTCACCGAGAAAACGATAAAAAGTTGACTTAATATATGAATTCATATCGACTCGAGGTGTTTATTTGAGTTCGAATGGACCTTCAAGAAGAGCAATTGTCGACTCAAATGCATTGTGAAAACGAAAAAAAGTAGACTTCATATCGACTCGAGGTGTTTATTTGAGTTCGAATGGACCTTCAAGAAGAGCAATTGTCGACTCAAATACATCGTGAAAACGAAAAAAAGTTGACTTCATATCGACTTGAGGTGTTGATTCGAGTTCGAATGGACCTTCAAGAAGAGCAATTGTCGACTCAAATACATCGTGAAAACGAAAAAAAGTTGACTTCATATCGACTCGAGGTGTTTATTTGAGTTCGAATGGACCTTCAAGAAGAGCCATTGTCGACTCAAATACATTGTGAAAACGAAAAAAAGTGGACTCCATATCGACTCGAGGTGTTTATTTGAGTTCGAATGGACCTTCAAGAAGAGCAATTGTCGACTCAAATACTTCGTGAAAACGAAAAAAAGTAGACTTCATATCGACTCGAGGTGTTTATTTGAGTTCGAATGGACCTTCAAGAAGAGCAATTGTCGACTCAAATACATCGTGAAAACGAAAAAAAGTGGACTTCATATCGACTCGAGGTGTTGATTTGAGTTCTAAAGGACCTTCAAGAAGAGCAATTGTCGACTCAAATACATCGTGAAAACGAAAAAAAGTTGACTTCATATCGACTCGAGGTGTTTATTTTAGTTCGAATGGACCTTCAAGAAGAGCAATTGTCGACTCAAATACATCGTGAAAATGAAAAAAAGTTGACTTCATATCGACTTGAGGTGTTGATTCGAGTTCGAATGGACCTTCAAGAAGAGCAATTGTCGACTCAAATACATCGTGAAAACGAAAAAAAGTTGACTTCATATCGACTCGAGGTGTTTATTTGAGTTCGAATGGACCTTCAAGAAGAGCAATTGTCGACTCAAATACATCGTGAAAACGAAAAAAAGTTGACTTCATATCGACTTGAGGTGTTGATTCGAGTTCGAATGGACCTTCAAGAAGAGCAATTGTCGACTCAAATACATCGTGAAAACGAAAAAAAGTTGACTTCATATCGACTTGAGGTGTTGATTCGAGTTCGAATGGACCTTCAAGAAGAGCAATTGTCGACTCAAATACATCGTGAAAACGAAAAAAAGTTGACTTCATATCGACTCGAGGTGTTTATTTGAGTTCGAATGGACCTTCAAGAAGAGCAATTGTCGACTCAAATACTTCGTGAAAACGAAAAAAAGTTGACTTCATATCGACTCGAGGTGTTTATTTGAGTTCGAATGGACCTTCAAGAAGAGCAATTGTCGACTCAAATACTTCGTGAAAACGAAAAAAAGTTGACTTCATATCGACTCTAGGTGTTTATTAGAGTTCGAATGGACCTTCAAGAAGAGCAATTGTCGACTCAAATACTTCGTGAAAACGAAAAAACATTCATGTCATCTACTCTCCATAGACTGTGTAGACGACTGGTAGACGATGATGCAGGTCTACCTCCCGTCTACCTAATCAAGTCTCCCCGTAGACTACATGTAGACGTCTGTAGATGATCTACGCACACCTACACTACCGTCGATAGAGGCGTTCGAGACGTCGATAGACGCCGTCTAGACATCACAAGACGCCGTCTAGCGGCGCCGCGGCGTTCGGTGAATCGCCACCCCATTATCGCGGATTAAAACATCCGGTGTTTCGCATCCTGTGAGAGGCAGGTAATTTCAACAGCCCCGTTAACTTAATTTATGCACTAAAAGTAAATGACGAGTTCTCTCTGTCCTCCTAATCTATATTTAGGTATATAATCTGTTGTTTAGGGGATGTTTTTTTTTTAATTTTTGAGATGAGAGCGCTAGCGAGCATCCAGAGTGCTTGGCAACCATATTTATAACTCTGATGATTGATCATATTATGTTTCTGATCATGATAAATATAATTTATTATACTGTCTCCCTCTCTTTTAGACCCCCCTCCTTGCCAACTGAGTTATACGCGAAAATTTCGCGGTTTTTCGGCTTTCAAATCTGAAGCACAACCTACAAGACGGCGGACAATTCGTGTCACCGAGCCAAATCTTTGAGTCTACAGATTAAGTTTCTAAAATTATTGGTTTCTGCTATTGCTTTGAAGGCGCTCTATCAACTCCCATCACAGGTTTTTCAAGTTTCGAGAATATTCCTCATTCCTGTCACGTGTCACCTTCATGCATGCACATTTGAATATCCACAGAACGTTTCCAAGTTTCTCATTTATTTATTTCCATCCAGAAATTACAGAAAAATATATAATTGGTTAACATAATAGACACACTTTTTATAAATATTAATTCTCCAATTATTCCTATTATATGAATATATATAGCTATTTATAAACATATCACAACTACCGACATAAATAATATATAACGCTTCTCATTTGATAGGTAGGTATAAGATGCTGGAAACTAATTAAACGTGTAAGAGTTTTTCTCATTTTCTCTCTCCTAGCTATTTCAATTGGTGCAGTTACAATAATATGCCTACCTACCCAACAAGAGTTTAAATAATCAGAATAATTTGAAAAATTGTATTGTGCTATGCTGTCATAATAGTTCTCCTCACTTGTGCTATGCTGCACGTCTCATTCTCTGTAGTTTCGCTGTCACTCCAATCCGATCCAGAATCCTGCTGAAAAAATAAAATAGGAAACGATTAAAATCTGTTGATCACCTTAAAAAATTACAATGTTTGTCAAGAAATAAGAAGCGATGACGCTGGAGAAACATTTGACAGCATAACACATCAAACAAGTTCTAGGCAAATCTATTTAATAATAGTTCTAATTGATAAAATCTATTTAATAGATTTACTGAAAAAAGGCGTGAAAATGGTAATAATGCAAACTTACCTCACTTCTTGAAGCCTTCGAATTCTCTGATGTGTCATGCTGCCTAATGATTTTAGTTGTGCTATGAAGACAAAATCGCAAAGTGCAGCGCCCCAAACGGCCGGATCGAAAAACCAAGTTCACCAATCGCTTAGGCGCGAAAATTCCAATAAGGAAACTCCAAAACCTCATTTTGGTCAAAATAATAGATTTGTCATGCGGGTTCTCAGCTAATTTAGCTGACACAGAGGGATTTGTTTTTGGGGACCTTAGTATATTTTTTTGGTATGATACTATACTCGTGCAACACATATCTTGTCGAAGCCATCATGATGGCCTACACCCTTCTAGAATTCGCCTTAAGATGAATAGATTGTATGAAGCAAGATACGTAGAAGAAGGGCACATGCACAAGAACACAGCCAAACGCGATCAAATGAGAGCGCTCGCCCAATGAAGTGCATCTGGTAAGCGGCATTAAAACCAACAAGTAGGAACTTGAGATGTAGGGAACATAGTTCGTGGAAATCCTGGATATCACTTTAGCGAAACAAAATCCAATAAAGCCCTCCCCAATATGAAGCTCGACGACGTCCGATCTAATAAAAGTATGAGACGATGGAAAACCTAATCGCGTTGAGGATTTCCGGCCTAAGAAGAATTAAGACTGGTCCCTCAGGCAATTCCCGCCTTTATCAACACACACCAACAACAGGTGAATCCGTGATGATACAGTTTGTGCAATAGTGTTGCTGGCGGATAGGGAGGTTCCATCTTCGTATAAAAGGGCTGGTATCCGACAGGATCTTCACATCACCGGTGGTCACCTTCGAGTAAGGTAAGCAACCAACAGCACTTGACTGTAGTACATACTGCGCTTTTTATGGTTATTTGGATTTTATATGGTTGTGATGAACCACTACATCACAACTACATAAAATCCAAACTAGTTTGAACACTTGAAAATCACTCGGTTTTTGAACAGTTTGTTTTGCGCTAAATTAACTATTTGTATGTGAAAAGAATCATAATATTAACCCTAAGGATGCATCAAGAATCTTGATTTAAAACCACAACTTGGTATTTTGAGTGATTTGTAATAGTTTCTGAAAATTTGAAAAACGTTTGTTGTGAATGAGGCAAATGGTTAAGAGGTGAAACAGACATCAATTTTCCTGTCTGCCGAGAGATTTTTATTCAATGCAGGCCCTCATTAAGCAAGAAATATTGCGAGTTTACAGAGGGAACTTTACTAGAGCTGATAACATCAAGCTCGTAATTACACCATTCAGATGCTGTGAAAATCCTTAAAAACAACGTAAATCATAACAACACAACTAATAGCTATGATGCGCCACTACATCTTCAGTGCTAGCGAGTAACTGGAAATGTCGTATGTCAAATGCAGCGAAGCACCTTCGAATTCATACCTTAAAGAACAGAGAAAAATCCTTAGCTTTCTTGTCCAAAATCGGTTCCTTGATTTACCTGTGAGTTTAAAAGGAAATCGTTGATAAATTGTTCACAGTCGCCAACGTAAAAAAAAAACTTCATTCAAAATGAGCCGATTCCTCGTCGCCAGCTGCCTCGTCGTCCTCGTTCTCCTCATCCTCGACGTGACCTTCGCCTACAAGAAACCCCCGTTCAACGGCAGCATCTTCGGAAAGAGGACTGGACCACCCACAGGTAAATTTTCAGTAAACAGACTCAATCGTCCAGAATGGTCACACTATTTGTACGTGTGATGGTTGCTGTGGACCAGATATACCTCTGGGTGGGCAAATTCCTTACCTCCCTTGATCAGGGGAACACAGCAGCCATACATTACATGGTAGCAGAGCGTGGTTGCTAGGTTATATTGGCTATTCAAATTCTTGACACTGTTAAATTTCTTTCACTTCTTCAATGTTCTATAATAGTATTCTAATTTCTATGTTTCTACATTTCGTTGGGAAAACATCTATATTCAGATTTCTATATCACCCCTGCCAATATCCTTGCTTGTAGGAGCATAGTTCTCCAAAAGTAGTAATTTGCAGTAGTACCATACCTTGGATTTTCCAGTTGTTCTTCCTGGATAGGAACTCCATACGTACTACTTTCAATCCTCCTTTTTTCTATCAACAACAGGCTGGCATACCAGGTGTTGTTTGAAAGTGCGAGTGTGATGGTCGCTGTTCCCCTGTTCTCGATCTTTTTGTTTGACCGCTCTGGGGATATACGGTTATGTGGAAGCACAGACCCGATGTCCCTCAGGGTGGGCATATTGCCTAAACTCCCTTGAAGAAATCCCTAAGAAATTATGAAAATGTTAAGAATGGTGGACTGATTCCTATTTGTGTTTTCAGAATACGAACAGGCGGGCAAAGCTCTCTCGACCATGTGCGAAATCGCCTCTGAAGCCTGCTCCGCGTGGTTCCCCATCCAAGACAACAACTAAGTGAGTTCAAAATCCATCACAGATATATTTCATATGTACAAAAACATACTCTAAGAAGTAAGAATTAGTTGAAAACATAAAACAATAAAAAAAGAAGTAAAATTGCTACGTTCAAAAGTAAATTCCGAGTGTGGTGAATTCAACAGACCTACACCTGGCAACGTCTTGTTGCCATAAAAGCTTGTTAGCCTTACTAAGTAACACCATTGTACATAGATGTGAACATGTTTGCCAAAATGAAAAACAAAAATTACCCATGGAAGCCTCTTAGATACCAAGACAGTGCAATCCCAACAGACATTCAAATCAATAACCTCTGTGATGGTTTGCTGATCGCCGGTTCTAGAGGTTTTTGTTCGACCTCTCTGGGGATAGACGGCTGTGGAAACACAGACGACATATCCCTCTGGGTAGACATATTGCCTAAACCCCCGAAAACAGGGGCACTCAGCAGCCATACATTACATTTTCTTCCGACGTTCAAATTACCCAATGAAAAGAAAATGTCCGTACCTAATCAAACATTGACAGACTTAACACTGAGTACGCATTTTTGTTTCTGTAATATAACGCAATTTCCTCTGGTTTTATTTTCAGATTTTCACCCCTTCCTGCGGGTACTCCACGACCTCGCTTTCTACAATACCTATGTAAAACTTATTAATAAAAATTGGTAAAAGATAAAACTTTTTCTTGTGTCTTCATTATCCTATACTACATTGACTGGTACTGATCACTGATGATTTCGAATGAAGTTGGGGAAAAACAGTAGTGATAATACATTGCAAAGGGTTAATGCAATACACCCAATGATATAATGGAATGTTGAATGAAGTGGTATTTACTGGGTTAAACTGAATGATGTGGAGTTGACGCACTGGTTTTTGAGCAAGTTTCTTGGAACTTGAGGAGAAATTGGATTTTGGATGAAAGGCTGTAAAGTCTTGTGGATGAGTGATGATCAATACCAGCACTAAATATGTACTACCACCGATAGAAATGTAGAATAGAAATGAAATGTGGTCTTGGGTCTAATACAGGGTGTTCACCACTTGGTGTAAAAGAAAAAATTGGGTAAAACTAGACTGGAGTAGAACGCCTTCAACCGCACCTTTCTATCTCAATCCGTTCCCAAGATATCAGAGCAAAATGTTGTAAGTCTGAGGTCTTTTTAATGAATTTCACTACAAAAGATAAAGAGGTTAAAATGAAGAATCTTGGAAGCAACCGCTACACTGCAACAAGGTCTCACGTACAATGACGATTTCATTTTGCCCTGATATCCTTGACATTATCAATCTGAATCATATCACTACGACGGCAAACACAAAAAAATTGAAAATCCGTTTGTTAATTTTCTGGTAGGTAGGAAGTACTCGTATTTTTGTGGGTGTCAATGTTTTTCCGCCTTCAAACTTGAATTTCTCCATGAAATCGATAAGGAATCGAAATGTTAACCAAATCATTAGAAAGCTGATTAAATTTGCGAGTTTTCTTAGAATTGACAGTTTCCAGCAAGTTTTTTTGGAAATGCAGTTAACGTAATAGTATTTTCAAAATTTTCATTTTTTTAAAATTGTCAATGCTTGAATTGCAATTGCGGTCCTTAGGAGTTCGTTTTTGATTTCAAACGTGCAATAGGCGTATGTAGGAAATAACGCTGAACCCGAAATCGTGGTCAAAAGTAGAAAAACGTTGTTTCAAAGTGAAGAAACGAGGGTTTTTATGGCAAAAACGTGGGTTTCTGAAAAAGAAAAAAAAAACCTTTAAAAAGTCATATCTTGGGAACGGATTGAGATAGAAAGGTGCGGTTGGAGGCGTTCTACTCCATTTTCAGTCTAGTTTTACCCAATTGTTTCTTTTTCACCAAGTGGCGAACACCCTTTATATCGAATACTGGCACATGGCTGCGCCAAGAAACACAGGAACACATTTTTATGGTATGCTCAAGTTGAGGATTTCGTCTAAATAGTTAGTATACAAATCACATTACACTAGTTAGGGTACTTGAGGGAGGTTTACTTGTCCTTCCAAGGATACTTGACAACTCGTTTTAAAGGTTTCGTACGTAACACCACATTTTGAGCCATTTCCCAATTCAGAGGTTCATATTTAGATATCGAAAGGAGGTAGATATTCAAATGATTTGAGGATATTGAGCTTTTTCGACACCACACTTGTACCTATACACAAGCTTCGATACAGAGTGTACTTGGGATCGATTAAAAATATTCAATATTTCACTCTTATTGTTAGTTAACGCACTTCACAAACTATGGGTCGTTCGAAAAAACTTCAATTAACTGACATAATCAAGGATGTCAAGTAAGATGGAATGGTTTCCCAAGTTCAATTTAAAAAACAAATAGGGAATAAGAGTACAATTTATTCAGTCAATTTTCGAATAAAAAACGATAACCATAAGAATTGTATATAAATTCAATTACATAAACGAATATCACTAAGATGCACAGTCAAATAATTTTATGTTCACATGATAAGACGAAAGGCACGATGAAACAGTAATAACACAGTTACGACTACAAACCTTATTCAGGTACTAGTAGATTGATGCTGGCGTTAGTAGCGACAGAATTGACGAATTTCTGTTCTCCTCCTCTGATGCTGAGCTCATGGTTGGCTGTCACTATTCTCTCCTGTAAAAAAAAAAAAAAAGTTCTGGAGTGGTAACACAACCGCAGGCAACGAAATGAAACGTCATCAGAAGAGAGCAAAGGGGAAAATATGATTGACTGTATGAGACAATATAGACCAGTCAAATGAGGACATTTGGTAGAAAACAATAATTGTTCCGCAATTATTGCGGAAAGCTCTAATTTCGCACACAGTACCAAAATACCAAAAGTCCCCGACGGTGGGGGTTGTGCCAGTGGAGAGGGAGCAATTCAAAGGCCTCTTTGTTATGTTGAGATCATAAGAAATGAGAACCCAGAACGCAGGAACGAGAATCCATCTTTGTATTGTTGTTAATCAACAAAGTCTGTAATGGTTGGTAGTGGGGGACTACCAATAATTAACGAGTAGGTACAACACATCTCCCTCGTGCTGGATCCTCCCGCCTCTCTCTGTCTCCACTAGATCAGACTGGGGTTGGTCCAGCTTCTTCAGAACACGCCTGCTCGTCCATACTAGCTGTTCCAGTTTCAACTCTGGCCGCTCCCTAAAAGCGCTATGCCTTTGATCGTAGCGTTTTTTCGACTCCTCCCTCAGCCTTAGAACCTTACACACAGGTAACAGGTAAAATTTATCAAAATGTGAATAAATGCAGCAAAATTCCGGTTTTGGAATAGCAAAATTATATTTACACACACATCTCCCCTCTCTACTCGTTTGAAGTACCCTTAAGATGGTTACTTCATGCAATGACCGCATGCGACACCACCACCTTATGCATTTTAAAGGAAATTTAGTGCTGAAAGAGCATGAAATGGTTGGAGTGAGCGGAGTGAGAAATTCCCTGTTTGGGTACTTCAAACCAGTGGAGGGGGGTTTTACTACCCCAAATTTTTCCGGATTTTCCCTAAATCATATGGTTTAGAAGATATGAGAAAACAAATACCATCCTGAATAAATCCCCCCCCCCCCCACGAAAGGGATCAGGGTTTTTCGTGTGAGTCCAGGTAGAATGTACATGACTCCTGAACTTTGGGGTAGTTCTACCACTTGAGGTTCTAGTTAAATACATAATACATCAAACATAATATTATTATGTTTTATAACTGATAACAAATGAATAGTATCAAATGCGTACCTTCATCATCGCTGTTTTGACCCAATTCGAGGAGGAGCATTTCTTGCAAGGCACGAGAGGGATCATGCTGAGGCTGACGGTTCGGTTCCCGCAGTTGTTGCACTTGAAAAACCTCTTCAAGGCGTCTACCACTTTGAGCGGGTGTCGGTCGGCTTTACACGCATCCGAAGCCGAAAACCAAGTGTAGCGGCACTGGAAATGTTCAACGTATTGTGAGAGTCAACATCGAAAACCACCGTTGCTGCTCAGTTGTGCAGGTTTTAAATACCTAACTAAGATAATTAGGTATTTGAATATTTTAGATTGGTGCAGGGACTCAAGAACCTGGACTGTTCAAGACCTTACTGTTCAGAGCGTTGCCCTGTAAACCAGCCTAAAGACCAGCCGACTGCCTTTAATAGACTGATGATCCCCCCAGACCAGGTTGTTCACTAACAGGATTTCCTTTGGTACGAGGAACCTAAAGATTCTGCATCGTCGAATTTCGAGCGCTGGGTACTCATAAAAATCCCTGATTGTATTTTGCTAGCCAAGCAGACCTTATTATAAGGTCTGCTTGGCTAGCAAAATACAATTATTATAATAATAATTATAAGAATTATTCGTAGTATACATAATTTGGCATATTCATTTTTTTGTATGTGAAAATTTGTAATTCAGTCGACACAACTGCTGGACACCAAGGGCTATTTCATCAAAGTTGATTCTTTTAAATTCATCTTTTGGATTCTACGTATCTTAAAACGTAAACCCACACATTTCAAGGGGAGTCTTAATTTGATTCCTCTTGGTCGATTCCAATGGTTCATAATTGTAAATAACAAACTCAAATTGTAGCCCTTCTGAGCTTAAATGTCAAGTTTTCTAACCTTTAAGCATCGCACTGCTTTACACTCGAGCTTGTAAATGCTCATCATCTTCTCTTCCATCTGCTCTTTCTTTTCCAGCTTCTCGTAGTAGGCGTCCTCCGTCTGCCGGTCAAAAGACTCCAACAGATCCGTGTGCTTCGTTTCTAAACTCATCAACTCCAGGAACCTCGCGGACATAACGCTATTCTTCAACTCTGGAAAACCACGAAACAAACCGTTCTACAAAATATTTAAGTCAACAGGGACGTAGCGTCAGAGTAATTTTTACTCTACAGAGGCAGACTGCGCCATTTACAGCACATCCCCTCAGTACCTACCTATATCGTCACAGAATTTTTTCAATATTTTTCCAGGCCTAAACAAAGCTTAAGTTAAGAAATTCCAAAATTATATATTTTTTGTGGTAAATAAGATAACTGACGTACCGTCCTTGGCCTCGTCGTCCTCTTCCTGGAAATGCCTCTTCAACCCACGGCTGACCAACTCTTCTCTCGAAAGGCCCTGAGGATTTTCCCGAGTTATTCCACCATTTTTCTTGACAACTTGTAAAGCTCGTAACTGCCAGAGGAGAGAAAACCCATTTATACAACACAAATATACGTCGTACACAAATAGAACAAAATTGATCAGTCACTGCCTCAACTCTCAAACACTGAATTTGGTAAATCATGATAAAGCTCAGGGACTGAGCCCAAACTTACTTTTGCTTTTGAAAGTCGAGACGTTGGGGATCTAGTGACTTTGTCAACCATAACGTGAATGGCTTTTTCACCTTTTACCGGCAGGGCATTGATAGTGCTTGGTGATCTATCCTGTATTTTCTTCACATGGTTGTGAACTTCCAAATCGTTTTCAACATTTATTTTCGAATCAGCAGCATTCTTATCGACAGATTCAGCAAACGGCTGCTTCTTAGGAACTGGGACGCTGACAGCAGGAGGCGTCGCGATTTTCTCCGTTTTCAGACTGAAGCCAGCAGTCGGCTTTTTCGAAGAGTCGGCCTTCAGGTTAATCAAACTGTTGAATTTGTTTTGAGATTTTAGCTCCGCAGGTGGTTTTTTAGAAGTTCTGTTTTTCGGAGTGCAGAGTTGTTTTGTATTGAGTTTTTTCGTGATAGGTTTGGGAGCGGGAATGTCAAATTCAATGAATTCACCATCGGGATTGCTTAGTTCAGGTTTTTTGAGTTTCGGCAATTGGGGCGATGATGTTTGTGACTTTTCGCTGAGTGTAGCGGAGGAATCGGTCTTTGTCGATGAGGTCAGAGCAGAAAGCCTTTTAGCGTCTTTCGACTGTGGCGTTGTGGAAGTTCTGTAAGAATCAGGCAAGAGGAAATACGAATCAAGGAATGATACCGACATGACAATACTGAAGTATGGTACACCAGGTAATGAATGGTTGGTACACGTAATGAATGGTTGGCTGAGTTCTCCGCTCTGTGTTTTCACAGCCGTCTATCCCCAGAGCGGTCGAACAAAAACCTCCAGAACAGGGGCTCAGCAAACCATCACACTCCCACCTTCAAACAACACCCAGTATGCCAGGTTGTTGATAGAAAAAAGGGGGACTGAAAGTAGTATGGAGTTCCAATCCAGGAAGAACAACTGGAAAAGTATAAGGTATGGTTAACCTCCATTGTAATGGTACAACTGCAAATTACTACTTTTGGAGAACTATGCTCCTACAAACATGGCGGCAGAGGCGACTGAAAGACTGGTTTAATCCCACTTTGAATTGGTATTTGTGAGGGGCTCATTTTAAAATTCAAAATGGTCCATAATACTTCAAATCAAAAGGAAAACTATGATCAACTCTTGAGATTGGGTGTTTCATGCAAGGAAATTCGTAATTGGTTGTTAGATGCTCACAGCCGTGGGGGGACCAGATTGTCATAATATTAATAAGACTAGATTGTAATTATATTAATTGTAACCATATTAGGTTTACCTGAGTGAAACCAACTTTCAAGTAATTATTAATAAAGGATTTATTGAAAACCAAACTGAAACTCTGATAGCTGTTAGAAGGCCTTAGTGAACTGAAAACAGCTCAGAGACATGGGATTCAGCCAACAAAGATGAAATAAAGGGAGATGAGAAGTAGGAACTATCGATAAAGTAGGCACTTCGTCTTATCAATGCCTCCTGCACCTTGAAAAATGTAATAAAGTAGTTATCAGACTTTTTATTTGCAAACAGCTCATTATCAGTCTCAAATTGCAATAAGTACTTAATTAAAAAGGTATGAAAACTATAGTCGAAAACTCATTGTCAGAAAATTGACATTACAGTTGGGCTTAGATACCTATTTACATAGTTTTTGACATTTTCATGTCTTTGCTTTGGCACATAAACTGAAACGGGAAAAATTTGTTCCCTTGATTCACCCTTTCTCTCAGATCACGACAGAACACAAGCGACCGGCGGGCCACTACGTCAGAGCCCATGACGCACGAGCGTATGACGTCAGACGGCTGGCAAAAGGCCAACCAGTACGGTCAAAGCATATGACGCACGAGCGTATGACGTCAGACTCTTACGGCAGGGGCTTTGACGTACTAGTTAGCCTCCTGCCAGCTGTCTGACATCATACGCTCGTGCGTCATAGGCCATGACGTACTAGTTGTCCTCCTGCCAGCCGTCTGACGTCATACGCTCGTGCGTCATAGGCTGTGACGTAGTGGCCCGCCGGTCGCTTGTGTTCTGACGTGAACTGAGGGAAAGGGTGAATCAAGGGAACAAATTTTTCCCGTTTCAGTTTATGTGCCAAAGCAGAGACATGAAAATGTCAAAAACTATGTAAATTGATAATAGCTTATACAGCAACATCGGCTTGAGCTGGTTTCTGTTTAGCGAATTTTAGAAGAAAGAAACATCTTGCATACGAGTCTGCAACCCTGTGGGACACTTTATGTCTTACCGCCCCCCTACCATACCTCTTCCATACCGCAGCTTGTCGGCCACGCACTCCGCAGTGGTTAACGTAATATGGTTAGGTAAATCGAGAGCTATCCAACGAGTGGTGAACGATTTTTGTACGATGATAACTGGCGAAGATAAAGTTCCGTAGCAACGAATCGGTTGTAAGCGAAAATCATCAGAAATTTTCGTGACGATTTCGTGTGACGCTTTTTGTGTGACGTTTTTCGAGTTATGTGCCAGAGTAAAGACATAAAATGTCAAAAACGTACACGCGTCTCGTGGATTGGAGATCAAATAAGCGAAATCGTATCCTAAGCAGCAATAAATTCGTCTCACTTGGTGCTTGTTGTAGAGTTTCCCAACATGCTGAGCAGTGACACTGCACGTGCACTCAACTGGTTGGCTGATAGCGGGTCCAAAGGCTTAATTGGTTCTTTTGCTGTTGACACTCCCAAATTGACCAAGCGCTGCTTGTCTTGTGCCAACACCTTTTTACTGGTTCCTTTAGTCGGTTGCGCAATGTAGCTTTTACCACCATAAAACACCTGTAGGAAGATCAATCGATGTCGGAAAACATATAAATAAATAAAAGACACTTCAGATATAATTGCTAGATATATTCTAACTAAATAACTTAATGTTATAATAACGAATTTTGTAATCGTTGCTGGTTTTTTGAACAGAATGTAGACGCAATAGAGAATAATAATGGAAAAATTGAATGAGAAAAGGGTCTAGAGCATGAAAGAACATGATGAGACACGATCTGTGGTTACGATTCTATATAACCATACTGATAAGTAATAATATTGTAGTAAAATGGACCATCCCTTCACTTACCTCATTTTTGCCGAGAACTTTATTCTGAAGGGACTTGATGGACCCACAAGTCGGGGATTGGAGTTCACCTCGACCCTTGTAGTCTTTGTAGGCTGATGCTACGTGGTAACTGCAAAACCCGCACTCCCTCGCATTTACAAAAGCTTGACATTCGTTTCCGTCTTTTTTCCTAAAAGAGAAAAGAGAAAAATTAAAAATAGATCAGAAATGATCAGAAACGTGAAGATCAGAAGTGACTTCAACGTTCAAATGACAAGTTACCTACTTCCCTTTGCAAGTTCCGAGATCTTTGGATCGACCCAACATCATTACTTGATCAGGGTCATCGATAAACAGCTGGGCTTGGTCCTTCGATTTTCCTGATTTTTCGCTGCAAAATCCAAAAAATTAGACTGATGTACAGAAAGCCAAAGCATAATTTGAAAGTCATCGTGAAACCATGAGAACGTACGACGTCAGTGTCAAATACACAGCAATAATGGATTGACCAAGTACATCGCAACCTCCAGGAAAGAGTTGCTGACCCTGGAGTACGTAGTTGGATGAACGTTGGAAAATGATCTAGTGCCAAGAAGTAAGTAACTCCAGCCAGAACCCATTTGGATGTAATGTTTTCTCTAATATACCCATTTCGGTGGCTTTCAACAGCCATAATGGTAAAGTAAAATGCTCAATCAGATAACTCCGTCGTGCATTTGGTCAGAATGCAGAGAACCTGATATTGTTGCTACTGCTTATAGTAACGTCAAGATTAGAGCATAATATAGAAATATGTTTCTAATATGCTGCCATTAAGACTGCTTACTTTCGGCTGAGAGGACCTGGGTTCAAAACGCCAATCACAGCTCCGACTTGAGTTTTCCACAACTGATCATAAGCTCGGCGGAAGAGGAAAAGAGACATTGTCAGGAGTCCAGTCTTCAGGTCACTCAGAGTCCAAATCATGAACCTATGTCCCTGAAAGAATTCAAACAACAATAAGTATAACAGGTAAGGGAGTGTAGATAAATCAAGCATTAATGACACCGTGCTCCCCGTTCTCTGCGACATGATTGGATGAAGATACCAATAGCAATAGATTCTGGAGGTCTAGGCGGTCTTCACATAATTGAAAGACCATCTCGGGGATATTCATTGGCTAAAAAGGATATTGTTGTCCAAGAGAATCCATAAAAGAACGAAAAACGAAGCTGAAAACCCCTTTCTGTTGAATGGAGCTACGACCAGCAATTTGAAATAATTGCCGAACTAGCACCAAAGCAGCAGCTTCTCTAAGTTCCTCGTTGATGGGTCCGTCTCTTGAGGTACTCACTGACTTACAAAATCCTCAATGTTATCAGGACTCTCGCAAAGAGATTTGACACACGGTATCAGGCCCAGAGGAACCCAAGCTTGCGTTCAACAGCCTACTGAGGACCTACAAGCCTTTCATCAAGCTATTCAGAATCATTTTGGCCGTAGGCGTACACATAGTGTAATCCGATACCACTGGCTAGAAATGACAGGTGATGCTTAATTTAAGCATCACCTGCCAGCCAAGGTTGAGGTTGGATTCGTGGTAATCCTTGGTTTACGCAAACCCTGGTCCCTAGACGTGATCAAGGAATGCGTTAAACGGGGAAAGGTGGTATCACGGGAACGTGTTCCCTGGTTATGTACCTCGGCATGGGAGTTTGCTACTAACTCGGGGACCAACATCCACAGTTAGTAGAAGCAGCCAGAGGGTTCCCCCGAAACCTGCGGTGCTTAGGATATCAGGTACCAGTCAGGCGACGAGTCATTCGCATGTCTGGCTCCTGAGCGGCGAGTAGACCACTCTTCCTCCCCTAGGCTCAACTGGTGGGATGTGTATCTTCCTTCCTGCTTGCAGTTGGGAGGAGAAGCGAAATGCTACTTTTCCATCTCGGAAGAAGAGCTAGGGCTACGATTGGCCAAAAATGAATGGAGATGTCAAACAATACTGTATGACATGCTAAATTTGTGGTCGAAGAGAGGAAAAAAGATCGGAGGAACAAAGCGAAGCTACAAAACTGAGTCGATAGCAAAACACTAACAACTTTATTCGCCACTAATAATTTAACATCAACATCGGAATACGTTTTGGTAACTAACCATAGATTCAGATATTCTCTACAATATGTATCTGAGAGGCAAAGGACGTCACCGGGGTGAATTACTAATAGATAGAGGTGGAACCCTGATCAGTGCCAAAATAGTAAGGAATACAAATTTTCAAAGCGCACTCTAATTATGATCTAATACCTACCTACCTTTTGTGAGACTCTGGTGGGAGACTTAGCGACAACTACACCTCCAATGACCCAGTCGGTTTTGAGGTCACCGTGCTCCACGTGATTCTTCAATTTGAAGAAACTGACTGGTGTGCGTCCTGTCATTCTGGCTTTCACCGTCGCCGAAGAGAGCAGAGGGTTCCTAATACATACAACGTTAGTTTTTAATTTGAAGAAATTTTTGTTTTTCTAGGAAATCCTCACTATACAAGCCTTACATTCTACTATTGATCGAATAAAGAAACTCTAATACAACGTACACAATGCTTAAGCCGAAAATTGGATCCTTATACGAATCGAAATTCTGATTGCACGATTGTTTTTCAGTTGACTTTTTCACAGGGTCCTTACTGAGACCAAAGACGTAATGGTTGGGCGATTCAGTGGGTTTGGATTTCTCAGATGTCTTGGGGCTTATTCTGGGGGTGAGGCTACTGAATCCAGAGTTTTTTGTCTTCATCAACTTCCTGCAACAGAATGTGCCAGCATACAATCAGATTCTAGCGTCGTTTCCAGGTTAACAATTGTTGCAAGAAAAGCATCGAAGAAATGTGATTTATATAAGAAATCAGCTGAAATGGGATACAACGGGTGTTATTTCAACTGGGTGTCTTTTGCAAGCTTCGTTTAGGACTTGAAATATGATTGGAAGAGGTGGTAGCTGTGGAATCGAAGTCTACCTCCTCAAGTATGGGCGTAGCGAGGTGGGTTGACCGGGTTGGAGGGGGGGGGGGGCACTGGGGCAGTTACCCCAATAGTCTGCTCCATGGGCGCATGTATGGGACGTAAAGCATCACTGTCGCTATTAGGTGGTCCATGAAATATAGCGAAAAGGTAGGTACTGCAAGAGCTACATCAAAAGATCAATGATCACAGTTACTGATCTTTCAACATGGAATCCTTCTGGAGCCAGTCGAAAGTGTCTAGAACGAGCACTCAAAAGTATGTTTCTCCTTGGGTTACAAGTCGAAATGAAAATAATACTTTACTCATAAGGATGTAACCTATAACATTGTTAAATTGAGCAAAAATGAATGAATGCCAACAGCTCGCGGTGTTCCCAGGAAATCACCCATCCATGTACTAACCACACCAGCGTAACTTAACTTTGGTGATTGGATGAGAACTGGTGAGTTCTACGCAGTATGGCCGTTGGCGATTACCAATGGTAAGCATTGAACGTTGGTGGCAATTTCGAGTCGTCTGATCAGGATATTAGCTAGTTTCTTGCGTGGGGAACCATTGGGAGGGGGAAGTTGACCCAGTAGACTGCTCCAAAGATCAAACCCCAGTACGAAAATTATTCTGTCTACTCCCATGTCCTTAAGTTGAATTTTAATTCACATCAATTCATAATTAATAAGTTCCTAACTATCTACCTGAGATCGTTACCGCAAGTGTTGTAGGTCTTTTCTTCAAAATACTTATTCTCTTCGTCATCAGATGAGTCTGTGTCGCCTGTATGGACAACGCTGTCTGATTTTGCAACCTGAGTAATCTTACGGGGCTCTTTCACTTTCGTATCTGTTTTGGTGGATGCCTCTACGGGACATTCAATATCAAGAAATGGGACATCGATGAGGACTTTCTTCATGGCTATTTTGGGTTTGGCAACTTCTTTCGTCTCCTTCTCTATTTCATCCAACAGAGCATTCATGTCAATGTCGTCCAAGTCTTCCACTGAAACAATACAAACTTTAATTACCTACTGAACTCTTCCTTGTAAAGCACCAAGCGAGTTTTTAGTTCTCCAGTAAACACAAAAAAACATGAATGAGGCAGTTACATACAAGTTACAAAACAAGAAATTACACAGTTACATATTAGAATTGATAATTGCTAAACCGCCTGCTGGAGTTCAAGTCATTTAGCAGTTCTTGGCGAAAAACATTGCAATAAATGTTAAATATAAATAATTGAAAAATTAAAGATGAAAATATAATTAATGCGTCTCTTAATGTTCAGTTGCTCCAAACAGCCCAAGCCCAAATCAAAACGGAACCGGAAAACCTGACTGGCCATTTACTGTACAAGGCCGTTTTTCGTAATATACGAGCTGAGAGCCACCAATATTCTGAAAAAGTTGAAGTACCTATTGGGTACATGTATTGGCTGACAAGGCTCTAGTATAGGAGGTGCTACTCTAAGATTAGAGGTGGGGACTCGCTAGTGTTGACTCTTGGACTGGACTGGGGTAGATGGTCCAGAGATTTAGTTCGAATTTGAGTCACATGTACTTTATGGGAAGTGCCCTTATCCATTCGCACCACTCGAATAGTTGGAGAAAGAACCTCCACCGCCAAACCCTGCACCCACACTGGGTGCTTTTCCTGTTGATTTAGCAAAGTCCCTACTGTATATTTCTCGGACCCATTTGAATTGCCTAACTTTGGCCCAGTTGGACTTGTAGGAGACTTAGGAGCCTTGTAAGGTGGGCAGTTGGGGGGTGTTTAAGAATCATAGACGTGGGGGATGGCCCAGTTGATGATGGCACGGAATGCTGGGCTACCAGGACATAGATCAATCGGCGTTCCACCGACAAGTGAGGTAAGTCAATAGCTGCTTTTCTCAGCCCCTGTTTAATAGTGGCCACCGCCCTCTCTGCTTTGCCATTACTGGCTGGGTTGTAGGGGGCTGTAGGCATGAATTCCACTCCCCATTGCCTGAGGAACTCTGATAATTGGATGAGTTAAACGGGGGTCCATTATCAGTCCAAATGTAGCAAAACAATTTTTCGGAAATGAAAGCAAATTGTCGGCTGTTGCTGGGAGGAAAAGAGAAGAATGTGTCCAATTAGAGAAGGTATGCATCAACGAGAACGATAAATGTTTGCCCCTCTAACTGAAACAAGTCAAGGTGAATCCTCTCCCCTTTCATGTTTCGAGACTGAACAACGAAATGTATTGTACAACACAGAAGTCCCCAACAAAAGGTTGTTCTGTCCAAAACCCCTTTCATGGTCGCTGGCACTCTAGACTTGTTGTCTGCGCTAGATGAACTCCGACAGCAATATGAGTAGGACGGACACTTGCGGAATCAGTAGGCCGTATGATTTGAATAATGATGACGGTGAGGTTTTCAATGCGCGTTATTTCTGTGGTATGATGAGGTGATTTCTGGCAGCAACATATTGACTAATTAAGTAGTTACTGTCCAAAGAATACAGTATATTTCTGCATTTTGAGATAATTTGTTCGTTTCCCTAATCTCTATATTTCTATGCTAGGGTGTTTGCCCAACGCAGCCGTGTTTTAGCGAGTTTCCCCAGAATAGGATTCCTGACAACTGCATACCGGAACCCCAGACCCCCATTGAGAATATGAATTATATTCTTGAGAGTGCTATGACCGAAGGACTGGGCTAACACAGAAGAGATGGAACACATCCTCACGCTCACCCTTGTTACACAACGGAAAATATTATCTTCGCTTCAACAGTTATTTGAGTAGGCTTTCAGAAGGTAGGAACTACACTTCGGACAGAAGGTACTTACTCTTCGACTGAATGAATTCAAACGAAGTTCACAATCGCAACTAAGTACGCCAAATCTACAAAACGTTTGTTTTGTGTTCCAGTAGAATTTACAGCTAAGACTATCACGACATTCACAAGCGTTTAACAAGGCGGCGAATAAAAGAACACGTAGGCGCTAAACACGTCGAGCACAGCCGGAAAACGAAAGATGTAGAAAATGTTATGACAAGAAACTTCCCAAACAATGAAATGACTCATAGAAGAATTCTTCCATGGAAACGAATTTTCGCCGCCTGCTAAAGGCCGCGCGTAAAGGATAACCACCTGGGAAGGTTTAGCGTGTAAATGCTAAGACTATGGATAGCTCATGTTCAGTGTCCATGGTCATCCGACATATCATGGAGGAATAACTTTCTCTCTTCCCTTGACCCAGTCAATAGCTGCGTAATGTAGTAGGTACTTACGCATACATTTTGGTTTATTTTATTTATAGAAAGTTCCTAATTGTCTTCGATACAAACCATAACAAACCACAGGAATCGTCCGAGAAAATAAATTTAGGTAGGTACTCCCCTCAAAATTTGCTGGTTTAAGTTTCAAGATAGGTACATCGAATAAAAATCGAGAAAAAAAAAACTCAAAAAATCGAATTAAAAAAACCTTTGTGGCAAATTGACGAAATTTGGTTTACAGGTTCGGACCAACCCCACGATGATCCTTGAAACTCTTCATGACCCTAGGTCAAGGGGAAGGGGTTCAAAACGAATTTTGAAATTTAGAAAACAGTCTTTACGCCGAAGCATGCAGCGCATCAGACACGCGTCCACGAAAACGCCGCACAGCGGGGCCGAACTGCTCAAAACGTGGGGGAAATTCAAAAATTGTAAATTGCATCTAGTCGATCACACCATTAAAAGTCATAAAATTTTTATTTCTTTAAATTATTCTACGCCGGTATCTCGTACAAAAACATAAAAATTCTTAATATGCGCACGTGACAATGCAATATTCAATCAGTTGCTTGTCTGTAAAATAGTTTAAACAGTACCTACCTATTTGTTTGAACAAATTAAAGTTTGATGTTGAGCAAGAGACTTGAAATTTTAAACATGGGTCGAGAATGGATGACAATGCAATATTCACTAGGTTTATTGTCTGTAAATTGTTTAAACAGTACTTACCTATTTGTTTAAACAAATTGAATTTGGATGATGAGCTAGAGTTTTGACATTTTAAACACGGGTTGATGGATGGATGACGATGCAATATTCACTAGGTTTATTGTCTGTAAATTGTTAGAACAATACTTATTTCAATACAGTTTCATCTATCATTTCTTGAATAAGATTAGGGTGATCTGCTCAAAGAAGATAATAAACCTTGTGTCAAGAATTTTTATTTATTTATTTATTTATTTATTTTTTTTTAGTAAAAAGTCCACCTACAGCGGTCATTTCCACAATCGCCGACGTAGCGTTACGTCTTCTTTCCAAATCCATTTTAAAGTTCGAGTAAAATCGAAAAATATTGAATAATATCGTTACCATCACGCCAAAACCGTCAATCTACTTTTTTGGACATTTTTGTTTTAGTGCTTCTACAGGTACGGTAAATGAATTTCTAATTTTTCGTAGAATCCACTAAGAATTACGTACGTCGGCTCTGGCGTGGTGTGCTCAACTCAGTGGTAATTTACTCAGGGTACTCAAAAGTGCACTGAAACGAAAATGACCAAAAAAGTAGATTTGGCGCTTTTGGCGTGGTGGTAACGATATTGCAGCAGGAGTTACACCACACAACCGAAACTTTTCGTCTGACGACCGCTCCACGCTCCGGGAATCAGGTGCAGGATTCCTCTGGTAGGTACACACTTGCAACATTCGTCCGCTCCGCTCCTCTGCTCCACTCCTCCGCTCCGCTCCTCTGCGCCACTCCTCCACCCCTCTGCTCCAACCGCTCCGCTCCTCCACCCCTCTGCTCCACCGCTACACTCCTCCGTTCCGAACATTTCAACGACTTTTCATCGCACCGCTCCGAACCTCGCTCCGAACCTCGCTCCGTACCAGCGAGGGCGATCTGGAGAATCGAGTGCTCCTCACTAACGGCATCTGAACAGCAAGTGGCCGCGTACATTGTAATAGAATCTATCACTTGATGATGTTTTGAATAATAATAAGAAGAGAGTTTTTGTTCTTTGCGTTTTTCTTTTTACGTTAAAGTAAAAAACGGTTCCGAGGGCGAGCATTTTCCTGTGGGAAAGCGTGTTTTCATTTTTTTCCTTCCAAATATACACATTGGTATACATTTTTTTCTTTCTTTGTATATAAGTAATTATTAGCGTGTTTTATCTTGTATTATTTTGTGTCAAATAAAATCTTGAATCTTGAAATCTTTCCCATGCAATTGCGCGAGCCATTTTACTCGTGCGCCTTCCTTGACGTTCCAAGCGTGGAGCAATGTTTAGAAAAATGAACCGATTTTATTGTTTGAGGGCGGCTTGAATTGAAGCTTTGGATCTAAGAATGAAATCCGCCTTGCCAGATTTTCGATAACTCATAATCAAACAAAGATATATCAGTTTAAGAGAGCAACCCCCCTTAGCCGTGACTTTGTTAATTAGGTAATTGCTGCTTCCACGGACGTTTTTCTCCAAATGTACCATGGCTGATCGCTAGAGATTGGTCCAACTTGAAGATTTTTTTTAAAAACAATTTGGAAATCGGTGCAAGATTTGAGGGTTTATGACGATCGTGAGAATACATTGATTCCCTATGGGAGCAGGCAACATGGCCGATACGTCAGCCCGCTCTTAAACGTGTTTAAGGAGGATCGTCTAGGTAAACCTATTTCGTAGTACATACGTATTTACTAATCACGTAATTGCATCGCAGCATTGTACCATTACCCAAGCTTTGTCTACAAACATACTCGATAAAACTAGAATTCCAAAAGTTCGTGACTTGACAAGAATAAAACGTTGGTCGAGAGCTGTACTGACGCACCTTGCTTTTCCTTTCCCTTCATGTCAGAGCCAGCCCCGCCCTCGGGTGACCGTTCTGATACTGTTACCAGCCCGAGTACACAGATGGAGGCATAAAGAGCAAATCGAATGTCCTTGGCGGGTGACCCGCATTTCGAGAGATCACGACGAGGTCGTACCGTCCCCACTACCGTGTACCTCGTTACCGCCTTACTTCATATTAAGGAAATCCCTTTCGATTCAGTTCAATGGAGCCTTAAAACGAACTAATGGATGATTTGAACCGGTGAGCCTCGCAATCAATCGTTGTGCAATTGAAAAATTATGAAATTATTTTTTTCAAGAAAAGGCTGGTCCAAAATTTTTGAAACTCGAATTTCCGAAAATTTTCTATACCAACATTATAATGTATTTTCTTTCTATCTTATAAATTGGGAGAAATACATACCTTTTGAGTGATCGACAGCTGAGATTTTCAATGGAAAGCGTTGCAGCACACCGGATGCTGTTATTTTATAATAATATGAATTAAGTACTTAATGCATAGGTTTTTTATAAATTTTTGCTTTTTATAAATTTTGTAAAGAAAATAAATTATTTAGTGTAAATAACTTGTATGTAGTCATATTATCCTCTCAGAATAGCTGGGGTGGTTGCGAAATAAGGGCCATATTGAGACAAATAAGGGCCATATTGAGACAAATAAGTGCCATATTTGGGTCATAATAAGTGCATATTGCCATATTTTTTAGGGCCCTATTTCACAATAATAAGTGGCATGTTGTGAAGGGTTCTGCTAATAACCAATCGAAATACGATACGTACTCCGGAACGAAAAATACATCTTGGATTGCGGGAGAACCACACATTTAAGATCCAGAAGGTGAATCGATTTGGTGGTATTACTCCTTTATTTATTTAATTTTTATTTAAATCTTTTATTGCGTAGGAGACATGATTGTCCAATTATACAAATGGAATAACCGAGGAGGGTATACAACAATTTTAAAGTCAAAAATTCTCTAAAAGTGAGGGCCGCTCTGACAGGTCATAAGGGAAGATAATCTATCAGCAACTCACACTCTATCAGCAAATATTTCAAAGAAATCTCAAGGCCTGGGCAAGTCATAGTGGCCTACAGGCCAAATCGATAATTACTGGGAATCTCGCTGTAAGAATTTGAAATTTGTAAGTACCTACATTATTGTTCGAAGAACATTTTAGCAAGATATGTTTTGTTTGCAAACAATTCGCGAAATTGTCCTCCATAAACGAATAAGAGCTAGTATTGGGCCATACATAGATTACAACCTGACACTGTACGGAATTTACCGGGTGACGTCTGACGAATAAGTACCGGTTTTATGCAAGACTTATGCAAGACAAACCAATCAGTTTAATTCTATCACAGTAAAGTCAGAGCAAAAGTCTAAATCCACGTTTCTTAAAGAGCATCCGCCCGTTATAAGGACACATATCCTGTGTACTGCTCGAATAACTTTTCTCCCAGTGCTACTCACGACTCGAAACAGTTTTCCAATGAAAAAACAAAACATGATTTGGACCCGTCGAACGAAAAATTGGCCACCGAATCGTTGAAAAGTGCACAGTCAGAAGGACGTGACAAGGAATTGATGCTTTACCAAGTAGGCAAACATGCTATTTCACCGTTCGTCGAGACTTCTGAAAAAAGATGAGGCAGGGCGTGCCATCGTCCTCGGCTAACTGAGCCAGTGGGTTGGCAGTGAATTAAAGGCCTTTTCTTTGTCAGGGTCTAATCCAGCATCGATTAGAACGGTACAGCACGACCGAGCCGATACGGACACTTTGCGGGATCCTGCTAAAATCATTAGTCACCCCCTCTAAAACGCATGCTGGAGCCAAACGTTGGGTTTTTCATCGACTGAACGGGCAGACGAGCATGCGACGATGCCACACTTGATTACATGGATTCTCGAGGAAAACGGTACGAGACGATTCAGAGATTATGATTGTGTCAACAGTAACGGCAAAAACATGTTGAATGACTCGGAAGTTCTGGTGTGCGATTCGTTGTTCATCAATGATCTGACATCATCGCTAAGCGTTCCAAATACACAAACGACAAGCTAGAAGATGCCACGAAAGATTCGTGGTCAGGTGAACTATACCAAACGTTTATTACATAATATTTAATTTTTTTTTTTTTACATGTAGGTATGTAATACACGGGCAAGTGTGCCCAATTACATTAATAATAACATAGAAAAAATAATGAGCTCCAGCTACAAGTTATAAAAAATAAATAATAGAATCAAAATTTGATTCTATTTAATGTTGACAAGTAGGGTACACTAACTATATCCAATATAATATATTGTATTATATTATAATACAATATACAATATATCAACCACTGTGCTCCAGCATCAGATGCTTAATTCTGCACAAACTATGGAAGTATGGATCGAACCCATGGCCGGAACAGATTCCATTGATTGCTCTTTGAGACCTACGGAGTGGATTGTTTCAGAGATAGTTGGTGGTCGTAGAAGTTACGTAAAAAGGGGTGCTAGTTCGGGTGCTGTAAGAGGGGGTATGGAAAGAAATGAGATTCAACAGCTGAGGACAGTCGATAGCACCACGTATAAGCTTAAATAGAAAGACGACATCCGTTGACCGACGGCGGGTTTGGAGTGACTGAAGCCCACATTCACCCAACATGCGAACGCAATCGAAATCGGCCCAGGGAATTCCTTTTTTGAACGAAATGTAGCGCAGACATTTCCGCTGGACACGTTCAATCCGAACAGCCGAGTATGCGTAAAACTGAGACCAAACGATTGAGCCATAATCCAAAATTGAACGGACGAGTGCATTGTAGAGAGTCACCAACGCCTCAACATCCCTGAAATCACTCGTGTGACGTTTTAGAAAACCCAGGGCTCTCATAGCCTTAGAACTGATGGCATCAATATGATCCGAGAAGGTTAATCGAGTGTCAAAAATTATCCCTAAATTATGCTGAATACTGAACTCGGAAAAAAACTAGAAACCTACCTAAAGCAATAGAACAGCGAATTCCAAAGAAATCAAAGGTCAACAATTTTTGAAAATTCCAAAACTCGAAAAATTCATATAGAACAGTACGTTTTTTATTTCATATTTAGATAGAGTTTATTCCTTAGAATTTTTCAAGACCATCCACAGCTTTGTACGAACAGTCGTTCGTTCACAATGAGGGCTCAAAGGTTGAACCTGTCAACACGATCGTGAATCAAACGGTTGAAATACAAGTGAATGTTCATACTAAGGAGCTGTTTGGAACATCATATGGTTTTAGTGATGTCGAGTTTTTTGTTCTGAGGTACGTTTCGTGCTACGGAAATGAAGGTAATTTCGAATGTTTGTTGGTAGGTACATAGTTCTTTCATAGAAAAATTATTGCCGACTTTTTTTATTAGATTTTCTGAAACTACGTAGATACTTATCTTGAAAAGTAAACCAACAAATTTTGACATGGGGTTAAAACATTTTATTCCTTGGGCGATTCCAATGGTTCATTATCGAAGATTATAAACCAAAACTTGAATTTAAGTAAAATTTAATGTAAAATAGGAAAATTTGAGTGACATTCTCAAAAAATTCATTAAATTTTACTTAGTTAAATTCACAAAAAAGTGAATTTTTGGAAAGATTTACAAAAAGATGTGATTGTGGCTTTATTCTTCCAAATTACCTAAGAATACGCCCGTCTCTGGGGTCAGTGAGGACGAGTTAAATGCGGTCGGAAGGTCGAGGTTTCTGCAGATGATCGAAGGCGCCGCGTGAGATGATCGAAGGCGCCGCCAAGATGATCGAAGGCGCCGCCAAGATGATCGGAGGCGCCGCCAAGATGATCGGAGGCGCCGCCAAGATGATCCGACGTGACGCCCCCTTTTCCGTCCCGACGCCTTCACACGACGTCAACGTCAACATCAACCTTCTTCCGCCTTCTCCCCCGTCACTTGTCGTGAACTCGTCACTTGTGGTGAACTCGTCACTTGCCACTCAAAGACGCGTGTACAACTCACGAATAATTAAAAGTAACGTAAAAGAATATATTTGAATATCCCGCTGCGGCTGACATACGCAATATCGGCGGTTCCGTGCAGAAGATGGAACGCACTTCCCGGCAAATGATTTCATTCGCCATTAAATTTAAACGTCTGCAAATTTCGTAATTATTTTTCTCATTTCGGAAGTGACGAAACAATCCGTTTATTTAACGAATATTCCATTCATGATCCCCAGGTCATTCAATGGACTTAAGGCCACTGCAGCAAATTCCAAAAGGGTTATAGGCATTAATCCCTTACACAGTAAGAGGGATTAAATGATCTTTTCTAAACATGGCATTTTGCCAAAATCGGAAGAATATGGCATTTCACCAAAAAATCTGCCGAATTTAAGATTTTTGTATGGCGCCATAGTAATATGGCATTTGAAGGGCTCTGGTTATTAGTCAGTGATTCAGTCATTGTGTTAAGTACATAATAAGGATATTATCCTTGTTAATATTGATGAGAGATAGAATTTCAATTTTCAAAAACAAAAGGACAAACCTAGAACAAACCTAAAAGGACAAAACCTAGGACAAACCTAAAAGTCCATTATACTTCCAGATTTTGATAATATTGGTGTTCCAAGTATGTTGTTGCTTACTCGAAAAATGTACCCACTAATTTCACATCTATTTTTACAACGATTGTAACATTTCATGTTTTTACTATAATTGTATTAAAATGAAATATTCGTTCAATTGGAACAGGTTTGAGATGTGAGATCTTCGTTGCAGTCTCTTAATCGAGATGACTGTACCAACCTTGTTATCTGAAGTAGCAATGATAAGAGAAAGTTACTGTCGCGGTTCCATGTTCCAAATTATGTATAACGCGAATAACGCGACGTCCGGTGGCCGATGAACGAGGGGGAGTATCTGGAACAAAAGAGTATGGTTCCGGTTCCGCGCTACATACGAGCCTGGAGCTTCTGACTCTCATCTCTGATCTGCGATCCTCACCGTTATAGTAGCCTTTTTCCAACGTGCTGGCAACCATCTGTAACCTCGAATCGATCAGGACTGTCATTCCACTTACCATTTATAAGTCTTTAAGGCGATGACGGTGGCTCCATAATGGTCAGGTGGTGCTAGGCAGGTTGTAAAGACCTATGATGAGGATATCCTACTTCTTCTTGCTAGCCTTTTCAAGAAAGATAGATCGGTCAGTAGTATGAAGGGTTTGACTAGTGTGTATTAGAAAGCGGGGAGGTACATATTCGGACAGTCCTTTCTCACACCAAGTGCTAAGGGTAAAGTTCCCTAATATAGTACACTTTAAATGGCTTTTTGGACCAAATTTGTTTAACAAAAATTATCGGTCATACATGCACTTATCTCCACCCCAAAATTTTGGCGAGGGTGATTACAGAGGGCATTTTGGTAAAAAATGTAACTTTTAATTTTCTGAGAACAGGGTGCCTAATATGACCCACCAGGGGTTCTTACTATGGCACTAGTGCCATATAGAGACTCTCTTCCTTTCACTATTCATTTCTCGTCGCAAAGAAGTATTGGGGCAAGTTATAAACGTGAATAATGTCCTTAGGATGAGAGTGTTGAAAAATATTGCCTCCAAGATGTATCTTAGGTATGTTCGACTAGTAGAAAACTAGAGAAGTGGAATAACTTAGTCAGACTAGTAATAATAAAATTTAAGAGAAACATTCGAAAAAAGTTTATGTTTCTTGAACAGAAAAAAATTTGAAATTTATTAAAAAAAATTTAAAATCTCGATATTTTTTTAGCGATGTTCTACGTCTCCCCCCCCCCCCTAAAGTCCTCACTGTACTTCGAGGAACACAACTTCAGCGGGGTCGTCTTCATTCATGGAGAGATCGTCTTCTTCATCAATCAAAGAGGAGGGCCGAAAAACTGACCTCGTCCTAATATGGCACTAGTGCAATATTGGGAAAACGCGATTTTTACATAATTCAGACACTGATCTGGTGAATTGAACATTTTTGGTTTAAAAAAAAACTCATGGATCAAGAAAACTTTAAAACTTGAATGAAACTTTTTTCAGCACTTGTCAGCAATAGGTTGAGTGGTGGTTTCTGGAAGCCATCGTGGAAAGTTTTGATCTGCTACCTAGTGGCCTGACTCTGGAAGCTTATGGCTCACCTCCTCGCCATCATGCTACTTCTCATGACTGGGGAGATATTGCAGAGTGGCATATTAGGCAGTATACCATATTAGGGAACTTTACCCTATTTTTAATGGTACTTGAGAACTAAAATCTATTCACCATGTAATTCTATATTCGATGTAATTTTGAAGACTTCGAAAAACTTTGAAAAACATTCTGGAAATTTATAATTTCATATTTACCCTCTTGAGTAAATGAATTCGGTTATTCGACGGATCGAGTAATCTACATAAGGGAATTCTAACGCTGTTCTTTGTAATTATTTACCAATTAGAGGTTCCATCACAGCGTAGTAACCTTAATCGAGTTGCTCCTGTTATGGAGAGGTAGTAGCTGAGTTGATTGGGGATAAAAAGTGGTTAGAGGGAAATAATCTTCTTACTCGAATTGTGGGAAGATTATTTGTGTCAAATACTCTGGCAAAAGAGGTTGAGTAGTGAAATGATTTGCTATTTAATTTGCCTTCTAGTTGCGACACTTGAGAATGGAGATTGAATGTGAAATGAATCAATAATGAGTCGAAACTTCAATCGTAAATCGGTGTATATCAACTTACATTTCCTGCACTTTCAGATTTTTGCTTTCATTAGTATGTTATGTAATAATATTATTATGTTTCCTCCGGGCACCTAGAAACTCGATCGCTTCATCTTGAGACGCGATCAAATTTTTGCGATTTTTCAAAGAAAAGGAAGCTATTGATTAGCTCAGTCCAAAATGTTTAAAACTGGAATTCCCCAAGAATTTTCATACCAAAATGAATTCACTGCCAACAGACGCCAAAAATTACGTATACATACAGGCTGTTTCGTTTCTTGACGGTTACAGGCTAGAAATCAATTCTAGAGCTAATTTCTGCCAGCCGTTTGACGTCATACGCTCGTGCGTCATAGGCTCTGACGTATCAGTTGGCCTCCTGCCAGCCGTCTGACGTCATACGCTCGTGCGTCATAGGCTCTGACGTACCAGTTGGCCTTTTGCCAGCCGTCTGACGTCATACGCTCGTGCGTCATAGGCTCTGACGTAGTGGCCCGCCGGTCACTTGTGTTCTGACGTGATCTGAGGGAAAGGGTGAATCAAGGGAACAGATTTTTCCCGTTTCAGTTTATGTGCCAAAGCAAAGACATGAAAATGTCAAAAACTATGTAAAATGATAATAGTTTAAACAGCATCATCGGCTTGAGTTGGTTTCTGTTTAGCGAATTTTAGAAGAAAGAAACATCTTGCATACGAGTCTGCAACCCTGTGGGACATTTTATGTCTTACCGCCCCCCTACCCTACCTCTTCCATACCGCAGCTTATCGGCCACGCACTCCGCAGTGGTTAACGTGATATGGTTAGGTAAATCGAGAGCTATCCAACGAGTGGTGAACGATTTTTGTACGATGATAACTGGCGTAGATAAAGTTCCGTAGCAACGAATCGGTTGTAAGCGAAAATCATCAGAAATTTTCGTGACGATTTCGTGTGACGATTTTATGTGACGATTTCGTGTGACGATTTCGTGTGACGCTTTTCGTGTGACGTTTTTCGAGTTATGTGCCACAGTAAAGACATAAAATGTCAAAAACACATTTTTTTTGAATCGCCATAAAACTTGTGATTGGATTTCTATGCATTGGTTACGTGTGTCAGAAACAATCGAAAGGAATGTACAAACCATCACCTGGAACGCTGATTGGAACACTAGGTAATTGTAGGTTCATCATTATCTGGTTCATCATTATAAAGCCTTATCACTGAAAGACCAAGAGTTCGATTTCCAGCTGAATACGAGGACTCTTTCGTTTCTAAAAAATATGTCTTTGGGTCATTTCATGCAACCACCCGTTCATTGGGTGGCAGTACAGACAGGCTATCCGCCATTACCATTTCAACATCATGGTATAATCATATAATGGGATTTGTGGGAGTTCAATTGAGTTGTTAAGGCCTTCATGACCTCAAGTCAAGGGTTTCAGTTTGATGCAGAGGGAATCTTGATTTTCGCGAAACGAACGGCAAAAAGTACTTATTTGTGAAAATGTAATCTTGTGATTCTTAGTATGGATACACCAGTTAGGTCTCGAGTGTTTCACCTATCGTATTTGGCAGGCCGTGGGATATTAGGTATAGAATCCTAAAGGTCAACGCTTCCTAAAAGGTTGTCCAAATCTACGGCCTCAGATCGAATTGCCCTTCTTTTTCGAATAACTCGATCGATGATTTCAGACGGAGAGCTAACTCTCAAACCAAAAACGTGTAGGAGGCAGTGGGAAGGCAAAGGTAGTTCGCGAGCCGCCACTCCCGCCTACCTCTCTGCCCCTGGCCCCTTCCACCTGGACCCAGACGAACCTGACACCAGTTCTCCAGACCCTCAGTTCTAGCATGATAGTCATTTGTGATGGTTTGGTTGTCTGACGTTCAAGTGCCCAACAACATGCGGCGGCAGATAGCGCACATCTGGATACTCTCCGCCTTGGTTTCCACGGCAATAGCTAAAGGTAATTACCCACATCTTACCTTGAGGATCCCTTGAATAGGAAAAAAAAACGTTAAAATCTGCCGCGAAGTACCCAACTCAGTACATGAAAATCATACCGCAACATCCCTATAATCAACACATAGGTATACACTGACGAGGTATTTTCAAAATCCAACAAAACAACCCATCAGATTCCCATCAATCCCAGCAAATCGCATTCCTGGATGAGTTGGTTTTCTTCTCTTTGGTTTGACTCCAATGCCTGGAAGGTTAATAATCTGTAACCCACTCAAAGTTCTTGCCTTGTTAATGAGACGTGGTGGTGGAAGACGCGGATGACCGTGACCACTTCTTGTTGGTTTTTCGCTAATCGGTGGGAGAAAAGAAGTCGAAGCGGGTTTTTGTACTCGCATGATTCTCTGAAGAGGTCAGAGGAATGCACTTTTGTCCTCGTCTGACCTATACCGAGGACCACTCCTGCCCACCAGGTCCTTGCAATGCCAATCTCCTAGCACAGCTGTACCATATGTCCTTCGGGTTATTGATTTCTGTGCATCAATGTTGACGAATTTCCTGACAAAGCGTTTCCTTCCCTAATTCTATTTTCCGACGATTTTGGAAAACTTGAACAACTCAGCTCACTGTATCACCACCAATATTCCGCACTGCTTCCTTTTCGTCGAGTTTTCAGGGTTGTTCCTAACGTTCAAATATCAGTTTCTGCGTATTGTCCTCATGTAAATCATTCCGGGTGATCTTTTATTAGCCAAATGAAGTCCTGTTGTGCCTCTGCCCAGAGCAGTGCATCATCAAAATGATATCAAAATACGTTCAATTGTCAATCAATCAATTTAACTTGAATATTATTCAAAACATTTTTCAGTATTTTAAAAATAAAAACTGTCGAGTTCTGGTTATCCGTTGGGTTATGGAGATTCGTCCATCTTTCTGTGAAAAACAAAAACCTTGAGTCCAAAACTTCCAATAGCTCATAACAATTCGAAATTCGACCTTTTCTGCACTATTTTCAAAGCTGAATAGCACGACATATCGCAGCCAAAACCTCGATCTTGAATTAGTTATGGGGCAGATTACCCACTTGGTGTTTCAGATTGAGCAATATTTTGCCTCGCTATGGTTCTGGAAAAAAGTCTAGATTTTGTAAATATTTGTAGCTACGGTTTTGTTGCATCCATTTAAAATTCAATTAATTTCGCACATGTACCTGTACGGTTAGGTCTACTCCCTGTATGGATTTCCAATGGATAATTCATTATCGACGGCAAATCTCCTTAAGAATTGTGAACCTACAATGTGACATAAGTGCATGGTACCGAAGTAAAAAACGTTGTCTCTACTCTGAAGGACGTGAAATAACACGATCTGTTTTTAATTTCAATTTGTGGTTTGTATTGAATTTCGAGACGATGCCATTCTCTGACTATTTGATATTCGATACTGTATGCACCGAGTTCCTGTACATCTATGTAATTATAATTACGTCCCCGTCAACCTTGCGGTTTCATTGCAGAAATGTAAAACCCCTGAAGATCTCGTATGAAACTCGTTTAAGAGCGATAGTGTTGAATTATATCAATGGCGATTAATTCTTGCTAAAACCGCCTTGGAAAGTTCAACGACTGGTTAAGAACGCAGGACAAAGCTTGGTAAATTGCTTTTAACGAAGGACTTCTTCCAGACCAGTAAATTCCTCCGCTCCATTCTACCTTGATTGCAGCAATAAAGTCTTTTATTTAAAATACCTACTGATCTCTTTAAATACTTGATCTTCATCTTTATGAACAAATAGTGGGAACTATAAAATATCAGGGAACAAGTTCGAATTAATGACGTTCTTTTATGTACTTGGATGGAAATATATGGTGTCGTTAATTTTGAGCGAAAATCGGTTTATGTTGGTAGTTACATATAAGGACACGCTGACTGGCCAGTTTTAACCCTCAGAAGGTTTCGGGGTTCGGCCCATACTTGGCTCTTCTCATTTCCAACCACGTCTTTTTACTGCAATTTCACTCAATTTATGAACCCTAGAATCCCTTGGACTGACCAAGTTACAAACATAGAAGTTGTAAGAAGAATGGGGAAAACAGTGAAACTATTAAAACAACGAAGACAAGAAAGATTTTGGACATTTTACATTTTTAATTTTGTAATCAAACTGGTGTTTCTCTCGTATTTTTCCGTGCTGCATTCAAATCTTCAATCAGGTTTTCTCCGTCGCGGTTTTCTCCGACTAGCCATCGATTTTCCACGGCACGTAAGCGCCCAATTGGCTCAAGCGTTGCTCGTTCCATATTTCGAGTATGCTCCACTTGCATACTGCGACTTCTACATACTGCATACTGAACTCTGTCGTCCGGTTCGTTTTTCTGTTGCGACTAGACGCTCACGTTACTCCATATTATATAAAACTGGGCTGGCTCAAAATTCCCGAAAGGAAGAAATTATCAATTGCAACTATGCTTTTTAAACTGTTGAAATTCCTTAAGCCATCCTATCTTTACAACGAATACCAATTCCTTGGCCACATACATACCGTATCAACCCGTAATACAGCTTCCACCCTCCGAATCCCACACCATAATACCATCTTATTTAGCAAATCATTCCTCCTTCAATCTATAAAACTGTTCAATAATAATGTGGAACTATACGATTTATCCAAATCTGTGAATAGCTTTAAGAGAAGGTACCTATAAGAAAATCTTGTTAATAACCTACGAAGTTTGACTGTGTTTTTTGCTTATTGCAGTGATGAGAAGTTTGTACTTTATTTTCATCCCATTACTGTGCATTATTAATCGATGTCTAAATAGCACAAGGATTATTGTTAATTTGTACAGGGATGGAGTAAGAGAGGACCATCATGGTCCTACCCTTACCCTGTTTGTTTTAAATAAAAGCCACCAATCAATCAATAAATCACGTATAGATTTTCCACAAACTCCTCTCGAAAAATTGAGTAAAAGTTCAAGCGGTCATAGTCGAATTTGAACGAAGAAAGTCGGTCACAGTTGGATCAGGACTGGGTTGTGTATTTTTGACATTTCTATGATTTTTAAGTTCCAAGAATACATGTGAATAGCAATTCCGGGAGTCTACATGTCGAGTTTTCTCCAACACAGTCCCTCTTCAGATTCCAGCACTAGTCTGCCATCATTCCATCTTCCTTGATACCGTGGTTCCAACAATTTAATATCTTTTCTGAAATCCCCCAAATTTTCAGGAAAATATCCCAAATGTGACCGAAGGAAGTGAAGTTTTACGCTCATGAGACACCCAAGATCCTGAAAGTGTTTCAGCAAGTCTTCCACTATTTCTGTACAGTTTGCATCCTTGTTATTTCCGAAAAGCTCGGTCACAACTGATTTAAAACTTAAAAGCATCCTTTTCAGGGACACTCACGGTGTTTTCAAACTCGGGGTCCTTCATTAGCGGGCGGATTTAGGGTCCAACAAAAATTCCTGCCTCAACTTTTTCAGAAGTACTCGTAATTTTAGGAAATTTCTCTCCTATTAACATGATTGCTGGGCTCCCTCCATACCACTGGATGCCAAAAGGCACAGATTTTTTCTTACCCGACTTCCACAGTTGCAACCCCTCAACACAGTGCGACACACTTTATGGTGGAGCCAAAGGTTTATCCTGGTCCCCAAGTTTTACACAAAAATACGCAAAGTATACATAGGTACTCTACAAATTTCGTTGTCTTGGCCCTGCTATAAAGCCACAAAGTGCCCACAAATGTAAAAAATACGTTTGGACTGTTCAATCAGGATCAAAGAGGAGAATTCGTCATAATATGAAGAAGAATCCCCCAGTCATGCAGCATGGCTGTAAGAACGAATTTTCGAAGAACTAAGTGGTTTTATGCAAAATGTCTTCATGTCTTCTTAGTATGGACCTATTGAGCAAATCCTCGAATTTAGGGTGCTGTCACTATCTTGAACATTGAGATATCCTGCCAAAAAGTTGGTGGCCATTGGGCAATAAGGCTGAGCTACACCCAGACAATGACTATGTTATTGCCGATTTTTGGCTGTCGGGGGGTGATGACCCCCGAATCCACCACTGGTTACGCATGAAATTTATGTAATTCAAACAGGCTGTGGCTATGTGTGCTCCATCAAACGAAGCAAGAGATTTAGACTTGTACGGGCGGGTAAAGGGTACGGGCGATGTTTCATATATCAAGTTATGCGGCCAACAGTTGTACGGATCTTAACTGTAAACTCAATTTATCCTTCGGTGATCAAGACCTGAAGCATCGAGTTCAGTAGCGTCATCCATCATTCGAAATTTCCGAAAACCAATCAACGAATTATTGGGTAAGGCTGAGATATAACGCACCATGGGGATTCAGACCCGACCGTTGAAATCTGCCGGAGAAAATCACGACGGCTCGCCCCACATGTTGGCTTCGACTGCAGTTTATCGTGTTGGTACAGTAAAAGGGTTATAGAGGGGGCCACTCCTTATAGATGGACCTTTGAGAAGTATAGGAAGGCCAATTGATGTGAGAATTATGGAAATGGCCGTGGAGGGGAAGCGAGCGGATTTGGCTCAAGGGCATTTGTGCAGGATCGCCATGGGAAACCGATTACCTACCTACCGCTCCAGAGTTCACCTTTTGTTATCTGGTAACTCGAGAGGGCTTCGTAAAAAAATATCCCTTCTTGTTGCTTTGAATGGACTATAAAATTGCTCTGTGGAGATTATATCAGATGGTTCGATATTAGGGACGCTTCCGCGCCTAATGCCGTAGGCACCTCGTCTGATAATGCCAAAGGTACCTACTTAGTCTAACAAACCTAAGTTACTTCTGCTGTAACTTCTAACTGTTGTTTTTGCTCGGACAAATACACGTACACCTACAACCTCACTTGCCCTAAGTTCTGAATTAAGTACTACTATAGATGAGGACGGGGGGGGGGGGGGGGTTGTAATAAGCTCCTTGTTGTAGCTGGGAGGTTATAGAGAGCATTGAATAGTTTGCCAGATTCATCTTATCGCCTTCTTTGTTTTTAACTCGTAATTTACCTACTTACCATTTGTAAAACTTCTTTATTTCATATCAATAAAAAATAATTAAAAAATCAATTATCTTCTCATTCAAATCATTCAGCAACAACGTTCTGATAGTGACTTGACATCCGCCAATGTCTTCTCGGTGTATACCATATCGAGGGTGAGGTGGCAACAAGGCCTACCTCAAATGGGGCTGAACAACACGGCCGACCTGAGATAGGGCTGGTCAACATGGCCTAACAGACATATTGACTTTTTTTATTCAGCGGGATTCAAATTAAAATTAATTAAAAATTATTCATCATCACATTATTGGCACCCAGAAGTGTCTATAGTTGCAAACATTCACGTGTATGTTCCCAAATTTTAAAAGTAAACAAAAACTGTTTTTGTCTCCTGTAAAATTTGAAAAAAGGACAGGCCATGTTGTACAGCACCATTTGAGGTAGGCCTTGTTGCCACTTCATCCTCGATATCGTCGCTTAAGAAGCACTACAGCCTAATCCACGTTTCCAAACTTTTCAAGAGAGACAAAATACTGTTTTATTCCAAAACGACCAGTAATTCACACTTAAATTACTGTAGGCTCCCCAGAGGTATCCTACCGAGATTTAAGATGAATTAATGCTCCGATCGAAAAATCGTGAGGGTGATGTTGGCTTTAAAAATTTGTTCACCATTTAATGGTGGATCGGTGGATCTGCTTCAGGAGTTTTTTCTTCATCTAAAATCTTCTTGTGAAAATTATTGTGAAATGATTATGATTTTAATAAAATGAAATGGTATGAAAATGAAGTTTATTCCTCGAGAAAAAAATATAACAACATAGAATGCCTTAGCAAAATGAATAGAAAACAAAATTTGTTCTCTTTAATGATCCTTCGATAGTGGAACTACCCCACTCAATGGAACACATCAAACATAGATGGGGAATTTAAGGGTTTCGGTGAGCCAAAATCCTTGGTGAAAGTTAGACTGAACTTGGCAAACTAGTATCACGGTCAATTGTATCAGTCTTTGAAGTATAATATTAGTGAAATGATTATGATTTTAATAGTTTCCTACCTGTACCGAAACAATAATTCAGAAAATACTGCAAAATGGTTTCATTGATCAAACACCATCCCATGAATGAAATAGAAAATATAATCTTATTAAGAAACAAATAAAGTTAACCACATCAAACATAGATTGGGAATTTAATGGTTTTGCTGAGCCAAAATCGTTGGTAAAAGTTGTGCTAAACTTGGCAAACTGTATTCACGGTCAATTGTAACAGTCTTTGAAGTATAAACCTGCTAATTTCGAGTTCCGCCTCACGAAAAAATCACACATTTTTGTGACCTTTGCGCTTTTAGCGGCCGATTTTCGACATTCTGACGACGCTACTCTATCCAGCTCGAAATATGGAATAATGAAGTGTCTCAACTTCATTTTGTCCAAATTTGGGGTTAGGCAGAGTTGCATCTTCAGCGACGATATCCTAGAGTAACTTCTCCAAAAACGTAGTAGCTCCTACCAACGTAGTAGCTCCTACGTAGCTCCTACCAAAAACGTAGTTTTCATTTCATTTCGTGGTGTGAACAGTCGTGGGTCGTCTTTGTTTCTTAATTTTCGCCTTTGTACAGCTCATACGTGGGAGACACTTTCATCAATCAACAGTTATCTCGTAGATCATTATTAACACCTGAGACATCAATTGAAGATCGAGTTGGATCAATTAGGAGGTGAACACCTCATGATTGAAGGTGTTGAAGTTTCAGTGTTTCTGCTTTCGAAATTGAAACTGCGGTTCGCTGTATTTTACCAAATTAGCAAGTGATCTGTAACCTCTGTGATTCCGCATAAGGAAACTACTTGAAATTGCAATCGTAGAACCATCAAACTGCCAAGATGGTAGAGAGTGGGAGAGAATGGTGCGTCCTTCGATGTATTTAGGCAGATGACGTAGGAATATTGAGATGACTAAACGCCTTGCATCACGCTTTGAAACGGCCTTTTCCAAGTTCCTCGTGACTTCGAGGACATCATCAGAACGGCCGATCTGTCGCCTATTTTAGGTGCAGGTGGGATAATTGGGTATCAAGGGAACATATTTTGGGGACCCGAATTGGTTGCTAACTTGTACATGGTGAATGGTATTTGTGGTGGTTGTGGCATACGTACGTGGCTCCTACTTCCTCAACATACTCTACTGTTGTCATTCGGTCAGCCGTCACGAGAGAAAAGTATTATTTAAACGAGGCGATCTGCCTGTGGATGGTAAAACTAGCGTTGATACCACGAATCTTCTCATTATTTCGCTCCTCTAAGATTTACAATAATTGTTTGTCGAGATGACGTGATAATTCAAGACATCTCGAAACACCTTGAACATCTGTTGCCGCCAAACATTTAACAACTTCCGCACGATCTTCCCGCAGCTGGGTTGAGTTGACTCCTCTACCGGGAGATGACCATCCTATAAATGGACGGTGACTCGTATAGGAAGGATCGGGACGTCTCCGTATCGTTTTGAGAGATCTGGGAGAGACATCGAGGTCAGGGAGGCCGGCCGTAGATCCCGAGACCCCGCAGCATACATAAAATATCTAACTACAAGCCTTGCTACACCTGTGTGTACATCACCTACCTATCTCGATAGTGTCCGATTAATTTAGTACCAAGAATACATCGGGAACAACGACGAACCGTTGCGTGTCTATCGTACTCCAAAGAATGTCATTATTGACACAACACGCGGCTTGTTACAGAGACAGGCTCATGATGAGAAGTGCCAATGTATAAGAGTGCCAATATTATCCGCATGGCAGGAGCGTAGCGTGGCTCGGGACACGGGGGAACCGCACTCAAATCACAATCACCCCCCCCCCCCCCCATACACATCGAGCAAGATCAGATCTAGAATGTCTCTAGCTATATTACGTATAAGATCATTGTGGAGGTCAGGGGAGGTCCCTTTGAAAATCATTGCCGTTTTCAAATCTTCCAATGGCTGATCGTAATCTTTCAGGAAATTCAATAACTCGAAGTAATTCCCTTCACTATGAGGGTTCAGGGGGATTTTAATGTGGAAAAAATTACCCATAAATTCCCCAAATTGAAACAGTGTCACAAGTGACACCTCATTTTAAAGATTTTTTTAAACTCTGAACACGATGACAAAGTCAGAAACGTGTTTGTTCTTCAGATGTTCTTCGCGGTTCATCTGCTCCTATCTGATAGCGGAATGGGATCACCATTATGACTCCACCATCATACTCGACGTTGACAATTCTGTTACTCGGCAAAAAATGGAGAAAACATTTGTTATAAAATCATTAAATGGAGACATTTTACATAAAACCAGTTGTTTCTTCGAAATTTCGTTCTTAGAGCCATGCTGCATTACTGTGGATTTTGAACCAATCTCACCTCCACATTTTTTTCTTCCAAACGACAATTTGCATTAAATGCACACATTTTGTACGTGATTACACCTATTCTGATTTCCTCCGTAATCACTGTGATTTCACGCGCTCATGTTTCCGTTGAATCAATACTTATAAGTTCGTAACATGATCGGAGATTCGGCTCATTCAAGTAAAAGGGCCAGAATAGAGAGAAAGATTTTCAAATATTTCCTCACTCCACACTCTTCCCTCATTCTGATAATCTGAGGTGTTACTCGGCAAACATCACATGTTACATAAAACCAATAATTTTTTCGATAATTCGCTCTTATAGCCATGCTGCGTGACTGTGGATTAAAAAAAAAAAATGTGTACCGACGACGATCCTTGTACCTACAGGAGAAAAATTGAAAATGTCCCCTCATCACTCCAACTTTTCGTAATCGAGAGCTTTTTGACAATTGAGCGTTGGAATACAGGTTATTGACGAAATACCCCGGGCGGCATGCGGCAGGTCCCGGGCGGAATGCGGCACGTCCTGGGCGGCATGCGGCACGTCCACATTATGCCGCATAATCCACCCAACCAGCCTCGATTTCGATCGGGACAGCGTGGGTTGGGTCCGGGCCTGAATCAGGCCACCCTGCAAACCCGAGCGACACATCCATACTTCTTCGGCTTTGCCGCCAGGCCTATGCTGGCCCATGCCGCCCGGCCTATGCTGGCCCATGCCGCCCCGCATAGTGTGGACGCGCCTTTAGACGACTTGGCTTCAGCGATGCCAGTCATAGTCATTTGTGGTTCCAAGCAACTATCAAAGGTAGGTAGCTGTAGGTAACTGTGGCACAATGAGCGGCCGGTTCATATTTTCAATTGAATCTTTTACTGTTGATTAAATATTTTTCATCTTTCAACTTCTACCTACATTCTTCATTTCTTCCTACACTTCCCCCGACGCTACGCCCCTGCCGCATGGCTAAGGACATTTTGAATGTTAATTGGTTTCTGAGAAGTGAAGTCACCGTTGTATGAGTACTTCACCTTTCCATTTACAGTGCACCATGAATGATTTATTCGATTTTAATTAATTTTTATTGGTGATGCTCAGATCGAAAATTGTTCAGAGAATCGATTTTCTTGGCAGTTCCCTTGTAGGTTTCACCATATTAACCACTTTGAGTCCACAAAGTTCCTCTTGCAACTAGCATGAAGTACCTAACACTGACTGGAAATTTGCTCCATTTAGTTGACGACTCTGACTTGTCAATCAATCAATTGGTCTACTGGGCATAGTTTTCAGATCAAATGGCTCACACCTGGCCTTCATTACACTTGAAATGAGTAATTTGCGTAAATTGTCGATTCCGAATTCAAGTCAAATTTTATTCAAGAAAACAGTGCACAATACTAAGTATTGTAAGTCTTATAACAAACATTTCTTATAGTCTACATAATGATAGTTCCAAAATTAGGGTGGCTTTCTAAGCCTAAGGTCCTGTGACTCGTCCAGTCTTACCTGCTTTTTAGTAAGCAGTACAAATTATGCGACAGAAACCCTTATTTCATTTGGTATTAGGTGTACACTGCAAAACGTATAGGTACGACACCTTCTTTGAATTACTCTAATAACCCGATTTACCCAAACCTAATTGTTATCTAATTGCCCTACAATCTAATCATCCCAAGTTAAAGTGGGAAAGACCCTATCATTTAATTGAATGGCATTAAATGCCAAATTTTGTTGGGCGAGTATTGAAAAAAAAAATTCAAGTGAATTTCGATTACTCGAACGGACGGCGTTCGAAGAAATTGCTCAGCTCTTGGTTTCGTCTCGAGGACGTTCGTGATGCAGGACGTGGAATAGACTCGAGACTCGACTCGGAGCAACAGATAAATAATTTTCCATAGAGAAGGGATTCATTAATTCCGAGCACGTTTTCCGCCGTCGAACCGCCACAACGGCCGTAATACTCGATACAGCTCGTTCAACTTCCTTTTGTTCATTGAGAGCTGCGCGGGAGGCGCCCCCGTCCCGCCGCGAACGAGGAAACGGCAGGCGGTATGCCGGAAATATACCAGGGAATTTTCTACGAGTTCGGATTTTCGTAGGGGGATTTTTAAATCCACCTAAAACCATCCCCTATAGCATGAAGGGTCTCTGGTCTAATATTAAACGCTACCAATTTGAACTCGTATGAGCGGTTCTACGTAATCCATGAACTTACCGGAGGTTACATGGTGACTTGGGAGGAGTACTTCGTAACGATTAACTCACATGATTAACTGTAGTCTATTGCAGGGTGAATTTCCAAACTACCTAAGAATAGCCATAGCGCGACATCTGCATTAAAAGGGACCAAAAACAATGGAAAGCAATTACCGCCCCATTTCGCTTCAATCTAACTTTGCAGAAATATTTGTAAAAACATGGCTGTAAGACCGAATTTTTGAAGAAATAACTGGTTTTATGTAAAATGTCTCCATTTTACTGGTTTTATAACAAATTTTGTCTCCAATTTTTTTAATATCAATAATTATTATTAATTAACTCGATATCAGAGAACCATGTGCTGTTCGAATCAGCTGGGGAAGTATGAACACTGACCCGAGAGGCTACATCAAGATTCACTATTGATCTTGACGACTTTTGATCTGCTCAAACATTTGAGCCCTCATTGTGGACGAACTTAAAATTCTTAAAAATAAACTCTATTTAACTGTGAACTAAAACTCTGTAAATTCTTGACACAACGGTTTATTATGTTCTTCGAGCCAATCACCCTAATCTAAGTAACGAAATGATAGATGAAACTCTAGCTCATCATCCAAATTTAATAGAACAAGTAGGTGTTGTTTAAACAATTTACAGATAAGAAACCTAGTGAATATTGCATTATCACCCATCTGGGACCCATGTTTAAAATTTCGACCCTAGCTCAACGTCGAAATTTAATTTCTTTCAACACAAAGGTATTGTTTAAACAATGTTACAGACATGAAACCGAGTGAACCAAGTGCATTGTCATCCATTCTCGACCAATTTTAAAAATTTCAAGACTCCAGCTCACCATCAAAATTTAATTTGTTTAAACCAATAGGTATTGTTCAAACAATTTTACGGACAAGAAATCGAGTGAATGTTGCATTTTAATCTAGTTCTGATTTATATTTGAAATTTCAAATCCTTAGCTCATCGGGAACTAGAAAAACAAGTAGTGTAAATGATTATTATTTATTGTGAGTTATTAATAATGTTAATGAATTATGTTTAATAATGATTGATAATTATTATTAATTAACTCCATATCTGAAAACCATGTGCTATTAGAATCTGGACCGTACAGGCTGCCGCATGATCCACCCTCATGTTGACGAATCTTGATTTCCTCCAGCTTTAAGCCCTCATTGTGAACGAACGGCTGGTCGTACAAAGCTGCGGATGGTCTTGAAAATTTTTAAAATAAACCAAAATAAACCCTATCTAAATGTGAACTGAAAACTATACCGTTCCACCTCAATTTTTCGAGGGGAGGAAATTTTGAAAATTCCGGTTTGGGACGGTTAGCAGCGCTATCTCTTGTTTAGGGGCCAACGGGGCCGGGTGGGAGGAATTTCTTATTAATAACAACGACGTGCTGAAAACGCCTGGTGTATTTCGATTAACACAAGAAAACCGAAGGGTAGTCCGGCTTGTAATAATTATTATCACAGAAGCTTCCTCCTAGTCAACATTAGAAAAGAAAATAACAAACATTGAAATAATATCTCATATCATGGTTAATACGGGGATATCAATGGAGGTTGTGCAGTCCACGTTTTCACCGTGAAGTTTATTGGTTGCAAGTCCGATGTGCGTCCATTTCTTTTTGCCCATAGTTTGGTGAATGAACAGCCGCCAATCGCACATTCTGTGACTTTTTGTTCAAGGATTCGCCAAGTCGTCCCTCGGTGGCGCAAGCCGCGCGTTGGCGTGTGATAAACTTGATCACCTTCAGCTTCACGCCTCCTTCAGGGGTTTTTTCTGCTCCTTCAAACTCAATAGGGACAGTGAGGGTGTGTGTATGAGTATCTGTTATACAACGGATAGTCGTGTGTGTGTGTAACAAAAAGACCTGATAACCCACGTTGTTGTCGCCCACTCGTCTCATTCTCACCTGGAGACACGGCCTCCCATATCCGTCTGAATCACCAGCGGTAGAGGGGTCTGTGAACCTCGACGTTCCGGGTGGGGAGCACAAAAATATAAAACCCGTTGCGTTAGGTGACTTTTTATATTCACGTTTTCTTCATCTTCAATATTAAATGAGTAGTAAAGTTCAAATTTGCACCAAAATTTGTCTTGGCAATCGAAAGGCTAAGTTTGTAGATGGGCAGAATCGGGCCACTCTATGGGGTGTTCTGGGGAGTTTTAGGGGGAAAAAGAATTACCCATAAAGTCCTGAAATGAAACAGTCTGTTCGTGTTCAGCGTTGAAAAATCTATAAATTGAAGTGTTATGACGGCAAAAAAGGAGATTTGTTGTAAAACCAGTAAAAGGGAGACATTTTACGTAAAACCAGTTTATTCTTCGAAAATTCAGTCTTATAGCCATACTGCATGACTGTGGATTTTTGGTTTGGCTTCGCTGTCAATTCCAAGGTAAACTCCTACCTGCTCAGTCGCATCTTTTCTGTCAAAAACTCGAGATTTTGACCACGTACGCTGAGTTGAATAGTCAGCCAAGGCACACACATTCATTACCACGTAACCATAACAAGAATATAATGACACTCTGGTGGCCATCTGAAGACTAGCTCTTGTAGTACCGTTTCAGTCGCTGGGGTTCAGGAATAGCATGAGGAAATTATTTCAAACTTCAAGCTATAATACAAGCATCTGCATAACTACTGGATCAACCAAATCAAACCGGATTCGTTACAATAATTTCAACATGAAATTCCTGAGAGACCTGTCTCCGGGTCATCGAAACCGGTTAAGGTTGTGAGTCACAACGATGTCGTGCAATGTCGGTAAAATTAATGTACCTATAAAGGGCCGAACTCGAATTTAACATTCTATTTGGCAACTATAAAGATGTGATGATAATTCCCTGAGGTAAATATTTTCGTCAGTATCCTTATAAGCGATTGGTATTTAAAATGCGTTTTCATCCAAAGCCTGTGTTGCACAAGGCAGGAAAATGGTTCCCGGCATTGCGCCTTTAGCAACCTGGAGGTTCTTTCCACGTTACTTTTCGTTACTGATTATTCTACAGTTATTTTTTGTTATTTTTATTTTTATTTTTTTAATAGCCATGCGGGTTCGCATGATACAACCTGTAGCAGGTGAGGTCACGCATGTTACGGGCCCCTGTGGACGGTGATTTGCATATAACTGCATTGCACACGAAGGCTATCCTTATGGGTCCCTTATTATGGGTCCCATTCGGGGCGAACTGGAGGTTGCCAATTCGCAATTCGACGTCCTGAAAATGGTCACTCTTCGGTGAAGGAACCCGAGATCTTTGACTTCCTCTTAAGCATGTACCCGGACGTTTTGTATTTCGTACCACTCAACTTCTCCCAACTGTTAATGATGAGGGTTGGGTTTGGGGGTTTTGAGAGTGATGAATCTAAATCTCAAACATGATTTTCACTATTTCTAAATACGCTTGAGTGTTAAAAATAGCACTTCGGAAACTCAGAAATTTCAGGATTTCTGAAGAAAAGGAAGCTATTGTTTTGGTCCAAAGTTATTAAAACTCAAATTTCCGAAAAGTTTTCATACCAAATCCGTTCCAGACCATGCTGAATTCACTGCCAAAATACACCAAAAATCATAATATATGTAGGTACATATTATGTATATATGAGTGTGTGTGTGTGTGTATGTACGTGTCGTTCCAGACGATAACTATCAATAGAATTAAGATAGATTTATTCGAAAATTCGCTCTTATAAGCATGCTGCATGATTGTGTTTTTTTTCTCACTTTTTTCACAGAAAGAGAGGTTCATTCAATGGTTTTTTTAAGGTTCAGAATCCAAATTTCAACCCCTATATTTTCTCTGTCGCTGTTTATAAAAAACACGCATTTACAAAAGCATAATAATATTATGCTTTTGTATGCCATAATAATATATGCCATAATAAGTATGCATATTATGCGTACTTATTATGGCAAAGGTTTTTTTTGGGAGATTATTGTGTCCTTGTTCAGCTTTACCGTGGAATGGAAGAAGATAGCTAAAATCGGGGTTCAAATTCGGAATCTGCACCTCAATAAAAGAAAGATTGGTTTAAAGTGAAAAATTAATTGGCATTTTTTGAATTGCTATTTTTAACACTTAAATAAAGCTAAAAATAGGTATGAGAGCTTTATCTCAATAAATAGACCTGATAGCCAAAATCGGGTTTCACATTTGGATGCAGCCCACTGAAAACCCCTAAACCCAACCATCATCTCCTCTGCACCAAATAACTCCTTTATTTTAGTTGTTCAGTACAGTAGTTCCTACGTGAGCGCTGGTACATTGCCAGAACCTGACCACTAGGTCACTGACTTTTGCCTGGTCTTAGGAGCATCCTGTAAGAGTTTATACCATGCCCGTATTAGGAACTAGGAGGTAGTCATGTAGAAGTTTGAATATTACTTGAAAATTGCCAACTGCATCATGAAAGACAGTTCTGGTTGTGATTCTGGCAGCATAATATGTCAGCATGAACTGTCTTATCGTGTACCAAAGAGAACACAAACATGTCCTGGGAGAAAAACTGGACGGAAGCTGGTATAGCAGGTACGTTTTGTTGTGTACGTCGAACAGTATTGCGATGAGATGTGGAAGATTTGGATGTAATTTACTCGTTCAGTTAGTTTTCCAAGTTCAATTTCATCAACGAAATGTATTTTCCTAGTATTTTTCACCCCCCTCCAATTGTGGGAAAAAAGAGCTTTTGTAGAGTTAATCAACTAGCGGTCCCGTAGGAGGCGGTCGGTGGGCAGTGGTAGCATTAGACATGCTTCGGCTCCGCCGCTTCCCGCCTCTGCCGTCCATTTCCACTTCTCGGGTTTTACTTGTTCTCTTCTTGAACTTTGTGACACGAGCCGTGAAAAATCTGGTGGTGTAAAATCCACACGACTTGCACTAATTACTGCAGGCTGGACGAGTATGGAATCCTTTGTGTCTGGTTATGGCCTTCAACGTCTCAATCTCTCGCACTCTTCACGTTCTTCAATATCGCCTACTCATCTCGGGAACCTCGTACTCGCAATTTCAAATTTTAAATGAACGTCAAAATTCACACAATTAGTCGATCACGTAAATTTTAAGAATAATTGTTAAAATTTACGTGATCCACTATTATTGTGAACAATTACTGTTCTTTCAACCCAGCGGAAATTGAGGGAGGAAATCCAGGCAGATCCAATACTGGGTATGTCTTGTGACAAAATGCCACCCCACTACCACTTCGAAAGAAAATTCCACATCCTCTTTCCTGAAAGAGAGGCATGGAAAAATCAGATTCCAGTGTCTGCTCACTCAATCTGGTACACAGACGGTTCCAAAATGTCCTGCGGCACCAGAGCGGGTGTGTACGATGGCAATTAGTCTGGCCCAACACAGCACATTCCATTGAATACTGTGCTATGGGGATCAGAAACCTAAACCTAATACGTAAGAAAGTGGCAATCTGCTCCAATAGCCAGGCCGCACTGATGGCGTTAGCCTCTCCAGTGATAACATCACGGACAGTGTTGGACTGTAAGAATGCCCTGAACAACACATCAGACAGAAAAAGTTATCGTACCATTTCCCCGCCTACTTACCTAGACTGTAGACTCGTCGTGGCCAATATCAGCCTGAAATTTCTGTGTTTTATTTTCTTTAACGTTCTTTTGGGTTGAGATAATGGGTTAAATCTTTTAAAATGCACTGTCTGAAGTAGAAACGAAGCTCGGTGCAAAATTTCAAGTCCATCGGTGGAGGTGAAGAGGCTGTAGCCTTGCATTACTGAATAAGAAGAACATGGTAAGGGCGAAAAACAGGGTGTTTGAAGTTATACAGGGTGTCCCATCTAAACGAGCCCATCGGGAAATTACAGCCTTGCGGTGCGAGCTATCGAAAAATTGAACTGGACCTTTTTCATAGTATTTTAACTCAGCTTCACGATGCCGAAGTCCGATTTTTATTTTTCTATGTTTTAGGGTCTCAAATCATTGATTGAAACTTACGGTTTCTTCTTGACCCCCCTTTTTTATTACTTTTTTCGATTCTAGGTTGAATTTGGAACAGAAAATGCCTCTTTGAAATTTTCTTTTTGGGGCTTCGTTTCTGAGTTATTTCACTTTTTGCGAAATACAGAAAATCGCCGTTCCTTTTAGACGTTAGCAACACTTTCTTACTATTTTTTCTTTAATTTTTGAGATGTTCACCACACTGAATGACAGGTAGTTTAATGCTGATTTCAAAAGTGTGGTGAAAAAAATCGAAGATAAAAATAGTAAGAAAGTGTTGGTAACGTCTAAAAGGAATCGGCGATTTTCTGTATTTCGCAAAAAGTGGAATAACTCAGAAACGAAGCCCCAAAAACCAAAATTTCAAAGAGGCATTTTCTGTTCCAAATTCAACCTAGAATCGAAAAAAGCAATAAAAAAGGGGGGTCAAGAGGAAACCGTAAGTTTCAATCAATGATTTGAGACCCTAAAACATGGAAAAATAAAAATCGGACTTCGGCATCGTGAAGATGAGTTAAAATACTATGAAAAAGGTCCAGTTCAATTTTTCGATAGCTCGCACCGCAAGGCTGTAATTTCCCGATGGGCCCGTTTAGATGGGACACCCTGTACATATACAACTCGACTTGAAACTTTCAGGGCTTTCTATTGTCCACACCAAGAAGATCCACACCAAATTTCAAGTTTATCGGTCGAATAGGAACCGAGATACGTACAATTATTGTTACCGTTTGTTCTTCTCAACTTGTTTGTTTGGCGGGGCCGAACGCTACCGCGTTCCTAGATTTAGAAAAATGCAAAAAAGCATAATTTCTGAAGTACATTGATTTGACCATGTACAAGTAGGAGTTGGGTAGAAATTCAGTATTATCAGCTCTGTATACCATAGAACTTTGTCTGTAAAATTCAATCCATATGTCCATATAAGTTAGGTTAGGTTATGGACCCCCTGACATCAAAGTCTGGATCCACCCCTGGAGTGGCCGCGTAACAAATCTCTCTCTCTAACCATCCAGTTGTATAATTATTGACTCGGAAGAAATTCAACACGAAGCAATGACTGCGTGACGAAGAAGTTGGAACTATTTCTTCCGCAAATACAGAAACTGAGAATGCATCGGAGTTTCCTCCGCAGGGCCAATTCACTCGGATTTTATGGCGGAGAACCGCAGGGTCGACGGAGCGGCCATCAGGCGGTAGTTGAAGGAGTTATCGTCGGGAAAGGTGGAGACCTATTAGCGGCAGGAAGAAGAGGAGTGCCGCCACCCGCGACACACGACCGTCAGTTCTTCGCATGAACTTGATACGGCTGTTTTCCGTCTCAAGAAGTTCATTATAGTCGCCGACCGAGATGAAGTAACTAACCGGACGTAAACGAGATCACCGTCAAGGGCAATTCTAACGGATTCGTGTTGTACTAGATGATGATGACGATTTGCATTAGAATGACCAAAATTACACGCACTTCTCAGTCGTTTTTGGCGTGATATCTCCGAAATTCAGAGAGCGCTCAGTACTGCTTGCACTATCATCTTGCTTTCCAGGATGGTGAGTGTCGATGGTGCGATCCCCTCCATTCGAAATGCTCGAGGGAAAGCACCTGAAGAAAACCAGCATTTCATCTGTGAGATCAATCTCTGGTATGGGGAATGAATGGGAAGTTTTTCTTACTTCTTACGGCCAGTAGAAAGTGAAAACTCGACTTCAAGCACACCTGGAGCTGGCGTCAAGTGCTCGATGAAGCTTGAATATACGTTTGTTTTCACCAGCGATCCACAATTATTGTTTCAGCCATTCCGGATCAGTAATCCAACTGTAATTTTAACAAATTACACTGGGAATCGGCAGTAAGCACTTCACCGCGGAATAACGTGGAACAGCCAACTAAAATTTGCGTTCATTGCTCTGCCCTGTTAAAGAAAAACGCTAAAAGTCCAATGTTTACGAAAATGGGGGTTTTACGGGACCCCCCAATTTTGGACCTGGCCTTTTCGATGGTGAAGCCCAAAGTCAAAATTCGAACAGGAAGGTGGGGCAATTCTGACCATAAACATACGAAAATTGGTCAATGTTAGAGTAAAACGCCTCAACTCTAGGATGAAAATGTCTCAAGACTTATTTGTTTTCGCTCTAGTTTAAAGGCTCATTTCACCAAAATATTGAGATGGGGCACTTTAAAGATGAATAAACGTGGTTGTTACTTGAGATGCTCTTCACGGTTCACCTGCTCTAATCTACAGTACGTTAGTGACTAACGGGATGAGATAATATCGCAATATCGTTATATTATCGCAATTCTGACTTCACCATCGTGTCCAGCGTTGAAAATCCATAAACTGAGGTTTCACTCGGCAAAACATGGAGACAAAATTGGTTACGTATCCAATACTCTTCTGGCATTCGAAACATTTTTGATTCCCCCCCTCCACCCCAAATTTTGCTTTCCGTAAAACTACTCGTACTTTAATTTCGTATGGTATCAAGAAATAGTCACCATCAAAGCAAAATTTGTCTTCTGCTTCAAATTTATTTTTCATTTCAAATTTGATATTTTTTTACTGCTGTCTTGTACGCATTGCGGGTGTCCCCATACATCACCATTTCAGTTTTGAAGAAGACACCAAAGATTGCAAATTCTAGCACAATTCTTGATACATCGTTGTATAATATGGTATATAATATATACCATATTATAATATTATTATGTACCAGTGGCGTAGTCAGGGGGGTGAAAAATTAAGTTTTTTTTTAAATTATGAAAAGTGTCAAAATCAGTTAAAATCCTCTATTTAGTACACTGTTTGTTAAACATTTGGCTCCCCTGCTTTTGGACACACACACACATACTCTCACACACACCCCTCCGAACGAAATTCCTGGCTACAATACTGATCTCTACGTATTTCTTGATGGTTTGCTGAGTGTCCTTGTTCCCGAGGTTTTTGTTCGACCACTCTCGAATGCAGACTGGATAAACCTCTGGGTGGGCATATTGCCTAACCTCCCGAGTGCAAGAGACAACTCAGCAATCCATACATTAAAATTTGTTCTACCCTTCTGTGTAGATCACTGTTATGAAGAGTGTTTAAATAGACACCAACACTTTGGGCTCTTCTCATGAATTCGACCGATTCGTTTTTCACATTTGACTGATTCGATGTTTAAATTATTGTTTTCTCTCTTGTTGCAGGTAAGAACGACTGCATTGAAGCCACTTAACTCTGGCTAGTCGTCGGTGAGTAAAACAAGATCCCAAATTTTGGGTACTTACCGACTTCGGTTGTTGCATAGTACAGGATGAGAACTTGCATTTTGTAAACATAACAACGTAAAGGTATCGTTGGAAACTAGTTAGGATTTGTTCTCGTCTCCATTGCTCAAGATCGTGGAAATTCTGTCTGCTTTGCCTCCCATCCGCCTTGCTCAATCTCGAGAGGGAGTCCCATAGAAATTACACGGTTCGAAAAGTGGGGATCCGTGGGTTTGAACTAGTGACTATTCATCTCGGAGGCCAACCCACGCTCTGTAGGTAATGACTCGGGTACAGGTATTATTACCTACTTTCTTAAATAACCTGAACGTAGGTGGAGCCGGTAGAAATGAGGGGATATTTCCTTAAATGCAACACTCCTATGGGAAATAATTGACCAACGGGGTTTTATCGAACCAAACAAAACTTCACGTTTGTAGATCCGTCAGATTATGATGTTGATATGATGTTACTAGTGAATTCCAGGTTTCGAGAAAATTCGTAAAAAATACATGGTTACGGTCCTAATTTTATTTTTGATTTTATTAGCTCAGAACATGCTTTAGCCTTGGTCCCACAACCAAAACCGAGACCAAAAATCCAGTCATGTAGCATGGCTATAAGAGCAAATTTTTGAAAAAATAACAGGTTTTATGTGAGATGACTCCATTTTACTAGTTTTATAACAAATATTGTCTCGATATTTGCCGTGTAACATCTCAGTTTATAAATTTTTCAACGCTGAACACGATGGTGGAGTCAGAATGGCGTTTTATCGGTCTTTTATCAGAATAGAGGAGAAGGACAGTAACAACCACGTTTCTTCATCTTCAAAGAACCCCAGTTTGAGAACGGAATCAGATATCACTTTTTTTAAGCGAATTTTCGAAAAATAGGAACCTATTATTACGAAATCAGCAGCTTGAGATAAATCAAGGCCTTTCCTACGAGTGGTGAACAATTTTTTTACGATAAAAAATTGCAAAGAAAAATTTCTGTTGCGGTTTGGTTGCAATCGGAAAACATTATAAAACTTTCGCACCGATTTCAGTGGTTGGTTTTTTCCTAGTGTTTCACGCTAAAATCATTTTATTACTGACTATTCACAACGCAACACAATTTCATGTCATGATAGTGCTATCATTCAGGGCTATTTCAAGGATTCACCAATCACTTTCTCCAAATACATCCAAAACAAGGAGACACAAGACCGGATGGCCATCAGATCGAATTGATTCACGAACCAACTTTTGGAAAAAAACACTTCTGTTCTTGAAAAACCAACGGCTGGACAACGGCCTCCAACCGATGACAATCAAATCAAATTGGTAAGTCACGCGGAATGATCAGAAAACAAAGAGAAGATACTCAGTCACGACGAACCTTCAAGGCGAGCTCCGCGCTACGCGGTGTGTACCGAGACGCGGATTATATGAGGAAGAATCGTTTCTATCTACAAATAACCAGTTTATTGTACAGTTTATATAAACAGTTACTGTACTTGTTGATTCTGACGAAACTCCCTGCTGCATACACTATCCGGACTATTTCTCATCATTTGCGCATCCGAAAGTTACTCTAGATAACTCAAAAGTTATTCTTAAGAACAATCAGTCTCAAATTTTCACTTAACATGATAGTTAAACATGGATTAGGAATTTAAGGGTTTCGCTGTGCCAAAATCTTTGCTAAAAGGTAGACTAAACTTGGCAAACTGTATTCACAGTCAATTGTATCAGTCATTGAAGTATAATCCTGCTAATTTGAAGTTCCGCCTCACAAACAAATCGCACATTTTCGTGATTTTTGAGCGTTTAGCGGTCGATTTTCGAAATTTTGTCGACGCAACGCTATCCAGAGCAAATTTTGGAATGAGGAAATGTCTCAATTTCATTTTGTCCAAATTGTGAGTTAAGCTCTGTTGCTTCTGAACGCCCTGTGACTCCAGAGACCGTCCAGTTGTCCAGTTTTTATTTAACGATTTTCACACTGTCACACCGTTCTCTTCCGAAATCACTCACGTCTTCGTGTTTTGAATTAACCTCCACATTCACCCCCGCAACTCTCATCACAAGTCAAATTATTGTTTGATTAAGGAAGAACCCGCCATTTTGATTGATCCATAGATGAATCAGTCACGCTCGTGTTGTACGAGTCTTTTGCGTTAAGGATCATCCCATTGTGGTGTCATAATGAAAAAAAGCAAAGGTTGGAAATTATTAATCGTAGGGCTTTTATTTGAGACGACCACTTCGACAATGACATTCCCCCACTCTATGGGCGTTTGACACAAAAGGTGTTCGGTTAGTTCAATGTCAAAGTGTTTGAATAACGCCGAATTAAAATAGAAGGGTCACTGAAGAAAACAAGGATCCCTTGCGGCAGTTACCCCGCAGACAAATAACCTTGAAGCCCACAGAAGGCCACCAGTCTGTATTACAGACTCTGTTATAGCAAGGAGAAGTGAATTAGAGGGTATACCCTATAGGCGAGGGTTCGCCCACTCGTGCTTCCACATCAATCCCCGAGTTCCTACGTTCCACCCAAACTTTTGCTGGACACCTGAAAGGTTGAGATTAACCAAAGAAGGTATCATAAGACTGGCCAACAAATAAAAATTCACAGTCATGCAGCATGGCTATAAGAGCGAATTTTCGAAGAACATCTCATGTATCAACCATGTTTCTTTATTTTCAGATTGAGAACGGAGTAAGATATCGCAATTCTGATTTCACCATTGGGTTCAGCGTGAAAACCCCTTTAAAAAGAGGTGTCACTTATGAGACTGTTTCATTTTGGGGATTTATGGGTACCCCACCCTCCCTAAAACTCCCCAAAAACCTCCCTTAAAGTGGCCCGATTCTGCCCATCTACGAACTAGCCTTTCAATTGCTAAGACGGGTCTTTTGTGCAAATTTGAACTGTTTATCTCAATTCTTCTTCTTCTTTCCATTTCTATGTCGGACACATTTACTCGTGAAATTTACTCATAGAGGTTAGAACGTCCATGGAACTATTTAGTAGAAAGCTCTACTAGTTCACCCACAACACTAAAACTCAGATTACCATTCGACTCAAGAATTTTGGAAATGTTTGATATAATAATATCAATCGGATATATTATATCTGATATTATCGGGTAAAAAAAACGTCGGAAACTATCAATTCCTCTCAATATTTCGATACTATCGACTATCCATGGCCAACCCTATAAATATATATAATATATATATATATAATAGTTCATTATCGAAGATGATGATCCAAAACCACGCTTGCTCGTTTAGGTTTTGAGGAGGGAGAGGGGAATTGGAGACGAAGAAAAAGAGCGAAAAATCACTTTCCGCGACCTACGTACCTACTTTGGCGTTTTGACTGCACTGCACCTACGACAGTTTTCTCGTACTCGTACCATGTAGGAGCAACGCTGATTAGCGGAATTCCCGTTGACACCTCGTCAACACGGGGTACGTGACGAGAAAACATTGCCACGAATACGGAAGAAAAAAAACGCAGTTGCAACGCCAAACCTAATCGTACGCCACCTGAAACGCGTCACGAAGGGCCTAACGAGCGGGGCAAACCTCTATAAATAAGGATGATTCAAAGAAGACGACGGTGATGTTTGGCGAAGGAAGAGAAGCGAGAAAATGGTTGGTGGATTCGGTCATTGGCTTACCCACCTACTTGGCCTCCTACTTGCTATCGGTCACCCTCGCATTCACACGTCTTGGGCCCGGTCCAAGTTTTGCAGTCCTTCCCGGGCGAGCACGTATTTCTTCTGCTCTCCTGCGTCGAGAGCCCGAAAGAAGTTGAGCGGATCTTAACGATGGTCTCTTCTTAACGAGTGAATTCACTTTATAATCGTAAATTAGAGGGCGTTTTTAATTAGAGGGTTTCACCGATATTCGGTTTTATGATCGGAATCCATTCATTTTTCTTCCTTTCAGAGGGAATTGTGACCGTTTTGGATTAAAGAGTTGAAGAAATATTTGAAATAAGACCGACATTGGTGGGTTGTGGTAGTAGAATGTGTAGCAATGTTGAGTCTGCCAGTAGGTATATTTTAGAACACCTGCCAACCGAAAAACAGTAGACATTTCATTCTTTCTGCATTTAGGCTGTGAGAAGCCGCCGCACAGTGGTCAGATTTGTGAAAAAACCCTCCAAAATGAAAGTCGTCTAATCGGTGTTCTGGGCGTTGTAAATCACTCTCAAATACCCAATTTTTTGTAATTTGTTCCACAAATATACCTAGGTACTTTCTTTTCATTTCTATTCAAGTAGGGGTATATTACCAAACAAGTGGTGCTTAGATCCCTACGTGAATTGGTGTACGAGTACCTACCTGTAGACCCATTTATCACTTTTTGGCATCGTTTGGCTGCGCTCCAATTCTATCGCGTAATGACAAAATAACGACATGAGCCTCAATCAGAAAAGCTCGTTTCTGTAGTTTCTAGACCGCTTAGGAGTAACCGATGTCTTCCATTCATCTTACAAAATACCACGTTGTAAACACCAATTATTTACAGCTATTTCGAACGTGTTAATAACATTAATTTGTTTCAAATAACCTTCATTTCCTTTGTGATGGTTCCAGGACCGTGTCTAATTTTGGAAACGAACCTGCGAACGTAATTTAATATAATTAATGCGAAAATGCGAAAAATAAGGAAAAAGGATCATAACGAAAACACGGGTTATGGACCTCTCTTCCTTTCGCGCACAATAAGCTTTGAACGGATGCGAAGATGGAAAAACTCAAAAGGCTCTTCGACAGAAAATAATGATTCCGAGGCATAAAAGAAAAACAGCGGACCAGAAAGGTTTCACCAGCCATTGAGTAAATTGGATTTTATGCAGGTGGGCTTGGAGCGGAGAGGGCAGTTTACGTGGGCAGGGAGTGTGACCAGTGAAGAAAGCTTGACAATAGAAGCTGCGTAGAGGAAAAAAACTTAACTCTTCAGAGTAACATCCAACTAGCTTGGGCGTACACAACTCTTTTCAGGCGGTAGTACACAGGGAAGATATCGATGCGAGGACTGTTCCAGGGTGACGACCCGAGTACAAACCTGAATCGCCCAGAGGTGAGGTTACGAGTTGGAAAAGTGAGTTGTGAGGACGAAAAGGGGCGACGAATTTGCTATACGTCTCTCCAAGTTGATCCTGGATATTCGAGCCGTTTATCCAGCATGCGTAGCCACCTACATAACCACTACCTAACTAATTATTGTCTTTGTTATAGTGTATGCCTTCATTTGACAATAAAGTATTTAAACAAAATGTAACGGACCAAAAATTTGAGGGGGACCACCCTTTTCCTTTCGTTTTAAGCCTTACGGCGGAATTTCTATAAGCATGGAACACGTTTTAGCCACTGAGCTGATCCAGGGCCTGAGCAAAGTAAAGTTGAAGTCCTAAGGAGGCTACATATGTAGCCTCACACTATGAAGCTGTTATTTGGTATATAGGTACCAATCACAGCTTCATTGTGTGAATAGCTTAGAAATTAGCTTTAGGAACGACCCAGCTGATACCTGCCCTTTGCTGTTTAATGTGTAAGTCCTAAGGAGGCTACATGCCAAATTTCAAGTCAGTACCCCCACGGGAATTGACGTCCTGTGAGAGGACGGACGCTCGGTTTATGTGAAGGCAGTTATGTGAAGGCTAACACAATGTCATGTTCCATCTTGGTAAAAATCCTCTAGTCAATAAATCCTCTTGCCAATTATTGGTATGTAGCAAATAGTAGTTGGAAGAGTCAGAGTAGGGTATTAAATACATTTAAATATATACAATATATACAATAAATTTTATTGTATAACGTCACTGCTTATCCAAATTTCGGTTAGCATCGCGGAAATTATTGATATTTAGAGAAAACTTCAACTGGCTCCTTAACAAACTTGACCTATATTTGTAGAATTTGAAGATTGATTCAACATTACAGCAAACCCGCATTTTTCCCTAATAGGCACTTTGTTTCCACACAAGCATTTCTCTACAGTGATTTTCAGGTCTTTTGCAATATCTCTACAAACCAGTCATTTTTTTTTTTTTTTTTTGCTGAAAATTTTATATAAGTATCACACATCCAAGTTTTACAGTAACCGTGTCAATGAGTTTGCAAAAGTTTTACTGTTACACTTTTTGCTAAATCATTTTTTGGTACGCGTGACCCGTTTCCCAAGACTGCACTAATACTACAGATTTGAAACGTTGAGGGTAATACACCTCTATACAGGGTGTCTACAGAAATTATGGGACAAACTCAAGGAATCAAGTCTACAGCTACGAGCTCGTACAACAGGCTACAGCTATTATACAGCTACAGGCACGTTTGGTTCCAAATTAGCTGTAGAATTCATTCCTTGAGTTTGTCCCATAATTTCTGTAGACGCCCTGTATAGTAGAGAGAACCCCCGTCTGCCCAACCAGACCCCTATCAGCTACATCCCCCCTCCCTCCCAACACGAAGCTACTGGGAGTAGTTGAGTGTTGTGGAGATACCTAAATGACGAATTGTGATTTTTCTTGTTATTATATTCATTAAAATCTTGAATATCCATTTATAAGACCAATTTTAATGATCAACTACACTCATTGCTAGAGGCGTTTGGAGAAAAAACCCCTTGAGCAGACTCCCCCCGAACCTGCCGATTTGGAACCCTGCACCAGCCACATCGCTTTCGTTTCAACCCTAATTTTTTTTAGTTTCAGCCCTTGTGTGTTTTGCTGTGACCGGAGATCAGTCTGTATCGCTATGCTCTGAGTATGAATCATCTCCGTTGTCAGTGACGGGTCGGGATCCTCCTCTTGAGGAAACCCGTTGATCCGCGAAGCCTCCAAACGCCGCAATTATCAACGTCCGGGCAGGGCGCAAACGGACCTATTCCCATTCACACCGTTTCCCCCTCCTGAAAAAAAAACCTAAAGTAACGTTAGCGTTTGAGCACCTCAGTGACAACCTTCTCTCGTTGTTTTCAGATCTCATCATCATGTGAGCGGCTCCGTCCATTGTTCCTTTAAATATCGCGTCGGTTTTCTTCTGGAAGTCTCAGGTCCTTCACATCTGGTCTGAGTCATTGTTTGACATCAAACCCCTTTCTGTTCTTTTTCCACGATTCCGAACGTCAGACTTGACAAGTATGAAATGGAAAGACGTAACTTCATTTCTTCAATTACAATCGGATGGGGGTTATCTGCGGTACAATGGAAATTGATGGGATGCAATTCTTGTTATGATTAGCACTCCTTGTCAGAAATAACTCTTTTTCAGTTTATTGGTGTCATATACCAGAGACGGTGTGAAAAAATCGACAAAGAAAAAACTATGAAGGGTTCATAGGCGGCAAAGAAACCATGAAAATGAACGTAAGAGAGTAAAGACAAAGTCGTTTTACTCAGTACCGGATAGGTCTCTTGGTTTCAATGGGATTATACTCTTTTTCCAAATTCTTCATTTATTAAAGATTAACATAACACCTGAGCCATGCAGCCCATCTAGCTACTTCACTTGGACACATAAATCACTTGAGGTTATTAGAAAGACAGTATCGGGTGCAGCACATTGGGCGGAATAGGGAATGACAGTTGATTTTACTGATTGTGTTATTTTTACTAAATTCGTTCATCATTCTACTTCTACCTACATTCTTCATTTCTTGACGCAACGCCCCTGGCGTAGTGTAACTAAGTATTTGACTGGGTTTAAGCTCTTCATCAGATCCGGATCTTAGACAACAGTGAAATGGTGCGGCGTTTGGATCGGACGAAACATCCGAAATGCGCTCTGCGAATACCCCTCAAAATATTACAATGAGCCAAACAGTGCAGAACCGTCTCATCATCCCCCGAATTACGCAGTGGAAAGTATAGGTGCGATCTACTGTCCAGGGTTTATAATTTAAATTTAACATCTCACAACGAGTTCTACTGATATTCCTAACAATACATTGACTAAGTTTATACGGCCGAAGACCTGGATATGAAGACCATACGAGATTGTGTGAGCAAACTAGGTAGATAGATGATAGACATGAAGACATTGGTTATATGGACATCCAAAGTGGTAGAAGTACCTAATATCAACTTATGGTTATTATGTTGTTATACTGTCCTCAGGTTAAGACTAAACAATGAACACTTGAAATTATTGTCTATTGGGTAGGCCGTATAATATTTTGTTTGACAACCTACTAATTACCCTACCGTTATTAGTTTTTACTACCCTCTTGAGTATTATGCGGTAATATATCATGATCCGTCACCATAATTTTAGTTTGTTTTATGATTATCCCTCGTGAAAAATATCGTGTGCTGAGCTCGTGTTGAAACATTAAAACCCGCGAGTCATGATCGTTGCAGAACAAACGAGAGTTATGCTGTTACAAACACTCCTTTTCTCTATTCTTAGTCAAGAATTGTGGCCGCTGTATATTTGAATTTATGTTTTGAGCTATGGAGCAAAGACAAAAATCCAGACATGTAGCATGGCTATAAGAGCGAATTTTCGGAGAAATAACTGAAATGAAATAAATGACTCCTTACTTCTCATCGTTGTGCTCATCGTCGAGAGTAAAGGCGGGTTCACATGGAGCGGAATGTCCGGATTGCGTATTCTCTGTGATTGGTCAGCTTCGAAGGAGTGTACTTCCATGGCCTTGACCAATCACAGAGCAATACGCAATCCGGACTTTCCGCTCCAATGTGAACCCGCCTTAATTTGGACGCAATTGGAGGAACCTCTTCAGAACGGCTGACGAAGTACACTGTAAAAAATGATCTCTTTGAAAAAGGAAAAAAAACTCCCTGGATTACAAAAGTAAGACGATGCGTGAAATCACGAGATTTCCAAGGACTTTCTCGTCTGATCTCTCCGCAATATGGTTCCTATTTTTAAAAACCCCCTTCGAAAAAAGGCGATTCGTTTTCCCAAAGAAGGAAAATCTTTCTTCTGATTGCCTCTCTTATTGGTCTCAAATGACAGGTCCGATCGACCGCCTCGTTATCGACGATCGCCAAAATGGCAGAATGACTGCCGACGTCTCAATTCCTTCTCGCCTCTCGAGATTGGGAAGTCAAGCGGAGAAGTGCTCTTACTTTCACTGTGATGCAACAAAACTCCACGTCTAGTTGCGCCCCACTAACCTTATTGAGGTTATCCGTTCCCTCCCCCGGTCCAGCTTGGGTTTCGATCCCTCAAGTTTTCCCTTCGCCGTATTTGTCTGTGACACAGTTCCGAGTAATGTCTTTAGAAGAACGAATTTGCATGACAACACCCGAAACCTCCCGGCGTGACAAAGCTTGGCGTAAAAAATTGGTCAAGAGCGCTCAATCTAGTGTTTTCCAATTTGGCAGGTACTCGAGTGTCATAACGTGTCGTCAAATCTCGTAATCAACTGGATCTTCAGTGAGGTATGTCATGCCAGTAGTATAAAATTGACAGTACTTTGGAAACTAAATTGGAGGAGGTAAATAAACCTTTAAAATGAGGTGTCACTAGTCAGACTGTTTCATTATGGGAATTTATGGGTAATATTTGCCCCTAAAACCCTCCTAAACCCCCCTTAGAGTGGCCCGATTCTGCCCATCTACGAATTTAGCCTTTTGATTACTGAGGCTGACGTTTTGAAAATTTCATATCTCGAAAAATTCATATGGAACGGTATAGTATTTAGTGGGGGAACCCCCCGAGGGCACCTACCTCTCAGGGAAGGGGAAGGGGGGGGGGGGCTCTAGATATTCCGATTATAATCTATGGGTTCAAATGAAAGCTGTTGACGAGGGGTTCAAACACTCACTGACGAGGGGTTCAAACACGGGTTCAAACATTTTTGAACCCGTGAGTATCCATCCAGAGGGGGTCTAACTCCTAGACCCCCCCCCCCCCACGGGAAGGGGGCACCTAGAGCGACCCATTCTCATTCCTACCTAATATACATACAAAATTGGCCTACTTTAAAATTTAATACCGATGTGTCAAAAATTTGCAGTTTTTAAATCAGCTCACCTGACCTCCCAACCCTGCTCCAGCAGGAGCGAAAAGAACGCATATTTTACTTACTTAAGACCAAGTGTTGATGTACCTATGAAGAGTTCGAGTATACGCCCTAGAAAGCAAACAAGAGCCAAAGTAAACATCAAGTCGAAGATGGAATGTTTGTCTTGCACCATAGGCTCCGACATCAATCAGTTTCGACTCAAGCGATTAGTTTTGCCGCTTGTGATTCGTTCAGTGTAGAGTTGTACGTTTCATTGATAATTCCGTAACAATGGAGAGAAAAACTATTTCGTGTAGCGCAAAACGATCAATTACGCTCAGAGTTGATAGGTAGTTTGTAACTGGAGCTAATCAACCTCGTTTCATTCACTGCGTCGGTAATTCTAGCGGTTCGCCAACGCCATGTAGCGGTGTGAAGTACGTAACTAGCTGTGCTGCCCAACCACTTGACGTCTTTTAATATTTGATCCGAAACGTTATATTAAATAATTTTTCTCGTATCAGCGTCGTCCACTCGGTTTGGTCGCTAGTCCAAGTGTCATTACCCGCTGACTACATATTTATGAATAACTGCACAACCCGTCTTACAGCGTCTTAATGGTTGCTATCAACACTTGACAAGACGTAGCATTTTCTGCTGAATGTTAGAAGTAATTGTGGTCTCGGTATGTCTGTGCCAAAAATTACTTCTATAAGAAAAAAGCACAGTCATGCAGCATGGCTATAAGAATGGAGCGAATTTTCGAAGAAATAACTGGTTTTATGTAATATCCCTCCATTTTACTGGTTTTATAACAAATTTTGTCTCCTTTTTTGCCGAGAAACACCTTAGTTTATAGATTTTTCAACGCTGATCACGGGGGTGAAGTCAAGATTGCGATATCTCGTCCCGTTACCAGATTAGAGCAGATCAACTCAGAAGAACTTCTCAAGCTACAACCATGTTTTTCCGTCTTCAAAGTGCTCCAGATATCGCAATTCTGACTATACCATCGTGTTCAGCGTAAAAAACAAACTTTAAAGTGAGGTGTCACTTGTCAGAATGTTTCATTTTGGGAATTCATGGGTAATTTTTCCCCCTAAAACTCCCCAAAACCCCCTTTAGAGTAGCCCGATTCCGCCCTTAGCCTTTCGATTGCGGATTTCTTTCTTTTTTTTGTGCAAATTTGAACTTTTTCTCTCAATTCTATCGAGAGTTGTCGCCTGGAGTGACACATAAATATGTAATAGTTGCCTGCATTGCTGTTGTTGATGCTGGAATAATGTTTTGCAAATTTGCGAGTTGAAATGTTCAAAAAAGGGTAAACAATCAGGGAAAATCATTGGAAATGAATATATGAAAACTTATATATTATATTATCCAGAAATATATGAAAATTATATATAAAAATCCAAGATGAATATAAAAATCCAAAACCACTCAACACTTTTTCTCAATTTATCCAACAAAATTATCCAGAATTGTTTCAAGTCGCTAGTTGTTGATGGAGAAGGTGGCTAGACTTCCCTAGAAACAGTAGTCATAAGCTGCTTCTCTTAAAAAATAAAGAAGTAATTTAACGACATTTTCAGCAATATTTGGGACCCACAACTTCTTGCGGTGCGATAATATCATGTTTTATTGGTGTCATATAATATCATATTTTACATATTATGTTTTATTGGTGTCTTTTGGTCGTGAATTATTATGGTCTGAAACAAATTTTGAATATTTTTCGGAAATTTGAGTTTTAAAATTTTTGGCCCAAAAACAATAGCTTCCTGTTCTTCGAAAATTCGGTAATAGGGGGACAAATGTGGAAAATGGTCGTGTAACGAACCTAAGCACATCTAGGTTACACTATCCGAAACCACAATATCCATCTGGTTGGATGTGAAGCGTTCGAAGTGGGGGTTAATGTGATGAACCAGACGTCGAGAAGGTACCTAGTCGTGTCTTGAGACAAAGAGGTAACCTGGATGTACTTCAGTGGTCTGATAGACCGTGAGGGGAATGAATTGTTAGTTGGCGGGCACTGCCGAAGTAATCGACGCTAAGGAGAGACCTTAGCTTGGTGGCTAATGGAGGAAATTACCTTCGGCATTTGGGACGTTCCGAACCCGTAAACCCTTACAGGAGGCGGAGGAACGCCGGGGGAATTGGGAGTCGATAGGACTAAACACATATGTAGCCGAGGACCGGAGGTGATTGTGGAGGCAACTCCTCACTTTTGGTACGTGTGGTTTTAGAAAGACCGGGACAGGCAGTTTGTGTTTGGTCGGAGCTCGGGTCTTCTAACTCTTGCGCTAATGGCTGGTAATGAGGGGCGGACCATTGTAATCAAGGGTGAGACCCGTTAGGCCGCCACCAGGTGTATCAGTCGGTTCGGTTCACGTATCGCCGGGATAGGGAAAGACGAAGTGCAGGCACCTTCAGTTTAGAGCGTGAAACGACTCAACCATATGATGACTCTGACCTTGAACTTTTGGAGTATATTGATAAACGTTGTCGGAATCCAGTCAAGTTCCAAACTACAGTGAAACATAACTTCATCTGAACTTGCCTGGCAATGTCGATTGTCGTCACTATAGGGCGGATACTTATGCACTACAAAAACCCCCCGTTTTGTGTCATAAAATATGCGGTAAAAACATCCAAAATAAAGCTTAAATAAGCACTAACAAAATCAGAATTAGCCTCTTTTTTACCCAAGCTTCATTGGTGACAAATAACAACTGCAAAGCAGAACCACTGAAAAAATAAGTATTTTATTCATTTCACTCAAAATATCCACTAAAAAATTGGCATGTGCTCTAAGTCGTTCATTTCTTCAATTTTACACTGCTGTTCCTCCTTGCAAGATCTCGTTGACAGTCTTCATTGTTTTCCACCCTGGATTTTGTCGAGCACGTCAGCAAGCTTGGTAGATGCAATTGTTTCTCCGTTCTCGGTCCATTTCTCTTCCAATCCTTCCACAGTAGCTGTTTGAGGTGTATGCCAGCAGTTTCGATAACATTTGTCTTCTCAATTAGTACGTAGGCCAGTTGGCATTTTAGGTCATCGGACCACAGCTCTTTTAACTTCTTGATGGCGAGAGCTTCATCATTGCGTGCCTCCTCTTCCTATGAAGGACATAGACGTCCCTTTCCCGCATCTACATAGGGAGGTCGGTACCTTGTGAGTTAGGTCGCTACCTACACCGCTCCTCCATTCTCTTAAGAAAAACATTCTGGAGGAAAATTGAACTTTTCGGTTTGATTCGAAATGTATGCTTTTTAAGCCATGCTGCATATTTTTCCTCAAAACGAGTGGCTGGCTGTAGGTAGGCAAAATATGCTATTGAATGCATTTATCTTGTGGATATTCAATATCAAATATTTTATGCGCTAACCTTCAAAATATGCAATTTTGTGCAAAATAAAATGGGTGTTTTTGGAAACAGAAAGACTTGAAAAGGGCAGATAACTGGGTATTTTTTTCGAAATTCGGCGAGGGAGAAAATCGCCGTTTAAGTGGCAACATAACCTATCTCACTTTTTGCTACTTTACAGGAGACACAACAAACTGCCTATTTATCTATTCAGTATATCTGTCGAGTAAGTATAATTTGATTTGATTTGATGATATAATTTGATTTGCCTGTCTGGAGCGAAAATTCATTTTATGTAGGGTAAATAAATTTGTAAATAACTCAAATCCGCTAAAAATTGAGATAGGTCATGTTGCAACTTGTATGCAAATCCGCCCTCTAGTCATTATGAATAGGTATACCTACCCATGACTAATTAACAAGTTTCCGCAGTTCCCTCTAGAACTTGATGAATATTGCAGTTACAGGTAATGGGTAGTCTATGGAGATATTGTAATGAACTACGGAATAACAAGTACCTACTGCTGATGGGTTGTTGAGCTGGAGACCAAATCCGGTTAGAAACCGCTGGCAAACTGAGCTTAGCCACCCCTCGTGACTCCTGTGGCCGTGATTCCAGGGCCTTCCCATCGTTCTGACATGATCTGCCGTATCCTTTGTCGTCATCTCCGATACCGTCCCGATATTCGTACTTTTGTATTTACGGATAAAGAGTTCAGGGGCTCCGTGATAGCGGGGAGCTGGAACAGAAAGCATCTACCCGCGATTCGTTACTATCCCCCGTTGATTTTAATAATCACTCAGGATCAGCGCTCCCTGGATCCGTGGATATTAATATTCATACCGGTTCCGTTGCAGCTTTGAATAAAATTAGATCTCGCCTGGAAGCAGATTATATTCCCTCCGAGGTTTTTAGCATCTTGATTAAACAAAATAGACAGATAAGGAAGAGGAATGCAACTGACTGTTCCCTTATGTATAACATGCGCGTATTATGAACCTCTAAGTTGTAGAAAGTTCATTGTTTTTCTAGTTTCCTCTCTGACAAGTTGGATATTTCCAGGCTCTTTGCTGTTGAAAATTGAAGATGACGTCAAAGCTAGCCCGACTGAGTTTTTGATAAGATATTTTTTCAACAGGCTATTGGGGCAAAAGTAGGGATATTTAAAAATGCACAGTCATGCAGCATGGCTATAAGAGCGAATTTTCGAAGTCTCCATTTTACTGGTTTTATAACAAATGTTTTTGTCTCCTTTTTCAACGCTGAACACTATGGTGAAGTCAAGATTGCGATATCTCATTCCGTTACCAGATTAGGGCAGATTAACCCTGAAGAACGTCTCAAGCTACAAACACGTTTTTCCATTTTCAAAGTGCTCCAGTTTGAGAACGGAATACGATATCGCAATTCTGATTTCACGATCATGTTCAGCGTAAAACAAACTTTAAAATCAGGTGTCCTGGCAATCGAAAAGGCTAAGTTCGAAGATGGGCAGAATCCGGCCACTGTAAGGGGGGTTTTATGGGGGGGGGGGAAGTACACATTAATTCCCAAAATGGTTCAGACAAGTGACACCTCATTTTAAAGATTTTAAAATAAATACCTATCTTAAAGACATAAACCCGTTTTTTCGTCGAAAATTATAATATAACTGTGGATTTTTTTTTTCAAATTTCAAATTGGGTTGATGCGAGAATTGATCTCGTCATTTGATTGAAAATGTCGAAAAATCTTGGGAAAAAATCCCGTCTTAAGACTGCGCAAACTTAAAACGTGCAAAACGGAGCGTGTGGACCGGCCTTAACCTTCACAGTATTTCGCTGCTTGCTAAGCGTGGAAGAAGAAGGGGAGCGTTGCTGTTTACTCCGTTCCAGAAGTTTGGTAGAACTACCAACAGCAACTTTGCTGTTTACTCCTGCCTAAAGTGAAAGCCCCAACAAATTTTCCTTCCCACTTTAACAGACTTAGGACTGTCTCCAAAAAAGGGAGGTGTGGTTAAAAATTTGTCGGTCGTCAGATTCCTCAAACTCTGCCAAAAGTCTTTTTTTGAGGTCAGAATATGGAGTACTTCCAATGGGTCGAGTGCAGCGACAACATGGTCATAATATGACCAATATGGAGAATATATTATATGAATTTCTTTCTCCATATTGGCGGAACTTTCACGGCAACGCGAGCTATTTCGGTAGATCGTACTGGAGTCTGAATTGATGTAGGAGGCGGAATTTCAGGCTTGGCCCCTACAAAACCCGACTTATAGGTGATCGCATTGGGATCAAAAGGCTGACCCACGTCCTTGTCGGAGTTCTCTTGACCATTTGCCATCTCTAAAAAATTTGAATTTGACTTACGAACGAATTCGGGAAATTCTTGATGAAAACCCGGCGTCAATGTGGTCGTGTCAGCCCGAAGAGGTCAGGCTGCTCGCTCGTCAAAAGTAGATTGGAGCGTTCTCTTGTCGGTGGTCACCACTATGGCTGTGTAACGGGGTGAATGATGAATCACTTACGTGTAGCCAAAGACGTATTTATTTAACACAAGTACTTAACTCCACATGAATATCTAAACTTTTGATAGGACAAGTAGGAAAACTGTTTTTATCGAACACGAGAATACTGGAATGACAGGAGTAGGGATGGGAATTTTCTTTGGGCGATTCCAATGGTTCATTATCGAAGATAATAAACCAAAAGATCATCAACATGCTGAAAAGAGGGAGCTGATGTTGATGTCTTTGACTTGGTGTTGTGTTGTTGTTAGTGCGAACGATTATTTTCTAAAGCCGGGCTAATTCTCACACAGGAGAGAAATCGTTTGAAGGGGGACGTTCTGTCCAAACTCCTTTTTTGCAGAGTGCGCCCGAACATTATTATTTTTTGAACATCGGGGACAGTCGCATGGTTTTCCCCAACCTAATTAATAGGTTCTTTAATTAAATACATACCTACGTTATTGACATTTTATGTCTTTACTCTGGCACATAACTCGAAAAACGTTACACAAAAAAAAGCGTCACACGAAATCGTCACGAAAATTTCTGATGATTTTCGCTTACAACCGATTCGTTGCTACGGAACTTTATCTTCGCCAATTATCATCGTACAAAAATCGTTCACCACTCGTTAGATAGCTCTCAATTTATCTAACCATATTACGTTAACCACTGCGGAGTGCGTGGCCGACAAGCTGCGGTATGAGCGTGATTGTTTAAATAATTGTTTTCACACTGTAAGATTAGTTGTTCTTATGTTGGCAGCTATGAACACTACACACACAGGTGATCATTCTCAATAATTTATATTGTCAACACGAATGCAAGCTTCATATACGTTTCTGCAAAGACATAAAATGTCCCAATGTGTTGCAGACTCGTATGCAAGCATTTAGGTTTTGACATTTTCATGTCTTTGCTTTGGCACATAAACTGAAACGGGAAATATTGGTTCCCTTGATTCACCCTTTCCTTTAGATCACGTCAGAACACAAGCGACCGGCGGGCCACTACGTCAGAGCCTATGACGCACGAGCGTATGACGTCAGACGGCTAGCAGGAGGCTAACTAGTACGTCAGAGCCTATGACGCACGAGCGTATGACGTCAGACGGCTGGCAGAAGGCCAATTAGTACGTCAGAGCCTATGACGCACGAGCGTATGACGTCATACGGCTAGCAGGAGGTTAACTAGTACGTCAGAGCCTATGACGCACGAGCGTATGACGTAAGAGGGCTGGATGGCTAGGTGATCAGATGGTAGCAAAGGGAGTAGGTGATCACGTCAGATGGGCCAGAGGGAGGCAGATATCTGAAACCCCCATTTCTTCCTCAATACTTTCGTGATCACCGTGAAATTTCCTAAAGGATCTAAGAGTTTCAGTTTGTTTTTCATGTTCTGTAGTATTTCTTTTCTTTTTACCATGAATCTTCCAATGTTTGTTGCACATTTGGGTATTCTGCGGTTTCAAATGATTTCGACCAATTTTCCATTTAAAAAAAATTGGTTTGAGACTGAATAAAAAAATCGACTAAAATCGTCGATGATCGATTGTGGAGGCGCGATTAATCGGGGACATCGATTGAGGGCTTCCGATGTTACAATCGATGGCATAATCGATTGTGAGGGTCCGATGTCCCATCCCTAGACTGGAGAATGACTGGAACTATCTACATGGAACACTGACTAAAGAGAAAAAGAAGAAGGTCGCATGGAATGCAAGTTGAATCCCTGGGCCGATCGTCCATGCACAATGGTGAAGCATCTTGAGTCGCTGGGTAGGTTCCACCCACAATGTATTCCAAGGGTGATTTTAGCGCAAGTTTTCATCGTTCTTTGCCCAAAATGTGTACCTACTTATTCATGATTCCTCAGGTGCAAAATGGTGCTCGTGCACTGGCCTCAGGCAGAAGACGAGGCAGCGTTCGAGATGCGAGTTGGTGTGTATTATTTAATATTTATTCCCCTTCCCTGCTAAGTCTGATGTGAATCACATCATGTGATCTATGATTTCTTACCAACAGGTTCATCTTTTTGACATAGATACAGGTAGTATGTGGTTAACTTCTTGAGAAAGCTCCATAACCCTTCATCCTCTGCTCTCTTAACCACGGCGCCACACAAGTAAACAATGACCCACAATCACAGTGACCGTGCCATGTAAAACACCTGACGGGCCACAGGCTCAACCTCTCATTTTATGCCCTCAATGTCACCGTAACACCCAGTTGCGGCCGACCGCAAACTCTCAATGTCTGCGATTTCCTTCTCAGCCTCCAGGTGACATAATTTTCTTCAGTTCGATCACAATCGAAAATGAAGTATCGCAATCGGACCACATATTCAGTGATACATGGACGTTTCAACGTAATCTCACCAACAGTTACCCTAATTACAGTTTGTAAACAATGAAATGCCTCGTCAAAGATCTACGTTGCGAAAATACCCTGCACTCCTTCATTTCACTCTTTACATAGGCGTCTTATTGTTCAATTACCTACCAACAACCAATTACAGAGAGTAACGCGAGTGGTGTCCGACACTTCTCCCTACGTGTTCTACATAAACACGTAGAGAGAAGTGTGTGCATTTAATTAAATGCACTTAAATTCCGCCTTTTTCCACTTTTAAGATTTTTTTCGTGTTTCTACCTTACTTCACTAAGATTTCCGTAACTTCCTTAATATGCACTGACATTTAAATTCAAGGATACCGTTAGAATGAGCCTTAAATTTCATGCCTCGTTAAAGCTTAACAAGAGTGAAAATGGAATCTGAAAGGTTGTCTAAAGTGTAAGTCCTAAGGAGGCTACATACCGAATAACAGGTTCATAGTGTGAATAATACAGGTATTACCTCAGGTCAGCTGATCCTAGGCCTATGCTGCTCAAAGTCCTACGGAGGCTCTATACCAAACTACAGCTTTATAGAGTGAATATATGCTATAGCATAGAAGGGTCATAGGGGGCTCCTAGCTTTAGGAGCCACTCAGTTAATAAACCAAATATTACGTCCTTTCGTAGTTACGAAATTATTTACCCGGGGGAAAGGTCGCGAAGGAAAAGCCGTTTTCTGAGTTTCTACCATAGTCTACAACCATTCCTGGAACTTGGTCATCACAATGGACATATCAAAATCAGTTCAGCATTTTGACCGTCTATAAAGGACAGACATACATAAATTCATTCGATTTTATAGATATAGATGATTAATCATTATTGTTAGTTATTAGGTAATAATGTTAGTTATTAATTATTATCTCGGGTTCTGAAAACCATGCGCTGTTCGAATGTTGACGACTTTCGATCTGCTCCAACTTAGAGCCCTCATCGTGAACGAACGGCTGGTCGTACTAAGCTCCGGATCGTCTTAGAAAATTCAAAAAATTAAACTCTATTTAAATGTGAACTACAAACTATACTGTTCCATTTGAATTTTTCGAGATACGAATTTTTCAATATTTGAAAATTGGTTTTGAACCCCTTCCAATTGGCTTTGGGTTATATATAAACAGTTTCAAGGACGGCGGACAGTAGGATTTTTTTATTTATTCGATTTTCTGAATCTACGTTTTTTTGAAACGTAAGCCCTCAAATTTGTGGGGAGGGAGAGAGAGAGTTTTGTTCTTGGGCGATTCCAATGGTTCATTATTGAAGATAATAAACCAAAACCCACAAACCCCAACCCTAACGCCTCCTATCCATCATTTCTTCCTTGCAATATTCGCCGCTACGCTGTTCGTGGAATGACGAATTCATTTCCACGTTGTGTTCCCAAAGACAAACCGCAAAGTTACAGCTAACTCTTGGTGTTGAGGTATCGCGAAAAAGGTTTCCAATTTCCGCGGAGGTTCTTCATAGAAATCATCGGTGATCCTCCCAAACCATCAATAGCTGCCGAGGTAACCGTCGCAATTTCAACGGGATTGGTAACTTCATCCCTTACATCCAGTGGTGAGAACTATCTCAGGAGATTTCGAACTGCTCATCCTGGTGCCATTACACCTTGAAAGCCTCCGGTATCTTCATTTTCAAACTGTTAAGATTTATCGAAGAAAAATCGCATCTACGATAGAACCAGTTTTACTCATGCCCTAGTTTTCAGTTCCCACTTTTAAATTGTCGTAATTAGGTTGTATAATTGACGAAGATTGAAATTATCTTTTCGTTCCCACCTCCGGTGGAATATTACAACAGTAAATTACTTTCTGTCCAATTATTTTGGCAGGTTCCCACATATATTCAACTTCGATGTTGAGATTCGGAGTGCAGCAGGTGCCTAACCATTCAAGTAACCAAAATTAAGGAAAGATTCTGTAATTTCATTCTCTTACAACCTACGCTGAGGAGTGTACGTTTTTGTCGTTCTTACAACACATGTAAAGCTTATTTGCATGTATACCTACCTACCTTATGAGTTTCTCAATTCATTTTCATCAAGCTATTTGGTGGTGCATACATACTTCTCTATACCTAAGTCTGTAGGAGTTAGGTATATCTAAAACTGATGTGTCCAATGATATTAAATTAGATTATCTACTTGGCAATAGAGTACATCTGCTGATACAAATATCCTCGCTTTTGCGTTACCTATTCATTATTCAATAATGACACAGCCCCACAAAAAAAAGTTATGTCCATCGGACCGGACCTATATACTTATCTTTATGTTTTTGGGGTCGCTGAATCCAAATCCGGAGTCGGTTTGACCTCATCTGGTCAGGGTTAAGGTCATTTCGTCGGCGTACAAGGAAACCCCAGTAAGTCCATTTTTGCACAAAATGAGATTCAGCTATATTTAGGCTTCTATGGATGCTCTCCAAGGTTTAAAATGGTCCCCAACCCCATAAACAAATTGTTACAAAATTTGTAACAATTTAATGAGAATGTTTAAGGGGTTGGGGACCATTTTAAACCTTGGAGAGCATCCACAGAGGCCTAAATAAAGCTGAATCTCATTTTGTACAAAAATGGACTTAGTGGGTTTTCCTTGTACGCCGACGATTTGAAGATCACATCAAATAAAAATTCTCGAAAAACTCTGAAAACATTCACACGTTTTTCTTAGCTGATTCTAAGAACTTTTTGTTCCCTAATATTTTTCCGTTAAGCTAATACTTTTTGAGTTAAAAAATCTTCAAAACATAAGGTTTACAATTTTGTGAATTATTTTACTCAAAAAGGATCAACATTCCAAAACCTTTTATGGAAAGAGAAATACGCATGCATTTTTTCAGATTTTTTCTGAACATTCAATGTTCGGAAGATTTTAAATGTTCAGGAAAAAATCTAAAAAAATGCATAGGTACATATTTCTTGACTAAGTTTAAGAACTTTTTATCCTATAAAATTGTTTTGTAAAGTTGATCCTTTTCGAGTAAAAAATTTCACAAAATTGCAAACCTTGTTGGTTTATTATCTTTTTTGGTTATTTTCTAACTCAAAAAGTATTAGCTTAACGGAAAAGTGTTAGGGAACAAAAAGTTCTTAGAATCAGCTAAGAAAAATGTGTGAATGTTTTCTCGAGAATTTTTATTTGATTTGACCTTTAAATGACCAGATGACGTCAAACCGACCCCGGATTCGGATTCAGCGACCCCAAAAACATAAAGATATATAGGTACTTAGGTCTTACATAGGTGAAACATAACTTTTTTTGTTGCTTTATTTGGCTTAGGTGCTTGGCCCATTTGCCATCAACTTGTACTTGATTTTGTAATAGATTGTACAATTTCTTCTAATTGTGTATTTTTCTCTTTTACAGCTCAATACAAAGTGAAATGCTACGACGACTCGATGGTGGCCGAACTCCGAAGGACGGACGATGTGAACGCAATCTACCTCGAAGGCCTCAAGTTCTTTCCCGGTACGTCGTACAATAATATTGTTTGATATTATCAAACGGTATAAGTATAATAATATTGATGTACGCTTTATTGGCTGGAGTTCGATCGTTTATCGGTAGATAATCGTCATAATCAAATAAGTTCAATTTTTAACAAGTTCCAGTCAGTAGGCCATCGCAGCATGGCGATAATCTGCAAAAGATGCAAATGAAATTGAATATTTTCCAAATAAATTTAAACATTTTACAAATGAATTTCCCACTGCAGCACGTTTCACAATGGTGAAGTGAAAAAGTCGGATTTTAAGCGTAGTAAGAAAAAACTCTACGATGCATTTTTTGTTGCAAATTACCTGTGAAATCGATTCCCTGAACGTTGAACGATTGATTAGTGTGTACTACAATCAAACTCTGCTATTACAAATTTTAGGTCTCAGGACCTGATTAGTGAGGTCTCCTTGTGATCAGGTGGCCCACTATGAGTAAGCGAGTCAGGGGACCTACTCCCGTTTTCACTCCACCCAGTATCCTAATTTGGTGTTGTCTATTTAATGTTACAGATCCAACGTGCAAACCTGTTCTAGTCGAGCATAAAGCAGTTTTCAAACTACCCCTAGACGATGTGTTTCAATGCGGCGTTACGCGGATAGTCAACAAAGCATCGGTACGTAGGGACATTCTGCTTGGAAGTGCTTCCGGATTTTCGTTTTTCATGTAGGTCCTAGACGATCAATTTGCTTGATCAAACGATTTAGTCAATCGATTGACGTGCGCTTCATTCAACCTCAATCATCCCTTCAATATTTTGATCAAAACCCCCTCATCAGTGGAAGTCTTGAAGTGGAGATTTTGGTGGTGAAAAAGGGTTTCCAACACAGATTTAGGATCTGGGATCCAACACAGATAGTTTCCAGTAGCTACAGATTCCTCGTCACGACATTGGTTGCCCTCAAACGGACAAAATGAGAAACCTATTCACTCATAAACATTTGCTCAACTTTCTGCGTTATTCGGAATCAGAGGGCTCCAGGAACGTTTTGAGATGGGATCAAAAAGCAATGCTTCACGGAAATTGCTCTAGAAGATCAAGCACCATCGTCAACCGCTTGATTCATTCAAACTTTCTGTCAACTTTCTCTCACCGTCAATCAATCTATCAAGCGTCAAACGGATTTAAAAACGGTCAATAACGCTTGGTACAGTTGATTGACTCAAGCTTTTGATCAAAATGATTGATCGTCTAGAGTGTCCTTTACGCCCAGGGACATTTTCTGACAAAACGTTGGATGCTCTGATCCGACCTCAAGGAATCCCCCCCAAATCGAACGTTGGACGGACTCGGACTCAGTCAAGCATTGCATTTTTCTGTCGTTTGTATGAACAATAGACCTGTAACGGGGCTTGAAACCATTTTCGCGATTCATTGTTGTCGGTTTTTCTTTTATTCGTATTCCTTTTTGTTGTGTGTTCAGGGCATCAAGACTTTTTACCATCGCATTGTCATTGAGAAGGACAATGACGGAAAGGAGCTCATTCAAATCAAGTGCACGCAAAGCCGGAATCACACACTTGTCAAAAGGAATGTGTTGCCAGCTGGTTTCCAGGAGCCTATGTACGTTTTATAGGCATACGTAAGCTATATCACCCTATCGTATTTTGTAGAGTTTAGTTTGTACAGTTGGTATCACCTTTTTCTGAGGAGGGTGGAAAATATGATTGTCAGGATCACATATTGCCAACACAAATGTTTTTGTGTGTAGTTCAATGGGGAATCGGGGCGAAAAAATTGAAAATAGTTACACATGTCAATGTAAACATATATAAAAACTGCCTGTATAATTAACTTTTAACCGATAGAATGAGCAGTGGACGGTAGAAAAACAACTGAAAATCAAAGAAGAGTAGAGAGCTTTTAGTGCACTCATTGAAGAGTGGAGAGATTCTAGTGCACCAAGTAATCATAATCAAAGAAGAGTAGAGAGCTTCTAGTGCACCAAGTGATCATAATCATAGAAGAGTAGAGAGCTTCTAGTGCACCAAGTGATCATAATCATAGAAGAGTAGAAAGCTTCTAGTGCGCCAAGTGATCATAATCATAGAAGAGTAGAGAGCTTCTAGTGCACCAAGTAATCATAAAAGAGTAGAGAGCTTCTAGTGCACCAAGTGATCATAATCATAAAAGAGTAGAGAGCTTCTAGTGCACTCATTGAAGAGTGGAGAGATTCTAGTGCACCAAGTAATCATAATCATAGAAGAGTAGAGAGCTTCTAGTGCACCAAATGATCATAATCATAGAAGAGTAGAGAGCTTCTAGTGCACCAAGTGATCATAATCATAGAAGAGTAGAGAGCTTCTAGTGCACCAAGTAATCATAATCATAGAAGAGTAGAGAGCTTCTAGTGCACCAAGTAATCATAATCATAGAAGAGTAGAGAGCTTCTAGTGCACCAAATGATCATAATCATAGAAGAGTAGAGAGCTTCTAGTGCACCAAGTGATCATAATCATAGAAGAGTAGAGAGCTTCTAGTGCACCAAGTAATCATAATCATAGAAGAGTAGAGAGCTTCTAGTGCACCAAATGATCATAATCATAGAAGAGTAGAGAGCTTCTAGTGCACCAAGTGATCATAATCATAGAAGAGTAGAGAGCTTCTAGTGCACCAAGTAATCATAAAAGAGTAGAGAGCTTCTAGTGCACCAAGTGATCATAATCATAAAAGAGTAGAGAGCTTCTAGTGCGCCAAGTGATCATAATCATAGAAGAGTAGAGAGCTTCTAGTGCACCAAGTGATCATAATCATAGAAGAGTAGAGAGCTTCTAGTGCACCAAGTAATCATAAAAGAGTAGAGAGCTTCTAGTGCACCAAGTGATCATAATCATAGAAGAGTAGAGAGCTTCTAGTGCACCAAGTGATCATAATCATAAAAGAGTAGAGAGCTTCTAGTGCACCCAAGTAGTATTTGGAGGGAATACGCTCTCCCATCGTTACCGTATTATCAGGAAACCCTGAATGCGAGGGTCCAGATCACTAAATGCACTGCAATCAGTGATTTAAGTGAAATCGGGGATCAAACAATCGTTATACTTATCAAAAATTCCACCAGGGACGGTGTCGTGCACTCGTGGCTTGCTGAACCAGGGTTGGCAATTCTGGGACAATATTATACACCTATATATATATAATATACATAAAACCGACACTATCTGTAAATATCGTCTTGGGTTGTGGAAATCGTTAGATGGCATAATAATATTGCTGATGCCACTTGGCCAACCACCTATTTACCCCAACCAACACATTTGATTTTAATCTCATTTGGAGGCCCCACTTTTTCATGAACCAACTCTTTAAAAAAGTTCATTGTGTTTCTACAGAGAGCTGGACATCACCCAAACAGTCACGAAAGAAGCTCCGCAGCCGAAGCTCCAGGTCGGCGTCAGGCAAGCGGGCGAGCTCGTCTCCGGTGAGCTGAACGTGAACCCCGGTACGCCCCTCCAGATGGAGATCTTCCTGGACAAGGAATCTGCTCCCATCTACGGACTTCTCGTCAGCTATATGGAAGTCAGCGACACCAAGAAACAAGAGGAAACAATCATATTCAACGGGTAAATTATGCGATGGTCTTCTGGACTAAGAGAGCAGATTTGGTAGAACCAAACAGGCTATAAAAAACGCTCCTTTTCCTACAAAAAAAAATTCATAGGGTTTATCAAGACTCTTCCTCGTGGTTTCAAGAAAAATTGGCTTACAAAAGGGAGGAAACAGGGATTTTTATGTTGTATGGCTGCTGAGGTCCCCCTGTTCGAGGGGGGTTAGGCAATATGCCCACCCACAGGGATATGCAGACTGTGTTTCCACAGAACCGTCTATCCCCAGAGCGGTCGAACAAAAAGATCGAGAACAGGCGATCAGCTGCCATCACAAGTGGAGGTGGCTGCTGGATTTTTGACATCCAATGCCAAACAAAAATGTTCAAACAAAAATTTTAACTGACTCAATTAAAAATAAATTAATTCAAAATAAATTAATTCATTTGAAAAAAATAAGTATTTAGTTCATCTGATTTGGCTTGAAGTTTTGCCACAATTACTGACCTTGCTCATACATGAATTCTATTCGATAAACATTGGTGTTTTCCAACATATCCATACTTGGCAGTAATATTACGATTTTATTGCTTTTCATTCGAATTTTCAGATGTTCCGTCGACCCCTACCTCTTCGAGAACTTCAATACTGTAGATGGAGATTTCCTCGCTGCCAAATTCCGCGCATTCAAGTTCCCCGATTCGACCTACGTCCAGTTCAAAGGAACTGTCAACGTTTGCCTGGACAAATGTCGTGGGGTACGTTCGTATAATTCATTTGATACTCTTGCTGATGTTCGAAAGGCCTTGTAAGTAGGTACTTGTTGTCCACCCATAAACTCCTTCAATTTATTGAAAAGATGATAATCCGATGGTGACAGGGGTGGGGTAGGGTGAGTCACAATATCCCACCCATATGAAACAAGCCTGAGGGTCATGAAGGAGTGACACAGCACGAGTCAGCATTCCTCGTCCGATATTTTCTACTGCATCTAACTGTCGAAATCCATCTGCAGTTGATGATGAATGGTTCCCATTTTAATTTCTAACGAGGTTTTTCTTTGATTTGTTCGTGTGATAACCAGGTTGAATGCAGTAACGGCCAGGTCGGTTTTGGAAGAAAGAGGCGCTCAATACCAATGATGCCTCCAGACCCCAACAAGGTATTCGAAGTTTCCATCAGCTCTTACATCAAAGTGGACTACAAAGGGGACCGCGACAGTATCCTTGAGAAAGGTGCGTTCAAATCGTCAACAAGCGTTTGAAAAACACGAATTACAAGTTTGGATTGGTGTCGAAAAGTGTGTAAAACAAAAGTGTTGACGGATTATCTGTTTGTGTGTTTTGTTAAAGTTAAGCTCGACCTCGGGTCCACACCGGGTCAACTCCTGGACAATAACGGAACGACCGTCGGCGAAGTGCAGGAAGACAGAAGCGAGCGACTCGACGGGGAAGCGATCAGGGAGGAGTTGCTGTATACAGTTGTTGAACCTACAAACCACTCAGTCAGTCTGCTACCAAGTGCGATCATTGTCACTCTCCTGTGTGTCGTTGCCAGGCTGAGCTAGTTAACCTTTTTTTCAATTCAGCAGTACAGTAGCCGAGGTCAAGGATGCCTAACAGACATAATGGGCAATTCAAGAGTGGCTGGTTCCAAACGGGATGGCCCTTCAAGCCCTAACCTGAAGTAGGTGTTCCTACTCTATTAGTCCCCCATCTGAGAATTCAGAATTGCCCTTGTTCTTCTTCCTCCATTCTGGCCGGGCAATAACTGGTATTTATCGGAAAATGAATACACGTTATACCTCGCATGAACCACCAGTTGGTATCTACCATGTCATTGGAGGCAGAAAACTCTTTTTACTAGAACAGCGGATTTAAGACATTTCACCCAACACCTGAAGCCTGTGCCAAGTCGAATTGGGGAGGGAGAAATGGAGTCGATTGGGAAGTCTGCGATGTCTTTGTAAACCCATCGTGCATGAATCCAATGGTGTTTTTACCTTGCAATCGGGTGCTTAACAGGGATATGACCATGCGACTTTGGATTATTGGGGTTATTTGGGAGTTTCACAACCTACAGTTGCTGGTAAAAAGGTGCTGTTAAGCTATAAACACCGAGTCAAAGCCATAATAACAGTGACAACTGTTCCTATTGATTGTTTTCACCAGTCTGTCAATACGTTCGAGGATTCAAATGATGGCTTGGGGAATCTGGACGCAGCTGACCCAAGAGGGATTGCAATCTGATTTCTGTAACTTATTTCCAAGGATTCAAATTATGATTTATAAAGGAAAAGAACCTGGTCCTCCAGAGATGACGGTTCCCATCCCAATGTCAGGTTCTCAGGTGTAACCTTGCATCACCAGGGATTCTCTTCTCAGCTCCATAGAATGAGGAGACTTTGATGTTCTGTGTTATTGATACGTGGAACGGTTAACAGAACTGAAATGGCTGAATGGAGCCGTTACCGTAGCTTTGTTCTTGGTGGGCATATCACTGCCTTCAAACCGTAAGCTTCGTTGTTGGAGTCAGATTTCCTTCCCAAGCCGGTGTATCAAGTCCGCTGTGAGTTTGAAAGCTTTTATTCGAGGCTCGTCCGTTGTTGGCGCAGTCTGAAAAGTGGCTTCAAACGGTTTGCTGACCGTCAGAAACTTACACCCCGAACAAAGCTTATAACTCCCACAGATTTTCACGTTGCTCACTTTCCCCCTGCGGATCAGACTAATTCACACATGTGAGCTCATCACCGCCAAAACATTGACCTCGGCTACTGTAACTTCGGAAAAAAAAAACAATGTTCCGCCTTCGATTATCTAAAGTTTTTATAAAAGAAACAATCGTGATAACTAGGTTTCTAAAAAAAAAGCTAGCACATTAACCCTACTAAAATTTACTCGAATTGGTTTGTTATTGAAAATGATGAACCATCCTAAGCTTTCTTTTCTCCCTTTAAACAAATTCTTGTTATTCTTAAAAAATCTTCGAACACAAATGTTAAAATTTCATGAGAAGTGAATTTGAAATTCAAGACAATCAGGAGTACGTATTCCAGTTAAAAATGTGTACCTCGGCGAATACTACTCGAGTATTTTTTGACTTTCACTGCAATAATATCTGTGATCCTCCTCCTCTGATAGAATAGACTGAACTAGATATTGATTGACACATTGATGTTCATTCAAAATGAAAGCGATTTCAATTTTATTGGCTCATTCTCAAGGTTAGTTTAAGAAATGTTTCTTTAGGTACCTTCATACCTACGTTTTCCCCTACATACCTAAGCATACCTAAGAACATGATGGTCGGATCTTTTCCCTATCGCTGGGATTCGTGTAGAGATGAAAAAAGTGATCGCTCAGAGCGAAATTGTCATCTCCTCTATGCAATGTCCAATTACACCTGTGGAAAAGTAACGTTTTTGATGACAACCAAAAGTTTTTTGCCACAGAGAAAATATTCGATTTAGGGTGTCAATTGGATTTTGCATGAGGAGAGAAAGGGTGATGGTAAAGGGAATTTAATAAAGCACGTTGCACAGAATATCTAAGATTTTCTGATCGTTATTTTCTGTAGTCTGTAAATAAACTCGATTGTATTTTTTTGCTTAAAAAAACAAATTAGTCGTCCCAAGTCGATTTGATTGAAATGAAAAGTGTAAGTATTTTGTGAACATCAAAATAAAAATTATATGAATGATGTACATAACCAGAAAACAATTGATGAAAAGAAATAACTTTTGGTGAAAAAAACCATTTTACATGACTAAGTTTCAGTTTTTTTGTTGTAATCAAATTTTTTTTTTTTTTTACTAAGCGGTAAACTAGTCGATATATTATGAATCGTTGTGAAAGCTAATTTTTTGTGTGGATGAAGCTACGATGACTCGAGAAACCTTAATTATCTTGGTTTATTGTAGGTTGGTAAATGGCAACATGTTGTAGTTATAATTTAAGAGTTAGAATTGATACTTGAATTTACATCTTACCTAATTTATGACATGTTACGGATTTATGTTTGAGATCTAATGCAATAAAAACATGCTAACACAGTGAGGGTCAATTTTATTTGACAATACGAGTACATGCGGTTGTGTGAATCGATGACTGCAGAATCGGTGGTTCGAATTATTTTTTTTAATTTCCCATTCCATTTTATTGTAGTTTACATATTTTAGGTAATGAAATTTGAAATTCTAACACATTCAAAATGAAAATAATGAACTCTACTGATAGAAAAATACTTACTGAACAAATCCCCTATGTAGGTAGTCCAGTTAAATTAAACATAACATAAGCAGGCTACATAGGTACCAGATTACAGCTTCAGAGTGGATAGCATAGAAATTAGCTTTATAAGCCACTCAGTTGATCATGGCCCTATTCTCTTTGAAGTATAAGTCCTACATACCAAATTACAGCTTCATAGAGTAGATAGCATAGATATTAGCTTTAGGAGCCACTCAGCTGATCCTGGCCCTATTCCGTCCTAAGAGGCTACATGCCAAATTACAGCTTCATAGAGTGAATAGCATAGAAAGTAGCTTTAGGAGCCACTCAGCTAATCCTGGCCCTATTCTGTTTGAAGTATAAGTCCTACATACCAAATTACAGCTTCATAGAGTGAATAGCATAGATATTAGCTTTAGGAGCCACTCAGCTGATCCTGGCACTATTCTGTCCTAAGAGGCTACATGCCAAATTACAGCTGAGTAGAGTGGATATTAAATATATAAGTCCAACCTGGTAGAGGGAATCATCAGTCTGATGGAGGGAGTGGACTGGACCTACAGGTTGGTCTACAGGGCATTGCTCCGCACAACAGTAGGGCTTTCCCTACTGCAATGCTTCAGTGAACCCTGAGTCCCTTCCTACAATCTAATCTTATGATCTAACCACACTGTACCGCAAGAAGAAATATCGGGAAGAAAAGTTGGACTGCTACTTTTTTATTAACGAAGTACAGCGATTGTCCCATAAACTGAGTAGGTGTCACCCACATACTATCCACAATGACCCTCCATACTGTTTCATCATTTTGTTTCACACGCAGGAAATTGTGACACGAGTCAAACGACCATCATTATTTTGTATAGGCATATTTTATCGAAAGTGTGAGCGATATCTTCAACAAAACAAAAAGTTGAAAACAAAATGGCGCAGAACGATTACCGTTTGGACACCACTGAAGCCAAACCTGAATCCAGCTCAACCCTAGTACAAAGCCCACTGTAAACTACAACCAGGAGCGTCGCGTGGCTCTCGACATGAGGGTAACGCACTCAGTTCAAATTTTTCGGAAATTCGAGTTTTAAACATTTTGGATCGAGAACAATAGCTTCCTTTTCTTCGAAAATTCGTTGAAAAGCCACTACACCATGATGGTTTTTAAGAGGAAAACAAAATGCGTGGGAAACGAAAGGTTTTTGAACTACACGATGATTACATGGTAGGTATCTATTGTATGTAGTTTTCAACATTAAAATGTTTAGTGTACTCATGGCGACGAGCCCTTAAGGTCTGGCACCTGTCGAATGTTTTGCTAAAACTTCGCGAAACTTTCATTTTAGGAAGATAAACTAAACGAACAACTAAAAACTATGAACAATCAAACAACGCATTCCAGCAAAAGCATCGCCTACGCATTACAAGGGCAACCGCGGCCAGCCGGCGCTGCCCCGCTCGATGGTATGATAGTCAGGAGACACGCGCTTGAATACACACAGACAAATACACACATGCTGTCAGGGGGACCCGCTATGAGCTTGCGGTTCCCCTGTGGCCTTGAACTGGAATCAGATATGTATTTGTAATTCTTCTTCTTCTTCTCAGATGACTAGGCTTCAGCCATGCTGGACATAGTCATTGGATTCCTGATTCAAAGCAACCATCAAAGGTAGGATGCTGCGGGCAATCAGGCGATACAAATTTGCAATTGAATGTTTTAGTGTTTAAAAAATATTTTGTTATTCTCAATAAATTTCTTCATCATTCAACTTCTACCTACATTCTTCATTTCTTGTGGGAAAGCGCCGCTTCCTGCGCTTCCCCTAACGCTACGCCCCTTACTACAACGTTGCTCATATTTCCACCTTAATTTCTAGCGTACATCTTCCACTAATTTTTGATACTTCATGATCGTAAGCACAGCAATCGAAGGTGAAGGAATCGATAAAACTTGGGTCTCAAAAAACTATCGTATTCACAAAAAGCGATGTATTAAAGTAATTCACATGGTTTTTATTTTTTTATGTTTTTTTCAAAGATGTTTCTTTTTTTCACAATATCAACAACATTGCAAAGGATGAGAAACAAAATTTAAATGTTGTCAAAAAACGCACCATGATCAACATTGAACATGTATTTACATTGACATTGGAAATGAATTGGAAATATCATGTTTCCAGAACATCTGAATGTAACTGAAGGGATGTTTATAGTCTTAGTACATTTACCGGAACAATTTATGTTAATTATATTTATGTTAACCTAAAAAAAAAAGTTGTAAAATATTTGTTGAACATTTAATTCACCTCTGGCAGCAGCCTTAATCACACACCAAAGGCTCATATTCGGAAGTGAAGAAACAACCAGTGATGAATATACATTTTAGTGTCGGAAATATGTTATTCTAAAGTGTTAACAACTTTTATCTCCCAAAAATTGATAAATCTTATAAAATTAAAACAAAATTCATCGAGAAAGTTGCTGTTCGTTAGAAATCAGGTAGTACCTAATAAATTTAAGATGAAATAAATTATGTTTGTTTTTTTTCTAGAGGAACTTCAATTTCTCTATGATATAATATTCATATTGCATTAGGCAGGTACCACATTGCATAATCCATCGCAGGTATCACCTCGATCAAAGTCGCGACGAATTTTCAAAATTTACACATTTCAGAAATCCGCAACACTCGGAAAATGTCTCAGTCGTTTCGGGAAAAAAACGGCCGTAACAACGGATACACTCGAAACAGCCGAAAGCTGCACGATTTTTCAGTCGTTTCCGTGAAGAACTTAAATTTAACGATAGAACCGTAGAAACTAAATTTTTCGGGCCTTTTCGTGAGAGAGAAAAAAAATGAGAAGTAGTTTTGGGATCTTGATTTCGGAAACAGAAAGACGACAACACAAATGTGTTCCTATTGTAAAAATAATTATTACTCTTCAACGTTCTTTCGAGATATTCCAGTAATAACTAAAGCGTTTACTTATAAATTCACAACGGAACGAAAAATATAAATGACATCCGATCAAAAATAACCTATTAAAGCTAAGGGCAAATCAATGTTGATGTTTAATTGTGTTTTTTCAGAAAATGTGACATGTACAATTGGCTTACACGAAGAAGGTTTTCAAATACTTTCTCGATGCCAAGGAAAATTAATGGCCGAGTGCGTTGTGTAAAAATTACAAAAAAGTCTCTGTTGTAAAAAAAATATTACCGCAAGAATAAGGCTATGAAAACCAATTGAAATAAATAAAATAAAAAACCAACAGTGTGAATTACGGCTCATCCAGAAGTTATGGAATTAATAACTTCCGAATGACCTTTTCCCAAAGGACAGGCGAGTGAAACCTTCCCCCCAGGCAGTTAAATTTCTCTTATACAAAAAACGTGTTAATATAATTTTTTGAGGTTTTCCCATAAAGGAATCCCATAAATATGGCGACAAAGGTGAGGATTTTTTTTTTTTACATTTTATTTTTATGTTTTTTACTTTGTAAGGTTATGATGAATGAAGAGTCAAGGGAAAGTGATTTCTGCTGTCATAAAAATTGTAATTACAAGATTTTTATTGTCTTTCTGCAAGGAAGTGTTCAATTTCGAACACGACGATATTTTTTGGTGATCTGATCACTTGGAAATGTCAGAGGGTAATTGAAGATTTGGAAAATACAAAAAATAAAATAAAATAAATAAATCAAATGTGTGTACAGTACCTATTCTACAACCTAATTAAATAATCAGAATAGATTTCTTTCTTTTTAAACAATATAAATATTACCACTTGATAATATTAATGGATTATTCGTTCGATCGAGATCAAAATAAACCTACAGAAATGTTATTGCAATTGAACACAAAATTAGGACTGTTCAGAAACAAACACGGCGGGTCCACAGTGAAAATGTACGACCGTCAACAAAATGCTGATGTTTGACCTAAAGGTGATCGCATGATCCCAAGATATTTCGACCTTCGAATCAATCGATCAAACTTTCATTTTGACAAACAATTTTTCCTCACGAAACGTCACTTTCGTTAGCGACAAATACCCGAGGATTTTGTTATTTGTAAGAGGTAAAGACCGTTTTATAAACCTTGGCGTGTTGATATTCTCCATTGGAAATGATTGTTGTGTGTCATTTGAATGAGGGGTTTATGATGGGTGGCACAGTAGGACTATGTTGATTGCAGCACCAAACATTAATTACTGGTGAATGTAATGAATTGTATTTGTACACATTATACACGTACAAAGCAGACGACAAAATGCGTACCAAACAGCCCTACACATCAAATTGTGAGAGAAAACTGATGTCTCTGAGCCCTCAACAATAGGCACAATATGAGGTCAAATTAGAATTCCTGGTTCATTTTTTCCAAAAAAAAAAAAAAAAAAATCAGTCCTCGATCGTGAATAGCCCCCATCTGACAGAATCAATATGAAATGGTGTAGAATTGAAATTTGAGTCAGACAGGTAGCAAAAATAAATTTATGCACTACTTCCTAAAAATAAGGTTACATTTAAGTAAGGATGATGAATGTACACACAATAATTATCACAAATTTGTTTTTCATTGGACTTTTTAATGAAGGGATTAGTTTTTCCGAATAGAATTTAGGGGGAGGTTGGGTGTTTTGTGAACGGTAAGTATAACAGAACAAAAAAAAAAAAAAAGAAAAACCTCAGTAACAATTATTCTTCCAACATTAAAAATATAAAACAAAGTACAGCAAAATTGTTGTTGAGTTATCAGTAGACATTGAGATGATGAATCGTTAGATAATACAACTTTATACAAGACGTGTAGGTGAGGGGCAGCTGCTCTGGTGTGGCCCATCCATCACGCCAAGTAGCTGTAGGTGTCCTTCTGGCCCTCTGTCCTCTCAAGGTATTCCTTCTCAATGAGTATATCAATACATTTCTGTGAACAAGACGATTTCGAGTGAGACACAAGTCTTAACTATGTTGTATCAAAACCTACGATATTTATAGAATTGACGTCTTTTCCAAAACTCGGCCCCGCGGGCCTCGCCAGCGGGGCTGCACCCCCCTGGACCTCCCCTTCTTCTTTCGTTTTGAGCCTTACGGTTAAATTTCTATCAGCATGGAACATCGCCACGTCGTCATCCCTCTTTTATTTTTAAATCCTATTATCCTAGTTTTATAGAGTGAATAGCAGAGAAATTAGCTTTAGGAGCTGATCCTGGGCCTATTGTGCTCGAAGTGTAAGTCCTATGGAGGCGACATGCCAAACTACAGCTTCATAGAGTGACTAGCATAGGAATTAGCTTTAGGAGCCAGTTTCACGAACAGACAGTTTCAGCCAGTCCCGCTAAAACAATGTTCCACGTTAAAATATGATGATATGAGAATGCAATAATAGTTATAATTATTATGCAATAATTATTATGGATCATTCTCCAATTGGAGCAAAACCCGTTTCACATACAGTATTTGGTGTGGGGGCACTATGGATGTGATAGACAAGGTGTATACGATCCACGGTGACCCACCATACTGTTATACTCTATTTCAAACTGTATTGATGGGCGCTTGCCCTCGGGTACTGGAGAAGGGGCTTGGCCTATGACTGGGGGTCGTTTGCCGCGGCGTTGCCAAATCTTGGAAAAGTGACAAGGCCTGCTTCAGTGTATTTAGATCAACCACACAACAGTGTCCATCCCACCACCTTTACCTGCTTACCCCAATACTAAAGCAGTTTGAAACAGACTCTAGACTTATAAGATAATGGGAGGCTTACTGTAAGTGAAGCACCTCAACTTAATTAGATCCGTAATTAGAGCTCCTCTGTGAGCTCGGGAAACTTCCTCGGGAGGCTATCAATCAAGATTCCTCATCTGGATTCCTCAGGTTTTCTGGGTCAGGGTTTTCATTACCCAGGCACATAAACCGAGACCTAGCCAGTCCCTCACAGTGGCATAGGACGTGCTCACCTGATACACGGTATCAGTGTTGGAGTTGTACACACGATTATCCGAATCCAACTTAAAGCACTGAAACGTCCTTATATGAAGCACCGTTTGTACTTTCAAATACATAAATAAGAGTTGCCTTCTCACCTTGATTATATGTACCCTGGGCTTGAATCGTGAAGAGAGTTGATTGAGGACTTCTACAACAAGCTGCTGATGTTGAAGTACTTTCCGCATTTTCATAATCCTCACGATTGCCGCCTGTATCAGGAGTTTTCTATCTTCTTCAATGTGCTTGTGAGTGGTTTCCTGCTCTTGCTTGAGTTCCGCTTTCATTGGCATGTTGATATTTACCCGCAACTTTTTACTGAAATCGAACACGATGTTTATTAGAATATGAACGTAGAGTATGTTGGGAGGGAACATTTGGAAACTGAAGGTCATATCAGCAATGTTATGTAGATTAATACCATTCTAACTACGTAACATAATAGAATAGATTTACACCCATGTTCAGAGGACTACCCACCAGGGGGCAACAAGGATGCTGCAGATGGTGAGGATCAAGGTACTCGCCACCTGACTATACTGGACGAAATAAAGACTGACTGTGGATAGTGATTTGGCTCCTCACTTCATGTTAGAAAGAACGAACTACGACCTACCCTTTGTGGTACACCGGATGGGTCAGTTTTGGATGGCAGGGCCAAAGCTGGAGCGAAAGGATCACATTTCAGCCTGGCCACCATATATCAAGCTGAAACCCATGCTACAGAACTATGTGCGCAAGAGATTGCCAGAAAAACTCTAAGGCGCAGGGATTATAACATTTCAGACATCAGTGCAGTTATAAAGCCCATCTCTACCTTCTCCGCAAAATTCAAACTGACATGGAATCCCTGAACTCCCTCAGAAGGGCTCCCCATGGAACATTAAATGTCAACAAATTTTGTTGACATTGAGGCAGGCGGGATACTACTCAATGCTGCCAACAGACAACACAGTATTTTCCCGGTTTCACAACAAATTTCTAAAACATTTGGTTTGGTACAGTATATTGTAAAAACATTGGGCAGCATTAGAATAATTGTGTCGATATTCGTACTACGTACTTTTTATAGCCAGTGAATAAGGATAGGACGGATTGGGGTTGGAGTTCGTCTTCTTCTTCATCAGTATGCAGCAGTTTGGCCTTGAGAAGAATCTGAAGCACTTGCTGAAGGAAATCAGTCTTAATCTGAGTACTTTCGGCCAACTGCGCCATCGTCCATGTTTCAGAAGTGTTGTATTGTAGGAGGACCGCCATCTGCAACGTGGATGCCTGCAAAGTGTACCTGCAAATAACGGAAACCACTCTGTAAATGCATAGCTCGAAATTGAATAACTCAGATCATTCACACCCGTTGGGAACATCGTTAAATGCACCAATTGTAGTGTTTGTACCTATTTTTAAAGCAATTGGTAACTAGTTCCCCTTTCGACATGTTATAGAGCCAATTCAACTTTCGCCCCGAATGCTGACTGCTGTAGAATGTAGTGAATCTATGAACGCTTCTTTCCAGCTGTAACAAACGAACAAACGACGAACTTAGTTGTCAGGTGAATCATCAAAAAATGAGTCAGATCAGAATAATTGTCTCTAGTGAATTGTGAAAGAATCAAAATAACTATTACCTCAGTGGGAAGAGAGAAATTATGGCTGAGAGTGAAAGGCCAAGATCCTGAAGAGAGCACTTGTATACTGAAATCTATATCCAAGAGTTCGTTTGAGTTGGTCAGGTGGTTCCTGAATTGTTCGTTGAGGTCTTTGGAGACACCAATATCCTGTAGAAAAAGAGGTGTTTCGTCTTATTAGAAACAGGGTTTACGAGAAGAATTGACGAGAAGCGTAAGGTTTAGAATGGAGCCCCACCTGGAACATTCGTTGGAGTTTACTGGTATACTCAAACCCGCAGGCTTGCTTCAATTTGCTGATCATGCTGGCTTCGGCGTCGTCACTAGCGGACATATGTTGAACCAATCGCTTGGCCAACATTTTGGAATAAAACTTTTGGAACACGTCCTTGTCTTCAATGTACTTGAAAACTACCATCTGAAAACGAATAAAATGCAGTCAGGTCGAACTTAATTCACTGAATCATGTAGAATTGCACCACCAGAAGTTTTCATGAGACAGTTAATAGTGTAGGCTTTCAGCTCCAGCATTTGGATAAGTGAGCTTCAAGAGAAACCTTTGGATTATGGATGAAATTACCACTTGGTTGAGTGTGTCTTCTAACTCAGCCTCTTCAGGGTTCTTGGAGGATTTTTTGAGCAGGATATCACAGAATTTAGCCAACAACTCGGGGCTCTTGGAACTTGAGTTTGCCATTCTGGTGACAGCGTTGTTGTTGATGAACTTTCCGCAGGCTTTGTCTAGCGCAGCTACGAACCCGGTGTCGTTATTGAAGGCTGTTATCACGAGGGCATTGTATTTTTTGTGGACTCCCAAAATGGTCGATACGTATGTCTTTGGGTCCTGAAAATTAAATTATGAAAATAATTGTTGAAAAGGTGAGGGAGGAGGGGATTGACACGCCTGGAACTGATTTTGTGATGAGTTCTTATCCCTCACAATCATTAGAAACTGCTTTTTCACGCCGAAAATCAAGTGCAAATTAATTTAATGGGCGAACTTACGTTAGAAGCAGTATCCAAACATTTTTCAATCGCGTCCAACCCCTGGCTGGCGATGTGAGCTTCCAAAAGTGCCCGCAGCTCGACCAGAGCATCTGGTATCCTGGCGACCAGCTGATACATTCTCCCGAGATCTTCATTCTTATCTGCGTCCAACAGATGCTGGAACTCAGCGTGCAGAACCTCCATCTGCTTTTCAATTATGACGCGCTCGCACGTCTTGGCCAATCGCTCTGAAGTAGTTTCATGTAAGTAGACTTGAACGCGTTTCTGTTCTTCCGCTAGCCTTTGCTCCGCCTGTGGACGTACATTTGAACGTCATTTTCGTGTCTCAAAATCTGTACACATCAACTTCACTAACCGAAAAATCTCAGCTTCAAGTGCAGAAGGGTGTATTGATTGATGGGAAGCAATTACCAATTTTCCCCTCACAACAAACTGCTTACATGTAATCAGATTCTTCACTCTATCTGGATTCAGGTCTTGGCCTGTGCCCAGAAGTCAAAAAAAGTCCCTAGGCACATGTGAAATGACGACATTCATCGAGATTTGAGGGTTGAGACAGTCAATGAAACGTATGGCAACATGAGCATCGCCTCGGTTGAATCTTTTCCCAACCAAATTCAACTTCTTCTATTTCGAATTCACAGCAGAGTCTACAACCGTACCTACTGATCACCACTTATGTCAAGAGAAACCCTGTAGTTACTGATACGGTAATAAACAAAAGATCCACAAAAGTTCAAGGTTTCTCTTCCCTAGCATGAATGAATAGAGGCAAAGGTCACTTTCCTACTGATTTACAGTAAACTCGATAACCTAACGAACCAATATCAATGAAGGTAACAATATCGGCGTCACAATTGGACAATGAGAACAGACGTATACACAAGTATTCTCATGTCGTACATCAGATGTGGTCCGTTAGATAAATCAAGTTTGATGGGCAACGAAATAGGCATTAAATAAGTTCCGATTTGCAAACGCCAAAGGTATGTTCCTCACTTCAGTTGAAGGTTCTTCAAAGTAAATTTCAAATAACCAACACTCATACCACGAACCTGCAATGAATCACTGCAGTGTTGGTCAATTCAAGACTTAAATAATGCAAAGAGCAGTTAGTTATGAAGTTCACAATTCAAGTGTATTACAATTTTTTGCTCAAGTCGGGGAAGGTTGACTTTGTATTGCACACGCCGATGGCACATTTAACAGTACTTCCAACAGAACAACAAGTTGCACCACTACAACAATGAGGCATTTCAATTGGATCAAGGAACGTGACATCAATATCGCTGACGGTTTAGATTTCAGACAAGTAGAAAAACCAAACCGTAGACGTACCTTCTTCATGTATTCAGTGACAGGATTTTGAAGGAGGAATTCAGTGCTTTCTTTAGTATAAAATCTTTCGGTATCCTCGAGAAAAACGTTTTCGAATGAGTCTTTATAAACGCTTAGATTCGGTCCCTTGGCTGACGGATCTTCCTCATTGAGACCTGAAAAACGACAGATTTGAATAGTACAACTTAAATACGACCTCGGTATCGAATTCGGTTCGGAAATTTGGATTAAGGGCGAAAACATACCCAATTCAACGTAGCAGCTAATAACCCCACTCACAAGCCTCGTGTCAATGGGCTCTCCATTTCTTTCTCTTTCAATAAGATACAGCACAGCATTAGTGACCTGTAAATTAAACCAAATTGTAAGAAATAATTAATCAATGATTAAAGAAATTTACTATGGATTTTCATGGAGATGCAATCACCTGTCGGTTCAGCTGTTTGAAGAGGTTGTCTCTCCAAGTGACGAGCGCCAACTGGTAAATTTCGTAAATTCCTTTTTTCCCTTCTTCACATTCTCGGCGCACCCAGTGCCTGTGAAAAGGAACAAGGGTCAAGATGAAAGCATATAACCAATCACATGAAAGGAATAAGGGTGACAATTGTCATAGTCGAGGTCAATTACGAGTTAATCCACCCCAATTCTTTTTAGATGTCTTATCTTAGAAATCTTAGAATGATGTAATTCCTTCAAGTTTTTCTCCGTTGTTGCGTCCATTTTTATAATTTTCTATAATAGCTTGACTCCTAGTACCCCCCCTCCACCCCCGCCCCTCTAAACACACATCCCTTCACTTCTAACAGCCAGTCAGAAGTTGTTTCCTTTCACTTGGTGGCAACCAATCCCAATATACCTTTCACTTTGCTACCCCTCCCTTCACCTCAAGAGCCAATAGCAATATGCTTCTCCTTTCACATCGATCAACTCATCATCAACGGATCATCTCTGTAAAGCATCTTCAATATTGTTTTGTTACTGACGATGGTGTAATAACCGAAACCGGTCCAACAGTGTACTCATATTTCAGTGGAAATAGACGATTTTTTCAAATACACTTGTTTACTTTGCAAAACGAACGCTATTCCACAGACCACAACATCTCGGCAACCAAAGGGGTGTGAGGGGTGTGTAAACATAATGTTATGTTGGTATCGGAAATTTGGTTTTCTCACACCCCTTTAGTTGCCAAGATGTTGTGGTATGTGAAATAGCGTACGTTTTGAGCGCGAAAGACAGATGGATAACAAAATAAGTAAACAACTAATACCTATATGGAAAAAATTAAACAATTTGGTAATTTTTCATTCATTTGTGTTTTTCCCCATTTTGTAATCCATCTGTCTTTCGCGCTCCATCCACGCTGTACATCCTCTATCACACGTACGATCGTACGAGGAGTGTCAACGGAGGATATCTTTGAGACATACCTGACAAATCATAAGGCTCGTTTAGGGTAGGTAGTTAATTCGCCATAATTCGTATAACTGGTTCAACTCACCTGTTGAGGTATGAACAAACGCCGTTCAAAACCTTGGAACTGAACTGATACTCTTCCCACTGACGAGTATAGAATTTAAGCACCTCCTCGTCCATTAAATGAAGTCCGCCCTACAGGTCACAACGAAAAATAGTATGTTATCTACAGTGAACAATAATATTGATACAAAAATAGGACATACATATTTTCTTAAAGTCAGGAGTATAAATGTACAAACTTGCCTTCTTCAAAATATCAAGGTAGTTACGCAGGAAATCTCTGAGGCATTTGTAAAGCTCAAGCCCAACCAGTTGGGCACCTCCAGACACCTACACAGAGAAAACGCCAATATATTGAATTTGACGTGTTATTATCCAAACTAATATCAACGACAGCTAGCAGTACTTGATGGTAGTTGGATATAAGAGTCAATCATGATTGAACCGTATACGTCAATTTAAAAGGGTGAAGAGAAAACAACGAAAAGGGAACTAACCTGTCCTTTTTTCCCTTTGGAAGTTGAAGAGCGGCTCACTTGCTGGTGGACGCTGGTACAATAGTTGTAAACATGCCTGGGTACAAATTCGTTAAGGAAATCCATGAGATGGCATAAATGAAAACAAGGCCAACTGTTGAGTCGAATGAAATGGCCTCCTCAAGCCGCTATATTTTTCTGGGCGTTTGGGCCCAATTCCGAAGAAAAATTGGTAACATTCATCAAGTTGGTAACACCTGTCCAAACTTCACAGGAACACTCGTTCCTAGGTAATTTTTACTTTGCAGATATTCAGATTTCAACAGAACATTAGAGTGTTATCCGCTCAAAATAATGATAAACACAAAGAAGCAATCAACTTTAGGGGCTACAGCTAAGACCCAAGCGACGACGCAGTCAAACTAAAATGTTAGGTACTTCCATCACCAACAGAGTACACTTATAACGAGTTTTCGCCAATCCTTAGGTATGTTCCAGCAGGTGTAAATCCTCGTACGAGTTGTAAGACTTAGAACTCAGGATAACCTGAATAACCTTCCAAAATCCTCATTTTAGGTTAACGTTCAAGTGCCTCACTTCTCTCTTGATTTCCCCTCATTGTAGGCATTAGCATCTCCGGTAATAACATCATGGAATGTTCAATGGAATGGATTGACTGCAATGTCTTGGGCAACACACCAGACAGGAATAATGTCACCTTGGTACGGTTGCCGGGTCATTCAGGACTGAAGGGGAATGAAGAGGCGGTTACAATGGCCAAAAAAGGGTCAGAGATTGGCATCATAGTAGGGTATCCAAAAGCCTCAGGAAAAGCACCATAAATGAGTGGCTACTATCAGAAAGTCAAGACGCATGGAATAGATGTGGAATCACGTCACAGGCCAGAGGCATGCGAAAAAATTCATAAGAGAACCCTTGCATGCAGCTACCGCAGGCCTACACAACCTCAGCCGCGCCTACTGACTGGACACTCCCGACTCCAAAAGCATCTTTGCAGGATCAGGGTGACCAAGGACAGCGAATATCGGCTCTACCTCGAAGAGGAGGACATAGCAGAGCACGTCCTATGCCACTGTGAGGGGCTGGTTAGGTCTCGGTTTCTGTGCCTGGGTAATGAAAAACCTGGCCCGGAAAACTACAAGAGGGATCTTGATAGCCTCTGGAAGTTGGTAAAACAACAGAGGAGCTCTAATTACCGGGAGGGCACAATATATATATAATTAGGTCGAGGTGCTTCATATAATATATTATAGTAAGCCTCCCAATATCTTATCTATCTTCTCATCATCCCCCACACTGTGCTAATTACATGACAGATTACACATTTTGTTTTTGTTCTTGCTATATCAATGAGGGTCAATCATCCTTAAGAGTTCCTTGGAACGAATCACCGCTCGATTCCGATGTTTTTAATAGGAAATAACATGCTGATTTGGGTCTTATACAGAAAGAGATGGTTGTGTTGTTGAAACCCTGAATTGGAGGTGACGGTCTCCGTTGTATTTCACAACCAATAGGTAGTTCTGTAAACGAAACCCAGAGCAAATGATAAGCACAAATCTTGACAGTGAAGGAAGGATACGTGTAAAGCTCAATGTAGCGGGTCTTCGACATGTACTGTCGTTTGTAGACTTGCTCGATCCCCTGTCGCAAGTCGTCCCATATTTGATCCAACTCCGTCTGCTTCACTCCGCCACTTTGACCTCGGCTGGTCGGCATTTTCAATGACATCGTTTGTATTCTTCAAACCTCGAAAGAACAACGATGGATCTGAAAAAGAGATGTACAATGAGGGCAACACCCGTTGAGTTTTCAAGATTGTATGAATTCTATTCATTCAAAGCAATCATTTTCAAACTTCAATGTCAGAAAATATCGCAACAACAGACAATATGTCAATAAACAGCAACAACGACGTTCAAATCCCACCTGATTAGATTCCCCAAAAATCGCCCTAAATCATCGATTTTCGCCTGACCGTTTTCAAATACGAGCCCTTAAACTGTGCTAACCCTCTCGTGTCTACCTTTTTAACCTAAAATTTCGAGGGCTGTTTTGGAGAATAAATTGTGTCATTCAACTTATCCACCACATTTAGCACATTTCTCTATCAGGCTAATAGCATGATCCCCCAAACAGTACTGTGGGACCTGCCATCTCAATTGTGCTGACAGTTAAAGAACCTGTTGTTGGGCAATTCGCGTGATTAGAATGCGCACAAACGATCGAAGATTGGGAAACTCGTATGGAACCATCCATTAACCTGAACTCTCGACGACCCTGTTGACTCGCCTGTATGAATTCCATATGGCGGAGTAATGGAAGTTTGAACGTCTTTAGATTTCACATGTGCAGAAGGTCAAAGATTAAAACTTCCCAGACAAAAACTACTACGTTGTGTTTTAGTGGCACTAAACAAAACCTTGAAGTAATGCTCTGCTCGACACCACATCGAAATTTACTACATTATGGTATACTTCGTGGTCCATACTGTGGACATTGGTGTTGTATTGTTTTGTATTGATGGTGTTGTGTTGTATGTATTGTATTGCCTAGCATTGATGGCGTGTGGATTACATGAGAACGTTGTATGGAGGATTGAAGTTTAATTGTCATTTTCGCCCAAATTGTCATTTTTGTATTTATGCCTGTTTAAATCAACTCCAGAAGAAAACGCTGGCACAACAAGACAACAAATTTAAAGCTCGTCACAAAGGTGATAAGCACCAAAAAAATGAAAAATTGAGTTTTTGGATTGCACATTGTGGTAAAAATCGACGGCAATATCCTAAAGGCGACCAAGAAAGGCGACAAGGTTCGAAAAATCTCCGACAGAATGCTCTTGCGCCAAACCATCATGAGCTTCCTTCGCAATGGGCGTTTGGAATGGCAACATGGACATTTCACCGCGACCCACTGGCTGTAAAGTCCCTTTGCAGGTCTCTACTAATTCTTGTCAGAGACCTGAGAATCCCCAACTTTATGTACGATATATATTAAATATTTATATTATATCAAATTTTGTTTTAAAGGCACACCAGCAGCACAGGTAACACGAGTTGCGTGAGGTTACAAACAACAAGACAGGTTATTCCACTTCTGAAATCGTTCGCAGTGCAGAACGCGATTCTACTTCTGGAGCTCCCCGGGACTTTCCGTCCCAGTTCTGATGAATTCCGGAACTGTCAGAATGAGCACTGCGAACGAAGCGCCATGAGTAATTTCCTTCTAGGTGGTAAGCCTCAGAGATGCTTACAGTTTCTTGACATTTCGTTTGAGTTTCTGTTTTAGTCATGTTCCAGATTTTTTTTTTCAATGCACGATTTATACCTAATTGTAGTCAAGCTAGTACCTAACAATAATTCGCTCAGTTTTTTGTTATCCCTCCTTATGAAAAATGTGTGATCCGCGATTTCCGACGATGGAGTGGGCCTTTCTTCGACTTCGGGAAGCGAGCCAATGACTGCTTAAACACTACTAAATTGAAGATTTCAACCTCTGCCTGGTTGAGAATCACAAAAGAATCGCTGGAGAGTGGCTCGTTGTTAATGAAAACGAATTTTGCCTCTTCTCTCAACTGGACGACTGTAAAGATGTTCAAGTCTGGTGTCCCAATGAAACATTGCAAGGCTCATACACTGACAGCTCTCGGCCGGGTGAAACATCTTACTGCAGAAAAGAAAAAAGAAAATGGTGCCATATAGAGAGTTTTATCAAAAGTTATAATTTTTTCCGTAATAGGTTGTTTATAGGTTTTGTTATTGGTTATGGGTTTTTTTTGTTCCCTTCAAATTTCAATTCAAGTTTATAGACCTTCAAGTATACCTACACTACTATACTACTACACAGTAAGTATATACCTACTCAAATATGGTGATAGAGGTATCTACCTAGAGTAGCCAAGATAATATTAGAAAATTTAATACTGTTACTATAATTAAAAATTAATCAAAAGAAGCTTATTATAATAAATTAAGTAAGTTCAAGTTACCCTGATCCAAAATAAATTTTTCCGAGAGTGATTGATTTTGATTTTTTGACACATATCACCGTTATGGGAAACTGCGGGTGGAGGGCTTTACTTAACACAAAATTCTACCAAGGCTCATTTAAAATTATAGCGACAACCTATTTCATTGTAGCATAGATTCTAGTAACGGTACTTATGGTACACGTGAAGAAAATACCGCCTGACAGTGGTATAATAAAACCTTTTGTACATCACATTGAAAGTTGTTTTTGCTAATACTCGTACATACTTTTTTTTTTGGAGAAAACGGTGCTTATCACCTTTGTGACTTATGCTCCCCAAGAATAATTATTCCTATTGAATTAATAATAATTCCTATTGGAGAATAATAATTATTATCATTCTTCAATAGGAAACTACGACTCAATAATTGGAGAATTATTCACAATTCAATTAAAACAATGAATTGTGAATAATTCTCCAATTATTGAGTAACATATATGTTACTGATGATTCGACACACTGACTAGATTGAAATTCATCCGTAGATATTGGATTATAAGAAAACGATAGATCTTCCAACATTTTATAAGTCCCATAGGAGTATTCGAAGCTCCACATTTTCGATCGGTCACTTGTCATAAACGCTCTATACTTCCTATACGTGACCAACAGATTCCCACCACCCTTTACAAGAATCTGAAGATTCTGAAATCGGAATGATGAAGGTAGTCGAGTATGTTTGCCTGCATACAACCCCTGAAAGATCTACCTAATCCGGAGGGTAGTTATAGGCTGATATTGAGGAGGTCTTGAATGAAATTCACCAGAATCGATGGGTTAATTTATAGTCTGCTTAAGTGCGAACGTATTTACCTAGAAGTACGAGTTCATAACGAAAATACGGTATCAAAACTCTAACGTCACCCATACGATGGCTTGTTTTCTTTGAAACACTGAAATCGTGGTTTTGGGATTCTCGCCCGTGAAGGGCCTGCAGGACCTAGGTTGTGTAATGTATGGTTTGCTGAGTTTCCCCTGCTCACAGACCTGGCTATCTCCAGAATGGTCGAACAAAAACATCGAGAACCAAGGACACTCAGCAAACCATCACACTCCCACCTTCAAACCGCACCTGGCATGTTGTTGATAGAAAAAAAGGGGTACTGAAAGTAGTATGGAGTTCCAATCCAGGAAGAACGACTCGAGAGTTTTTGAAGGATATCTCAGGCTGTTATTGACTTATACTTTTGAAATAAATGTCTAAATTCACTATATTAATAAGAAAAAGCCTCCTCGTCTTCCGATTTTTGAAATTATTATTAAAAAAACTAGTCGGGGGTGCAGTTTTGGAAGGCTAATAGACCGCAAAATGCAAACATCGCAGTTAAAACATGTAAAATGAGCGAGCAGGATCTCAAATAAATTTCGATTTTTAGATCTAGCCTGATATAGCCTTCGAAAACTTTCCAATCTAGGTCCTGCAGGCCCTTAAGGTAACGGAAGCGAGACTCAGGAAATGGTTATTTCAATGACACAGGATGGACGGTTGAAGAGTGCTGTCAACAATTCAATCGTTTCTTTGGGTTAAACATTACATTGTATTGAATAAAACAATCCTTCGGAGCGTGTACCCTTCTTTTATGGTAGTAATATCATCATTTGAACAACAATCTTACTCATGACCAAACCTCGATAACCACTTTTCGATATCAACGGCTGATAACGCCACTCACGTAGTAATGTTATCTTTATAATAGACTACATAAACATTAATTTTATGCACGCTAAGAGGGACCTTAATAACAACGATGTTTTTTACCACTCTATTTCACAAGGTATAACATAATCTATAACACCAATAAATTAACAAAGACGGCGAACGGAGAATAGAAATGTACGTACTTACACCTACACTTTACAACTATGGACTGACCACTTTACATTGTGTGTATTTCCACTGATTCCCTTCATGGTGGACATTTCTTGAAAAAATATCGACACAAAATTGTCAAATGTTTTGGGTGATGTTGAGTTCCAAGTAAAGGTAATGTGAGTTCAATATTGAAAAAAAGAAACGAGAACTTCAAAATTTGAAGTGCGATATGTGATATGCGATTTAATACTGTAGTGCGATATGTGATTATAAAGCAATTTCCACCAAACCCAGCGTATGTAATGTGATTCTGGCGATAAATGCTCGATCATTTCTGCTGTTGCAGTTAACAACGAATGAAAAGTCAGCGGTACAAACCACTCGGCTGCCCCGATAGGGAACACCATAGGCCCATTGTAAGATCAAGGTGCAATTGATTAGTCGAGAACTCGCCAAGTTGTCAAAAAAGCCTATTTTGAGGTCAAACTGAACGTGTTTCCCTAATGTCCATCTCCGACGTAGTCAAGTTTTCCGAAATGAGTTTAGCTTAGTCGGTCAAAAAACTAAATATCCGTCAACCATGACTAAACCCACGACCAAACCCAGTTTATAAAGAAAACAAGTGTAAAGACTTACTATAATTCCATATGTGAAAAATGAAAAGTCACTGGAATCCCGCGGAGATCGTCTATCCGAACAAGGCAAAAACCAAATCCATCTTCAGAATTCAAGTAGACCGTAAATACCGCCTGGAAAAGCCAATTCATACATGATATCAGACAGGATGTTGCAAACTCATAGGCTGATGAGTTGATGAAAAAAAAAATGCACAAATCCGTTACTGGGGCAGGGAACTTGATACCTGGGAGAAAGCTGATTCATTCGATCAATATTTTCAGCTTACTGCAGAGAAACTAATTCGACTAACTTCAATATTGTAGTTACATGTGCATTTCTGGCGTTAGGAAGAGTCGGATATGGTGACGAAAAAGGAAAGAAGGCTCGTGCTTTTGTTTCAAAGATTACTTTCGAAATGGGCTTATCACAGGGGGGGACTGGGGACAAAATGGTTTTTCCCGAGTGGAAATCGACCACAAATAAGTCTGTATACTTACAGTGAATAATATCCGGGGATGACCGAACAATTTCCGAGATCGTACTAAATGATCTAAAACATTGTAATAACGATAAAAATAATTAATACACAAAAAGATACGATATGATGGCACTATTTCCACAGTTGCCCTCAACCACTAGCTGCGAGCCTACCTACTTCTTATTCGTCTTCACTCTTCCCACCAAGTCATCTACCCCGAAAAGAATCTCTTCTCGATGTTTCCCACTGAAACTATTTTCTTCAATAATGAGAAATTCTACTATTCTAAAGAATTAGCGTTTTGAAATCGTTCTCACTAATTAATTTTGACAAAAAATAAATGTTCGAGTTGATGAGATTTGGTCGATTATACCATTTTTTTTACATCCTTCATCCAAAGAACCCGAAGGTCAAACCCGGCCATCAAAAATTAAAACCACACTTCTTGTGTCTAATGTTTACAAGCATCTGACTGGGAAGTAAAATATTTAATTCATACAATAAAAAATACAGAGTTGTCAGCTGCTCTAGCAAAATTTATAATTGAAATCGAGGAGTTGCCAAATTAGGGTCTTCTACAAAGCAGTTTTCAGTGAAGTTGGCAACACTGGTCGTCAGCTGATCTCACGGACAAGAATTTTCTCAGGAACCAATTTTCTGCTGTGGCGTTGTCCTATCACTTTGTTGTCCTGAAAGTTACGGATTATTTTCACAACTCAGTTAAATCGCATCGCGAAACCAGCCCCCATCTCTAGAATGATCACTTCCAGGCTTGTCGGCGCTGCCAGGCAGTTCTCAACCACTGCAATCAAGAGGGGAGGTCACGGAGGTACACCAGGCGAGGTCGGTATTTTCAATTTTGAATAACTATAAGGAGGAAATGTAGCACAAATAGTCGTGAACTGCGCTGGTTCGAATGAAAATTGCTCTTTATGAAATTCTACTGGTTCAGGCAGAGCTCGAAGGTGTTACGTGTTACGGATATGTGCAGCTGTAGAGCGGGTCTTTCAGGTGAATTCGCACGTTTCCTGTTAACCACTTTATTCGTGCGATTTATCAATTTATCTTCGTACCTTGGATTATCTATTAACCTGGCCGTTGATACATGGTTTATGGCATTTTCAATTGGTTCGTTTGAATGATTCATACATAGGATTCAAGTATCCTTGGCTCTAGTGCCTACTGAATCAGAACTCGAAAAAGCACATCATGGAGTCTCTGTTATCCATCAAGTAGGTAGTCGATGGACAGGTTGAAAATTTAATACTCCACCACTCTATCAATTTTCACCTGAAGCGTTGAATTGACGCCCCACGGTTCGTCTAATTTGAGCGAATTTTTGAAGAAATTGAGAAAGTGTTAAAACTCGAATTTCCGAAAAGATTTTATCTCAAAATCCGACTCGGAACGTCCCGAATCCACTGCCAAAAGAAACCAATATTAAATTTTATTATTATTTTATCATTCAAATTTTATTATTGAAGGGGGGAAACGTGGTTCCAGAGAAAATTAATATTATTGAGGCACAGAGCGGCTACGAAAATTAAACATGCAAAAGGAATAACTCACAATTTGATACTGATAACGCCTTCGTCAGAGTAGAAATTGTTGACTGTTGAAGTGATTCTATTCGTGATGGTGGGATGCCGTTGTTTCTGACCACAGTAGGTGAACAGGACAGGAACCCAGCAACGGCAACCCACCATCATGTCACGAATTCAACCACTACAACACTCTACATTTCTACTCTGACGAAGGCGTTCGCCGAAGTATCAAATTGTGAGTTTTTCCTTTTGCATGTTTAACTTTCGTAGGCGGTCTGTGCCGCAAGAATGTATAAATATTTACATAATATAGGTATGTATGTGTCTATGTATGAGTCCTTCCAGACGATAAATCTCGATAAAAAGTTCAAATTTGCCGCAAGAATGTATAAATATTTACATAATATACGTATGTATGTGTCTATGTATGAGTCCTTCCAGACGATAAAAAGTTCAAATTTGCACAATTTGTCTTGGTAATCGAAAGTTTTACTTGAGACGTTATCCACGGACAACTGCTCTAATCCGATAACGGTATGAGATATCGAAATTGGGAGTTCACCATCGCGTTCAGAGTTAGAAAATCTATAAACTGAGGTGTTACTCGGCAAAAAAGGAGACAAACGTTTGTTATAAAACCAGTAAAACGTTTCATAAAACCTGTTTTTTCTTCTGGCATGCTGCATGACTGCATTTTTCAATATCTTCATCGGTGGATACTCGACGTTTCACGTTTATTATATTTACAGAACTTGCCATTCACGCTGGGGAGCCCTCTGAGTATGACCATCAAATTCATCCTCTTCTTCTCGATCCCTCTCGCCGCTCCCTTCTTGATTGTCCGGCATCAAATGTTGAAGAAGTAAATGTATTCGGTAAGTCTGACTGCACCTGCTACCCTCTTATGGGAATATTATGCTTTATAAATTGTACTTTCGTCTTATAAAACTGTATTTCTGCTTTCAGGTCTCACTTAGAATTCAGTTCCCGTTTAGTTGTCAAGAAACCACGTAAATTGTACATAAATATTGTACCTAAAACGAAAGAATGCCATACCATTTCCAGTTGTTATTGTGGTGACTAATATACCATCCTGATTTTGATTCAAGTTTCATTTTTACTTTTGCAACCCTATCAACGTTGAGGTGTAATAAGTCGTCCAGGTAATAATCAAATTCAAAATTAATGGCGTCAATATTCGCAAAATCGTCAATCTGCGTTTTTTGAATGTGTTTTGATGTCGGATTTTATTTGAGCAGCTCCAAATTTGTATGTCATACGTCCAGACTGGTTTTAGAATTTTCATCTACAGCACTAACTTGTTATGAGCCTATAGTTCTGATGCCTTCCCAGTACATCTTTTTTATATTTGATATTGAGCTCGGCTTTTTAAATTCTAATGTGCTCTTTCCATTTTAGTTTGGCTTCTAGCGTCAACCCTAAATATTTTTAGCTGTGTTTGCGATTTGATCATAATTGGTCACGGTCTTTCTGTTTTGGATTGGACAAGGGTGGTGCATACTCAATGGATTCCTTATTACCCAAGGCAACAAAACTTTTATTGGCTTTCAAGCTGGTACTTAGACAAAATGAATTAAGGAGCTCCTTACTAACTATTTACAACATAATAATATTATGTTGTAAATAACATATTATGTTATAATATATTATATACCTACAAAGATTAAAATAAACTTCCTAAAGTACCACTTCTGCTGGACTCGAATAATTAGGAAGAAAAGTCTGACCGTTTTTGGTCGAGCTTCACGCGAGTGGCCACGTTGCGGATGCGTGAGTACCTGCCGGTATTCTGATGACCCGTAGACGGTAAAATCAGGAGTATGGCAGGTGTTATGCTGATAACCCAAATTATAGGGATGGTAGATTTGGTAGTCCGGTGAAGGGCTGAAGAGAGCTGGCACGGAAACGTGGATTGTGGCGTCATGAGAGGGGGAAGGATAATGTATTACGATGTATGTATCATGATAAAGATGACTCTTGGGATCACGGACCACCGATTCCACCATCCACTCACACAACATAAACATGGTGAATAAAGCAATGTACACTTGTGCGCTAACACTATCTTTCTTATAGTAAAATTAACGTATGCAGATTTGATTAAATTGAGTTTCTGAGCAGCTTCATCTGCTGTGTCCCTCTTGCTGCGGCCATGAATGCTGTATCATCAGCGAAAGTTGTAACTCCACTCTCAGCAACTGGCATATCCCTTGTGTACATTAGATATAGCACACTACCTCGTGAGACCCCTGCGTAGATATTCTTGAGCCCAGAATACCTTACTCTCACATTGCGGTTTGCACATCAATCATCAAATCCAAGGACACTCAGGCGCATACTTTCTTGTTTTCTAATGATTCTTCTGTAGTGTGAGTAATCCGATGGATCTGATCAATGGTTGCATGTTGTTCACGAAACCCAAACTGGACATCGGGGATCAGATTTCTCTCTTCTATGACGATCTTCAGCCTCTTCAACAGTAACTTTTCCACCAGCTTAGATAATACTGGTAACAGAGATATTATGACTTCGGAGACCTACCAGGATGTTGGAACATAGCTGAGCTTGAAATTTGCATTTGCATTAGGTACAATAGCCTGCTCTGGTAGGTGATTCACTTACCTGGCCTACTAAAACAAAAATTACCAAAAAAGCAGATTGACGCTTACGGCCAACCTATGAACTCAGGGTAATTGAAACAAGTTGACAAACTTATCTTTTGTAATCTCTTACAATGGTTAAACTTCATTACAGTCCGTGGTAAATGTAGGAATGTACGATAAACGTAATAATTATTGATGGTAAAAGTAAAAGTTTGATGTTATTTTTGGTCTAGTAGTATTTTATCACGTCTAACTAAAGATCCTTTAATATACTCGTATTATACCTTAATTATAGGTGATAATATACCAACCATCTCCGTATTAAAACATGAACATATTCATGAAATTCGTAATGTCACCTGCTCCTTTCTGTGTTTCCGAATACTGTGAGCACCTTGCCTAATTATAGTTAATTTTATTATATTAATGCACCTAGCTTGGCTACTGGAATGAATTGAAAATGACACACGAGGATTTAATTTCACTCCAGTCAGGAATTTTCCACGAAATTATAAGACATCAATTCCTTTACAAATAACAACTTGGACATTTCAAACACACAGTTCGTACACATTTAGGTGCCTAGCGTCTATATATCTTTTTTTTATAACAATATACATAAAAAAAATTGTAAACACTTAAAATATTAATAAAAATCTTCTATCACATCATCTTGTGTGTTATTCGCTCAATGAGATTGAAAGAATTTAGAGAGCGGTTCAGTAGCATAAAACTTCAGGCGAATCTGTAAGTTCTATTGCACACCTTTGACCCGATCGGGTTATTATTGTGTCGTTTACAACGTGGGTAGAGTTATAACAGTTTTCATTTGAAAAAGGTAGTTTTCTGGTACTTACTAGAAACATTGATTGTCAATTTCCTTTGTTTCTAGGAACGAAGAACAAGCAAAAGTACTAGAATCAATGAGAAGGTAAAAGTCACATAGTTTGCAGTCTTTTCAATACTTTTCAGAGCCAGAAAAATCAATTTGCAAATTGTTGGGTCAATTAATCGATGTTTAAAGCAGAAAAGGTCTTCATGGTTTGATGTGGCTTTGACGACACCACCTGTGAAGAATCCATGCCTTAGAACAACATGATCTCCAGGAAAAATTGAGTTTCCCGCACTCAAAATTTCGTTTTAGAACATGATTTCCAGTAAAAAAATCAACTTCCCGCTCTAAAATTTCGTTTTAGACTTCAAGGTAAGTGCTTTTCAAAACAAATACTTGTACCTTCTGTGTACAAATACTTGTACCTTCTGCCTGGTACGAGGCGTTCAGTGGAGCAGATATGGATGCAATCATTCAGAGAAACAGGTGAGGTTCAGATCTCTTTCTACACTCCTATAATACGTAAAAATCCCTCATCTACGTAAAGCTTTAAGAATATGTCAGATTTCATTTTAATGTATGTACTCATATATGAGCTTAGACCCCCGTGAGGCCAGTAGGTATAGGACAGATGTGTAGCTACTATTGTAGTGTTGTAAGCACTTTTGAACTTGATACATCGCACCCAATCAGTAGCTTTACAGGTACATTCTGTTCGAAATGGCTGTATCAAGGTTTTAATATCAAAACTTCAATACTATAGCAAAAGTTCCCCATCTACAAGATGAATTGATGCAATCCTTTTCAGCACAGAAAAAGCGCATTTCTCAGTATTCACCTGATATGCACGGCTTGATATGTGTGGCTATAGAACAGTGAGGTTTTTGATTTGACGAAGATTCGCCACGGAACGGAAATTACGGCTCTGAGAGATTCAGCAACAGAAAGGCGACCGCTGCTCTGCGGCAGTCGGATGGTCAACCACGACACGGTCTGAGCGGCCGTCCCGTTCCGACCACCCATTGTTGGACGGGCTTACCCTTAAAGTCTTGACTAGCTTATCCTGGCTGAGGGTCACCATCCCGTCGGCACAGCACAGGAAAATATCTTCGATCCCTGAAAAAAAAGTCAGTAAATTAATTGGAAAGCAAGGAACTGGTCTTGCGCTGGTACAATATTACCATTCATTGTTAGTTTGCCATGATTAGTATCGATACAATAAGGAAGCGGGAGAATGGAGGGGGAGAGAAGACTTTGTTGGAAAGTTGACCCCGTTTTTGCCTCAAGTTATTTGAGTTGTGTGGGAGGTGTACCCATCTCCTCTGACCCAGCCTGGTTTCTAACTGCCAATAGACAACAGTTTTGAGAACAAAAGTTACAAGCAGTATAGCAGCCTAAAGCAGTCTAGCACCCTTCCAAAAAGTGATATTTCCTTTCACTTATCGAGAAACAGACGTATACGACTCACTTATAATTTGACGATACGACTCATAGATACTTCCTGCTTTTGTCGCCATCTAGTCTTACTGGGCAGAATTTAACCACGACTGAAGCCCTCCCACACTCCTCACAGTGGTGGACTAAAGGGGGGGGGGGTTCCAAGACACCCCCCCCCCCCCCCGACAGCAAACAATCGGCAATAGCAGCATTATTCCCCAATGGCCGCTAACTTTTCTGCAGGACATCTCGATTTTCGAGGACACCTCCCAAATTACGAGGTATAATATTCCACAATGCTATATTGACATAATTCCCAATCTTGTGACCACCTTTCAAGTACAGTTTGGTACTATTAGTACCAATTAACTTCGTTGATAATGCTCAAAAAAATTACCAGAGTCGTTGAGCGCAGACGATTCAAAATACGTGGCGGCAATGGAATGTGCATACTGCTCAGCTTCTTCCCGGGATATTTTGCGTTGAGACTCCAAATCCGTTTTGTTCCCAACGACACACAGGATCAAGGGCTCTTCAACGTTACGTTGAAGCTCTGAAAATTGAAAAGACGATCAAGTAGGTAAATATGTAGCTTAATACGAGGGACATCCACATAGTATGGTTACAAGGGCTGTGTAGGACGAAGGAGTATATGTTTTTCAGAGTTGTCACCACTGGTAGGCAGAGAGGTTCCTAACGGTCAAAACAAATCATTAAACGCCTCAGTCGGTTACGAAATGTCGTCACAGCATCCAAACGCGTCATACAGTTCGTCCTCCAATCGGAGGTGTGAGACGCTCTCTGGCTGCACGCGAATTTCTCGAGCAGTATGAAAGCGAGGGTGAAACTTTTCTTGACTCAATTATGACTGGTGGCGAAACGTGGGTGGGTCCTGTACTCATGAGTCAAAAAGTCTTTACAGTGGCGTCATACCCATTCACTATCAACCATAAAATTCAAAGTCCAATTATCAGAGAGGAAGATCATGGCACCTATCTTTTTTGGGACTCGAAAGGGATATTATTGGTCGATTTTATGCCTAAAAGAACCACAAATGAAGCTGCAGACAGTGAGACACTCAAGAAGTTGAAGAAAAAAAATAAAGGACAAAAGGAGAGGAATGCTGACTTGTGATGTGTCACTCCTTCATGACAACGCTAGACCTCATACCGCCCTTCTCACTCAGGACCTGGCACCATCGGATTATCGTCTTTTCAATAAATTGAACCTTACATTTTTTGACGTGTCTCGTACGTTGCACTTTCTAAACTCCAAATGGCAGGAAAAGTGAAAAATGGCGTCAGGAGGATATTAAGCATAACCTAGAGCATCTTTTTAGAACAATTCAAACGTACGAACCTTTGACCCAGGATTTGATAGAACTGAAGGATGAGGGATGAGTTATGTCGAATACGAGGAGAGCAGCGTTGGCGTTCCTGTAGTACATGGGTGCCATGGACCTGAACCTTTCCTGTCCCGCCGTGTCCCAAACCTGTTTACAAAACAATGACATGCCCTGTTACATAAACGCAAAAGTTCCGAAGGGACTCATCGACCCAAAAAGTACTACAAGTACAGTACACAGAACAAAAAAGTGAAGTCTGCTAGACCAAAGTTAATGGAACTTCTACAGGTTGTTCGGGGGGTGCTGTGGGATGACTCTGTCAAGTTATCAAATTCGAGGACCAAAGTGCATATCTACTGAACTCACCTGAAGTTTGACTCTTATTTCGCCTTTGTTGATATTGCAAGTGAAAAACGAGGCTCCGATCGTAGGGCTAATGTGGTGACTGAACATTTTCCCGATATAACGTACCACCATGCTCGTCTTCCCAACTCCTGAAAAGATACCACAGAACTCAATTACTAATCATTCTAGGTTGTTATAAATGTGCATTTCGAAGACCTAAGTTTCTTCCTGGCCAATTGGCACACAAATACACTAATTACGAGGGCTTTCGTTTACATCCGGAGTATTCGTAGATAAGTAGGAGTACATAAACGTACGGTTTCAATGCGTAGAATACACAAGAACGAGTCTTTTAGGCCACTTTGACAGATACACAGTCGATAAACTTGAAATTTGGTGTGGATCTTCTTGGTGTGGATGATAGAAAAAAGCTCTGAAACTTTCAAGTCACTAGGTCTAAAGGGAGCTGAGTTAAATATCTTCAAAAACCGGGTTCTTCACCCTTATCATGTTCTTCTTTTTATTCAGTTAGGCAAGGCTACAGCCTCTCCTTTATTCTTGCTTAATTTATTACTTGGTTAATAAATAAATGAATAATTCATAAATTTATTAATAAATAATTTATAAATGTATTAGTGAATAATTAATTTATTCTTGCATATAGCCTATACAGGTCTTTTCAACTTCAACAACAAAAAAGATGTGATATCCCCCAAAAAAACACTCCGTGTAAAAATCACCTAGCAACTCATTCTACAGCAGCCGGAATACTTATTATTGCTTTGATAAATAAACTACTCTTTATAATCCTAGTACATAATTACTGTCTTATAATTTCTTACGGCTAGTTTCTACGAGCTATCAAGAATTGACAACACAAATAAGAATTCGTGTTTTGCGAGGCGGGATTTTTACACGGAAGGTTTTTTGGGGGGATGTGACTACCTAGGTACCTACCTCAGAATGACAGATGGGCTCTACAGGATGCCACACACTAACAATTCTAAATTAACAATTCTACTCTATTGATTTAAATTTCTGTCAACTATCTATTTTAAGGGATGAAAGCCTTAACTGTGGGGAACATTAAAATACCTATAGCATCACGTTAAAATAAGTCTCCATGAATTATCCCACAAGGAAATGGTCTTACCCTCAAAACTCAAGTGTACGGATTTATTCGCACTGTATTTTTTTCTTTAATTTGAATGCTTTAAATTTAGCAGCAAGTTACTCAGTTTTGGTGATAAATCAACGAATGGTAAACTTACGTAGCTGTTTTCCTCCCAAATTAACGATAATTAGTCATAAACCCCAAGTCTGATTGATCTATTGCATTCAGAGTAATACACTGATAAGTGATGCATCTCAGAGAGACACACTGATTCAACATGTGTTTCTCAAAACATATTTGGCAACACTACTATACCACTGGTTTTTGTAAAATCAGAGAGTATTGATTGGAAAGGCGTCGGGTACAGTTACCTGTTACATAACCACTAGACACCGTTCCCTCTACTCGGGGGATATCGGGAAGTTTTTTTTTAGTGGCCATCTATGATTCTGACACTGCCAACCATAACAATTGCAATCGGCGTCAATAAAACTGGAGTTTTATGCGATTATGTGTTAGGTACTTACCTTGAGCGCCGAGCACGACGACTTTCCCTTCGATAGTTTTCATGATGTATTCACGAAAGGATCCGTTCGTAACAAAGGCACTTGAGGGAGATCCGACGACGACCGCTTCATAAGGTTTCTTCTTCCGGTGGATTTATAGCGCTACGAATACCGAATGCAGTCAGTCCGAACAAAGAACTACATCTAATCTACCACGAAGAATAAGCACCGACTGGCAGGAACGACGTTTACGATAAAATTAATCTCAGGAATGCATTTCCGAATTCCTACCGCACACTAACGCCAGACCACAACGACTGAAAAGAAAACAACTCCGAGCAACAGGTGTGACGTCATACGCACTGAGAAGACATTGGCCACAGGCACGAATTCTTATTTGTGTTGTCGATTCTTGATAGCTCGTAGAAACTAGCTGTAAGAAATTATTATAGACAATAATTATGAATTAAGATAAATGAGAAGTGATTCACGTCTGAGCGGTGATTCAGTTATTGAAGAGGCTAATGTTGGTACCTACCTGGTCTCTGTAGTACACCAGCTCCGCCGGTAGAGGGAGGGAGCATAGGTACCTAGATGCCCTCCAGAATGTTCTCGCCTTTTCTTTTGAAACGTAGAATACTAATCTCAGCGTTTCTAACATTATTTACCTACTTCGATTTGTACTTGAGAACCTAGAGATACATGCTAATGATCTGGCCTTAGAGATTCCTTTTATTATGTAGAGAGGGAGGTAGGTAACACATATTTTATTACTAAAATAGGTATGATTTATTATAATGAATTTATACACAGCCAGGATCCCAATTGAGAAGAGAATAACAATAATACTAGGGTGGATGGGTGGGGGACAAAGGAGAAAAGTAAGGTATACGACGTGGCCTTCCTGAGAAGGTAGATCTATCACCCCAAAGCACACTCATTTCCTGATGGCATTGGCAACTGGGGCATTTCAAGGAGTGCAAAGCCATCTCAATGGCATCTGTATGCTGTTTACAGAGTTGTTGTTTCAGTGCGTGGGCTTCGGTGTTGTTCTAAACCAATCAAAGCCAACATGGAACGACCCCTTTGACAACCCCCTTCATTGTGGTTTTATTCACTCCCCGGTGCTTTCGAGTATACAGATCAACCTGCAAATTGTTTGGACAAGGGAAGCTCATTGGGTTGAAGGCCACGTCCACGAAGGTCATGGTGGCTGATGGATCACACTGAGAATCCAGTAAGTGGTCTCTTCGAGTTTGTGGTATATCCCAGGCTGATGATCTACGGCACAGCCGAAACCTGCTGATGTGACACCCACGAGGGTCCAACGCCCGCCCTCCTGTACGATCAAAGGCCCTCCAGAGTCACCCTAAACATAAATATGTCAATTCAGTTAACGTTCTTTAATTAATGGAATAAATATTTGAATATTTATTTAATTTTAATATTCGATACCAAAAGTACTCGGTATTGAAAGAAAATATTCGATACTTTACTCGTATCGATAGGTATCGCACGTCACTAACAGTAGTATATAAAATACATCACATTGAAGGTGAGGAGTTGAAACTTACTAAACACGCATCCATATGACCATCACTGTGACCAGCACAGAACATCTCCTTATGCAGCTCCACTCGAATGTTCTTGTGGTTATGCCACTCAAGGCACTCCTCGTCACTCAAAATGGGCACCATAGCCTTACGCAAGACATTAGTTCCAGTCTTACCTACAGAATCAATGACAGTACACCAAAGTAAGTGGTTCATATTTATGATGGAGTAGGAATTCAGCTGGTAAATGCAAAACAATTTACGCTTTCACGTTTGGGAGGGCTTTATACAGAATAGTGCGATGGAATGAATTGATTGGAAAAGTGGAAGCGTACTGGGCCCATAACCTGATGGAAAGAATTGATCAACACAGTGCATGTTCTTGAGGTAGGATTTTTATGAATGAGGGTAACATAGTAGTACAAAATTAAATTCGTGCCTCAACGACTACTTTTCCGACCACTCAATGTAATTTTATAATTTCCTAGAAATGGCCGGCAATGTGAGATCATATTACTTGAAATATTTTAGGTTGACCAGCAACATAACAGAAACTCTCATACATTTCAAGTGTCTACATACTTAGGGACCTCTACTCACTTGTCTTACAATACAACTCTAAATTTGTTCGATCACACTGTAATGGAATAGCTGGTTAACGTTTTATCCTTTCCTCCTTGGCGTATCAAATTGGGAAAACATTGGACGAAAAGGAATTTTTCAGAAAGTTTTAAGATGCCGAAAACTACTTATTGGGTGTTCTACTCTTTGTTTTCAAATATGATCAATTAATTCGCATTTATAACCTTAAGAATGATCATCGCAGACAGGCTAGAAGGAACCGAATAGCTTCATACTTAAATATCTAAATTACCCAATAAGTAGTTTGCCCATGTTTGAATGAGATATTCCAAACCAGTTATTCCTTCGAAAATTCACTCTTATAGCCATGCTGCATGACTGTTTTAAAAATTAAAACACCATTACGATTCTGTGAAGTACCATTTTTCATTTATTGGTAGGTACCTACATATACTAACCGTAGGACGTGTCTGTCTTCCCCCAGCCAGCCACAAGGGCCATGCGTCCACTAAACGTCATACCCCTCTTTGGCAGGCAAATCGGGAGGATGTTCTCACGAAACGTCACTCCTCTGTTGAGTCTGACAAGCGCCACGTCATATCTAGAAGAATTTGAAGAGATAAGCATCCGCCGAGAAGTTCATGACGGCCTTAGGGGACCGTTTAGAGTTTTACCTCTATAATATGTTTTGGCTACCTCGGTAGATTCGGAAGCGAACCCCCGTTATGCAGGAATATCCCTTACCGATCTGGCTGGGAGATCCGGAACTGGAATTTAGGATGAACGATTTTCTGAATGACCCAATGAATTTCCTCAGGGAACGGCTCGTCAAAGTATCCTGTGTTCTGGGTGTCGTACTCCCCAAGGTAAACCAAAATATCCTTGATCGCCGCTCTGCAAGTGGTCGCAATATTGTTATTCATTATGTTGTTATGATAGAGGATGGAGTAGCATAACTTCCTTATTTCGTTACGCAATTAAAACCCCCCTTAGAGTGGCCTGATTCTACCCACCTACGAACTTAGCATTTCGATTGCCAAGACAGATTTTTTGTGCAAATTTAAACTTTTTGTCTAAATTCTATCGTGAGTTCTCGTCTGGAATGGCACATACATAAATTTAATTCATGATTTTGTGTGTCTTTTTGGCCGAGAATTCAAGATGGTCTGAAAAGGATTTTGGAAATCCGAGTTTTAAAAATATTGGACAGAGAACAATAGCTTCCTTTTCTTCGAAAATTCGCTGAAAACCACGGCCAATAATCCCAACTGAGGAAATCGGGCACCAAACTGTGATCTTTGGCGCGTGCAAAGGCCTTGAAGCCCTAAAGGCTAACAATTCGTGTTGAAGTGGCCAATATACGGGTTGACAGATTGGAGAGGGTGATGAGAAACACCATAATTCGGTTTATCTGGTGTATCATGCATATGCGAACAAGATTTGTGCCAGTCGGATAATTGTCATGTAAGACTTAAAAAACAGAAATATGGGAGAGTTGCTATGATAACTTAGTTATCATAGCAACTCTCCCATATTTCTGTTTTTTTAGGATCTCCCATGTTATGATTAGGATCTGGATATCAAAGATCGAAACGTCGCAATAAACGAATCAGAACGACGACTAGTGTTCGTCACTCCTCATCCGCCAACCACTCTACTCCTAGTTAACAAACCTCCACTATTTATTTTAAAAAATATATATAATATATTATATTGAGTGCTTCTTGTTTTATTGCGTTACAAAATAAGGACGTTATGCAGCCTCACCCTGTATGAGTAGGTTCATCAGAAAATTTATGATTTAGAAAATCAAAATATGTAATAGATCGTGGAATACGAGAATACCAGAATAGAATACCGGTGGAAGAAGACCATGCTTCCGGAGTTGAAACCTGATTAGTGGCGAAACAAGGACGTATTCTTACCGTGTATATCAATCATAGGGGCTTATGAGATCAGGATAAAATAATTGATTGGTTTTCCCGGATTTCTCACCTTGAGGATAACTGGTACAACCCATTATAACCCACCACTTATTACTCATTAAAGATGCGAGAGGGAGATAAATACGAGCCTGTGAATACAATGAGCAGCAGTGAGGACAAAGTGTTTGGAGACTAGAGCACCACCGCACTGATAGCCGGCGATACGAAGGTGGGCCTGCCAGGGGAGCTCGCCGAAGTAGGCTTCAGATCCTCCGATAATTCTCTTCTGCAGAGTCATTACTGGACGTCCACAGTTCAAAACTAAACGAACACAATTCGAAAGACAGATTCATTAGTACGTTATTGTGTTCATAGGCCATTGAGTAAGTATGCGGACATATCACCGACCCGGTCTTTTATGAATGGCATCTTTCCTTTTTTGGAGGGAATGGTGGTGACGATCAGTCAAGGGTGCGACTTGTGGAGAGTGAGTCCTGGTTTGGACGCAGCACGCGAAGATCCAAGATGAGAAAGGAAAGAAAGACGAGGCGCATCCTGGTTGAGATTCGCCACCTGACAGCCAACAAGCTACCGTGAGGGTACAGCTGTGCTGCTGCCCACGGTACATGCAGCCACTTCCTCGCCCCTCTTCTGAATCCTTGGCATTTCCTAAAAATAGAAAGCACAATATATTAACACGAATTCACGATCTCGTATGTAAAATACTTGAGGTTTCAACAAGTAAGTTAGCAAAGTCCAGTGGCGGATTCAGGGGAGGGGGGGGGGGGATTTAGAACAGCCAAAAATCGGATATAAAATAGTATAAGTTAAATAGTAGATATGTAATAGTTATAGTTGTCTGAGCGTAGACCAGCCTTATTGCCCAATGGCGACAAACGTTTCAGTAGAATATTTCTATGTTCAAGATTGTGCCACCTTCCAAATTTCTAGGGGTTACTCAATAGGTCCATACTAAGGCTGTTCGAATATGGACGTATTTGGCGTGCGGAAAGTGTTTTAGCAAGATCGTTAAACAACATTTTACAAGACTTGTAATACTTAGTAGGAGTTGGGTTAAAATTAGGCTAGGTAAGGTTTTGAACCTCAGATTAAAATTAGGTTAGGTTAGATTTTGAACACTTCTTGCACGACAAATACATCCAGGTTCCAACTGCCTTAGTATGGACCTTTTGAGTAACCCCTCGAAATTTGTGCCCCTTGGGCAATAAGGCTTGGGCTATGCCCAGACAACTATTGTACCATTGCTGATTTTTGGGTCTCGGGGGAAGGAATGGAAGTTCCCCCCCCCCCCCCTTGTATCCGCCCCTGAGCAAGGTTGAATTCATACCCACCTCCTCATCAAAACGGCAATTATACGTATATCATCTGTACGCTATCCCGAAAATTAAACTGAATTCAAGGTACCTACTTACTTATCAGACGAATTTCATTCAGCCAGACAAATAAAGTGAGGGCCACTTTCATCGCACCGACCCTCATCATACCTGCAGCAATCAAAAATAAGAAAATCATTACCTACATAATAATCTCGAAGAAACAGCCATGAAATAATTTTATTGATTAATTTCATTCATAACGGGATCGATGTTTTTTTAAAAACTGCTACAGAGCTCCAAACTCCTCCAAACTGATGATCATTTATGATCAAGTAAACTGAATACATACATATTTACGTCCCAATGGGATTAGAGTATCTATGTGAAATTTCCAATAGGTAAGTTTTCACAGTAAATTTTCAATTGCATCCAACGATTAATAAATAAGTTCAGTTTGTTGTTCGAGGATTTTAATTTCAGTATCAATTTGTTTATAGGCCTAAATGTAAACTTGAAATGTCAATATGTATCTATCTCCCTCAACTGTACCACAACTCGAGTTGCTGATTTTAGTGGCAGAAAAGTTATATTTTTTCCCCATTTATAACGTATTTTTTCCAATGCCTACTGGCTGGTCTTAATTATTTGTTTGTAGGGTAGATTGCATATGAGTCGTGTAGATAAACCGCTATGATCCATAATCTACGTGTCCCACAGATGCGACTTATCCCCCCTCAGATTTTATGAAATTTGGATATATTTATTTCATTAATGATTTGAAGATTCCTTAAGAATCAGCGTTTTTTCTTTCGTATTTTGCGCTATATTTTGTCACCATTCGATTCAGAGTCAAAAAAATGCTTAAATTGCGATACCGAACTCACTTCCATGAAGCAAGTTGGCTTTTGGTGGAAAACGTTTTTCAGGACTCAGACGTCATTTTCTCCACCAAATTTCACAGCTGATATTCTGGGCACGTTTTTCCCGAGGAGTGCACGCCGAAAGAACCCCGTACTGATAGCGCAAAATACGAAAGAAAAAAAGGTGATTTTAAGAAATTTTCAAATTTGGGACTTAGGCCATTTTTTCATTAATCACGACTGTCTCGCAAAACCGGGAGATATATCAGGGAGATGAAAAATCTAACGCGCGTTTCAAACGGTATCCTCAACTTTTATTTTACATATTAATTTAAAAGAGTTAGAGCCGCTTTACTGAGACAAGGTCGAAAACACACAAGAAATCTCAAAAGTGAAAAAAGTCGGTTTTTTAATTGAGTAATGAAAAAATTCCACGAGGCACTTTTTGTTGAAAATTAGCTGTAGAATTGATTACTTGAGTTTGTCCCATAAGTTCTGTAGACACCCTGTATAATATACTGTGAAAACAAGTACCAAGTGTGTGTTCTATGATATTGACACACTGGCGTCACAGCATGGACGGTGAAGAGGGTAGTAAGAATACTGCGGGGAGTGGAAATGTCGCCGAGAGGTGAGGTGGATGACGTCAGAGGGCAATAAGTGGTAAGATTCGGCAAATTTTCGCCCCTCACCACCTCACCCCTCATCTTCCACCCTCCACACCATCTTGTGACATCATCAAAACCCAGCACAAATGTCGACCCCCGCTCACCCTTTTGCTGAAACTTACCACCCATCGCCGTCTGACGTCATCCAACTCACCTCTCGCCGTCACTTCCACTCCCCGCAGTATCCTTACTACCCTCCTCACCGTCAGTGTGCCAGTATCATAGAAAACATGCAACTACAAAATGAAGTGTTTTTGTAGTGGAAAAATAAATGTTCCAGTATGGGAAGCTTCTGGTACAGCTTTCTGTATCAACGTTGATGTTAAACAACTGTAGTGCTACTAAACGTCAAATTATGCTCGGATACCTCTCCGCTGTTGGTATATTTAATTTACCTTGACGTTACTAGTTAGAATAAATCCGTTCCTATTCACCCGATAAAATTAATAACCACTAATTATAACTCGCGCGGTGAAACGCATTCCGTAGGCTTCTTTAGAAGTGCGGCTTTCATTTTATTTTATAGGCTCATAGACATGAGATGACGTCTTAGTGCTCCATAACTTGTTATCGTATGAATTATGGTGAGTTTCGTCATCATTGCAGCAATCTAATATAATCGCCTCGTCTTCATTCGATTAGAATTCCACTCACACGTATAGTGACTTAGGAAGTTGATACCCTTTTCAAACCAGCTCGTAAACCATCTAGATACTGGAATTCGATACTACGGCCACAGTTTGCTTCCAGAGAGTTTTTCCTAAAGTTTTAAAACTCTAATTTCCGAAAATTGTTCATACCAAAATCCGTTCCAGACCATCCTGAATTCACTGCCAAAAAGACACCAAAAACCATATATATTTACATATTTATAATTCATTCTAGATGATAACTCTCGATGGAATTGACATAAAAAGTTCAAATTTGCACAAAAAATCTGTCAGTACAAAGTAGTAAATAGTTTTATTTCCCGGCTTTTTACTAGCTTAAGACGAAGGCGGACCATCCCGCTAAAATCACCCTGAACAAGTAAGTCCCTACTAAATAGCATAAGTTAAATAATACCTACCATAGCGATCGTTGTAACCCAAATGCTACCCACAAACAATATTTAATTAGTTAAATAATAATAAATTATTGTGAATACTACTGTCGTGATGTTGTGTTTATTATTTGTATAACGAAAATCTCCAACCTCTGTGCTGCATGACATGATAACCTCCAAAACCTCGCTACCTACAACTACTTAATCGAAACATTTGGATTTGTATACATAGGGAGATAAGGCTTACATTTTGCACGGATAGGTAATTGGATATCAAAGGGTCTTTTGACTCGGATGAATTTTCGACAGCCTTTGCAGAACCACCGAACCAAAACTCAACACTTACTTTTGAACCAGCACCTCTCATTCTGTTTTGTACTGACGATGGCGTAAGAGCCGAAACCGGTCTACAACTGTAACAGTTCTTGTGGAAAGAGACGTTTTCATCTTGAGACTCGTCTTTTTATTTTTCCGATTTATCTTGAAACTTTTGATGGGAAATGGTATGACATACCATACATTGTAATAATGACAATGATAGCACTATTATTATAATAGTGGTCTATAATAGAGCACAGCTGTTCAATAATTTGGCATCATTATTGGGAATAATAACGACAAAAGCTGTTGTCCTTACAATAGAACAGACTTCGCCAGGTTGAACACAAAATGGATTTCCCGCTAACAGCAACTGAATCATCGGGGTCAAAGTGTTTATGATAATGAAGTAGCAAAAATTTTTCGACGCGTGAAAGTTTGAAGAGTGTGAAAGGGAAAGAAAGACTTTTCGAGCTAGTGAGCTCTTTGAAAGGCCTCGCGGACTCGATGTTTGCCCAACTATTCAATGCATTCACACACGGTGCTGTGGGTAAATTGTTTGCACATTCATCATCTCGATCATCTCGTCACTACAAAAGCTTTGAGTGAATTTAGTGAAGGCAAGAACGAAATTTTTAAAACTGCCAATATCAATTGGAATCCAAGTCGGTACGTAGTTATGTCAGTTAAGCCATACGTTCATGTTCTGTGTATTCAATATTGAAAACGGGTCCTATATATTATATTCGTTTAATTGTGTAAATAAGAATCCCAATACGAAGAGGCCTACTCTCAAGTTGGTACTGTAAAGAAACTGGGGAATGATTGGCAGATGAAGCAAATGTACCAAAAGGTCAAATGAATCAGCAAGCCCAAGAGGGTCATCATTCGGAAATTCATGAACAGACGCGGAGAAGTAACACAAAATTCCTCCTTTTGGTCAAGACTGACAGCAAAGAGCAGACTTACAATGGTACGTTTCCATCTTGTATGAAGATTACAGTCCCCATGAGAACGACAACGGCGGAGACGCGATTGAAGAATGCGATTGCTTGGATCTGGAAGACTGCGCCATTCATGTGTAAAGAGAATTTCAGAATTTCAAAACTGATAGGTTTCTGTTACCTACTACCTATTACATGTTAGCAAAACCTCCATTTAAACTTGTTGAGGTGAGCTCCACTTGATGAAAAACAACACTGGAGGTTACACTGCTAAATGCATTCTTACATACTTCTGTGATTGTCTTCAAGTTATTAGGGTTGGTGATAATTGCTGTATTTGATGACCTCTTTGTGCTACAGTTATTCAGGTCGGTTGTGGTGAGTATATTTGCCTCTAATACGGATTTTAAAATCGATTGAAGTTCTAGAAACCTGAGCGGCAAAATAAATGCAGGCTCGAGTCAGGTAATAGACAAAATGGGAGTGACAGTTTCGTGTAATCAGTGGACACGGCGAGGGTGGTTATTACAACAAATGGTGCCTCAGGATCGTCAAGCTCTTCCTTTCAACTCCCATGGAGGAGATATAGTCGTCACCTGTAATATCTTCTCCTCGCAGAAATCCCGCCTAGTTCTACTTTCGCGCTTTGTGACTTCCGCCAAGGACGAAGGATGAGATGGTAGTAACGGTGTCAAATTGAGTTTCTTTCCTCGTGGGGAAGGTCCCAAGAGTGGAAAACGGGTGAAGGATGGTCGGGGCGTGCGGTCGCGCTCCCTGCCCACCCAGTGTTACCCTCAGCCTGGTCATTATCCTACATGTGCCTGTGTCTCCCGGTCCTGTCCTGAGTAATTAGGATTTTTTTCGACTCTCTTTTCTCTCTCGGCTTCTCCATTTTTACGAGCGAGTTGATGTCATGGCGACAGATCCGTCGCCCTCTAATAAGAGTTCTTCCTAGGAAACCCGACTCTCGCCCTGATACCTTCATATACCACCGCGCGCAGCCATTTGGGAAACCAATCTTTATACCGCTCGGACCTTGACAAGAACTGCTGTACCTTGTTCAAAAATTCACTTTTCGATTTTTCTAATTCTTTGGGTATTATTTTTCACAGACCAATAATCCTATTTCTATTCTTGAAGGTACTTGAAAGAGTGCCACTCCCTTAGCTCCACACATCTCTTGATCCTCTTATGACAGTCAGTATGGATTCAGCGAATCACACTCCTGCCTCAACAATCATGGATGCATTAGCGGAAAGGCTTCGTGCCTGGGGTTGTCTCTTGACACACAACAAGCCTTTGATAGAGTGTGACACGAGGGCCTCCAAACCAAATTGAAGGATCACCTCACAGACACATAACTACTACAAAATCATCAGTTCACACTTGAGCGGTCGCACATATAGGCAAAATGTAATAATTCCACATCAACCATAACGAATCCACGCCGGAGTACCACAGGGAAGCGTTATTGGCCCAAACTTATACCTAATATACTCCTTTACCGCTTAGTTCGCGGACGACGAAGCAATTTTGTGCAAAGGGACTTGCCATGAAACAGCCCAGAAGCTACAGCAACAAGTGCACGCAATCGAGCACTGGTGTTCAAAATGGAAAATGAAGTCAAGCCCATAAAAATCCATCGTTGTTAAATTCACCAAAAAACGGAACATCACTAACCTATTCACCAATTTCCCTGAAAAATGAAATCGTACCTCAAGAATTACACGTTAAATATCTAGGAATGATACTAGATTCTAAACTCACATGGGCCGCGCACATCACATCCATTCAGATCAAAATCCGCCATAGCCTCACCCAGCTGAAGTTTCTGCTGAAATGAACATCCACTAATGTACATACATTTCCTTGGACCGTCTGGATTGTTATTAAATGTCCCTTGGCACTACTGTTTTTTGACAAATCCCGTGAAAGCATTAAAGGTACAACGGCTCCCCCTACACCAGGGCTCAGGGACTATCTTGAAGGAAATTTACTGCTATGTCCAACGTTATATAATTTTCTCGTCAGTAGATACCTATTTTATATGCCAAAACGATGGTGATTTTAATTTAATTTGCTATGAATTCAATACTCATTAAAATGGCACTTTGTTCTTAGAGATTTATCAGAGAATGCATCCTTTTCGGCTCTCAAAACAACGGAAAAGATTCACACGACATCGTAAATACTTTTGACCGTGGGAGAAGATTTTATTATTCTTTTTCTTTTTTTTTTCCTTAACCGCAATCTTGAATCTTAAACACCTTCAAACGCTCCGTTCTTTTCAAAGTTCGTCGAGGAAAATGAGGAGCTGAGAGAAAGGTGAAAGGAGACGGATTCAGGGTGCAAACTCTCCGACGGAGCCTGCGCTAACAAAAGGCGAACGAGGAAACAAAAAGGAGACTTTCTTATCCCAAGTGTTGAGCTCCAAGAGGTTGTACCGCGGTTTGAAGGAGCGCTCATGAAGTGAGTGACAGGTTCATAGATCACAGGAATGAGTTCAAACAGATGAAAATGGAGTAGTCAGAAAAAAGGCAGTAATGAGGCGGTACCTACCTGAAGTCGGTACTCGGACTTGTTAAGAACGTTCGGTGTGAAACTGATTCAGATTCAGAATCTAAAAATACAAATTTCAAACTCCTACGTTTTCTTCAACTCCGCCAAGAACCAGTCGTCGGAAAAATGAGACTCAGTAGGATAACAGTTACATTATCTTCATGATTGTGGATCTTAATATGAGAAATCACGATTCTCCCTTAATTAATATTTTCAACATACTAGCAGATTGAGGCAACACTAGCTATCTCATGTTTAACAAAAGCAACATCAGTTTTTTTTTAAAGTCTGAGGAATTTGTTAAGAAGCAATGGTTGGAAACACTCGGAAATCCTCTGGCAACATGGAAAATTATAGATAACGCAGCCCCACAAATGAAAAAAATATCAAATTCCGGAGACTAGAATAGTGTGTACCAATGTGAGTTCCTATGTATTTTTCGACGCTGAATCCGAATCTGAGGTCCAAATATGTCGTACACTCCCGAATTTAATAGCTAGGGCAGTTTAGGGGGGTAATTACCCGTAAATTCCAAAAATGGCTAACAAGTGACACCTCATTTTAACAGTGTTTTCACGCTGACCATGATGGTAAAGTCAGAATTGCGATAATATTATGTTATTCCGTTCTCAAATCGGAGCACTTTGAAGATGGAGAAAAATGGTTGTAGCTTGAGAAGTTCTTCTGAATTGATCTGCCCTAATCTGATAACGGAATGAGATATAGCAATCTTGACTTCACCCCCGTGATCAGCGTTGAAAATCCTGTAGACTGAGGTGTTACTCGGCAAAAAAAGGAGACAAAATTTGTTATAAAACCAATAAAATAGAGTCATATTACATAAAACCAGTTATTTCTTCCAAAATTTGCTCTTATAGCCATGTTGCATGACTATGTATTCTCAGAGTATATAAATTCTACTTTACCTTCTATAACAATCCCAGTGTACGCGTAAACGCACTTCCTCCCGTTTGCTGTATAAATACGAGTAGTTGATTTCATGATTGGTAATTTCTGACTTCAGCTAGTAGGTACTTGGACACCGAGTTGAAAGGCTCTTGGTAGATGGTAGACCTTAACTTCACGAACATCTTGATAGTACACAAGTAGATTCAACTGTTCACCCAACTGATAAAACACCTGGTAGGTAGGTAATTTTGAATACCTGCATCCGCCACCACTCCGTGTAATTAGTGTTACTCGCTGTAACATTTTCTCGGAAAAGTAAGACGAACTGGCGTTCATTCAAATCACCCTATTTCTTATCACTTCAACGAGCGTTGCACCTCATGCACCTAGTAGGAATTGTACTCCGGTCTCAAACCCTTCTGCATGTGCATATCTACCGACAAAGTGGCATTCCTTATCAGTAAACATACTGATAATGACCATTCGCTGTGCCCCTTCAAGTTTTCCTATCAAGTTGCCGTGTAGATTGTGTGTACGTTTTCATTCTTTCGTTCATTATGTATTGCACAGATAAATAATTACGTATTTTGTGCAATAAAAGTGAACTATCATCACTGGCCATTGGTTGTGCACCCCTCTACATAACGTGTTCGGTTCTAGTTCATTGCAGGTACCGATCTTCTCGTTGAGAACTTTATTTTACTTATTACACAATGTGTCATATTACTTATTTACTTACACATAAATACTTATTACTTTACTTATTACACACCTTATTTTCTTCTGGTGAACCATAACGTATCACAGCGTCTGTTAGAGAAAATGAGTCAACTTGTTGAAGGTGTTCGACTATTGCAAGTAGTTTAGACAATTACTCAACTCGTTGATACTTGATGATAATAACGAGTAAGTTAAACTGGAATATGTACTTAGTACGAACAGAACTCATCATAAAATCAAATATTCATTAGATTTACGATTGGATAGATTTCCGTATCCAAAATGTTTAAAACTCGAATTTCCGAAAACATTTTATACCAAAATCCGTTCCAAACTGGAGCACTTTGAAGCTGAAGAACAGTGGTTGTTTTACTTAACCGTCGTGGTTAGAGTTGAAATATCCAAAAGCTGAGGGGGAGTTTGGGGGGTGGGGGTCACCCAATAAATGAAAGTCTGACAAGTGACACCCCATTTTAATGGTTTTTACAAGCTGAATACGATCGTGACGTCAGAATTGCTATATCACATTCCGTTGTCAAACTGGATCACTTAGAAGCTGACGAACTGTGGTTGTTACATGAGATGTACTTCACGGTTCATCTGCTCTAATCTGATAACGTAATAAGATGTCTCAATTCTGACTTCCCCATCGTGTTCAGCTTGGAAAAATCTATAAACTGAGGCTTTGTTCGGCAAAAAAGGAGACAAAATTTGTTATAAAACCAGTAAAATTGAGATATTTTACATAAAACCAGTTAACTGAAGAAACAATTGTTTCTTCGAAAAATCGCTCTTAGAGCCATGCTACATGATTGTTGATTTAATTTCGGGTTAACTCATTGTTCTTTAGAAAAGCGCTGGTTTTTTAAGGTTTCAAAAAGGTTCTAAATTCTTATTTTTCAGTTAGTATGTATACCACACATATACACCATTGGAAGGCGTTTGATTTGGGTTGAGGTATACCTCAACCCAAATCAAACGCCTTCCAAAGGTGCCTAACTTATGTAAAGTAGGTATATCGCTGATTCTGAATATAACCTTATTTTTTTCGATAGAACCGCTTCCAACCCTCCATTTTCTCAAAAAACTGTGAAGTCAGTTTTACGTGATTGTTTCTGCACATTTCTTGACATAACAATAGAAATAATGCCTGGGAAAATGCGTTTGCACCTGCATCTTGTAGAGAACATCCCTCCGCAACGAATAAGACCAACCATGCATTTTTTGGCCTGAAAGTAAGGAGGTGCGAGTTTGTTTTACCAGACACTACAAAATCGACAAAATCACTATCCTCGATGAAACCGAAAACCATCAGGCATCAACCATCAGCTCGTCCTGTCCATATGCTTTGGGAATCAATGCACAAGATCACTTCCAATCGATAAAATATAGAAGGTAGAACGATTTTGGACCTCGAAAAGGAGCATGTAGGTGTATAGAAAACCTGTAGACGAAAATGTTCGACAAACGTTGCATTCTTTTTATTTACATGGTCTTTGGCTCCATGGAACGAAAGAAATCGACAAGCTCCGGACTGATGCAAGAACGACCCAAAATTTTGTAAACTAGTGTTAACAGTTCTACCCTGGAGTAAAATGAGAAATAGTCGATGTTTTGAAAAACCTAACCTTACGAAAAAACATTAATCCAATTCCTGGGTTGTCCCCTCTCTATTTTCACGTTATTTCTGTATCTTGTCATCAACAAAATGACTTCATGAATAATTAATACAGAGTAAACTTATATTTGGACTTATACGTTCTTGTGTCTACAGTGCCGAGGTGCGAGTATGCAGAACGGATCCAGAACGCACGAATGAACAAAACAAACTTGTTTGCTTCACTTACGGGTGGAAGATGACCCTCGACAACCGGATATGCGAGCGATGGGGAGGCGGAGGTCGGTGTCATGGCTTCACCTGGCAAACACCTGGTCACCGCAGGAACTTCTCCTGTCTGGTGAGGCTCGGAACCCTCGAAGCTCCCCGATGACGTCCTGGCGGGAATACGCAAAGTTCGTCGTCGGAGATGGCACGTCGACGGCCGTTTCTGAACTCAAGAGGAACAACCGCAGGTTTGGACTGCCTCAAAAAGCTAGTTGGGGCCTCGTGGGGATGGGGAGGGAGAGAGAGAGAGTGAGAGGGAGGGAGAGAGGACGTCTTTCTCGAAGACAGTGGAGTACGCTCTGGAGATGGCGGGTGTGAGCAAGGTTGTCCGGAAAGACCAATTCACCGTACCTACTGTTGACTCATCATTCGTGGGCTTCTGTTGCGAACTTCTCCGCCTTATCTGAACACCATGTTCGATATAGCCCATAGCCAGGATGAATGAATGAATGAAAGATTTATTCCATCAGAGGTGTAGTTTACAAGCATGAAATTTATACATACTTTAAATATAATATCAAAAATATTAAAATAACATGTAATTACCCCAGCACCAAGAAACAGATTTTGTGCGGTGTGGGGGAGTAGACAAAATTAAATAATACAAAATTCAACTAAACTTAAATCATTAATCGAGAAAGGAATTATAAAATAAAATGATAAAATCACCCTCTATGTATAACCCCATGGTAAAAAAAAAAATTCTCTTGGCTTATTTCACTAGGGCCAGATACAAGCAAAGGCATTATGTGGAGTGTATTAGGTACCTATTGGCATGTAGATTAGCAAAATGTATTTCTGTACGATGCAAAAAAAAAAAAAAAATCTTGTAAGTAGTTAGAGCTAGGAAGCTCTACAGGTGATTGGAGATTATTGGGCAAAGCTAGAAGAATATAGGGGAAACTAAAATAAACATGACGAGACGTGTACCATAAACAGGTGAGAGGGACTGGTGTGATAGCTTGGGTAGTTGGGCGAGTAGCATAATATTATGCTGAGAATCTAATAATGAGTTACTAAGAGAATCAAATTCATTTGAAATCGGTAGAGAATTATTCAACTTCATTCTAATCATAATTGGTGGCATTTGATATTCTAAAATCTTGAAACGTAAACCAACAAATTTTGATGGGGGGTTAAAATTTTTTTTTCTTTGGGCGATTCCAATGGTTCATTATCGAAGATAATAAACCAAAAGCACGCGAATTTCCACATACTCAAGGAAAGTTTGGCAGTTGTGTTCTCATCTCAATTCCAGCATCAAAAGTCAGTTGATTCATAAAAAATCCATAGTCCATGCAACATTTTATTGGTTTTATTTTTAAAAATTGGTCTCTATTTTGACCAATTAACACCTCAGTTTATAGATTTTTCAACGCTGAACACGATGGTGAAGTCAGAATTGCTATATCTCATTCCGTAGTCAGATTAGAGCAGATGAACCGTGAAGAACATCTCTAGTAACAACCACGTTTTTTCGTCTTCAAAGTCTGCACGGAATAAGGTACTTATCGCAATTTGATTCCACCATTGTGTTCAGCGTAAAAACACCTTTTAAAATGAGGTGCCACTTGTCAGACTGTTCTATTTTGAGAGTTTATGGGTAATGTAACCCCCTATAACTCCCCCCCCCCCCCTCTTAGAGTGGCCCGATAATGACCACCTGCGAACTTAGCCTTTCAATTGCCAAGACTGATTTTTTGTGCAAATTTGAAATCTTTATCTCAATTCTATCGAGAGTTATCGTCTGGAATAAAACATACATAAATCATACATGTGATTTTTTGTGTCTTTTTGCATGGTTTTTCCGAAGTTCGAGTTTTAAAAATTTTGGACCAAGAACAATCAAAAATGCATGGTTTTTCTTCAAAAATTCGCTTATAATGCACCTTAATGCTCCAGTAGTATTTTTGAGTTGAAAATTTTGTCCGTTTTAAAATTTTGTCCGTTGAAAATTTTAAAACCGTTTGTCCATTTTTCAGGAATATGAACGGATTCCACCCTTGGAGTTCGTCTCTACCTCAGCCCCAACTCATTTTTCATCTTCTTCGACCCGTCAGAACTATTAGAAACTTCTCGAAGAGTTGGGAATTCGTTGTTGAGCTTTCACAGCCCAAGAGGACCACGATTACACGGATGGACGGATTTCTAGACTGTCAGCCAAACCGACAGGCTCATTATTTGGTTCGAGATCATGAAGTGTTTATACCGACTATTACGGCATCTTTGGTAGATGCACAGCATTTGCGAATAAGATATCGATGGCATCCGATGGTAACCTCGTAACTCAAAAATGAGTACTTATATTCCTGTAAAATACTAATATTCCTCGCTGATTCTTGTTGATGAATTCAAACCTCATCAATAACCTCATGAAATACCGGTTACGCTTCAATTCAAAGTTCTTCGATTACTTATCTCTTAAAAACTACTTGTAAGCTCGATAATTGAGATAAACACTTATGTTGTAAATCTCCTTGATACGAGTTAGTCAGTTTCTACCACAAAAGAGGTTAAGATTTAAGCAGAAAATTGATATCCCGCCGGAATTTGAATCTTCCGTCGATAAAATACTACGTTGTATTCAGAAAATGAAAGAAGAAAAAAAATTTCCCTAAATTGAGATACGAGATTATTATTGGATGCCATCAATATGTAGGACATAATATACATATATTATACAGTCTGCTCCTATCGAATTTTACGTTGGATACGTAATTGATTTCTTCAAATATTCTTTATTTACTCGTAATTTAGTTAATTGTAGGCTTAGCGCTACATTGTGTTACAATTAACCAAAATCGAAATATCCACTTCCTGGATAAATAGGTACTGCGTAAGCAGGTCTGTGTAGTCCGCCCCTGCCCAGAGAGGGGTGCATCGGGTTCATAACCTAACTCAAGTTTTTTTTTCTTGCTTCTAACTTTTTATACAGATATATATTATATATACATATGATTTTTGGTGTCTTTTGGCAGTGAATCAGGATGGTCGCAACGTTTTTTGGAAATGACCATTATTTGGAAATTTTAGTTTTAAAAGTTTTGGACCGACAACAAATAGCTTCTTTTTCTTCGAAAATTCGCTAAAAAGCTGATATTGCTTTTGTAAAACATGAAGTAGCTAATATTGCCACTGGTGCTGCGACGATATGGTGGTGGATTATTGTTCCCATCAATAGATTGATCAGAGTGTTCATGCGGTAAATCTAATAAGCCATCATGGTTTTGCTTGGAACGTCGTGTTGCTTGTGATTTCTTCTTCCTGCTCCTGTAACTGTGGGTGTCGAAGCGACACCGATATCTCCCTATTATGCAGTTTTCTGTTCGTCTTATCGTCGTTCTGTCTCTTCGCCTTCTACCCAGGAAGGATTAGTCATTATTAGTTCGAACCAAACCAAAACATCGGGCCTTGTTCAGCCGGCCTGGCTGTAAGTGCCAGGAGTTGCCGGGTCTTGTAGGTCGCACCGTTAGCGGCCAAGTCGAGTGGGGAAGCCGCGGGTGACCTTGGAGTAGAGGGAGGTCTCGACCAAGAGCAGAGCAGCAGCCGCTTGCCTTCCTCTCACTCCACGTCATCAACATAGTTTCCATGATCCGATGAAACTATCGCTCCGTCCCATCCCACATCCCAGTTATTTGAATGAGCATGCGGAAAGTGCGCTGAACTATTCATTAGGGTCAAAACGCCACTACATCGTCAATACCATTCACAGCACCTACAACTAATCAGTGACAGTAATACAGATCCAGATGGGCCTTCGTTCGGTAAATCGCCCTATTAGGTAACGGTTTCCGGAATAAACCGTCCACTAAGCAGGTGGGTAGTTTTGTCTCGACAACGGTACCTTTAATGCATACAAGATAAATCAATTATCACATTCATCCTTATGAGGAATTCTCCATGAATTCCTCCTGTGACGGAATTTTCGAAGAAAATGTAGCTATTGTTCTCGGTCCAAAATGTTTCAAACTCGAATTTCCGGAAACATTTTGTACCAAAATCCGTTCCAGACTATCCTGAATTCACTGCCAAAAGACACCAACAGTTTTCCATTCCAGACGATATAATTGAGTTCAAATTTGCACGAAAATCTGTCTTGGCAATCGAAAGGCAAAGTTCATAGACGGGCAGAATGAGGCCACTCTAAGGGGGGTTTTGGGGACTATTAAAGGAGGGTGGTGAAATACCCATAAATTTCATAAATGGAACAGTCTGGCAAGTAACACCTCATTTTAAAGGATTTTTTTTACGCAGAAGAGGAAGGGGAGATCACGTTTCTTCATCCTTATGGAGCTTTGGGGAGTTTTAGGGGGGGTGGAAGATTACTAATAAATTCCAAGAAATCCACAGTCATGCAGCATGGCTACAAGACCGAATTTTTGAAGAAATAACTGGTTTTATGTAAAATGTCCAATTTTGTCTCCTTTTTTGCCGGGAATTGTCATCGCTGAACCCGATGGTGAAGATGAAGATGAAGAAATGTGGTTGTTACATGAGATTGAACTTCACGGTTCATTTGCTCTAATCTGATAACGGAATGAGATATCGCAAGTTTGAGTACACCATCGCGTTCAGCGTTGAAAAATCTATGAGCTGAGGGGGGTTGGGGAGTTTTAGGGTTCCCAAAATGGTACAGACTCACAAGTGACACCTCATTTTAAAGGGTTTTTCCACGCTAAACACGATGGTGAAATCAGAATAGCGGTGTCTCATTCCGTTCTCAAACTGGAGCAGTTTGAAGATGAAGAAACGTGGTTGATACTTGAGATCTTCTTCAATGTAGACATTTTACAAAAAACTTGTAATTTCTTCGAAAATCCCGTCTTATAGCCATGCTGCATGATTGTGGATGTTTTATAATCATCATACCAATTAATCCATTCCGACCCACAAAAACTTACCATAATCTTATTTCTTAGTATTGTCGTATTACAGTAGTCTCAAGAAAAAATTATAACAACGACATTAATAATTTAAAAATTGAATTTTTTCAACGAAAACTCTTAGTGAACACGTGTAATAATTCGTCTTTTCCATAATTTTCTTACTTAGGTATAAACAAACTGAACTTACTGGAAAATAATACAATATTTTGTACAGTAGTTACAGTACAGTGAACTATGATACTATATTTAAACATGGGTTTAAATAATATTTATAGTATCATTTGTAAATATACTAAATTTAAATATAGTAAACATTTGTGATTGGTTTCGGTTTGCCGATTTGGTATTGGTTTCCGCCAATCTCGCAGACTACTAGAAAGGAAGCTATTGTTCTCGGTCGAAAATGTTTAAAACTCGAATTCCCTAAGAATTTTCATACCAAAATCTGTTCCAGACCATCCTGAATTCACTGCCAAAAAACAAGAAAAAAGCGATAAAAAGTTCAAATTCGCAAAACCAAATCTGTCTTGGCAATCGAAAGGTTAATTTCGTTGATGGGTAGGTACTCAAGACGGTTTTAGGGGGATTACCCATAAATTCCTAAAATGAAACAGCCTGACACCTCATTTTGAGAGTTTTTCTAATGCTGAACATGAGGGTGAAGTCAGAATGGCAATATCTAATCCCATTTTCAAACTTGAGCACTTTGAAGATGAAGAAACGTGGTTGTGACTTGAGATGTTCTTCACGGTTCCTCTGCTCCAATCTGACGGAATGTGACAACGCAATTCTGACTTTTGACATGGATTAAGATTTTTGGTGTCTTTTGGCAGTTAGTTCAGTATGGTATGGAACGGATTTTGGTACGCCGAGTCCAGAGTGACTCCAGAGGTTCCAGCTATACCAACTACGCCAGCAGCTCGGCCTACCAGAAACAGGGTGACTCCAACATGGCTACGTGACCATGAATTGGGATCTCCTGGGTAATCAAACTCTTCTATCTGTAAACAAGATAAGGGATGTAGCATGGAGCACGGATATCAGTAGGAAGGTTGAAGAGGAAGATGGATGGATTGATTGTGGATGTGTGTAAAAGGAGATTATTAGACGATTATGTTTATGGGTGTGAGGTTCATGTAACTTTATACAGTTTTGATGGAGAATTAAATTCGTTATTCATAAAACCGGAGTTTTACTAGATAAAATGCTACAAACATGATTGCATTTACCTGAAGACGAAAAATTTTAGTTCAACAAAAAAATCTGTCACACAACTAGTGAAAAGGGGGCGATCCAAAGCCAGTTTTGGGGTCATCCTTGCACCTTCTGCCGGAATACTATTGCACTTGAACTTAAGGTACACCTCCTGTTTCATTGTGCCCCACCCTCCCCTATATATTCTTATCATTACTTCATGTGAATTGCAACGTGAGTACCCTCTGAAGAGAAAAAACAGTTTGATAGTCAGACGGAGAAGTAGACTTAGGTGCAGTACCTAAGTCTGTTAATAATGGAGTTGGGAGAGGGAGGTGCGGACACGTTGCAATTCGCACTGCGGAGGTAAGTACCTACTAAATTAGTTGAATAATTAGTAGTTAGGTAGGTAGGTACTCTATCAGGGTTCCTATAGTACCTAACTACTAAGTATTCAACTAATTTAGTACTTACCTCCCTCTCCCAAGTCCATTGTTAACAGAGATGATGATGATAAAGTGCAGTAAACAACATTGAAACCCCTTTGACAATTGGTGAACATCTGTTTATAGACCGACTCGCTGCACGCTGCGATCCTGCGCCAGATGGAACGCGAAGCCATACTGTGCCAAAAACAAATTATGAAACTCTCCAGGCGGCTAAAAAGCAAAAGGATTATGCACGCGCTGATCGCAAAAGAAATAAAAAAGTACAAAACTTGCCCTAATCCAACTGCCAACGTTAGTGGGTGTGAATTTGTTCCCAATCATCGCGGTTGACGGAGTTTTCGTAGGATATAACTGCTCAGAGTAGCTCAAGGCTGACCTTATTTATATTAATACAGATACTTCATACTTATTTATATTCATAGTTATATTCTACTCCTGATGAACGTGATATTGTCTCTAGAAGTCTTTGGAATTTATTGAGAATGTCAATATTAAAACTTAGGAATTTTGGTTCTTCTTTATTGAGAATGTAAATAATAAAACTTTTGAATTTTGGTTCTTCTTTATTGATGAAAAAAAAATCATTGTTATCCTCTAGAAAATCCTGAAATCCTAGAAATCGATTTTTCTTTAAACGATAGTGCTATATAGTTGTGAACATTTCTGGCTTAATTCTAGTACCACAGCACTACATCACTTGAATTTGTGGTGAGGTTTCTGCTCAGCAGCAGTCCCCACACACCGTCCTCCATACCTAATGGGTATACAATTAGGCAGTAGATTCCAGCAACCTTTAGACCATAAAGTTCAATGGTTTGGCGGCACTATGACATGGTAATAGGAACGTTTTGGCCATAAGAAGTTTGACAAGCCTCAAGTTATTCTCTAAGAAGTCAGGTGGACTTTTGTCTTCTGGGAGATTTGCTGCTATAGTTTTAGCGAATTTTCGAAGAAAAGGAAGATAGCTATTTTCTCGGTCCAAAATTTTTAAACTCGAATTTCCAAAAAAGGTTTATACCAAAATCCGTTTCAGACCATCCTGAATTCACTGCCAAAAGACACAAAAAAATCATAATATGTGTCTGGAATAAATACTTAATTTGTCATAATAATTTGTGTCTGGAGTGTTCAAGTGTTTCATAAAGTCTAAGTTGTTTGTGAAGGTGAATTCAGTTTGATGTAAATATATTGTCCAGTTTCATTATTTTTTCTTACTCAATTATTATTATTAGTTTCAAATGTACGGGTATGTTTGAAACTAATAATAATTGAATAAGAAAAAATGATGAAACTGGACAATATATTCAAGTAATATAATGTATATACGTATATTATACGTAAGTCCCACTCTACTTTTACGTGGATTCCTTTTCCACTCACTTTTTTTTCGATAATTTTATTGGCTTCAAATACAGGTTTATACAGACTCTACAACAATAATTATGCATAATATAATTATGGTTCACCGTAACGACGTAAGGTAGGCCAGTCCGCTTTGCTCTTAAGAGTGGCAAAATCATCATCAAACGGAATTCGGGCGCAAGGGGATAATGGTGATAGACGAGAGCAATGCAAAATGCCATTAGGTGAACAGGCGTAACAATGTTTGAATGAAAAAGAAAAGAAACAAGTACAAACAAATGTTAAATTTAAACAGTTGAATTGAAATTGGCCACATGTAGATGAATGACCCTTGAAATACTTCGAGGAAGAAAAGGACACTGAATTGGTGAAATTGCTCCCCTTGCTCCCAAATTCCTTTTGATGATGATTTTGTCACTCTTAGAAGTATGATCTGGTGGTGCTCTGGTGGAGCATATATTATAGCTACTCCATATATTATAGCTACTCCATACTTCATAACCATTCAACTGGTTTATCATGAAACTCCCTGTGAACCACTACAAACGAAGTTAGGTATCCTTATATAGGGGCCCATTTTCTTAATAATCTGATAAAGTTTCCATCGACCAAATGACAGATGTGAAGAAAATATCTTCAGGTGTTATTTTCACTTGGATTCTGTTGCTTCGTATCGTGGATAACCCCAAAAGATTCGAAACGTAACATGAACACTGCAAATTCTTCCAGGTTTTATTAATTTGACATGGACATGTCTTATGGCTGGGGCTCATTCCAAAATTTGGCGATACAAATAAATTTGACGTTTTTTGGCGCAATTTCCGTGGTGCCAGAGACTTTAATTTGGCTTGTAACCTCCTTGGGACTTACACAGCGGCATAGGACCGGGATCAGCTGAATGGATCCTGAAGCTAATTAATTAATATTAATATGCTTTGCACACTATGAAGATGTAATTTGGTATGTAGTCGCATTGGAACTTAAACTTGACGCTACCTAGGCCACGGATCAGCCGAGTGGCTCCTAAATCTAATTTCTATACAAATAATATTTTGTCAGCGCAGTTTACTTTTTGGTTTATTATCTTTGATAATGAACCTTTGGAATCGCCCAAGTTTACGGGTTCGGACCAACCCCACAATGACCCTCATAACGTTTCATAACCCTAGGTCAATGACTGTGTAACTGAACAAGTTCTACCGAAGTTCGATCCGAAGTAGGTACCAACTGAAAAAATATTCGAAATTACCTCCTTTCTGTGAACAAAAAAATTAATTGTATAAAAATTACATACTGGGTCATTTGCCGAAACAATCAAATAAAATTTGCAAGATACATGGAACATACATGGAAAGTTGGATGCCACATGGAAGAGTTGTAAGATAATGAGATTAGCGAGGAGAGGTCCTTCCAAAGTAGAGGGTAGTCAGTAGCAAGCTCTTCAATATTCCCACTTAATACCTACCGAACTTTGTGATTCAAGGGTTTGTACCAAATCAGATATTTTCTTCCATCAGTTATTTCTACGTTGGGGCGTGCTAGGATTATACGAGTTTTTTTTTTTTTTTTTCAGTACTCACCACGAAGTAACCATCGGCGATTTCTATCTTATCAACTAGTATAAGCTATTCACATACCTCGCATACATGTAGTTATTATTCTAAGTATGGAGCTGCGTGACATGATTGCCTCAACTGACATTTCTTACTCTCGGAAAGCTTTCCAGCATCGCATTATTTATCAAGTTCAAGAGAACACTTTCTAACTTATCCTTAACGGCATCGAAAGCGATCCTTCATAGAATATTTCAGGGAAGTGACCTACTGACCATTGCAACCTCTTTGCTCCCAACCATCACTGGAAGTACCTCTTCTATTTCTAGACAATTTACACGGGGCAGTGATTGAGATTATTTGGAGATTTCTTTTCTCTTCGTATCGATTTGAAGTAAGATCAAAGGCCGACCGAGAGATGTCACTTCACTAGCACCGTACCCGTTTCGAAATCTCCCATTGGAGCCATGGTAAGACGTTTTTATTACTACACATCTAATACAAGGATGTTTAGAAATAAAAATGTGTCTTCATATCGAGCGTCTCACGGCGATTTCCCACATCGTCATTTCGGCAACTTTTCAGCAGAGCCAAAAAAACCATCAGCCAATGACTATGTTTACTGAGTAATTCAGTAAAATAAATCGTGAGATTTAGTGTTACCTAACTTTGGTACCTAACGCTTCAAATGGTATGCATAACTCATTTTGGCCAAAAATGACGAAGTGGGAAGTTGCCGTGAGACCCTCGATATCTCGTCTCCAGATATCGCATATTTTTGTTGTTGAAGTGCAAAATACCTGTACAAGAATAAATTAAGCAAATTAATAAAATTATAAATTAATTATTTATTACTAAATGATTCACTTATTGATGAAGTTATAAATTAATAAAATAGATAAATGAAAATTCCAGTTATGAAAATTAAATAAATTATAAATAATCCGTCATTGATATATTTTAAAGAAATTATCACCAGGTTATGCTGGAATTTAGTTAGTACAGATATCTGAAATATTATTAGGTAAATAGCGGTGAGTCTGCCTTTCTAATACTCGCACAATGGTTTTTTGTGGTCTGAAGAGTGGAAGGTGGTTAATCGCGATAGTTAACAAGTCCGTGAAAAATGAAATGAAAAGTAGTTGACGAAACGAACGACCAACTAACAAACTGGAACGGAGACTGAAGAAAAGTGAAAGAAATCAGCACTTTCCCTGGTACGATCAGCTTAACATCCATATGGATAGAAGGTGGTCACCGAACCGGAAAAAAACCCTGAATTGCAACAGAAAACACTTAACTTCACTAAAAGCAATTAAAATGTGGTGATCGCGAGTGCATGTGCAGCACTAATTGGCTAAGCAGTAGATGCAGTAGGTACTCCGATTTACTGTCAAGTGTCTGTGAGTGGCCAGATCGGTCTGGTTGCAAAGTTTTTTTTTTATATTGCTTTCACAAACCGTTGGTAACCATTAGTAGAAATACTATAGTATCACCACAATTTTCCTTTAAACAGCTTGGAAAGGGCTGACATTTTGAGAATAGGTGAAAAGGGGGACCTGCTTTGTCTAGTCGTTGTTCCTTCGAACAAAAGGGTGTGCCATATTTCATTTTTTTCCGATGTTTGATGTGAACGTTAAATGTGAGCTAAATCGTTGCCATTTTTCAAGCTGATTTCAAGGAAGAAGAAGAAAACAGATTTATTGACACATAACTTGTATAGGTTGTATAATTTGATATATGTTTCCGAGGACCGAAGTATGAACAAAATTGAGCTTGTTGAAAATCATACTCGAATACTAGGTATTTAATTACTTGCCCACTGAACTCAAACAATGCCCCATTTTAAGTAGCTCTAAAATAAGATTGAAGCATTATCTTCTCTACTCTCTGCTCTACTCCATCCAGAATCTACATCTTTATAAAGGAATAACTTTAAATAAAAACGCGAGGGGACAAAACCACAGGAAACTTCCAAGTAGATAAAACGCGTCCGAAAACGACAAGAGCTGAGTTGGAAAATTTCAACTATTTAGTATGGCAATGGCGTATCGGCGGGTAGAGCCTCGCTCGCACGCCACCAGAGTTCGCATGTTGTGAGTGTAGCGCTTATAGGACTGGGTGTAGCACCTATAACTTTGGTTATCACACCTAAAGCCTGCTATAGTAGTTGTCAGATAAATATTTTCTTGGTTCCAATACCCGAGTTATTAGTGTCACACCCAAGCGCAAAGACTACCACACTCTAAAGTGAATTTGGATACCACACCCAAACCTGTTCTCTCAGTGTAACTCATGTGAAAATTCATACTCCGTACTGTATTCAGTGGTTCTATATCCGACAGAGTTTAAAATGTTATAGGTGTTTGTGTTAAAAAATGATTTGGGGTACCTCAAGCTATGCAAAATGTATAGATTATAGTTTTTTGGAAATTCATTAAGATAATTTGAAAAGTGAGCAACTCTTTCGCCCAGCACGAGATTGTCCTCAAATGGGGAAGAGGGCATTATACGAGTAGTTTAGAGCTGTAAGCACAAAATGTATGTGTTTCTTGAAATAAATAAATGCTCTTAAAAAAAGTATGTTCTCTTCACTTTCCTTTGGTTCCATGTCTCTTTGTTATGTTCGCGAATAGACTGATCGAAGTTAACATATAAAATGTAATATTTTCATATTGGGCTATATTAGATAAAATAAAATACTTAAGCGTCTCATTGGCTTTTCCTAGAGAAAAGTACGTCCATGCCTGTAGTAAAGTACAAACAATCATAGCTGGATTTTCGTCACTCAAATAATTTGGTCGTTCATCCTCGGAGGGTTCACACATAAAATTACAGGGACGCACCCCCGTTGATGACGCGATCAACGGTAAAAATTGGTGCCCTATGGATCCCTTTCCATTAAACGCATTGTTTCGGCGACCCTCGGAAAAATACAAACGGTGCCATCAAGAAGTGAAAGTCGAAAAAAGAAACCAATTACAAGTTGAGAGGCGGAGTTCGACGTTGATCGGGACCCGCCCGGATAGCAACGTGAATGATTAGGTAAATCAATGATAATGAGACACTCGGCTAGAAAATCAATGAGAGATGTGTGCGAAGACGGCAGATGTTTATGTGTGAGTGGTGTTGAATTATTGGCGTGATGATGCTCATAACGGTTGTGCTTAATCGGCGAGCGTCGCGATGAGTCCTCTTTCACGTCATTATTAGTACGGAGTGATGACCTTGGTGGAAAAAGAGAAAAACACATTTCCGGCCCAGTCACTTTTGCTAAGAAGGCAGTTTCTGCAAGATAACGACCGCCTGTCTAGTTTTACTCACTTTATCAGGTGGTAACGTTTTTGAGAATCATCCCGATTTTCAACTTGTTCAACTCACCATTGAAAACGAAATGCCGATCACTGAGTGATCATCACTCCCACATCCGCCAGACAGATACAACGACTAGACATGGTGAGTGAATTGCAATACGAATTAACAACAATTATTGTGCAGCAAGACTGGTAACAATCTTTGTTTATTCAGGAGCAATAATTATTGTGTTTCGGAGATCGCTGTGCCATTTCCGTTTAAGCCTGCGTTGGTTTCTTGGAGGACGAGGCTCGACCAGGATTGAGCTGATGAGTGGGTTCTGGTGGTGGGACATACGGCTGGCAGCGTTGTTGTATGTCCCAGTCAGGGGAATGTTGAGGTCAGCGTGCAGTGTAGTATTGTGGACATACCAGGGAGCACCCGTTATTATTCGTAAGATGCGATTTTGGAGGGTCTGAATCCTATTAATTTGCGTGTTTGATGCTGAGCTTCTGATGCCGCAAGCATACTGCCAGACGGGTTGCAGAAGTGAGAGGTAAAGGAGTCATGTGTAGAGGTAAAACTTACCTTGCCAGTAGGTATTTTAGTTTTAGGATTTTGCCTCGTATCGTTTCTACCAGCGAACTAATGTGGGAATTTCAGTGGAGTTGACAGTCTAACGTGACACCCAGATACCTGACTGAGTCTTCTCTGCTCACTTGTACACCGTTGAGAATCAAGCGAGGCACAATCACATTTCGCTTGTATGTGAAACATGCCATCTTCGTCGTTGTAGGGTTGAGCCGAATTTTCCAATTGGTTGTCCAGTTGGAGAGCTTATCGGTAAACCTACTCCTGGAGGATCGTGTGAGCTTGTTCACTGGTGATTTGCCGTACCAGGACGGCTTGATCATCAGCAAAGTGAGCTGCGAGCACCGGGGAACTACGTGGGTAGTCGTGAGTATAGAATATAATATATTCTATATTATACAGTAGAGGACCCCAGATACTCCCCTGCGGAACCCCTGCAAGAATTTTGTGGGATTTGGAAAGAGCTGATCGATATTTGACAGCATAGGTTCTATTGAACAGGTAGGACTGAACTATTCTGTACTAGGTGTCTGGAGGAATGGGTTTGAGTTTGGCGAGCAGGCCTTGGTGCCATACCATACCTTGTCAACAGAGTAAACGACGTTTTAACCCACGAGAGGTTATTCCTGAGCGCAGCGCGTCACACACATTTTCTGAAATATTTTAGAAAAACGGAACTCCTATCGCCAAATCCTCTTGAATATTTTCCTAGAATTTGCCCCTAATTATTCCAACTGCATTACCAATTTAATTACGTCTATTGGGGTCGCTGGGGATTGTTTCTGAGCGCCACGCTCAGGTATCACCTCTCAGGGCCTTGCACTCACATTTACAAGTGACGATTTCGAATCGTATGAAAGAGTTTTTAAAATCCACAGTCATGCAGCATAGCTATAAGAGACAATTTTGCGAAGAAATAACTGGTTTTATGTGAAATGTCTCCATTGAAGGACTTGATGTCCATGAAGAACATAATATGTTATCAAGAATCAACCACGTTTCTTCATCTTCAAAGTGTTCCAGTTTGGACATCGTAATTCTGATTTCACCGCCGTTTTACGCGTAAAAAACTGTATCATTTTCGAAATTTGTGGGTAATTTCCCCCCCTACAACCCCCCTTAAAGTAGCCAGATTCTGCCCATCAACGAACTGCCAAGACAGGTTTTTTGTGCAAATTTGAACTTTTCATCTTTTTCTTCGAAAATTCGCTAAAACTGAATCTTAGGAAGGCAGAAACATGAAATTTGCTTGTTTGGCACGATTTGGTCAACGAAGACTTCCTCCTCTTGACAGTTTAACTGCACTTGATGGGGGCTTCAGTAGGGAGTTTTCTTATGTTGTCGTATATGGAAGCGTGGATGTGTCATAAAACGCTTTAACGAACATGTAATTAATTTCTGGAAGTAGATCATTAATTTCACACAAAGTCAAAATATTAACCGGTTTCTTTCTGTTAACCGGTTTATTAGGTGTAGGAGGTTGGAGGGACCACATCCGGCCAGCACCGCCTTTTCCTGAGGGAGATAATTCAGGAACACTTTGTAACCAACTTGTATCTAATACCACGCATGCGTGGAATGCATACAGATTTCTTTCAACTTCGCTCAACAAATTAGCGACCGCGCGAACAGACAAATAACTGACAGAAGTTGTTCGGGAGTCTCAATACCGAAGTGGGTGGGAGAATACGGATTTCGGGAGATAAAATTATCCTGCACCGTAGTGATGAGTGAAAAGTGAACAAACAAAAAATGATAAGAAGGCGGGGGACTTGTTTATCGTCGCGAATGAGTTAAGTGTGTCGTAGTTTGGAAAACCGTTAGTCTCGTCCGACGACCAAAATGAATCTGAAGGAGAAGACGTTTAGCCTACGCCAATGTGAGTCTCACCCCCTGAACTTTCTTAAAACGGGCGATTCAGGTCAGCAACCTTGCAAGGTGCTCCTGTGAACGAGATGAGTGGGATGTATCTGTTATGTTCTAAATGTGAACTAAAAACTATACCGTTTCATTTGAATTTTTCAAAATTCGTTTTGAATCCCTTCCCCTTGACCAGTGGTTATGAAAAGTTTTGAAGATCATTGTGGGGTCGGTCCGAAACCGTAAACAAAATTTCGTAATTTTAGCACAACGCTAACTGGGCCAAGTGCCGCGGACGGCGCACAGTGGGGCAGGTGCGGAAAAAATTCGATTTTTCGAAATTTTTGATTTTGATCATCTGGCTCGTGCAGTGACATTATCCACTGCATCTAGATATAACACAACTTTCATCCGGACTAATGTTTAGCCCCATTTATTGAGGCTTAAAGTCAAGATAGTGGAAGTTTTTTGTTAAATTACACATAAATTTCAGAGTTTGGTTTATAACTGGGAAAAATAGTGAAATAATTCCAATGTTTTATTCCTGTTCTAGGATATTTAAATATGCCACACATAAGATGAATTGGTCAAAAAAATATTTTTCATTACGTAACTTGACCAAAGTTACGAACGACCATAAACATTTTGAAAAGGTAGTGCTACAAAAAAAGCTCCGGTTTCCTCCGGGTTGGGGAAGGTATTTTCTCAAAATAGACGTGTTAAAGTAAAGATTAGAACAAAACTCATCTGCCTATCCGATCATAACACCGTAAAGATAGGAAAGGATTAGAGTACGCCTTTGTTTGTTGCACTATTTTGTTTACCCAATTGGCTCAGATACGTCCCCACGTCGAAACACTTTTAATTCGAGTTCAGTCTAGTTGCTAACGTTCTCTAGTCATAAGCCCTGTAAAAATTGAATACCTGGATAATTTTACAGGATAATTCATAATAATTGTTATTCATTCAATTGGTGATCTAGACAGAAGGGTGATCTGCACAAAGAAGATAGGTAATAAACCGTTGTGTCGAGAATTTGTAGAATTTTTGCAGAGCCATGAACGAAGCTGTGTAGTTTCGAGACTATTGTGAATAGAATTCATAGAATAGAGCCATAGAACAGAGCCACTCATAGAATAGAGTCACTCATAGAGCCACTCATAGAATAGAGCCACTCATAGAATAGAGTCACCTCAGCGTCAGCCACATCACCGTCTGCCACCCTTCTCAACTCCTCCCTGCTTCAATCCCCCTCTTCCTCCTCCTCCTCCATCCTTTTCCCCCTCCTTCTTTTCCCCCCTCCTTCTCCTTCTTGTTCCTCCCTCCTCGCTCCTCCTTGTTCCTTCCTCCTCCCTCCTCCTTCCTCCTCCTCCTTCCTCCACCTCCTCCTCCACCTCCTCCTCCTCCTTCCTCCTCCTCCTTCCTCCTCCTCCTTCCTCCTCCCTCCTCCTCCTTCCTCCTAGGGGCACAGATATGGTATGAACTCGGTCGTGTACAACGAATGAGGAACTTGCACCACAAAATTTTTTTAAATTAATATAACTAAGTGTTTATTATCAACAATTACCTACTTTATTGATATTTTTGTAAATATTTCGCCAAAACAGCTCGACGCCATTTTGTACGAGGCGGTTTGGCTGTGACGTCATGACCTCGGATTCCTTTTTCCTCGGATTTTCGTCCAATTTTTGTTTTTAATTTTTTCAAAAAGTTTTGATTTCAATTAGGTTAGAAAGGTCCTTGCGTGCTCACTTTGATGAAATTATTATTGAGGTTTAAATTCATCAACAAGAATCAATTTTGAAAACAAAACCAGTTGAAATAAAAACACTTGCTATTTCCAAAAATATAATATACCTAGTACCTATGTGTTTGAATGAAAAATTACGGGTAAAACAACTATACAACATAATACTCCAACATTGGTGGGCTCTGGTACACAACTGGATGCATTTTTCGTACCGCTAGGATGTGTCAATTGAGAAATGTCCCGATTTGTCCCCTTTGGGAGTCTACGCTCAAGTTCAATGAAAATGAGTATTCTCCAATCCCTACGACACTCATTGCATGCATTCATTTTAAAGGCTACTCCGTAGCTGTCGGGTTTTAGCCGGTGTAATTTCAGAGAAATCAGGGGCATTGAATAGAAATTGACGTTCAGCGATGGAAGAAGAAAATTTCTGTAAGTCCTAAATCGACACGCATACGTGGCTCTTGAAAAAAAAAAGTCGGAAAGCGGTGTGAGAAGAGCGCCTTGAAGAACTCGATCTTTGAAATGACTGACCAGCAACCAATCACGAGACCATTGGAGAATTTTCGCACACATTAGAGTATTAAAAACTACAATTTTAGCACCACGTGCAGACCCTTGAATTGAATAAATGAGCCAAGAAACGACGAGAGTAATTATAATTCTGGACAAATACTAATTTTTGAGAAAATCGTCTTCTTCAATGGCGTTGGCGTGAAACATCGTCGTCTGTAGATTCACATTGTACTATAGGTACATGAAAACTCTGCAAATTCTCGACACAACGGTTTATTATCTTCTTTGTACAGATCACCGTTCTGTCTAGATCACTAAATGATAAATTAATTATTATTATGCATTATTGTAGATAATTATTATCAAGTAGTGTGAATGGTTATTAATTAATGGTTAATAATTAATTATTATTGTTAGTTATTAATGATTTTTCCATTAATTATTAATAAAAATTATTATTAATTAACTCGATATCGGAAAACCATGTGTTGTTCGTATCAGCTGGGCCAGTATGAATTTTGACCCCACAGGCTGCCGCACCTCATGCTGACGACTTTAGATCTGCTCCAACTTTGAGCCGTCAGTGTGAACGAACGGCTAATCGTTCGAAGCTTCTTGAAATTCCATCTAAATTTGTCGAGATGTGAATTTTTCAAAATTTCGAAATTCGTTTTGATCCCCTTCCCCTTGACCTAGGGTTACGATATGTTTCGAGGATCATCGCGGGGCTGGTCCGAACTCGTGAAGCAAATTTCGTAATTTTAGTACAACGCTAACTGCAGTTAGCATGGGCAAAGTACCGTTCGGCGGACGGGCGGATTTTTGGGTTTTATCTTCAATAACGAACCAATGGAATCGCCCAGTTGAAAAAAAAATACCCCCCCCCCCCCCCACAACATTTGAGGGTTTACTTTTCAAGATACGTAGATTCCAAAAATTGAAAAATAAAAAATAAAATCCCCCGTCCGCGACACTTTCCCCAGTTAGCATTGAGCAGCAATTACGAAATTTGGTTCACGGGTCCGGACACAAGTCTCATGACGATCGATGAAATTTTTCAAAACCCTAGGTCCATGGGAAACGGTCCAAAACGAATTTTGAACTTTAAGTTCAAATTTGAACAAAGTTTTTTTTTCGACTTGATGAGCTAGACATTTGAAATTTTAAATATAGGTCCGAACTGGATGACTGGATCACGTGGAAGAGAAAAAGGAGAATGGGGAATGGTGAAGTGAGGTTGCAAGCGGGCGGGGGTGAGGTTGTCTGTAACTCTTAACGGCGGGTGGCGGGAGGTGTCGGGGGTTGGATGTAACTCTAGCGGCTGAGGGAGGAAGGTCGTGGGTGGTGGGAGGAGGTGATGTGGCCCCTGACAGACACAAGAAAAATATGATACATTAACCCCCCCCCCCCCCCCAATCATTCGATTATCAGCTTGTGCTCTCGTTATGGGCGTGAGATATCGTTATCCTCCGATGCCAAGTTGTCCACCGTCCTCCCCTTTTCCACCACCCTCCTGTCGCTGTCCTCCTGTTTATTATCTTCTTTGTACTGTACAAAGAAGATAATAAACAGTTGTTGTGGTGATCTGTAACAGATCACTTCTCTGTCTAGATCACTGAATGATAGATTAATTATTATTATAAATTATCATTCATTATTAATAATAGTGTGCAAGTAGTGTGCATTGTTATTAATTATTGATGGTTAGTAATAATTTGTATAAATTATTATTAATGGACCGTGGATGGAAGCGTGCAAAAAACTCAAAATATGAAAACGGTGATAAAAAGTTTGAGAAGGCAATGAGTGTGATAATTGGTCGTATGCTTGAAATTAAGGTTTTAGTGTAGCAGTAATTGATGATTGATTGCGCCTCCAAAACTGAAGAAATCCCGCAAGACGAAATGTACCATGTATTGTACACATGTTTACGTGGACCTGATCATTTTTTCCACATTATTTTAGTGCATCACAAAGAGTAAGCAGTGATTATGAGGATTTTTGGACTAAATGTGATTATTCAACTTTGATAGACTGCCAAAGGAGCAGGTCATCTCCGGTCGTCCTGGCACTTGACAAATCCGACTACGCACTCATTTGAGAGTCTTGTGTATTGATTTGATCGCCGTCCTCCACCGTCGGTCATCACAATGAACGAAAACGTTGGTCTGGTCTTCAATCACTTGGATCATCTAAGAGGTTTTTGCACAAAAATTGCTGTTTCTATCCTCGTGCGGCGTACAAATGGATTTTTTTTTTTTTGACATTTTATGTCTTTACTCTGGCACATAACTCGAAAAACGTTACACAAAAGCGTTACACGAAATCGTCACGAAAATTTCTGATGATTTTCGCTTACAACCGATTCGTTGCTACGGAACTTTATCTTCGCCAGTTATCATCGTACAAAAATCGTTCACCACTCGTTGGATAGCTCTCGATTTACCTAACCATATTACGTTAACCACTGCGGAGTGCGTGGCCGACAAGCTGCATTTAATTCGCATTTAATTCTCGACTGTATCAACAACAGGATGGAGTTGACATTCTTTTGACATTTTCATGTCTTTGCTTTGGCACATAAACTGAAACGGGAAAAATTTGTTTCCTTGATTCACCCTTTCCCTCAGATCACGTCAGAACACAAGCGACAGGCGGGCCACTACGTCAGACGCACCTATGACGCACGAGCGTATGACGTTAGACGGCTGGCCGGTGGCCAACTAGTACGTCAGAGCCAATGACGCACGAGCGTATGACGTCAGACAGCTGGCCGGAGGCTAACTAGTACGTCAGAGCCTATGACGCACGAGCGTATGACGTCAGACGGCTGGCAGAAGGCAAACTAGTACGTCACAGCCTATGCCGTAAGAACCTATGACGTCAGAGGGCTGGCTGGCTAGGTGATCGGGTTTTAATAAGCCTCTGGAATTCCGCGCCTTCATTTTTAATTCGATTTTCTGAATCTGCTTATCTTGAAACGTAACTCAACCCATTTGAGGGGGGGGGGGGGGGTTAACAAATTTTTGACATTCTATGTCTTTACTATGGCACATAACTCAAAAAGTGTGACATTACGGTGTGACGAAGAAAGCGTTATGAAAAATTTCTAATGATTTTCACGTACAACCGATTCGTTGCTACGGAACTTTAACTTCACCAGTTATCATCGTTCACCACTCGTTGGATAGCTCTCGATTTACCTAACCATATTACGTTAACCACTGCGGAGTGCGTGGCCGACAAGCTGCGGTATGAGCGTGATTGTTTAAATAATTGTTTACACGCAGGTGATCATTCTCAATAATTTATATTGTCTATACGAATGCAAGCTTCATAATTTATGATGAACCCTACAATTAAGTATAACAACTACGCTACTGGGGTAGGTGATGTAGCATTGTTCGAAGGTTCTTGAATCACTTCTTTAAAGACATAAAATGTCCCAATGTGTTGCAGACTCGTATGCAAGCATTTAATTCTCGACTGTATCAACAACAGGATGGAGTTGACATTCTTTTGACATTTTCATGTCTTTGCTTTGGCACATAAACTGAAACGGGAAAAATTTGTTTCCTTGATTCACCCTTTCCCTCAGATCACGTCAGAACACAAGCGACAGGCGGGCCACTACGTCAGACGCACCTATGACGCACGAGCGTATGACGTTAGACGGCTGGCCGGTGGCCAACTAGTACGTCAGAGCCAATGACGCACGAGCGTATGACGTCAGACAGCTGGCCGGAGGCTAACTAGTACGTCAGAGCCTATGACGCACGAGCGTATGACGTCAGACGGCTGGCAGAAGGCAAACTAGTACGTCACAGCCTATGCCGTAAGAACCTATGACGTCAGAGGGCTGGCTGGCTAGGTGATCGGGTTTTAATAAGCCTCTGGAATTCCGCGCCTTCATTTTTAATTCGATTTTCTGAATCTGCGTATCTTGAAACGTAACTCAACCCATTTTGAGGGGGGGGGGGGGGTTAACAAATTTTTGACATTCTATGTCTTTACTATGGCACATAACTCAAAAAGTGTGACATTACGGTGTGACGAAGAAAGCGTTATGAAAAATTTCTAATGATTTTCACGTACAACCGATTCGTTGCTACGGAACTTTAACTTCACCAGTTATCATCTTTCACCACTCGTTGGATAGCTCTCGATTTACCTAACCATATTACGTTAACCACTGCGGAGTGCGTGGCCGACAAGCTGCGGTATGAGCGTGATTGTTTAAATAATTGTTTACACGCAGGTGATCATTCTCAATAATTTATATAACAATAAAAAAAAGGTATTTATGAAGTTCACCACATCATTATTGAAGTACGAGGTACGTGCACGTGGTGCACCATGGTGTGGGTGTGGGCGCAAAGACATAAAATGTCCCTCGTGGTTGCGTTCTTGTACGAAAGCTATACCCACCGTTTTCTTTGGTCGATTCCAATGGTTCATTATTGAAGATAATAAACCAAAATCGTAGGTACATGCGCAAAGGTACACAGTGTTTGCCGTTGTTTGTGTCTAATATGACCGGGGTAATATACTTTGGGTTAAGTCGGGAAGGCGGAGGGATATGGTGATGAGGACGAGGGGGAACAGGGAGGATGAGAAGGAACGAAGTCGAGAGGATGCTACGAGGAAGGAAGGGAGGCTGACACACTTGAAGACGAGTCTTTATAAGAGTTGTAAGGCAGCGGCCTCAGACCACTAGTCAGTGACCACACGATGCGGGCACGTATCAATTTCGCTGTAAGCGCCGCGGCTCTGTTTACGATCCTGAGCGGAGTCACAGCGCAGGATCAGGGAGCTCTACCCGTCGAGTCGAGTCTGTCAATGGACCCACTCGTCGGACTCCTCGGCTGCCTTAGAGATGACAAACCGGGCTTTTGCTTTCAAAAACGGGCCTTGGGATACTTCGAGTCTTGGATGACGTCGTCCGAAGACGAGGATGACGATACGTTCGACGGCGAAGGGGCTTCCGAGCGGCTCCCGAGCGGGATTTCACCGCAATGGGGGAAAATCGTCGATCAGGTTGCCGAGAGGATTTCGTCATCATATGGCGACGACGATGAGGAAGATGACGAGAAAAAGTCCAGATCTAACGACACCGACATCCAAAACCGATCTGGTTCTGAAGTTGAAGGTGAGTGATTCATCATTTCAATACTAAGAAATTATATCGATCTTCCATAGAACAATTTGCCTCTTCTCCAACACAAGAACACCAACATCACTTTTACTTTTACAATGGAATGTCCGGAAAATTCAACCTTTTTTCCTGAAATCTCGAGCTAACTAAACTTCTCTTAAATTGGACTATACAAATTCTGTAGAACAATGGCAAAGTGTGAAATGTCACATTTTCTAAATTTTTTAGGAAAGCAATTTCAAAGTTCAGCCAGCCCTCAAAAATCCAAAAATGCTTCAATGTCATTTCTTTTAGCTAGTTAAGTTCAGTAACTCGCTCCAGTTGACATATGCGGAGGTTTTCAATTTTAGCTTATGAATTAGAACACATTTTCTCAATTTTTCCAAGCAGATTCCTGACATATGTGATTTTGTCATCTTCCAAATTACTCCGTTTACAATTTTTGCCAATTAACTCAATCGTTCATTTGTAATTTGCAGAATTTATCATTTTTTTGATGGGTAGTAGGTAAAAACAAATAATAAAAACATTAAGATTTCCAAATTCTTCAGGAAAGCAATTTTAAAGTTCAGCCAGCCCTCAAACATCCAAATATGCTTCAATATCATTTTTTCTTAGCTAGTTGAGTTCAAACTAGCCCCAGTTGACGTATGCGGAAGTTTTCAATTTTAGCTTATAAATTGGAACAAAGTTTCTCAATTTTCCAAACAGATTCCTGACATAAGTGATTTTGCCACCTTCCAAATGACTCCGTTTACAATTTTTGCCCATTAACTCAATCGCTCATTGCTAGGATTTGTAATTTTTTTGATGGGTAGTAGGTAAAAACAAATAATAAAACCATTTATGGGTAATAAAAAAGCAATTTAAAAATCAGAATGTAAAAGTGTGTTTGTCAAAATTATCACATTTTGTGGTTCGAATTGAAACGCGACAGTGAATGAATTTCAATTTAGGATTTAAAGTTGGCTATAACTCAGCGAAACTAACCTGTTTTGGAAGGTAGTGAAAGTTTTGGAAAACAGTTTTTCATGTCACCTGAAAAATGAGGACATGTGGATTAGGCTGTATCGGAGCTTGAGTGACAAAATATTTGTTTATTTGCCATTGGGAAGGAAAAAAGTACCTAGTATTCAACTGACAAAGGAGAAGACGAAAAAGCTGCCAACCCTAATGCAACCACCGAGAAATCGTGATCAAAACGTTGAAAAATATTGATTCTTCGTTCAACACATCAAGTCCAATCTTCAATACAACACCGTGAATGGGTTCAACTCCCGTAGGTAACTGCCAGCCTCACACAAAGTGCGGAATTTACCGCACTCGCCGCAAGCGAGCGTGTCCTATAGAATACCTTCTCAATGGATGTATTGTATCCCTTGTCGCTCTAAGCGGACCTTCACCATTCATTGAGATCTCTGTGATTACTACGTATTAATTGACAAACTCGAAGCGAACTGATGAATGAAACACTTTTTAATTAATGCCAAACCCACAATTAAGTGATTATGACTATAGTATATTATAAAGGGTGTTTCAGTTCGTGACGGTCATAGGCTAGGGTAGGATTCTACAGCTAATTTCAGGTCGACAATGTCCTGTAGCAATTTTTTTTACTCAGCTAAAAAATGGAGTTTTTTAAATTTTAAGATTTTTTTCGTGTTTTCGACTTTATCACACTCAAATAGCCATAACTCCCTTAATTTTCATAAACATTCAAATCTAGTTACGCCGGTAGAAAGAACACAAAATGTCCAATCCCTCTAATGAAAAACAAGATTTTTTTGATTCGCCAAAACGGGTGAAAAATCTACTTGAAAAGGAAAATTGGCCACTTTTCCCTGATTTTTTTCTTGATTCAAACGTCATTTTCTACCTCAAAACTGCATCGCAACATTATTTTGTTTATACCATTGGAAAGCTGATATTTAGGCGCAAAATTTAGGACTACAGGCTAAAATTATCATGCCGGATTACAGGGGTCTATGAGTGTTGCAATTTCTACGATTTGACAAATTTTCCTTTTCAAGTAGAATTTTCGCCAGTTGTGGCGAATAAAAAAAAAATTGCTTTTCATTAGAGGGATAGGAAATCTTGTGTTCTTTCTAACGGCGTAATTAGATTTGAATTTTTATGTAAATTGAGGGAGTTATGGCCATTTTAGTGTGATAAAGTAGAAAATACGATACAAATTTTAAAATTGAAAAAACTCCATTTTTTAGCTGAGTAAAAAAAATTGCTACAGGACATTGTCGATCTGAAATTAGCTGTAGAATCGATTCCTAGCCTGTGACCGTCACGAAATGAAACACCCTGAATAATAACTTAGCTGGCTTTTTGTAGATGTGCTAAATATTAACAATTCCCTATTTTCCTTCTTGGGTACCAGCATTTCATTCTTCGATTGGCTAAATCCTTTTCTGGATTAAATTCCACATTTTCGAGTGGGGGCCTGACATGGAAAAGAAATATTCAAGTTATTCAACAAATGGATTTTGCATTCCCTTCAACACCTCCTCCCACTCACTCCTTAATTAAGTTGTTTGAAGTGGGACCCTGTAATATAAATTCATCAGTGAAAACTGACCAGGGTTGTTGTTGGGTTGTCTGAACAGATCATAGAGTGTTGCAAAATCCAAAAACGTGTTGGAATTAAACGTAGCTCTAATGGTCGAGATTTTCGTGGAACTAGAGTCACTAGCGATTTGGTCCACAAGGTCCACTAGAGCTATCTCACTTGGTTTTGATGATAGAGTAGAAGTAAACACTTTAAGTGTTTATTTCCATTATTTTAGGATGAGTGAGGTTTTAGGAGTTATGAGATTTCATAAGTCGAAGGAATGAAGAGGAGCACAACTTTTAAAATCACTAACTCAGGTTTGTGTACAACTGGCAGTTAGAGAGTTATAATATCATGTGATTAACATCCCAAAGAAAATTAGGGTTAATTCTGGTCATCATAATTTTGCTCTCAATTCAAGTTTTTTCATCAGAGGCCCCTCAAATAATTCCTTCCCACAAACCAAGTACCCCGCAATTTCACCTAAATCCACTGTTTATTGGGCGCGCGCTACCCCGGAGGCGGCTTTTTTTCACGTAACGTCTTCAGTAAAAATTGAGCAAAAAAACATTTCTCGTTTGACTGGACGACTTGGGCCAACCTTAATCAGAGCCGCAGGAGAAAGTCAAGATATCCGCGTTGGCCGCACTACCGGTCAAGTTGAAGGGGCGGCATTTCTTCGGCCTTCAGAGCTGAGAAGCCGAGTCCATTTCACTTGTTACGCTCTCGAGACTGAATATTTGAAGTAAAATGCAAATTACCTACTTTGAAACATTCTCGGCAAGTATTATGTCAGGTTAATCTTGAATATGCTTTTCATAATGAGTGGTGTAATCCGTGCGTTGCTCGGAATATTACTAGCCGTCTACCTATATTACCAGTAGCGTAGCCAGGAATTCCAATCGGAGGGGGAGGGGGGTTTCCAAAAGCAGGGAGGCTCGGGAAGTCCCCCCCCCCCTCCGGCAAATTGTTTTTGTAACCAATTTTAACACTTTCCATACCTAATCGAAAAAACTTGATATTTCAAAGAAGTCTTCTTTAAATCCACGATTTTTCAATATTTTATAGTATGTCTTAATATTTCGGGTGGGGGGGGGGGCTTGGTCCTAATGTGAAATGTGCGAGTTTCAAGAGAGATTCCGGAATGGATTTGCACACTAAGCGGTGGATTTATTTGATTTATTTATTTATTTTACAAAACGGGCAATGCCCGATGAACAAAAGTATGAAATGATTCAAAGTATTTAATAATTATTAAAAAAAGTTGACCAAGCTGGGGAAAAAATACAGAGAGAGAGAGAGAGAGAAAACAAAGAACAAAAATACACAAGCAAAGTAAAGAGTAAATAAAATAATAGTAAAAACTGTAAACTGAATACCATAGATGTAGGGAACGTATGGAATACTGGAGAGAATACCTCGCAGCAGTGATTTGACTACAATTTGCGAGTGACGCTGGAAGAAATCCAAATTGGAGTGGTCCTGAAGCAGAAGGTTGGCTTGCCGGGGTAATCTATTGATGTGGTTGATGATATAAGTAGTTTGTTGAGCAGAAGTTGACATGAAACAGAGACTTAGTATGACTGTTGAAAGATGGGACGTTCAGACTGATCTCAGACAGCAAGGCAGGGCAGTCGATCACGCTCAGTAGATTGTATAAAAACGTATTGTCGGCAATATGACGACGGGTGGCAAGTGACTCGATATTACGCTGTGCATTGGTCGACAAGCGACTATGTGGCTCGCGTCGAACAATACTCCAAGGTACGACAATACTCAATTGTCGAACTGCGCACGGAGGGGATCTGGCTCAACGGGACGTACAGTAAGACGTACAGTAACGTACAGTTAGAAGACGATAGAGGATGCTCTCCATTTGCTCTGTGCATGCCCAATCCTCGCGGAGTTTCGGAGGCCAGTCTTAGGCACGATTGCCAACCACGACGAGACGTCCCACACAACGTTGCACAACGAGACGTCCCGCTTCTGTACGTACCGTTGTGCAGTATGAAGGCGATAGAGGATGCTTTCCATTTGCTCTGAGCATGCCCCTATCCTCGCGGAGTTTTGGAGGCTAGAGTTTTGGAGGCTAGGCGGAGTTTTAGAAGGCTCCAGCTCACGGTTGCCAACCTGTTTTCCTCAAAACCCCCTGACTTATACTAAAAAAACGCTGACTACGAACAATTAACCCTAAAGAAAAACCCTATACATTCCTTCCCTCCAAAAAATCCCTGTCAGCGAAAAAAAAACTAAATCCAGGGGGGAAATCCCTGACTTGGCAACCGTGGTCTTAGGCTCCAGCTTCCTCACAAGAGAGGAGGTTCTCAGTCTTTTAAATGGACAGTAGTGGTCTCACTTGTCGGCCTTCTACAATCGTTTCTGTTTGGTGACGGAATTCTACTGAGTGTGTTGTGGATCCACATCCTTGATATGATCCATATTGATCGATCGGGTTCAGTGTTGTAACTAGTCACTTGAGAGCTAGTGTGCCAAGTGAGTGAGAACAGCTGTAATGATTCACCGATATATAACCACCTCTTCTTCCTACCATGCTTTCTCTCTGATTCTAAAAATTAAACCATATAAAAAAAGTGTTCATCAGAAAATATCGATTTATTTTGAACACAAACATTTATAAATACGGTGTTTCGCACAGAAAACTTAATTTCATTTAAATATTTTTTAAGAAATCCGACAGATGGCTAATGTCAGCCATGCCGTATTGTTTATTTGTAAATATTGGAGTACCTAATAATTTATTTTTGTTCATTTTAATCTGCCAAAAAACGTTTTTTTTTTCTATTCTTCAGATGGACGGAATTAAAATTTCATTAAATAAATATCGATATATACAACCGTAAAACATGTGGACGTGTAGCCACACTCGTGAAAATCCGTCCTACTCACACTTTCAAACTCCCATGATCTTGTCCGCCAACTTTTACTTTATATGAGTGGGTTAAAGAATCCGAAGGTGTGATTCACCATACGCGGCATCCTCGACCCCAATTTCTCCCATTCGATGTTGGGTTTTCTGTTGAATTTCAACGCGGATATTTCAGGAAGATACTGAATCCTCTACGCGACTTGTTATATTTGTCTATTCAATACCGGAAAACAGCAATATTCAATATTGATTTGAACTTGAATTTAGTTCTTTTTTAGCTTTAGCCAAAATGTCTCACTCCTTTTCTTAAGTGCACAAATCATTTAAATTCCAAGTAATTAGGGATCTTCTTATTTGTCATGATTTACCAAGTTAATACTGTTTCGATATTATTTTAACGGTAGATTTGGAGAATGGTTAAATTCAAACAGAACCAGTTAGGGCATTTCAAGTATTGTGGGTCTACTCAATATTGAACTGTTGTATTATTGAAATATTGAAATGAAATGTAATATAAGTTTAATCTACAATAAATGACCCAGTGTGAATGCAACATGAAAAGCATATTTATACACACAAAATTGAAAAAAATTGCTTATTTCAAATAGTGGAATTCCCCCACTACGAGGAACGAGGTCCTGTGCTGAGAAAATCCAGTACAGAAGAAGGACAAAAAAATAGAGGAATAACGATGATGTTAATAATTATCAAAAGTCAGATGAAAATTAAAAGTCAGAGAAAAAGTCGAGAGAAAATCAAAATTAAAAGTCAACCAGTGCTGATCCACATTTATGATGCAGCTATGTAGCATACAAGCTGGAGAACAAATTCTCGCAACGTAATTAGCCATGTAAAGATTTGCTTCTTATATTAATGTCGAGGTAGAGCAGAAGGCTGCGTCAAGACCTTAGGCAGTTCTCGCAATAAATAAGGTAGACAGAAATGCATATGGCGGCTGGTGTACTTTAAGAGAGAGTAGGAAGTATGAACATTATTTTTTGTAGTGGTTCAGAAAGCCTAGTGAGTATCAGGACTCTTGTAGCTAAATTTCTGAGGGTGTTTGTGGTAAAACATGAGGACCGCTTTGGCATATAACTGGTTTATAGAGAATACTGGCACATCGGAGAACAGCTCAGTGGTAGGAAATCGCGTATGCTTAAATGCTACAAGTTTTAATATTGCCTTTTGTGCAACATTTAGAGGATTCATAACGAACGGCAATGCAGATCCCCACGATAAAATCCCAAAAATAATTATACTCTGTACAACGAATTTGTACAGAACTAGGAGGAATTTGAATTTAACGTCTTTTTACAGATTGTAGAAGAAATAGTTAAATTTCAATAAGCGTTTGATGAGTTGCGACACATCCCATCGGAGGCATACATCAATCATTTTGCCCAGGTACCGTGCAGAAGCAATTCTCTACAACATGGGGCACACACTGTTTACATCTGTGTATTTTCAGCTAGTGCTTTGCCATCATCCCATGGGACTCCGAGAAGATTAGGTATTTAGACTTGCTGGTGTTCAGGCTGAGGGTATTGGCACACATCCAGCTGTATACAAAATACTCAGATCACGAGTGGCCGCCGAAAATACCTCGTCCCACCTTTACATAGGAGAGCAGTGTCATCCACGAAAAAAAAGACACTTCCACTGAGTGGCAGGTCTCCCAATCTATTGATGAAAATCAAGAATATGAGAGGGCCAAGTGTATTACCTTGTATCACACCATACTCGACTTCCCGCACAGAACTGTCCTCTCCATCAAAGATACCTGTACAATTGAACGTTTCCAGGAGCTGACTTCTGTTGATTGAGTCGAATGCTTTTGCCAAGTTTAAAAGGACCAAAATGCATTACTATTACCTACACCAATTGCAATAGTGTAGATTACTATCACCTAGTTCTACACTCGTACCCCAATGTGGCATCAATTGGTTCTTGTTTGCATCCCCACGAATTTTCGTTGAGGGAAACCGTTTTTCTTAATGTTCAGCCGTTCCTTCGTCTGAATGACTCCTAATTTCATTAAGCGGCTCGAGCGTGGCGGGTGGACGAGCCGTGAAAAATTGCCGAGGACTGCCGATTGAGCTTGTTACAAAACACCAATCCGGGGCAGGAGTCATTCTGGGAACCTCTTGTACTGCTCTGAATGGGAACGGAGGTTTTGATACAAGTAGGTACATATATGCTGGTGTACCTAAATATATCAGTAGGTATATAAGGAATAATACGCAGAGAAGACAATTAAATGTAGGGATTTTTCGTGCACCGGAATGTGCATACAAGTGATTCTTCAACACTTTTTTATCACATAATTTCCATGTCTTGTGAGTGGAACAATGAACGACGAATCATCTTTCGTGGTGAGAATAAATTATATTTCTACAGGTGAGAATAAATTATATTTACATATCAGTAGAAATTATATTCTTGAGCGGTTTAAGACAACTCTAGAGTGAGCGAGGCCCTGGGAAGTGGACCACTTCCATGAAGCAGATGGTAGAAACCATTAGTTATTAGGTCTGCAAGTTGGAAGAGACTGGGTGAAATATACTCACTTCGTCTCGCAAAGAGAGCGGGAGTCCGTTTTGACATCCTACGTTGAATCCCATCGGGATCTGGATACGAGAGAAAGTTTAGTCGGAGGAAATGAAGACTAAGAGTGGAGCAAGACGTAGGCAGCTGGATCAAAACAATGAGTCATCTTTTTAAGGTTCGGGAAAACGTCTAATTTTTTTGGCGATTCGGATTCGTGTTATTGATCCCAATAAAGTCGTGTAGGAGGCACAACTCATCTTGTTGGACTCCACTTCCAAGCGATCAATTCCGAATCCTTCAAGCCAACAACAATTTGGAACAGTCTAGAGTACACGATGGGCCTAAGAAAATGAAGGTCAAATACCTGGAGAGTCAAAACTATTTTGGAACCACGACCTGCTACCACTTTATCGCGCTCTTGCTCTTAAAACCAAACTGTAGGTATGTTTTTTCATCTGCGAACCCGTGGGTTGTTTCAGGGCTATTGGCTCTAGGAAAAACTATAAGGACCTCTAAATAAGAACTTTAAAATATTTACCTTTTATTGATTGAAATTACGAATACCTGCAAAACGGTTATGAAAGAAAATCTGACCTCAGGTTATTGCAGTTATTGCAAATTCTTTTGAGAAAGGAGAAACGAATTTAAAAGAGTATGGAGCTGCAATCGAGAAACCATGAAAAAGAGTATAAGGTGGGGATAGCTCCTCCGGTATGATGCATTTCATGAGGACCGCCAGGAAAGTGGTTGCCACCTAAGAAGAAATTACCTACCGAGAAATATGTAGAGACATATGTATCGAGAAATATGTAAGTAACGGACGAAACTAGAGGGCTAACTTCGAGTGAACTTCAACGCCTAATTCTGGTTCAGAATAAGAATACTACGAAAAGAAACTGGAAATGAGAAGAAACCTTCATCAACTACAACTAATGACCAGTTTTGGTTTCAGAATCCCAATGTGGGTGCTGTCCATAACACCTGTAGCTGTTGGAAACTTGAACTTCCTTTGCCATAATTATTTTGCTTGAGTTATTTCATTATTGGTAACTTGATCCACTCATTTGAATTCGCTGTTATGCTGTCAACTACTGCAGTCACATTCCGAGATACTGTAGGTTGACTGACACCGAGTTCTTCGCCGGTACCTTTCATATATCCTGGATCACTGAGGTATCCGAAGCATAGCTTCATTTTATGGACTGATGACAAGGCTCCTCGCGTTTCTTTGTTTGCCCCCAAAAATCTGTCTGTGACCCACTGTAAATTCCTCTCTTTAAATCTGTATAAATTTTTGAAATCGTGAGCAAGCGGAGGTGATAAATACTGTTTAGCAGCCATCACACGCACAACCTCTGCCATCGCACTGAGAATATTGAGAACGCACTCGTACAACCGTTAACGACAGAGTCGAGTCTGCTACTGCAGTCATGACCAACCTCAGGTTTTTAGAATGAGATGCTTTTTATTGAATAACCATTTACTTTTATACAAGTAAAAGGTAAAACAGTAAAAGGTACTCGAAAAGTATAAAGTTTTGCTCCAAACTATTATGATCACGAGCAGAATGATTTCCTTCATATTTCGCAAGTATGACGAAAGAAAGAAGTAATAACAGATGAGTGAGGCGGAATAAGTTGTATCTTTGGGAATGACGAGAAGAGAAGGAAAGTAACAATAGTGCAGTTATGTGTAAATGTACTGGAAAATGAATGTAACAACATCTAATGTGCTGAGAACCGAGAGAATTAACTGGCGGTAGTTTCTGTGCTCGTAAATAAGTTCATGTGATGAATGTGCAGTACAGGGTTATTTGCATGACACTTCAACAGGTGCCTCTTTACGACTTTTACAATATGATGTAAATCCTGGAAATATCACCTCAGCTCTGGTATGGATGACATCCCATCAGTTCTACTGTGCCACCAGTTCGTCTTGTGTCTATTGAAGTGACGAGTGATTAAATGGCACGATGATGCAGTTGATGGTGATGGGGAAACAGGGAAATCTGGAGGTCGTCGAATTATGCAAGCTTTCAAGAGCTTAAGGCGATTTTTCGAGATTTCTTCTTGCTTGACAACTCTTCTATTCTATAAGGTGAAACACTAGGTATACCTACCTGCTACTGGTGAAAAGAGATTCTTCGAGATTCTTTAGCATTGTGGCGTGCTGAGATGGGAGAATAGTGAGCTATCTGACCCCGAGATCGATCACGATAATGCTTTCGCCGCTAACCGTTAAAGGAGCAACAGAGGGAGAAAGTTAATTGTCGCCTGGAATCAAACGATGCCTAATTATAAGATGAGCTTTTTCAATTGAAAGCAAATGTGATCACAACGTCCATCTCCAAAATGGACTAGGATGCGTTTGGCTGCACAACTGCAACAATGATGAGAAAACGAGAACATTCTGTTGTATCAATCCCGAAAGTATTTGGACAAAAATGACTCCACGAAGGAGTAAACCGTGCATCGTTCAAGACGTCACACAAGTCCACATGAATGTTTCCTCTCAAATGTTCTCTGGTGTCACCGGTGCATTTTATAAACTCATCACGAGTACGTATGATTGCTTTGTGTTAGATTTTAAATCGTTAGCTATAACGAAGTGGTGAACAACCCACAGCAACCGCACGAAGAGAAAGCCAGATGATCTCACTATGGAGTTAATTCAACGCTAATGTAGTTTCGAGGTTCCCAAACGGTACAAACAGAAGTGAGTGTTCTCTATAATTTTCTTGGTGCCAGCTACTATTTACACAACAGTGATGCACCAGTGGTTTCTGCCTCTGCAAAGTTTTGATTTCTCAACAAGTAGATCATTTCGGCACTGACGATCATTCACGAACAAATCCAGTGCATGAGATTATTCTCGCATTTCTTTGCAGGTCGGTGCGGTCAGTCGACTTTCTTGGAGCAAGGAATAAAATCCATCATTCAATCATCGATATTCAACTTATGTACCATCGACATATTCGAAAGCTGATTGATGTCCTTCTGCAAAAATTACAAGTTCTCGATGAGGTCGTATACCACTTGAGGGATGTGCGGCTGTCCTGACAAGAAAAAATACGAGGCGATCTCTTTTAAACCAGTCTTCTTCGTAATTGGTCTGACCCGACCAGTCATTGAAAGAAAGCACGAAGAAATATGAGTTGCATCGATGCAACGAATGAATAACGAGACGTGAGGGAATGAATAGCATGGATTACCAACCAGGTTAGGAGGTTAAGCTGTCGCTTGAGAAAATTGTTTTTGAAAATATAGAATGATCAAATAAACGACTTGGGAAGTCATACATTGGCATTATGTGGAAAATTTACTGGTAAAAATTAATTTACAGCGATTCCGAGTCAAATTCAAGAGTTTTCGAAACAAGTGTTTGGTTTTCCAATTAAAATTCAAAAAAATTGAATTTGAAAGGAAAAACCTAGCATTTGAAATGAAATCCTTGAATTTGAAATGAAAAACCATAAAGTTGAATTGGAAAATCTTGAATTTGAATTACAAAACCTTGAATTTGAAAGAAAAAATGTTGAATTGTAATGAGGAAACCTTGCGTTTGAAATGAAAAACCTTAAATTTAAAAGGGAAAACCTTGAATTTGAATTAGAAAATCTTGAATTCGAATTAGAATACCATGAATTGGTAGGAATAATCTTGAATTTGAATTACAAAACCTTGAATTTGAAAGGAACAATTTTGAATTTTATTTACATAACCTTGAATTTGAATTAGAAAATCTTGAATTTGAAACAGAAATTTTTGAATTTGAATTATGAAACCTTGAAATAGAAATGATAAACCTTAAATTTAAAAGGGGAAACCTTGAATTTGAATTGGAGAATTTTGAATTCGAATTAGAAAATCTTGAATTCGAAAGGAAAAATCTTTAATTTTAATTACAAAACCTTGAATTTGGATTAGAAAATCTTTAATTTGAAAGAGGAATTCTTGAATTTGAATTGGGAACCTTGTTTTGGAAAAACTTCTATTTGACTCGGGAATACTTTATATCAAACAGCAGAAACTCACTCTATTGTGTACGATATTGGGTATTAATCTATTATCCCTGTACTTACTTCAAATTTACAGACCTGCGAGTTTACAAATTTACTCCAAAGTTTGGAGGAGTTCATAGCACCCCAAAGAGTGGGACTCGTCACAGAATTTCATAGTTCGTACAAAAACGACCAGGAAGGACCAGCATTCGTGATTATGTTACGGATTGAAGGAATCAATTATCTGGCTCCGTAGTCGGCTTTCTCTAAGTATGTGGCCCGCGGTAGACCTGATTCGTGAAAAAAAGTTTAAAAAAAAAACAAAAAAAAAACAAATTATTAGGTAAATGGAGACAACGAATTACAATAACGAGGCAGCTAACAGAACCGGTTGTAGTGAATTAGCAGCTTTTCTTTGAGAGTTTCTGAATAACGCATAATTATCTCCAACATAACACGCGAGACGAAAACCCCTCTGGATAACTGACCTGATTTTGGTTATACCATCTTGTAAAAGTGTCAAATGTCTTAAACATTTATCTACTGTACTGTTCATGATGTGGGTACATGTGGCCCTAGATTGGTACAAAACGAAACTTATTTCTAACATCACCTGAGCTCAGTGGAAATTTGAATCGAATCGCACTAAAAAAATATATAGATTTCGAGGACACTAATTGCGTTCCTTAGTAGCTGTCATCGGTACTAGTCAACAATAGATCGGTACTCACAACGAATCTCGTGGCGGAAGGGTTTAAAAACGGATGTGTAACCGTTATATTGGTAGACCTCCTACTTCTAATTAGATACGTGGGATCGACTGAAGAAACTACTTAAGGAGAGGAGTGTAGGAAGGATCTACACTACATTGTCCCACATAAATAACGAAAAAAAAAGATCACGCAATCGGCCAACTGATAGGTCTGAAAGGTCCATGCAAAGAGAAGGTAGTGCGTGTAAAGGATAAACCATTAGAAAGCTTCTTCTGTGCGCTACGTAGAACAATTGAACTTGGTTTTATTTGTAACAAGTTCAAAAGGTCGTACTATTCAACGGGTTCGAGAGGGAAGAAAACATTTAAGTGTGTGGGACACCGGAAACTTCCATACCGGGGAGTTTGCATTTAGTAATTATTTGCATTTATTAGGGTAAATTTGAGAATTATACGGATTTCTTTATTACTTTTGTCGTTATAATACTGATGTCAGTGCAGTGATTCGATATCAAATATCGACTCGAAAGGTGCATCGCCTCGTCACTATACCTACTAATCAAGCCTACAGGCCTATCGCAATTGCAGCCATAGTGAGAGTTTCTCGTGGGAATGAACCGTCAACTCATGAATTACCGAGATTAGGCTTCTTAAGTGGATCGTTCATCAGAGTAGCATAACACTTCCTGTACAGTCAGTTCCACGTAAATAGTTTCTTACATTGTGTAGGTAACTTCTATGTAGATTGAGCGCTAAGGCCAATAATACTAAATCTACTTTTAATTATTTTAGTCAAAATTTGTTTCATCAGGTTTGACGCAGGCATTTCGCACAAGTTTGTCATTAAGAATCTCCACATACTCTAGATTTTGTCGTCACTATACTTACGTACTAATCAAGCCTTCAGGCCTATCGCAATTGCAGCCATAGTGAGAGCTTCTCGTGTGAATGAATCGTCAGTAGACTCATGAATTACCGACATTAGGCTTCTTAAGTGTATCGTTCATCAGAGTAGCATGACACTTCCATGTAAATAGTTTCTTACTAGGCATCTTCTATGTAGATATAATAATACTAAATCTACTTTTAGAAATTTTAGCCAAAATTTGTTTCATCAGGTTTGATGCAGGCATTTCGCACAAGTTTGTCATTAAGAATCTCCACATACTCTAGATTTCGTCTTCTTTTTCCCTCACCCGTTGTCCATTCGGTGAACCAGGATTAATGAGACCTGCTCTCTAAAATGCTCAGACTTGACAAGCCTGAAGACGGTGCATGTAGTGGGCTTCCAATCTGCTTTCACCTTCCGCGACCAAGAACTTGTTACGCGGACTTTCTTCTCCATTACCTTTTCCGTGGATACCGCGGATCACCTCGCCGCGTTGCTCGGCCTCCGCCAACCGCCGCAGAACGGTAATAATTAAATGAGACAAGTTCTGCGAGTGCACTGAAGTGAATGAAAGCGAATGATATCAAGATCGTACTCCGACCTCTATAATATTGGGTACTTCGTTAGGTACCTAGACGGCCTAATTGGTTCAGTGGTTAATAAATAATAAATTTACAAATTACAAATTTTATAATCCATAGTCCAAAATACGATTGGCTTTCGAATAAAACACTGGTCTTTTGATCAACCAAACTCGTTGACCCTTCAGCCTAATTCGTATGTATGCCTAATCAGTAATCAGTATTCAGCCTAATCTACCAGACACTAAAGTGGGTTTACATGGTCAATCGTGCGTTGTTCTCAAGTTTTCGAAGGTTTTTATTTGACTTTCATAATTCATTGTGAGATCACTCCAGTCATCACCTTCAGAAGGTACGAGTATGTGGCCTGAATCGTGTAATGCATGGCTGCTGTGTGTCCCTGTTCAAGGGAGGTTAGGCAATATGCCCACCCAGAGAGATATCCGATCTGTGCTTCCACAGAACCGTCTATCCCCAGAGCGGTCGAACAAAAAGATCGAGAACAGGGGCACAGCAACTATCACAATCGCCACTCGAATGGATTCACATGCGACGAGCATGAAAAAACAGCTAGCCTGGGATTATTGTGGAGATCGTTACCCTGCAGGCCAATCTATAGGCTCTGGGGGCAGTCCACTCCCTCCACCAGACTGATGATCCCTCCTACCAGGTCGTTTGCTGACACAATCTCTTCTTGTACTAGAAACCTGAAGATTCTGAGTACCTTCTTCTACAAGGTGCTGCCATTGCCAACTTCCCGAAACTTCATGCTGGGATGTCTTCCCAATGCCTCCTACGTCTTTCCCTCACCCAATCTCCTAAAGAGGATTCTTGAAGATTCTAACATTTTTAAAACATATTCAAGGGAAAGAAACCAAATTGTGTCCATTATTTCCCTTGAAGATATCAAAGAAACGTATGAGTGAAATGCGATAGAAACATAAAAATTAATAATGAGCATTGAAAACACTCAACGGAACGCTACACAAGCAGCTATCTGCAGTGTAACTTTTCAATCAAAACCGTCTACCTACAATGAAAGCCAAAACCTTAATAATTGAGGAACCAGCAGATTGATCGTGATAATGCCGAGAAATCGTTCAACAGAGTGAGAAGAGGGAAATCATCACACCATGAGCAGTTTGCCACAATCACTGCGAAATCTGATAGCCAGTTTTACCAACTTCTCGCGTGTGACCGCAATATTGCCCGGAGCTCAAATATGACTTCAGCCATTGGTTCAGGGGGAAATTGTGAACCTAGAACCGTCATAAACTCAAACTCGCAAAAAGTGTCAGGTCGCAGATCGTACTCTTTGACCGTTGATCAGCAGTCAAAACGCCCTCTTGTTTTCGGGAAATCGAAGCTTTGTATGATCGGACGTCAACACCCCTTCAGCCACGTGGAAAAACATCGCGTTTACGTATGGAAGTGGAACAGAAGAACACGGTTTTTATTTCCACGCAGTCAAACCGTCACCCGAACTTCTCGAGTCGACCGGGAGCACTTTCTTTTCAAGGACAACTTGAAAAAAATGCGGAGATTTGGGCGACCCGGATGTCTCGACGTGAATCGGAAACTGGTTCGAGTTTCCGATTGAGCAGAAATGAAAATATGAAAAGTCAGAAACGAGAATTTATTGAGAAAGAATCTATTGACGAAAACGAGCTCGATGGTTCTAATAAAGTTTTTTTTCCAAGCCTTTCTAACCACTCGCAGTTGTCCGGGGCGTTAGATTACACTGTGGCTCGAGTAATTTTGTCTACCATTATCGTACTTGATCCAAACATTGCCCAAACCACAACTTTCGTAGACTAACTTTCGAACCAGTCTTTTTTTTCAATTAAATTGTTTTAATTGAATTAAAAGCCTGCTGTTGACTTCGAAACCTGAGTTGCCACAGTTTCCTTCTTTATTGACGAATTACCTTTGAAGCACAAGAGGGTGTTGAAGCACATACGCCACACAAGGGAGCCTCGCACTGGTTAGCAAAGTGCGATGGAGAAAAGCAATTCAAACAAGCCTTCCTTTGTTTAATGACACGAAGTCGGGTCCCAACGTTCATTTTTAATAATTTCTTGCACTTTCCAGTGGGGTTTGTTCTTGTTCCCACCCCACTGGAAAGTGCAAGAAATTATTAAAAATGAACGAATTATCTTGATTTGGAGCTACTGTTTATATCTTGATTTGGAGCTTGTTTATATCTTGATCTATATATATGAACTTGAATGCACGAACAGGAGGATGAAAATTATAGAAAATTATAGAAAACACTTACTACATTTGGAAAAAGTGGAAATTTTCGCTGTACAGCGTCGTCAGCCCGAGAAGAAAATCTGTATATATCTTGATTTGTATATATCTTGATCTGTATAGATCTTGATTTGGAGCTACTGTTTCGGTTACCAAAATAGTAGTGGGAATAGTAGGTTTTGAACCTTTGGATATTTGTTTATTAGATTGGGCTTTCTGATGTACTGGATTAGCGGCTTCTAAAATAGTTGATTCTTCATCCAAATATTTCAAAAATTCTGTGAGGGTCGGGAGCTATACGACGATGGCAAGGTGCGACTGTCTGATTGCCTAATGAACCGCTAGAGGGTGTTCCCACTCAAGCTCCCAATATTTAAATGTCTAGAATTTACAATTATTCAATTGGCATCAGTTACACACCTTACAGCCAGATTTGATATAAATAAAATTGAAATAATGTCAAATAAAAATAAATATTACGTCAAATTATTCAAATTTAAATAAACTTCAATATTTTTCGAAACTATTAGTACAATGACATCAAATGTGTTTTCCACTAACTTAGTGACAGAGTTAAATAAAAATTTTGTTTGTTTAATAGTTTACCCTTTATTAAACCGAAGAACTAAAATTTATTAGCGGGGATTATTCATTAGGTAGTATGAGTTCAATAAAATTGTTCTTTCTGAACTATACTGTGGACAGACCAACACAATGTGGTTCAAATCCTCCAATAATCTTTCTTCCTTTCTTTCCTCCAATAATTCCTTCATAATCTTTCAATAACTTGCGAATTAGATAACCCGCGTCTGTATTCATTGGACAGATCCGTCCGTTTTCCTCCAATAGTTTTAGAATATAAATTTCGGCAGCCCATTCGATGGATTAGCTTCGTATATTCAGGTAGAGTTGTATCTAGGACACTTCAACCACTTTCTCGCCTGTCTCTGTAAACCAAACCCCGAAAACTTGACCCAACCTACGAGCGGTATCACCGGCGGTTTCCGGATTTCTCAAGTTTCAAATGAGCAAGAAATGTTTGGTGTTGAATCAAAAGAACGAGGGTGGAACTTTCTCAAATGCCGATTTATTTATATTCTCGGATGACCTTCTTTGTCGCCTACGCCCACCGGTAGATAGCGAGGTTTCCTCCAGCATTCACGATATGTCTACTTTCAAGGGCTTAATTTATGTCAGGTTGTTACTAAATAAATAAAATAAATTTTATTTGTATCTCGTTGGCAATACATAAGAACCCCGAGCTCATGTATAGGCGAACGGTTCACAGAAAACGGTAGTTAAAGAAACAGGGATGTTGAATCGTTACATCTTCTTAGTCTAGAACAGGGGTCTCCAAACCGTTCAGCCTTGGGGCCATACTGATAACTTCAGCGAGTTCCAAGGGCCAACACCATACCATCTGAGTATCGATACGATACTTTCCTCGAAGTATCGTTACTCGATATTATCGGTGAAAAAGTATCGATATTCCGATAATATCGGATCAAAAGTATCGATGCTCGATACGGATACCAAGTCTAAGGACGAAAATTCATAAAAACCCTTTCTTTTGATGGAATTTAAAAAAATAGGAAAAGAATTGAGAGAAATTGCTACTGTGTGAAAAGGATGCCTTAAAAGTGACCAGCATATTATTATAATAATTATTATGCATTTATACCAAGGTGGTTGTACCCATCTTCCTAAAGGTGAGACGATTTGAGTTTGAGGGTACTTAGGTATCGTGATTTTCCTGAAAGATTGGTATTTCCGGTATTATGCTTGATTTCCAGCTACCTATTTTCGAAAATCAAGTATTTACATAATCATATTATAATTAATAGGTGGGCACGAACGAGTATTTCCTCACACTAATGTCATCTTCCTTGGTAAAATATCGGTGAAAAGTATCGGTGGAAAGTATCGATACTATCGATACTCTCGGACGGAAGTATCGATACCACAAAAGTATTGAATGAAAAGTATCGATACAAATATCGGAAATATCGGGAGCAAAATATCGATACTCCGATATATCGGAACGTCCCTAGGTGGTAGAGACTTGAAATTTGGCATGTATGTATAGTCTTTAGTCCACTTTTTGATTATCCGAGTAGGCTACTGTACCGAGTTTCCAACAAAGGTTTCAAGGCGGGGTCCAAATGTCAGACGAAAATGTAGGTACTTGTGTTTCATTGAGGGTGATCAAGGCGATGGGATAGGTCTTTTATTCAGGACTAGGATGTCGATGGAGGAGGAGGCGCTGCACCTTTCACTTGTTCCCACTCGTCAGATACCGCCGGGTATCGCTTGGCCTTCCGCAGCTCAGGGTCAGGTTCATTTCTACTCGTGCTCGTCCGGATGGGAGAAACATCGTGATACAGGCCTCCTGACCCCTTTCCGACCGAATGTGTTGAACTTCGGGGCAAAATCAACTCGAGTCAAAGTGATTCCCGACGAAGTAGAAAGATTGAGAGGATGATGCGCTTTGGAATGTTTAGAAATTCCAACGAAACGGGGTTTTTCGGTCGCTTGTTTGATTTAATCATTGATTTGCTGCATAGGTTCGAGTTGACAAGTCGTTACGTATTCATAAACATTTTACCAGTAAACAGGGCTGTGGAGGGAATGTTGGAGGGCTTGAGGATGGAAATCAAACGGGCCCTTCTATAAGTATGTACATGCACCCCATGGATTTAATATTAGAAAAAAAATTTTTTTTATGGTACCCGGTCTATTTCCTACTTATCCTGGTCCTCCTCTGGTTCATGCAGGGACCGGCTTTGTCATACCTCTGCTTACTCCAGAGGATGTATTGAGATTAGTCACTTCCATGAAGAGAGTGCTCCGGGTGTGGATGGTATCTCCACCAATCTTGTCAAATCTGTGATTCCTGTAATTACTGCTCCAGTACTTCACATTTGTAATTTAAGTACAGCTTCCTCCAAGTACCCTCGAGTATTCAAAACAGCTTTACACAAGGGTGGAGATAAAACATATCCTAATTGTTTCCGTCCAATATCCATGCTGTCAGTTTTTTCCAAAATCATTGGACGATGGGTGGAGCAGCATAGTCATGCCTCTCTGAGGGTTACCCGCTAACATTCATCTCTTGTCACTAGGGAACTAAACAGAAATCACCGCGTTAGTAGAAAAGATCGTCAACTTTTCTAAGACGACTGTCAGCTTTCTAGTTCGCACTTGAACCACATTAAATGAGGAATTGTTGAAACACAGAAACGCCAGACTGTATGCGGAAGATTGATGGGCTGGACCCAAAACAAACAGCATGAGTCGTGGAAAACGGGTCGAAGATCTAACAGTCTTTCGTCTCTTGAGTAAAGAACGACCGTGAACTTCCTTTGAGGCCAAGGCTCAACCACTACCCACTGTAATCATTGGTCCAGTGATGACAGTTGAACTAATTTCTCCATCCCTTTGAATCCGTTGAGTGTACCTACATCTTTCTATACGATTTATAGCCCCCCAGAGAGAACCCCTTCAAAATCCAATAATTGAAGCTTAATAAATATTACATACATGCAAATAGTACCAAAACTTACGTAACTTAAAACCCTAGGTGTTTATCGACAAGTGCTGGGGGCTGCTAAATACTAACAGCTGCAAACACCTAAACAATTTTCACTTTTTCTGGAGATATAATTAGGTGCTATTTAAAAAGGAGTGGGAGGTTAAAATCACAATTCTCGGTTTTTTGAACATTATTATTGACTTTATTGTTGAAACCCGACATTGAATAGGAGCAGTCAAAGCGCTTATAAAGAAACATACTATGTTATATATTATGGCAACCTTAATTATTAAGGCAAACATATTATGGCAACCTTAATCAACCCTCAAACAACTATTATAGAATTCGTTTCTTTTTGACATAGAGACATTTAGGTGCCCCTCTATTGCAACTATCACAAATCTCGTTTTATTGAACATCATTATTGATTTTTTTGTTGCAACCCGACCTTGAACGGGGGCTGTCAAATCGAGTATGAATCTTTCTAAGGCTTTGTAGGCTCTCTGAGGCCATATCACATCGGGTATTCTCCTGAAATGCCCATACCATTACAAGATACTCCTCTTCAATCGGTCCATAACTTACTGCCAGCAGCAGCTGGTCAATCATTTCCCTGTGCTGTTAATCCGAACTCTATCAAATCAAACCGTGATACCCTGCAACTTCTTCTTAAGCTATAAATTTCCACTGCGCATAAACGCTGTCTTTGATGTTGGTTTACAGACCAGCCTCCTCATCCATAAATCGAAATGCTTTCTACAAGGTGGAATCCAATCCTTCGAGTTCTCAGTGAGCACCGAGCTCACTGAGAATAATTTTTAAAAAGTGCATATTTTCCGAGCATTCTTTCCTTCACTCTCACGTGTCCAGGACGCATCCATGAAGGAACCAAGCTACTTGAGCTCATCAGCAGCCTTGACGCTTCCCAAACTTAGGATCTCCATTTCTTCACCTTTACCACCGATAACCAGGAAGTCACTTTTGATCGCATTAAACCAACATTTTAGACCAGCGGACGCAAACGCCTCTACCAACTTTCTCAACATGTACTCTGCGTCGTACGTATCACGAGCCAGGAGAAACTGAAACTCCCAAATCCCAACAAGATTCTTTCCAGTTCTCAAATGCCTCTTCCAAGTACACCTTGAACAAGGTTGGAGACATCCCACATTCTCGCTTTAGTCCTTTAGTGGTGGGAAACTCGTCCGACAGGATCCTCCCAACTTAACTGATGCCCAAATCAGGCAAATCAGGGAGCTACCTACAGGGGACTGGGATATCATCCACTATTGAGGCTGTTTCCTGCTTACTGCCTTAGTGAGACGATGATTGAATTTCCATCGCACTTCACAAAATTGGCTCGCGGTCAAAACTATTATATTCCGCGAGTTTCTCTCAGAGTGGCTATAAGGTAATCGATCAATGGGTACGAAAGTTACGAGCAGTGTAAGAAATATAATGTGAGTACGTCTAACGCTATTCCATTCAATTCAGTTTTCCATTGGCGTCTTTCACCCCACAACCCGTATATCAGCTCAGGCATCACGCGAACTTGAACTTTTGGGCTTGATAGAATAAAACCCGTCAGTACGTAGGAAATCATCATTTATAAGGTAGAACGTGACATTGCTGGGAGACACAGGAGTCGAAATGTTGATGCGAGGGACCAGATAGTGAAAGGGCGGTTTCCGTCGTGTTTTCTTTGTTAGAGTTGCCCGAGAAGATTTTCTTACAAACCCACTAATGACCAGAAGATGACGATCGAGGGTATCATCTGACTTTCTCACCTTGGAGTAAATTGACAGTTGCCGCTTGTTACTGGTATATGAGTAACGAATCACCGACTTTCTGGATTCACGTGGGCCTTTAATGCTGAACCATTAGAATCGACAAAGAACCAGTTATTAACTCCCCCACAAAATAGATGGGTTAAAGTACGGAGAATCCGTATATCAAAATTTAAAAAACGCTGCATATTCCTCACAACGTTCCACATTTTCTGTCTGGATGACCGTTCTGTGTACAATACGCGCCCTTGTGAATTTCACAATTATTGAAATAATTGGAATTATAGGCTGGAATATCATTCGAACACAGCTGTTCCTCGGTATAGGCATTGACCCGAGGTTCCTCCGTTTGATTCCACCGTTTCATTGTGAACGAACGGGTCTCCTAATGGTCTTAAAAAGTCTCAAAATCAAGATCTAAAGACCCGTCTCATTTGAAATTTCCCAAATATGACGTTTCGATCATTCCCTTCCTTTGGCCTATGGTTATGAAATGCTTCAAAAATCATCCTCGGGCTGCTCAGAGCCCGCATCCCGAATTTAAACATTTAGACGGAAGGAAGTGCAAGTATTTATTGAGACGAAATGTTTTTCTTAGTTGATCATTGAGGTTTGTTATAATATACCCAATACAACGTCGTTTGAGTCGAGGTTGAGTTTTGAACTTTTAGTCGAGGTTGACTTCATTGAGGTTTGCTGTATCCCCTAAAGATGGTTATCACAGGTTATGGGCCCTGCCAAAGTGGGATAAGCTAGCAGTATCTCAACAACATTATTTACTCGTGGAAAAATATTAACTACCTAACTCATAACTAACTTGTGAAAGAGTTTCATGAGAAATTACTTTGTCACTAGAGCTACATAATTCACACAATTGAACGCACGATCTGAAGGTCTCAATGAAATAGCTAATTTTATCGACGTTTACGACGTCTCATATCACGACGGTGACTAGTGAAATTCCATACGTACATTCAGAAACTTGATTTCTATCACGTTGAAAGCTTGTGATGAGTAGAGGCAAATTGTTTGCTCATCAGTTATGATTTCTGTTACTATATTTTTGTGTATGTTCACCCTAAGGTTGGTATCAGTTGATATTCTGCTTGCCTGTCAAAGTTTTAAGAAATATATTTTAAATTTGAAATATGTAAGACTTGTACGTAGGTATCATATTGATACTCATAACATTTCAGTAAGTTCAGTTAGTTCTGAGACAGTAACAACTCGATACCAGCCTTTTCTATTATGTCACTTTTTATTTATTTTTGTTGGACGCGAGAAGTCAATAAAACCGACGGTGGCAAAATATGAAAGCATTCAGGAGTCAATATCGTTTGCAATAATAGCAATTAACAAAATCTTGATATGCCTAACGTCACTGCTGTGCCATGAAGAACATACCATGGACAATTCAATTCGTATTCAATGACTAAATATTTAATAATTATTTACTCCTAAGTGTTTTTATTACCACCAAGGCCTGATTTACGAGTAATTTAGTACTTGTAGATGTGAGATTTCAGTTGTTGATAAAAGTTTGATGACTTCTTGGCTCACTGATCCTTGTTAAATACCAATAACCGTATCACGAGTAAAATGAGTAGGTTATTTCTAAAAGCCGTTATTTACATTCCAACTGATTCAAGGAAAATTACGTACAAATTAGGAAGTTCATTTTGTTCTTGGGACGTCTTATGTATTATTTGAATAATACATACAATACAATACGTATTATACAATTATTTGAAAAATTAACGAACTCAACTAGTAAGATTGAACCATAATGTCCATAATCATGATTACAGAAATAAAATTTACAATAAGTTCAAGTTTGCAGACAATAGGGTTTGTACTAGTGATTTACAAAAAATCACGACTTGTGCACATCATAAGCACCAGAAGGTTTGAATAGAAGATTAAGAACTAAAAGCGTCCAGAGGGTGGTTTTAGCTACCTAACGCAAATTTCCAAAATCTGAAAATTCTGACTAAAATTGCGTCATAAGCGGCATGATTTTGAGTCTTTTAATTTTGACGTAAACCGTTTTTTGCTGCCCATAACGTAATTTTTAAAATTTTAGTTGTTGCCAATTTTCTATTTGGTCTGTTTGGCAGAAACCACCGAGATATTTTGTCAGGTTAAGTACAAGACTCTGCAGAAAGTTGACAATTTGTGAGGACCAAACCATCCCAGGAAACACCATCGTTTGAATCTGCTATTTGAATCTGCCTTCTGCTGCTTATGAGTTTATTAAAAAATTGCTAGCTCCCGGACTATTCATAACGGAGTTTGGTTTGGATATAGTTTTTCAACCTCGACTTTATGGAGTTTTTAGATGGCTATTGTTCCAACGATTGAAGTGCAGAGGGGGTCGGTTATTCTCATTCTCACTCCGATAATACTACTCATAATTAAATTTCAATCATCAACTGAAATAACGGCTTTTGAAGGACTTACAGTGGTCGGATATTATTGACCTTAGAATGTACATGTCTTCATTAAATAGTTTTAGCCGCGAAACTGGGCCTTGGTGGAATCGAAAATTGCCACTGGGAGTGTTACGAACTCTCGTTGCCAATAAAAATGATACAGTTGCCAAGCTACCACTAAAGCCTCCTTCGTTTATATCCCCATGTAGGTCGAGGCAAGTACAAGAAAGACAAGAGAGTGAAGGTGGCCATGACGGTTATTCTCCTGATAATCTACTTTATTATAAATCAACTCTTCTACATGTTCGACAAAGTAGCGAGGACGTTCATCTTCGCCAAACTCATTCTGGCCCTCAAAATCTTCGTAGTCGTTAAACTGTTGGAGCTGAAGCGGTACCTGTGGTGGGTGAAGGAGGAAAAGAAGGAAGTGGAGACGCATAGCGAGCTGGCATTGCATGATCACCACTATGACGAGCATGCCCCTCCCGAATATTATGGTCCACACGACCATTACGGTCCCCCTCATCATGGTCATGGCTGGGGATGGCATTCCAGGTCTGGGCCTGATGCTCACGTTCAGGCTTACAATGGGCAGATGCCTGTCACTGCTCCTGTGCCCCCGTACTCCCCGTACACCCCCGATCCCATCAACAAATCTTACAGAAAACGCTAAATCTCTTAAATGGGAACGGATTTCAGTTCTACCAACGGATGACTCATTTTTAGCACTCATTGACCTCTGCAAATTTTGAACACCCTTTTTTAACACATAGGTAGCGTGAGCCGGAGTCAAAACTAACCAATTATATGCTTGGGGACAATCCATAACGTCACTATTTCACCAGTGGAACTGATGACGTCGTCAGCTGTTCAACTTTCTGACGTCATTCAAAAAATCACTATTTTGGGTAGCCCCCAATGACCTCATTCGTTTCATATAACTCCACTCTGCCTCCTCATATTTAATACCCAAAATCGTTTTTTCCCTTCAATTAAAAGGATTATTTTTCAAGAAATCACCTCAAACTAATTCATACCCCTAAATTGGTCATCCGTTCGTAGATTCAAATTCCGCCCATATTTTCGCCCCCAACGTCAGGGATGCCTCAAGAGAAACGTTCTCATGTTCGTACCCACGTCCCGAGAATGATGGAACAAATAGATGATTTGAACATTTTGAGCCATCATGAACCAAAATTCAAATATCAGCTTGAGCAAAGGTCAAAATACTCATTTAACAAATAGCTCAAACTTTAAGATTTGTTCCCTTTTTCAAAGGATTTCCCAATTAATTTGGCCCTTATGCCCATTGCGCTCAAAATGCGTTACGATCAATTTTTGGATCTTATTATCTTTTCCCCAAAACGCTGTTCCAGCAGTCGAGGAAACAACATAATTTGTATTGAAAGACAAAAGTAACAATCTAACGTAGTAATTTATTTATTTATATAAAAATCACTTTAAATCACTTTAGCCCAAAAATGATTTACGTAGGGTTATTTTTGTTTTGTTTCATGACGTGCCAATATTATTTATTTAATTTCTTGAAATGGCAGCTGAATCAAAATTAAAATTCAAAACGAATCAAAATCCCCTTTTGCTCACAATTGCGCTAGTCATTCGCACGTGCTTTTACATACAAAAACAATAACCATAAAATGATACTATTTTCATCGTTTTGAATAGTGAACTTTGGATTAATTTTGATTTAAATTTAAAAATACCATTACAAAAAAATGAAGCTGTTGAACATGAAACTTGACATATTTGCTGTTGTTACGGACATCCCTGGGCGACCATTTGTGGGACATTCCTGGTGGACCATGTGTTATATTCGTGGTGGACCATGTGTTATATTCGTGGTGGACCATAAGTGGAACATCCTAGCGGTAGAGCATGTTGCCAAGTTTCGCAGTGCGCCTCCGTATCTCCTTCAGGTTTCCATCATCATTTAGTACCTATTATAATAATCATAGTCCGTCCAATATAAAGGGCAGATTGTGACCGAACTCAAGGAGGTTGGTTGTTTTTTGGTTTTTGAACAGATCATCACGACAAAAACCGATAGAATTTTGTCCCTCACCCACGTGTTATTTGTGTTTCTTTGTGGAAGGATTTGTTTTTCTATAGTTTAATTTTTTTTCGAACATTATTTCTTATGAGACTGGCATGTCAGATTTACGCTTTCTTGGGAACAAGTCACACTGTGCCGTTTATATTCTGGATGGAATATCACATTCAATTGAATCAAAACAACGATTGAAAATGTTAATGTTGAATGTCCATGTGCTTTATAAAGCGGTACGCAAATTTGTCATGCATGATGTTTTTGTGACAATGTAGAACTGTAATGAATGTAGCGTCGTGTTCACTCACACAAAAAAAAATTGCTTCTTATTCCCTATCACCCATTGTCAGCTCTTTCCGATTAAAAATAAGCACGAGCTTTGTCAGTGTTTGGTTATATTGAGATACGCAGTATGAACGTGAGATACGCATTGTGATTCTTTGTTGTAACAATTGTAAACGCATGTAATAATACGCACGCCCCATCTGTAACAGTCATTTCATTGTAAACATTGGGGAAATTTTGTTTTAGTAACATAGTCTTAATTTGACGAATGTCGACTGTTGTACATCTGAAAGTGCCGTTTCGAAAGTAACTATTTTCTAATAAGTACAAGCATGTAATTTATTTATTTAATTTATTTATTTATTGTAGAATAAATTACTGTGTACGAAAATGCATGGTAGCATTCAAACGTTGAATTTTTATTGTCATCACTCGCCCCGTACGTTCCGGTGTTGGTCGGTATAGGTTAGCCCTAGTTTGACATGCCAGTCTCGTATAAATAATTTTTAATTAGAAACATGAATGTCATTTTCTCTAATTGTTTTAATTCTGTCAATCGGTTCAACCTCCTTCGTCACCTCAGGTACACCGCTTCACCAACTTGGTTCTCCCGCCTTCGAAAAAAACCACCCAATTTTCTCCCAATATTTCGAGTTTGAGAAAAATGGCTGTCCCAACTAGTGGCTAACCTACGCTTTTTTGTGTTTTTTGAACAAAAAAAAAAGTATAATATTCAGAAAAACGTTAATTGTTTACTACGCGTAGAACTTTTTATATTTTAGAATCGTAGATTTTGTAATCGAGTTCAGTGACGCTGTGAAAGTATAGGTGCCTTCCTACTTGTGATTATTAGTGTGTGTGAAGTAGAAGTTGCATTATTGGTGTTTGGCAGTAAGGTGTTGCATGGAAAAGTAATTTGTGATTATGTAGAAATGCTAGTTGAAGAATCGTTGCCTTATTTCGTATCGTGTTTATTTGATTATTACGACAAAATTCACTTTTTGATATTTATGAAGGACAAACTGGACTACTACAAATTGAAACAGAATCTAGCGATTGGAATATGACTATAACTTCGTTGTGCAGCATAGAAAGTTTCGAATACGTAACACTACACCATGGAGCTGGTTTAGAATTATGAACCCAAATCTCTTCCTTATGGTGGTCGTCACGATTTCGTATAGTTTTTCCAAGAGCTTATTCTCTCAATTTAAGTTAACGGCTTTTCGAATACGCAGTGAAATACTGTCATTAACTGTGAAAACGTTGAGCCTCAAGTATTTAGACGTCTTGAGGGTTCATAGAGTGGAGGACATGGGATTTTGGTAGGGATTAACGGTCGTCGTGGGATATTAACCAACCACGTACAAGAAATTTGGTAATTATAACTCTTTATTAGTTGGATTGTGTACATTACGTCAGTTCGACTGGCGTCCCCAAAGAGAGGTACCCTCGTGTTCTGGACAGAACGTACTCACTACAAGATGTTATATCATTTAGAAGCTACAATAGTAGCCTTGTCTGGTGGCGAAACCGTTAAGTAAACGGTAGCGGTTAAAGTTACTACAAAAATTGTTAGTCTCGAAAATTTAAAATAGGTTTCACTTTTTCTTGTATTTGTACAGACGCAATGAAAACCTCACGTAGACCGCAATACACGTGGTTAAATGAAGGGTTTTGTGGTATGTACGCTCTTAAATGAGGTTTTCGTGGTATGCATGCACTCATTTCGGTAGTTTCCTACTCCCTTCAAAACCGGCAGTAGAAAGTTTGGATTTGTTGATCTCAGTACAGTAGGCGTAGTCGCTCCGTTGCTTGAGTAGTTAAAAAGCTTTGATGAAATTATGTAGGAGTGTATAAATCGTTTGTTCATAACTTACATTCTCAGCGTTAAAATAGCATGATTTTCCAACTGACAAAAAATCTTAATCTGTCAAACATGCTCAAATTTGCTACTTATTTACACGTATTTTACAGGTGTACCGCATTCCATTGTAAGATCTAGAAACAGATCTATTTCGTTTAGTGGGGAGAATGAATCAGTAAAAGGTAATTAAATTATGAAATATTCTATGGTGATCGTAGAGTGCATGCATACCGAAAATATGTGTCATTGTCACAATTCGTCAAAAATCACGATTGGTGGGCTCTCGAAAATAATGTTCAAACAGTATTTAGTTAATAGCTTGAAAGGGTGGTTTGTTCGTAGCGTACATTCTCAAGGGTGAAATACAGTAGAAATAGAAATCATTTTCATTTCTTACTTCCTCAGTGACACTTCGTGTGGTTTTCAAGCCCCTTCAAACTCTGATTGTTGACTCATCCAAGACGAATCAGGTGGTGTTAAATCTAAATAAAAATGTGTAACTCTATTAGAAAATGTGAAAAATCTTGTAATTATGTTACGGGAAAACTTCGATGGATTCAATGTAAATTCAATTTGATGGTACAATAGTCCAGTAGGTGAGTACCCAGTCGGTACGTAACATTTTCAGTAACTTGGTATTGAGGCTCTAGGTTAAGGGTTATCTTAGCGAAGATCTGTGACTGAGCACATTTTCTGAGATTTTACAGTCGGCACTGAACTGTAGGTTTATGCGCTCTTGGGTAGGTCTAGTTGGGCTTACTACAGCAAAATTTAATGTACTAGCGATAACGAGCCACCGGACAGTTTGACAGGGTGAAAACCAAAATAAAACGAAATCTTTCTAGAAACCTGTTTTTTGGATGGAGAGAAATACCCAACTGCAGGATTATAAGGGTTAGACAGAGATGAAAACATTTAAAATAACCAAAGAGAAAACCAGATTTGCCGGCAGTGGAGGGAATTGGGAATGAAATCTTAACGACTTCCTGAGGCGGTTCGGCAAAGACTCGTGTACTCATTGCCGGGATAAGTACCGACCGATTCCCAATTGATAAACGGGTATTCGTGCTTCGACTTGCATATTACAATTATAATGCAGGCGCTAGGTTCGAACCTGTTCATTGCAGTCCGTTAGACGTCTGAAGCTCCACTAGATGAAAATGCAAGACTCCTACGTGAGATTATGCTGTTTTTCCGAAGGATGTTCAAATATGATTGAGCAGCCTAACTTTCTCCTGGCGCATGTCCTGTTCGAATGAGGACGAATCGTGTCGACCAAATGCCGCATTTACAACCAACCTAATAGGGATAGCAGAACTGTTTATTAATAATTAGCCAGCAATTCCAATTCATGGTGTTACGTTGTTATTATGGTATATATACTAGTTTATAAACTAGTGGATTGGCACATGAACGAGCTGCAATTCAGGATTCAAAGTAGAAGTTGGTAGGTAGGTACTCGATTCTGCCTAAATATGCCTGCAACACCATTATTTTTCATGAAAGAAGTATTTCTGAATAGTTTCCACTTAGGATTTGCAGGTAGATTTTGTTGTTGTTTAGGATAGTTTTTCTTGACACTTTTCTTGACAAGGAATTGAATGATGTGAACCACAGATGGAAGGGGGCATAAGAAGAAGAAGGTCAAAGCGATTAAAAAAGCACTCATCAAGCTGGTCCTCTTCGCGTTACTGATAAAAAGCAAGCTGAAGATTCTACTGACCGCCTTCCAAACCTTCCTGGCCTTCAAGGGAGCAATCCTTATCACTGTTCTCGTCATTACACACGCCGTCAAACTCTGGGCTGAGATCAAACACCACCAAACACCCCAAAAGGTAAGACTTCGCTTCCTATACAAATTTAATAGAATTAGTAAACTTTTGTGGTGCACCTCTTCTCGGTCACATGGTAGCAGAGCGAGCTGGTTTTGCCTCGGTACCTCCTCCTCTATTTTTTTGAATTTGTAGATTGATTAATTTATTTATTGATTAGGGTCATGAGGCCCTCTCTTCCACCATCCCTGGATACCATGTTATAACAATTTCCTCTTGCAGTCATCTTTTACAATAATATTTTACATTTGATTTTGAGGAGCATTTGATTTTACATTTGAGGAGCTTCCTCAGAAGGGACTCTACTCCTATAGTAGGGATGAATTCAACAATTCAAATTCTTGACATTGTTGAATTTCTAATATTGTTGAATTGTTGAATATTCTAATTTCCATATTTCTACATTTCGTTGGGTAAACGTCTATATTCAGATTTCTGTATTTCTATAACACCCCTGCCAATATCCATGCTTGAAGGAGCATACTCCTCCGAATGTAGTAATTTGCAGTAGTACCATTACAATGGAGGTTAACCATATTTTGGAGTTTTCCAGTTGTTCTTCCTGGATTGGAATTCCATACTACTTCCAGTCCCCCTTTTGTCTATCAACAACAGCCTGGAATACCAGGTGTTGTTTGGAGGTGAGAGTGTGATGGCTGCTGTGCCCCTGTTCTCGATCTTTTTGTTCGACCGCTCTGAGGATAGACGGTTCTGTGGAAGCACAGATCGGATATCTCTCTGGGTGGGCATATTGCCTAACCCCCCTTGAACAGGGGAACTCAGCAGCCATCACGAATGTGTGCAGTATAGAAGATGTCACTTACCAAAGGTGTTTGCCTAGGGACACGTGACAGGCGGAGCCTTCTCCACGTAGTTTGCACATCTAATGGCTTAACAAGCTGTAGGATGAAAACACCCGCGGCTACAGCCTCGTCATCCCAACATTTTTTTTCAGCTTTCTCTCCTTTTTCGCTGGAAAAAAAAAAATCATCGAAACAACGGTTCCTGATGTTGTGGGTCAAGGTCGGTACTCGGGATGATATTCCGAGACGAAACGAAATACTAATAGTAAATAATGTATCAAATAAGAACTCGACTGACCTACAACAAGCGAAAGATTGGGGATTTGGGGTTGCGAGGGCGAGAGTTTCCGACTCAAATGACGCACTGTGAAGTGTTTGGTCATCTTAGTTGAATTAGTAAAACGATAATGGAAGATTTCACGTCTCAAGGCGGGACTTTGACTATGAATCCAAATGGCTTCACCAAAAGACGTGATATTATTAAATAAATTTTTTACACGTGCATGAGCCATTTCAGCCATCATGGAAAGTTAGTTAAAGTTCTGAAACATTTTTCACCCCAAAAGTGGCGTAATAAATTATAAAGGAACCGCAATCTTCGGACAACAATTTTTAGATAATCGACCAACTCATGACAGAAGTTGTTAATCGTCATCACTCCATTCAGTTCATCATTTCAGTCGACGTCGCTATCTGGAAGTGTTTATTTATAATATATTATATAGGGCCCTACATCTCGACCAGGGAGCAGAAGGTCGATTGATCCGTTGACGATCTTACTATTCCAAATCCTGGTAATTCCAATTCAGAGCATGACTGAACGCCCAAAGGAATACGTTCCTTTGAAGACCAGAAATTAAATTTTTTTAAATTTTCTTGGAAAAAGTCCTTTTATATTGCAGACTTCGAATGTTCTGGAATGTGCTCATAGAGCCTGGTCATAATACATTCACTCACAGAAAATTATATCGAGAAACTAAAAAACATAAATTTTGTAAACTGCATGTACAGACTGAGTAGAGTAGATCCAGAGAAACGTGGCCTTCTTTCCTTTATTTGTGCAGGATAGGATTGACAACAACAATTTCTCGTAAAACAGTACTTCTTTCTCCAACTTTGAGCAATATCGATCCAAATTTTCAACTCCAAATCACCAAATATTCATATTATGTACTACGTTCGACGGTTGATGTCACCTCAAAATCAAAATTAACGCTCTGCGGTCTAATGGGCGCAGTCCTTCCTCTCCGACACGACCCATCGGTTATGCGGGTTTAACATCTTGTTCGCGACAACCGTCAAAGGGACATACCATTTAATGAGTCCTACCTAATTTTTTTCGATAACCGTTTGTACCAAGTATACACACCTCGAAGTACTCGTATTGACCATCGTATACTCACTGGATCATTGGACGCCTAAGCAAGCTCTAACGATATTATTAAGTACTGACATCTACTGAGTATTTTGGAGTATTGGTGGGTGTAATCGGGTGTACTGGAGGAGTCCTTCTTCCCTCGAGTAAGTAAGTCTTCATTCGGGATAATTTGTTTACTTCAATTTTTCAATCATCCGCAAAACCGAAGCCGCAGTTTCCGTTCAACTCAGGAAAACCAATTGTAGAGGGTCAGTGGCCAGTGCCACATGTTCGTTTCTAACCGCAAATTGGGGCGTCTGCCGTTCCTCCTGCGCCGTGTTTCTCCCACGCTTATCTTCTCAATTATTTTCAAACCTTGAAATGTTTGTTGTTATTCTGCATCAAAACCACATCTTGCTGTCAACAAATAAATAAATAAAATTAATGATCATAACAGTTTTTTGAATAAAAGAGTGAAATAGGTACCTATTTGAGAAGTTTCTTGTTCTGTATGGCATGTTCAGTGTTGGTATGGTGATGAGGTTTAAGTTGTGGTGATGAGTTGTAAGTTGTGTTTTAGGTTAGAATGTCATCCCTCAGGACTCTTCTTTTCAGCCTACGGCTCATGCAGGGGGCTGGTCGCGATTTGAGCCACTTCTGGATTTGGATGGTCCGTAGCTCTCGTCCTTAAAAAGCCGAGGGTTCTTTTGATCCTATCTTGTACCGTGTCTATTCGCAAGACGTTGTGAAGGGTGTCGTTTCTGACGAACCAAGGGGCGTTGCAGATGTGTCCCAGAATCTTGTTCTGCTGGACCTGAATTTTCTGGACTGATTGCTGCTGGCTGAACCCCAAACATCACACGCGTACGCCCAAACTGGTTCAATAAGCGACGTGTATACCAGCTTTTTGTTTGCTAGATCAAGCTTAGATGTGGGGTTCAACATTAGCCAAAGCTGGTATTTCAAGTCTAATGCAATTTTGTGGGCCTCTCGCTGAAATGTCTTATTGTACCTAACACAAGGATCACGCTCAAAACTCCCAAATTTTGTAACAATGATCAATTGGAGGGACCACTGCAGTTTCACTGCAATTATTGACGTGTTTTTTTTTTTTTAAATTTCTTTCCATTTCCATCATATAATATGGAAATGGATTTATATTACAAATTCACGGTCGTGCAGCATGGCTATAAGAGCGAATTTTCGAAGAAATAACTGGTTTGATTGAATTAAAATTAAATTTCGGGGTACCAAAACTTAAGCTCAACTTCTGGAGGGTTACAAACTCAGACTACTCGTTTTACAAGACTATATTAAGGTTTTAGAACGATTTCCAGGTGTCCCCAGATCACTCATCAGAACCATATAATCTCTATGTATTAGGAGGATCCTGAGTAGTTTTAAATATCCACCACCTCTCCTACAGGTGTGTTCCAAATGACAAGACTCGTGTCCCATTTTTATAAACAATGAAAAACATTTTGATAATAAAGGTGACGTGTAAACAGAATTGGTTCAAATGGTAGATTAGCAGTGTTTGCAAGTAGACTGTGGAATTGGGCAATTTGGTTTATTTGGTCGTGCTAGACAAGGTAACCACGTCCTATCAGTGCAGTTATTCGCTATTAGCGACAATGACGAAGCGTCCACGTATCAGACTTTCTTCGTGAGCTCGAGCCGCCTACAACGGCAAAGCAATTTTGACAATCTCATCCCTCCGTGTTAAAATGAAGTAGCTTCCCCCTTGTACACTCGTGATAAATTAGAGACTATTTATCGTGTCAAACCACACCTGCGGAGGCGTCGGTGAATCGAACGCTAACTTGCTTTCACCTTTCGCCAAAGTGGCCATCAGTCACTAACAAGACGCAGACGTAAAAGAGGGTTATGCTTTGTAGGCGTCCCATGAACAATTATAATCACTGCGACAAATCAGTTGAAACAATCAGTCTGACATTGGTGAACTTAGTTCAGAAACTGTGTGGTCGATTATGATGTATAATCATATTGGCTACAACATCCTCGCTCAAGTTGCCTTTTATATTCAAAATATGCCATTTCGCTGTTGAAATTTTGTTCAGAATGAGCCCTTACCGGTCGCAAGCTTCACAAGGTCTGTCACAAACCGCCGGATGGATTCTATTAAACTTGAGTCTTACCATCATAGGTTTAGCAAACCAACGAGTCTGAAAATGTTTAAAACACCATTAGCGTACTGGAAAAGGTGGGTTCTAGAATAATTGAGGAATTCTGAAGGTAATCATCTTCCTAGGTCCTTAGCAAACGACGTATTTTTAGTGCACCTGTTGTGTTCTAAAATTTGTGAATTGGCGAGAACACCCAAGAAAATTGGTTTGTACTGCTCCATATTCGTAGAGTCTCTTATATCAAGGTCGTCCATATTCTGTGGGTTCATTTACTCGTACTAGATTAAGTTCACTACCGCTTTCCCGTGTGAGAATTTTATATTGCTTTGAACGGGTCGGTACTAGAACTTCTGACTAGCGTGATTCAGTGGTTCAGCGTGATTCTGGTAATCAACCGTCGGTTCTGGATGAATCATCAACTATGTGAGTACCAACTTACCGACCTTTATTTAGAAAAGGTATGTACCGCGTTTATTAATAAGTTGATTGCTACTTTTCAGCTGGAATCGGAGACATTTTCGGTGTCAATGGTCGTATTTCTCTCGCTGGTTTGAATAATGGTCTACTCACACGATTACCACGAACGACAAATCACCGCTTACCAAGTAGGCCGGGATAGCAACAGGACCTACCTACCGCTCTGCTTTTAGTAAAACTCTCCCACTAATTTCTGCTCGGATGAATCACCTCGTAGCCCCGATTCTAGACGTATTCAGATCTCGAATGCGTTGGTGCGTATCACAACATATCCATCGTCAGGCTCTCTGCCATTTACTCTTGCTAAAGGAAAGTGAAGATCATTAAGGCTCCCACTCATGTTCCAGTTTCGGCATTTGGTTTGATTTGGTGAAATGTCGTAGGAAGTAAGAGGTAATGAATATAAAATTACGCATAATAACTATGTGGGTACCTGATTTTAGAGGTCGACGCATGGTGTTCAACCCGTTCCGGTCAGACTTAGTTTTAGCGCATCACTAAATGCAAGTTCAACCTTTGGAAGGAGATAACGGTCAGAAGAGGAATTGAACTAATTACAACTAGATATTCGCAACGAACGATGCGCTTTGGGAACGATTATTCAGGTTATTGGGCGGATCTCGCGAATGTGGCTAAGTGCTAGGGAAGGACATGACCAGGATGCTTGAAGTTGTAAATGATCTCCAACTTAATAGAGCAATTAAATTACCCTAGTAAGTGCTAGTTTCGAAGCAGAGATGAAAAGGGGGTGCCGCGTTTCAACTTTTAGTGTAATAATTAGGGTTGAGTGGACTCGGACTACCTATTCGAGAAATCCTATACCTACTCAAATGAGGTACCTATAACAAAATAATACTCTTCTCTAGGAAATATACTATATCAATTTCTGAATCAATATCCACATGGTTACTTGGTGTGGTGCACTCCAGCTGTACCTAACCTTCCTATCTTGCTGTGAAGGTGCAGGGAACCGTTCCAAGTTTTTGGCCAAACACAAAATCTATCCCTTAAATTATTATACAAAATACACTTAATAGTGTGAGGCCAACAGAAGACCTACTTGAGTGCCTGATCTGTCACGCAGAGAACCTCCAATTGCCGAACGGCGACACCCACTACTTTCTCGCAATTATTGAAACGGTTCAGAGAACAATGGCGAATCAAGTTCATCAGTCAAATCGAAAGTGCACGTTGAATCCTAATAGAACGTACAGACTTGTTTGAATGACGTAGGCGCGCTACCCGAATGATTTCGAGCTTCCTCGATAATTGGGATCTACCTAATCGCTGGGATTTATCCTCATCATCAACAATCACCACACGTTGAACGCAACGACAGCTTGAGCGGAAACTGGTGAAAGTGACCTGGATCAATTGAGAATAACAGCGAGATGATTGCCCATTCAATGGGGATTGAAGATTGCGCTTCAGCATCCAATAGCCCAAAAATTATGGAGATAGATTGAGGAATCGATGAATTCAGACGAATATCTCGAAATGCCTAGATTAGGTCCCTATGAATCAGAGTCCTAATGAAGTTACTATACGTAGATCTCTCCACAACGCACTGACACTATTGTTCCTCCTACGATAATATGAAGGTCTAAAAAGGAGTTTATATAGGCAAAATGTAGTTCATTGTACCGCATTGTAGACTTTGTACAACATTGTACCACCTGCATCGTTCTTTGTTTAGTAGCACTATACAATGCCAAATTTAATTAGGCAGCCGATGATTTAATCCACCAATCTGCCTTTATTTTGAATTTATTGATTAATTGAGACCACTTTAGATATCGACGGCATCACACGATAACCTTGTATTTCGAAAAAAAAAAATCACAGAAGACACAAAAAACTTATTGAATATAGTATACGAAGGTATGAGATCATTAGTTACGTTACTGCCTGATATTTAACGAGGTTTTCATTTAGGTCTCTACTTCCGTCTCAAATTCGAACCACAGGACGGTGAAAAAAGGAATTCAAAAAAGAAAAAGTAAAAAACCACGATATGAGGTTATCATGTGATGCCATCGATATTGTTCAAAAATTATCTGGTTACATAACTGCAGACATGGTTAAAGTATCGGTAGTTCATTGTACGTAAGTTATTGCTCACATATTTAATACATAATTGTCCTGATGATTTTGTAATATTTAAACAAGATTCATGATATGTCACGGTTGAGACTTGTCACTGGAGGCTGGAAACCTTCAATAATGAGTTGTTTAACGAAGGTCCGTATCTTGTTCAGGATTTCAGAGGGCGTCAAGTAAAAATCATGGTACAAGGTTGTATTCCACACAAGTGGAGAAGTCAGAACAATTTGGAGTTATACGATAGAATAGAATTATGTTGTTGCTCCAACTATTTAAATTCGACTTGGAGGAGGGTGCTGGAGGTACCCCAGACTCCGAGGGCGTGTGTCCAACCCGACTTGTCTGAATCTACCTATGTATGAACACCTCAGAAACGAGTTGGTCAAATCGGGGTTTCACGCGTCTTATTTAGTACGTAAGGCAACAGGATTATGAATAGTCACTTGTTCCATCGTAACTCTCCCTCACACGAAATTTAACACCAAGATAACTCAATCTCGATGAAGCCCAAATAAATCCCTTCCCAGTATTTAACTCGCAGTAAATATTTGATCCGTCCTACTTCTGTTAAGGCGAAAACCTGTATTCATCCAACAGGTCTCCCGAGCTGGAGCTAAAGACCCCAATTGCTGAGAATCTCACTAACGAACTAAGTTCAAGCGTGCCCTCCGTTACAACTCTGCCATTCTTTTCGACAATCTTGTACATCACCAAAGGCCCATAACCTATTTCGAGAAGGAAATTGAAGACCTTCTAAAACGCAAGAGATTGTTCAGTCAGGGTTTCCTTGTAGTACGTACTTAGTTACAATCTTGTACATATATCAATTTGTTGTTAGTTAATAATGAGGTTGTATTGTTGAGTGTTTATTTGGTAATGAAGGGGGAAATCAAATGCATACAGGGCACTCAAAGACACTTCAACCCTCAAGTCGCCGCGATCTCGGGCCCTCCACCAACCGACATTCGCAGGCTGAAGAGGAGACAGCTGAGGGACAACAACTCAGATGCAACATTCCCATAAACACACAAATCAAGACACAATCCAAGCAACATATAACCAACAAAAACACCACTCCCTCCCCCTACCAGGCAATACTGTGAATATACTGACTGATTGATTGATTGAAATGCATACCAAGTATTTGGTATAAAGCATTTTCTTTCGAGGTGGTTTTGTTTCTGGGATACTGTCACATCTCAAGAGCTGTTTATAATCTTGATTCCAAGAATGGTTAATATTTAACATTGATCCGTAGATACGTAGTTTTAACAATACATTTTGCATTGATTTTAGGTGATCTACTACGAGAATGCCCACCACCAGCACCACTACGACCACCACGACCATGAAGACCACGGTCACGGCTGGGGCCTATGGGGCCGAAGTGGCGAAGAGGCGAGCACAACTCCCAGCTCAGGCCCTCTCTCGTATTTCAACGGTCTGTTCTCCAGAAGGAACGACGACGCTAGCAATCTCGCCTACAACGCGTACAAACCTCAACCTGTTGAGAATGAACCGTCTCCTAACAGCATTTACGGAGTACCACCAGGACCTCCAGCACCTTCCAGCAACTACCGGTCATTCCCATCTTCAGCTTCGCTCATCAAGGCACGAAAGTAACGCCGGACTTTTCCTCAACCCCCAAAACATAATCGCGATTTTATTGTCATTACTTGGTCGAGTGTTCTGGGAAAATTGTGCCATTCAACTCGAAAATCCAATAATCACATACAATTCATTCTATACGTAGGTAACTAATTCCAGTGTAGAAAATCACTTGCTGGCAACACCACAGACAAATATTCAAGTAAAATGAATATGAGGCATCTGCGCCCTTAAAACTAGTTTCACATGAACCCGAAAACAATCAGGTTTTTCGATGAGTATTTCATACAGCTCGAATTCTTCTGGTTGCGATAATAGAAAAGATGAATACAAATGAAATACCCATTTTAACATAAATACAAAATGAACCAGGAATATTGAATTTCAACAATGGGACCTTAACCGAAATGAGGTAGTTTCCTATGCAACAGCGTTAAAAGCCAGATGGAAGAGTTTTCGAATCAAAATTATCATTTGAAGAAATGAGTTTCCACTAACAATGTCTTCACAATGCATTGATACTCTGAGGTTTTCATAGGTTTCCAGCAGATGTCCTACGAGAACTGGTAGGAAACAAATGCCTCAGAATAACTTGTACATTTCAGATGTGTTTAGGTTAATTGCAAGCCAGCTCAAGGAGAAAACCTTTCCTTCTGTATCTGCGTGTCCACAACCTAATCCTAACCTAGTCAGATTCGTTGATTTTTATTATCATTCTCGATGAACACTTGGAGTTTTCAGCCATTTTGAAATATTACGGATTTAACGCAGCTGCAGATTTAACAACCATGAAATAATTATGCTGAGAATCAAAAAATATTTCAACCAAACATCAGACATGACTAACAATCCCTGTAAACATTAAATTTCAAGTCTCCCAAAGAGAAAACGGCTCTAAAAGTGCTGAATAACTAAAGGCATCCAAGTCGACCATTCAAACTACTGTCTTCTACAGTCACAACTCTCGTCATAAATACACTCAAGATACAGAACACTCCACTAATAAATGACATTTCCCTATTAATACTTGGCCATCGGACGCTGCTGCGTTGTGGAAGTGATATTCCCACAACGCACCCATTCTCTTATCGTTGCGAGACTGATACGGTTTAAAACGCGTGAAAATGCATTTTACCATTATCAAAATGTAATTATAATTGTCACTACACTTGTCGTGACGAGCCCAATCCAATTTGACCACTTCTTCTCCCCTCATTGCATCGGTTAAGTGACTTGTCACTTGAGTCATTTGTACATCAAAGTATTGGTGTCATTTTAATTTATTAACTCTAAATTTAAGTTATTTATTTATTTATTGCAATAGTTTGTTAGAGAAACTTCTATTTTACAATTAATTGTTGTAAATTATTCTAATGATGCTCAAATTTAAAATAAAAAATCAAAAATTTGAAAATCAACGAAGGTTCTTTATTTATTTACCCTTTGCTGCGACTAAACCAATTGTCCGTCAGGAAGCCGAGGCCCACACCAGCACTACATTGTAGTGCTATGAAAGTAGTACAGGTAATCTACCAGAAACGTCAGGTGGGACGTACCACTGTATGTACAAGTAGACGACTTGAATACTACGTAAAGAAGAATAAAGAAATTAATCCGACTGGAATCAACGAACGTTTGGTCCACCTCTAACCCGACAATCACAGAACTGGAGTTCAATACAAATCCAATACTTGTAATTGTATAAATACTCCACCTCAATTGTTTATTATTCCATGTTCAAAAAAATTTGGGTTTCCTTCTCTGATTGTTAAAATTAACTCCCATGCCAAGAGCTTTGGACAAATCACTCGGTTGCACATGGATCAAGTTTGACCGGTAGGTAGTGGAAAAACGGAATCTTTCTGATTTAACAAAATAAACCACAGAATTTAAATCGTATTTGCGTTTAATTTCGTTTTTTACACCTACTCATAAACCAATCTTCAACGTTAATTTGTACACAATCAAAAAAAAAATATATATATATATACAGATTTACTTGATAAGTCCTTCATTCAGCATGATGTCCTTCATGTCTTCAATTCGGCGATGAAGGAGGAGCAACTCGTTGGAGGATTCTTTCAGCTGCTTTCTGATGGCGCGGCTCTTTGAGTCGTCAATATAATACGCCATGTTGCTGTTGAGAGCTTTGGTCGTCTCGTTGGTAGTGGAAATCTGGTACTCGTAAGTGGCCCGGATCCTCTTCAAGTCTTGCTCGAACCTGTAAGTGCAAATAAAATAATATAAATAAGTCTGTAAGTAGAGTACTATGATGGGGGTACCTGTGCGGTTGAGGAGATATACAAGGTATCAACTGCCAGTGACTTTCAACATTTGACATTTTTTGAAAACCCTTGTCCCAAAACCTGAAAGGTCTGTAAGCGGTGTATAGTATCCACGCTGAGGCCGAATGCAGAGTGATGATAGTTACACATACACACATAGTTTGGCCAAGATGTAGACATAGGACCCGTACTATCCAAAGCTCAATAGGAAATGACAGTGATTTTTTTTTTTTTTTTTTCCTGAGAAGACTCACCTTCAGAATAATTGGGACAGATTCATTAATTTTAAGGAAGTACTTATTTTTCTGGAGGGGTTTGAAGTTGTATTGAGCGCTAAGAGGGCAGCAATGTACGTAATTTACCTCCAAGGGCAATCAGAGAGCAGTAATTAGACAGGCTCTATAAACCGCTCTCTGATTGGCTCCCGAAAGCGATGCATGAAAGCCACCCCTGCAGGAAATGAAGTCTTTAGAAATCCTTACAGATACCCGTGCGTCTGTAAGTACCTGCTTGTTACCTACCTCTGTGTTTGTTTTTAGCGTATGTACCAGTAGTAAATCAGGTACCTAATTACCTAATAATAATGAGTGGTAAAATGAAAAAATTGTTTTACTGAGACAGATTGCAAGATACGTGAGTATTGTCTAAGTCGATGTGCCAATTTACGTAGGTACTGCCTGAGTTGGCGACATACTTTGTTACTACAAGAGAGACCTTTAGGGATGAGCGATTTCTTCTGCTGACGAACTATTAGTATTTCATGCAAATGATACACATCAAATAACTTACCGCGCCCCTTTCAATCCCCTCACTTCAACAGCAAGGTAGTTTGGGTACTGCGATAAAACTTTCTAATTGATTCATTATCAATCATATTCCTATGATCAATAATGAATCAATTAGGCTGTCAGCCGATGCTTTTGCAAAACCATCCAGCTACTTCATCGTAAAACTATAGGCAATACACCACAAATCAAAACAAATAACCAAATCGTAACACGCCGTGTTAAACACGGACGATTACCAACCCCTGAATGACGAAATCCCTAGGCGATGCTGAGAGCACCTGCGCGCCCCTATCAGCCGCTGTATCAACTACAACCCTGTCCGATCAAGATGAGCGGGAAAAGTTCAAATTCGCCATTCTTCTGTTCAATCTGGTACTTGAACACAAATTTTCTCGTTTGAAATTACTCGTTTTACATGTCTTGTGAGTCACCAATTTTCGATTTTTGACCATCAAAGAATTATTCTCTGACACACTGGTATTCACTATTATGCCAGTGATGGCATTCACTATTATGCCAGTGATGGCATTCACTATTATGCCAGTGATGGCATTCACTATTATGCCAGTGTTGGCATTCACTATAATGCCAGTGTTAGTGAATGCCAACTCACTATAGTGCCAGTTGTTTTCACAGCTACGCGAACTAAAAGATTCCAAAAAACCAAAACTGCCTCGAACACCAAATTACCAAAGTGCTTCCTAATATCAACAAACCTGGACATTTTCTTCTCGATGTTCAGGAAGGACTCAGCAGCAATTTTCTCTTTGTGTGTCAGACCTAATGTTTCACCATATGAGTTCTTCATGACGTTTTCCAGTCTGGCGCTGAGGGAGCCCATCCGCTCGTTCATTTCTTCGTATTTCTCCGCAATTGTCTCCGCCGTTTCTTGAAGGCGCGTCTTCTCCTCCTGAAGATGAGCAACGTCGATCTTTTGCTCCTCGATCGCTCGGTAGGCGGCAGTCGCCCGGGATTCGAGCTGAAGAGAAACGAAACAGTTGTAGGAAGATCAAATGATAATGATAATGTACAGAATTTGACCTCTATGACACAGGGCCGGATTTAAAAAATCCAGGCCCCTAGGCTCGGGTGCCTTGGGATTCCGTCCCGGGAGCAGGTAAAACCCACGCACGGTTAATCCCTCGGCTCGGGCGAACCTTGGATTTCCGTCCCGCTCTATCTCAGCGTTGATTAGAAGTCTTTGTGAACAGCCAACATAAACACGTTACTTAAAAAACGTTTCACGGTTTTAAGTGAAGATCAGGAATGGCTAGTGGTTCCTCCGATAAACCTCCCCCAATCAACTGATTAGTACCATATAGATTAGTTGGACATATAGATCAAGTGGACGGGGTTGCGGAATAAAAACATCCCCTAATCAACTGATTAGTACCATATAGATTAGTTGGACATATAGATCAAGTGGACGGGGTTGCGGAATAAAAACATCCCCTAATCAACTGATTAGTACCATATAGATTAGTTGGACATATAGATCAAGTGGACGGGGTTGCGGAATAAAAACATCCCCTAATCAACTGATTAGTACCATATAGATTAGTTGGACATATAGATCAAGTGGACGGGGTTGCGGAATAAAAACATCCCCTAATCAACTGATTAGTACCATATAGGGTACTGTCACAACTGGCCTTGCGTGTATATTATATTATTAGTGTATATTATACGATGATATGTTACACAATGTCTGTAGTTTTTTTTTACTTTCCTCAGAACGGAGTTCCAAGGTTTCAGTAGGCTGGGTCCAAGTTGTTGGGACGGAATCCCAAGGTGCCAGTGAGCCCCACGCTAAAGGTAGGGACGGAATCCCAAGGTTTTTTAAGCCGGCTTAATATTTTAATGAGGTTCCGGGACGGAATTCGTAGCCGCCCCTAGGCTCCACTATAAGCACGGATTATCTGAAAGGGTTTGATTTTTTCGGTTTACAAACCTGGAAGAAGATTTTCTCGTGGGTTTTGAGGACAGTACTAAGCTGCTGAGACGTACGGAGGATGACCTCCAACCAGGCCTTAGCCGACGTGTTTGTTGGTAGCTTTATGGTTGGTTGCGATATAATTCCACCTAAATAAAAAGTAAACTGGTGGATTAATTGACTTAGGTGATCAACCTGGACACATATCATCAACTACTTGAATTACTTTATTGTGTGATAACTTGAAACATACTCACTTGGTGCTCAAAGGTAGAACATTATACAGTTAGGGGCGGTTGCTGAGCTCGAGGTTACCGCTAAGTGGTAGATTTAACGTAAATAGTCCAGGATTTACAGAGAAATAGGTCTAACTCCATTTCTCGACTCACTTTAACCGCAGACTTTGTGAAATGACTTACTTGAGTTCAAACTTGACATAACTCAGGACTAAGTTTTAGTTCTGGTGCCTTGCTGTGCTCTCAATACTTAGTCCAGAAATTATTAGTCCTGGACTTACTTGGGGATGACCACTAATTTTCAGTTCCAGACTGAGATGATCCTGGATTTTAAAAACTTAGTTTGGGACTCAGCAAGCATTATGTATTATGAAGTAATATGAACTCCGGTATTATGAAGTCTTGGACCATCAATTATTCCGCGATTTTGGGACCCCTAGCTCAGCAACCGCCTTCAAGAGGTAACACACTATTTATAAACATAAATAAACACTATTTATAGTGTGAAAGCCATTCAACAAATTACAACGAACATGTTAGTTAATGGTATGAAAAAGAACATCAGATGTGAGGCCACTTTCCTTACACATATCCACTTGATAATAAATAATTTAGTATAATCTACCAATTAATAATTAATTAATTTGCTATTAATGTATCAGAACAACCAGCAACAAGCATCCAAATACCCTGTCACCCTTCGGGACTCGAGAGTAACTCGACCAGGAGCCTCGAGTGTAGTTCAACTCCTACCAATACTTGACAATTCATTATTTATTTTCCTTCAACAAGTACTAATAACATCTAATACAGGGAATCCCGATGGTTCAAAGAGTTCACTCTCTAATTTCAAGATGTCTATAGTGGGGGGGGGGGGGGAATCTGCCGCAAGAATCACCCTTCAAGACCCTAACTCGCACAACATACCTACTCATCATTGTTTTGTCGACCGTCAATTTCTCGTAAGTTTATTGTAAACAAATTTCGCTTACTACTAATGAGCTTATTTATGTAGATCGAACCCCGGAATCGTCTATGGACATTTTCCACAATAATTGAATGTACACACTATACGCCAAATTGACGATCGTGCGGGTTTTGCCCTTCAAATTATGAGTTTATTGTCCGGATTAGTATCACTAATTTTGCTGGGTTGACCCCTGCGCGAGATACCAGTATTTCTACTTTCCTACTGTCGTTGAGATTTTTTGGATTGAAGCCAAAATGACATTTTTGGCATTTAAAGTCATATAACCCAATCAGAGGCGCATTATCGAGGAGTGATATTGAGTCCAAGTAAGAGCGTTTAAAACGTAATTACAGTTGGTTTTCACAACCTTCCGAGCAGGGCTATTGAATTGACATTTCTAAAGGGAGTCACACTCACCGTCATTGAGGATGTTTTCGATAGCGTACTGCAACCCTTTTCCATCGCTCTTTTCAGGATTCTCGACGGTCAAGTTCTGAATAGAGTACAACGTCTTGGGGAAGACTTTAACATTGACGAGCTTCCCGTTCGACAAGACGACGAAAAGGCTCATCATGAGATCGACGAAGATGGCACCAAGGAGCGGTGAACATTCGTAAGTTGACTCGGAGTAGACGGCTGTCGAAAGCAGGTAGTCGACGAGGCTTCGGGTCTTGAAGGTAGAAAAGTCACAGCTGGACTCGTCGTTGAATTCGTGTAGTTTCGTAACCATTGGGATTGTGATCGAGTGGATACCACCAGCATGTATACAGTAATACCTGAAAATGCATAACACTAAACTAGAAATCAAGGCGTAATGTACAGTGCGGATAGTGATAATAATTAACTAATAAAATACCTCGATCTTTCAATGGGATCTGCAATGAGATTGATAGGGCAAGAAACAATGTCGTCGTCGTCGTCTCCGAGGGTGAGCCCAAGGTCTAGCTCTAGTGATTCGAAAACACACAGGCACTTCTCGTTGGGATTTTCAATCTCTTCGCCTTCTTCGGCAGTTAAGAGAAGTGAATGGTAGATAGTCCCAGAGCATGTGGATAGTACGACGACAGGAGGTGACGAAGGAATGACGATGAGCGAACTGGCATCAGACCCATAGTTATCGTCTGAAGGAGGGCACATGATGAGAGGACCGCTTACTGTAGGTTTGTCCGACGATAACGTCGTAAGGACACGGAAGATGTTGCCGTTCCCCCACAGGACGAGGATGGGCCACTGAATGGGACGGACATCCCTGTCGTTGATGGAGGGGAGGACGAAATCGAAATTGACCGGTGTGTCGCCCAGAGTGATCCTGTTGGGAATGTTGAGATGGGAGACGACTGCGTGTTTGGACAGGATGCTGGACCAAAGCAGCTGTCCGTTAAGGGCGTTGTAACACCGGAGCACTTCATCCGACGTCAGGGTGACGATGTGAGAATCTGAGGGTGAACCAGGGTGCCACCTATAATCAAAACATACATTCATTGAGTATCACTAACAAATTGCGCAGAAGGCCACAACGAATAACAAGCATAACTTGTGTTCGTTTATACTTCCCCATGTAAAAGGAATGGTAGGTACAGTAGGTACGAGCCTAGCTCATAGCATGTTATGGTACAGTAAGCGGTAATCTCTATGAGTCTCCATCACCATTTTGGAAATCTAGAAGAGACAAATTTCATTTGCAACTCCTTACAAATAACATAGTTCTGCCAAAAACTTCGCTCCCTTGAGAAATAATTCCTGATTTTTATATTTTTATGCGTTATTTTAATAAAATAACCACTTAAGTCTAAAGAATCACTTCCTTCGTTTTAAACGGTATACAGAAGGCCTGGTCATAGTGCACATTTTGATACCGTCCCCACATCCAGCCCTCCTCTTAAAAAGTGCCTGGACGAAGTGGTCTCAATGACATAAGTCATTAGAACGCTGGGAAGTACTTAAAAAATGCTCTGCTGTTGAGTTCATGAATTCCGACTTGAGTGGTTTTTCGCTGAAGCCAGTGTTATGTCTGAATTCGAATCTGTAGTCAATAAATTCTATGTAACATCATTTCTTAGAGATTCGAGCTTGTTTAAAAAAAGTAATTGGAACTCAATATGTTCCAATTACGTCTCACTGATAAATGCCGTCTTTGGCAGATTTGTGAACGCTAGAACTTATTCCATGTTGAAATGCTCGAAATGGCGAAAACACTTCATTTTTCCACAAATTTGACGAAAAATGGTGCCTGATTGAGATTTCTGACTTAGGATTCAAGTTAAACACACTTCAAAACCAAATAAAACAACGATGATATGGAACATGATGACATGTACTTACTATGTACCATGACATTGTACTTATTACATTGGCCTTCACATTTGTGGCACCAAACGAGCGTCCGTCCGTCCGTTAGGCTAAACTATTTCCGATTTTATAATGATTTCCGCTCACAACCAAACCGTTGCTTAGAAAATTTATCTTCGATATTTTTGAGCGAACAAAATTCGTTCACCACTCGTTGGAAAGCTCTCGTATTAACGAACATTTTCCTGTTCACCATAACTATGTGGCTGTACAAATAGCAGAGCTGTGGGCGTAGTTTTCATATTTTGTTTACAAACTGTGTAGCTGTAATTTGGTATGTAAATACCAAAGTTTGATATTTACATACCGAATCACAGCATTTATTTAATATCTCATAAAAATGTAGCCAATTCCCGTGGTGGTAGAGACTTGTAGAGCCTCCTCAGGGCATACACTTTAAGCAGCATAGGGCCGGGGTCAGCTGAGTGGCTCCTAAAGCCAATTTCTAGGATATTCACACTAAGAATTTGGTGTGTAGCCTCCGTTGGACTTACACTTTAAACAGCATAGGGCTGGGATCAGCTGAGTGGCTCCTAAAGCAAATTTCTAAGCTATTCACACTTAAAAGCTGTAATTTGGTATGTAGCCTCCTTAACTTAAACAATTTGTAGTAATGAGTAGGTACATACTTGGCACACCGCAAAACATGTAGCTCTCCTTGGAACAATCGTTCAGCCAGAGATACACATGCGAGGTCGATAGTGTTGTCCTGCTCATACGCTTCAGGGAGTTGAAGAATAGCGACGCCTCCAGGACCCTGAAGAGAGAGCAGAGTGCAGGAGCTGTTGAGGGCCAACTGTTCTACATCAAAGAGCGGTCGCCGTTTTGGCCGGAGAACGGCTTCCTCGTCCCAGATATTGTCTCTAAGGCTACGTTTGACGTTTACAGCGTGAACCTGGTCAAAAACGGGATACAAACAGCATGTATCAAATTGATAAATAGGGTTTGTTGATAGGTGTGATCAATTGAAGGCTATGAAAATCCTGTGGGAGTTTCCAAGTTTCGTGGACTTCCTTAGACTCCTGGTAGAACTTCGCGCTAAAAACTGGAAGTAAAATTTACTTTTACTTATTTATTTACTGTAAAAATTTACTATCGAGAAACCCACGAAACTTGACAAATCCCACACTTAGTTCAATTGCAGGTAAGTAGTTTCGTGTAACTTTACCTCACATCCCGCGCCATCCCACAAGTAGAAAATGTCCTGCCCGTAGGCAATCAGACCCTGGCACTTCGAATTGTCCTCAGGCACCCTCGTCGAGAAATCTTTCAGGACTTTGTGGCGTGAAAAATTGAAATCCATATCCTCCCCAGGCATGTTGATTACGACCTACGAGAATATCTACGATTATTGAATTATGATACGACGAAAGTGTCATTACAAATTACTTTCAAGAAATAGGTAGGTAACCGAGAAGCAGAACTTACCAAAAGAAGCAAGATGTTTGATGCAATTCCCAAAACAACTATACTACGAATCACAATCAATACATTTGTGTTGCGTGGTGCAATTATTTTGCTAGAGAACAAACGAACGTATTAATTTGAACGACAGATATAATAACGAACGACAGATATATTATAATGCTCAATACCGCCAAAGGCTATTCGCATACAAAAATCATGGCTGTGATTAGGTGGTTCGCTCTAGTTTCGTTGTCTTATTCAAGCGTGTGTGTGCCTCTCAGTTGATTTGCCTTCGGTTTTTAGCCGCACGGGACAGGTTGGTGGCATTCTTCCTTCTTCCATGGCTTGCTGGGTTATGGTTGAGGAGAGCTGTGGAGTGTCGTCTTGAGGAGAATAATCAATTATTGACGGTTGAATAAACGATTGTGATATTGGCAGTAATGCGAATTTGTAGTTAGATGAGGTACGTCTAGTAGAAACGGTCCCTGTTGTAATTCCTTTTAATTATGTGGAAAGGTAAAGTTATGGAATCACTGCTCGTTTTACCCACATTACTTCCAGGGGGGGTCATGAGGTTCGTTAGCTACTGGTTAACTTTTAACTGGTTTTAACCAAACGAGAAAACAAAAGTCCAGTCATGCAGTGGATGTAAGAGCAAATTTTTAAGTAAATAGCTGGTTTGTCTAAAAATGGGATGTTTGGAACATCTCATTCAAATAATATTTATGGGCTTTCTGGGTATGCAACAGGTGTGGTGCTCTCTGACTAAAGATCGGTAGGTACAATAGTCTTCTTAATGGTTACTTGTCATCTTGGACAAAATACCTCAATGCTCCAGTTTGAGAACGGGAGAAGATAACGGAGTTTTGACTTTCCCATCGTGTTTAGTATTAAAAAAACCTTTAGAATGAGGGGTCACTTGTCAGACTGTTTCATTTTTGTAATTTATGGGTATTTCCCCCTTAAAACTTAAAAATTCTGCAATTCTGCCCATCTGTGAACTTGCCTTTCAAATTTGGAAAAATAATCTGTCTTGGCAAATTTGACTTTACTCATATCTCAATTCTATCGTCTGGAATGATACATACATAAATATCATATCAAATACAATCATATGTATATACCTACATATGAATTTTGGTGTCTTATGGCAGTGAATTCAGGCAGGTCTGAAACGGATTTTGGTATACAATTTTTTCGGAAATCCGATTTTTAAAAATGTCCTCAGACAAGGATGATTTGTAAATGGCCGTTGAAGCTGCCCCTGAATGCAGGTGTTCGTGGGTTTGTTCACAAAGTAAACCCGTGGCGGGATCAAGGGTGAGGGAGGGGTGGCAGGACGACCCCCCACCCTTCGAGAGCCAAACATCGGCAATATTATAGACGGTAGTTGTCTGGGCATATTGCCGTATTGCATACTGAGCCTTGTGACAATGGCCACTAATTTTTGGGTAGGATATCTCGATTTTTAAGACAGTGACACCTCCCAAATTTCGAGGGGTTACATACTACGCTGAGTTCGAATATGGACTCAAAAACATTGATTTGGCCATGTACAATTAGGAGTTCGGTAGAAGTTCCGTTATTGTCTGTGATTCCCTAAGTTGAAATTAAACTCACAGCACAATTAGAAGTCAATCACCTAGTGTTGCAGGAAAGACTGCACATCCCACCGACTGTTTTCTCATCAACTACACTATAGTGTTTATCTAAAACCCATAATAGCAGCATACAGCAGCCGCTGCTGAGCAGCGCTCATTCATTCTGTGGACTTGACAGCAACATTGTGCGGCCTTCTTTTAGATATTTACTGCAAATTCGTGTAGAGTAGAACAATAATGAAAGAGGAACCAGTAAAACATGTGTGAGCTCCACATCTAAAAATGTTCTCGAGATGGAAAGGAAATGATAAAACGCACGAAAATATTTATAATAAAAACTTCACAATGATATATTTGTTAACAGATATGATTTCTTAACGAGCATAGAAATTACAAAATGATTTTTTATATTTTTATAAGCGTTCTGCTTCATGTGAAGGTACAAACTTCTTGTTTAGCGGTTAGATATTGATTAAATAGGTTCAGAATATACGTGAACCGTTTGGTAACCTACTTATATTATGTCAAATCACAACGTAGGTCCTCAGACAAAAAGGTGCATGTGTGTACAGGTAGGTTCAATGTGTGTATTGTCTCTTATATTAGGCATATTAGCACTTTCATTGGGAAGATTTCATTTTTTCGCCCTTACTGTTTTTTTTTTGGGTCGCTGAACACGAATCTGAACATTTTGGCATATTTCCTAGTTTTTGCCCAATATTTCGAAAACTATGTGTAGGTATAATCAAAATAGTGTTTCAACTGTAATAGTTGAAAAAATTGGTCATCAATGATGTTCAACTGATCCAAATAAATTCAGAAGGACCAAATTTGATGGACGAAACTCGCTAACAATACGGATATTTCAACTCGGGACAAATTGCTGAAGGAACTGAAAAGTTTGTCTGACGGAAAACGGCATAGTATGAACTCCCAAATCGTAAACTGGCCAAACCTGGCCAAGCGACAAAAATGTTCTTCTCAACTTTCCACGTCAACTGTATCTACCGTATCAATTGTATCTACTTTAATTAAGTGCATATTGGATTTGGCGAAAAAACGAAAAATTCCAGGCCAAATTTCTGCCAGGAGACTTCAGATTTGAGTTCAGCGACCCAAAAAACATAAAGGGTGGAAAAATCAAAACTGTATCAAAAATTCCCTATGAACCCCATTTTCAGAGCTAATATGACTAGGATCGTCGAATTAAAATATCTACACTCACTTGTCAATATAATGTCCGGTGAAAAACGTTATGTTTAAAATGTTAAGATGGGCACCTGTGTCAACGTACACCCTTTCGCCTCATAACCCACAACAATACTTTTATAAGGCTGCTAAATGGAAGAACTTCCACTTGGTTTAAGCACGTTCGGATTGAGCTGAATCACGGTTTGAGTCGTGTTCATTTGCTTGTCGAGCGGCTCGCTCATGTCACGCTCCTGAAACAAGGGAAAGGTAGCTGTTAATACTAGCTGACATCGGTACGTACATAACAGAATAATATTCTGTTATATTATGACAATACAACAGAAGATATTGAATCAGTACAAATGTGATTGGGTAAGTGCAGTGGGAAGAGTTGAGCTGAATTCCAAAAAACGAGCCATGTACATTCCAAAAAAGTCCAGGAGCCATGTACATTCAACCTGGACTCAATTCCAAAGTTAATGAAAATTTGAGGAGTTGTTTGGTGATGGTGGAGGGTATGTTAAACATACTATGTTTGCAGTTGTACAAGGGTCCTGGACTAAAGTGAAAATTTAGCGGTACGACCTTTTTCTGGTATATAATCCATCGCAGCAATGGAGTGAGCGAATTTCAAAACGCATCTGATACAGAATCAGATTTCTTAAAACTTTGGTCGAATGAAATTTTCACATTCGGAGCAGTCGTTCTCGACCTACAGGCGTTAGAAGTTGTCAACTTTTATCTTTGACGAACAATTGCGGCTGAACCGATTTCAATGTTTGAAACGCCATCCGACGCAGAATTTGATGCTCAATAAAAACAAATCGAGTGACGTTTTCTGTAGAATGCGTGCTTTCTAGTACCTTGAACACTCATTAAAAATACTCTCGACCATCCCCAAACAACCACTCAAATTTTCATTAACTTTGGAATTGAATCCAGCACGCCCAGATTTCTCGTACAAGGCTCCTGGACTGTTAGTTGAATCCCAAAGTAGTATATCGAGAGGCTTGGGTTATAGGAATTAAGTTTGACACGGTAACTAAGGAACATACCAAGCCCAGATCCTTGGGCATCGGTCAAAAGGCACGGGTGGAAGAGGTAATCGGCGAACTTAATTATTCGTGTGGTCACAGGTTTTATTGCTATCAAACCTCCTCAGTGAAGTTTGATTGGGACAACCTCGCGAGTCGAATATGGATGGTGGAATAGCTTGCAAGTCCAGAAGTCTCAACGAAAACCTACACAACTTCAATCTTTCGAAACGTCTGACATTTCTCGATTTTGCAATACTGGAAGCAGTAGGTATTCCACCTGGCTAATCAGGGCAAAGCAGTAGTATTCCGCTGGTTGAAAGACCGTCACTGAAATGAAGTTCGCGAAACGAGTGAGCGGATACAGAAACCATAAAGGCCTTACAGGAACCCGAACCGACTCCGATTGCAAAATACCGACCAACTGATTTAGGAGAACATAATCACGACAAATGCTCGGAGTATATCGAAAGAAAAATCCATAACGAACACTCGTGGAAGTAAATATTAGGAACTCTTGAAATAAAAAGACGATTCTCCCACAGTACCAACTCACCAAATCAACGAACGGGTCAATCCTTTCGTCAGGTGTGGAGGGAGGGGCTACGGATGACAAAACTTCATCTCGCCGAACGATCGATGGCGAATCCAAGTCCATCATGGTGTTCTCAGTCGCCATGGCGATATTCAAAGTCAGACCTTCCTTCCTCTGTTGGATCGAGCGAACCGCTTGTAGCGGTGAGGTCGTCTGGTCACAAACTGTGGAATAACAAAATTTGAAATTTTACGATAATATTCAATTATAGATAGATTTTTCAATATTATTTAATAATGTTTAGTATTCCATAATTAGTATTTAATAATAGATGGGTTTAGTGTGAGTGTGTGTGACTCTTGAATAAGACTATTTTACAATCATTCTGGTTGAGACAGCAGAAGCCAAGGCATTCGCTTTTTTCATAATTTGACGTGAAAATGACTAATTTGACTTTTTGTCACCTTTTTGACGAGATGGATGAATTCATAACTGGAAGAAATTTTGAATTGAAGGCAACTGGAATGTAATGAAAGTGCTCCAATGGTTTTTTTCTGACGCCATCCAAATATTGATGGCTACTGTGCGAGTTGATTTGGTATTTAATCGAATTGCGGGTATCATAATATGATATATATAATTATATTATACTGCACACGACTACCAAGGATACAAACCTTCAATGGAAGACGTAACCGGAGAGTGAACCGGCTCACCAGATGAACAGGGAACGCTGACCCGTTGGTTGGGTGTCGTCAACGTGCAGTTGGAGTGACACATGAGGAGCGTTTGAAGTCTGACGACTTCCGCTCGTAAACTGACGACCTCCTGCGTTAAGAGGCGGTTGTCGTTTATGAGGTTTTCCATGTGTCTTTTGCGCTTCTCTCGACATCTGAAGGCTGCTCTCCTGAGGGAAAAGGGTTAGGGGGTGTTGAGTCAGAGAAATAGATTGGCGAGAAAGGGCTGACTAATCAGATACCAACAAATATTTACGAGCGACTCATTAGTTCTGGTATTTGACTTCGACGATTTTCTTTTGAGGCAGGCAATCGCAGAGCCAACTGTTACAGTTATCTCACTAGAGGCTCCGAAGAGATTGAACAATTTTCAATCTCATTTTGTGTTTCAAACCTTTCTGATGAATTCAGAGTACTTCCATACTACTGATGATAAAGTGGGTCATTACTAGGAGGATGTTGGACTAAACTATAGTAGCGGACACGAAATTAGGCGGGTAAGCCTTTTCACAGCGTTGCCGCACTTAGTCCCGACGAATCGGCCGGAGTGTGCTCTTTGGTTTTCTCTACTTTAATTTGTTTTAAACATTAATGACCCTGCTTTGAACTTGACTCATCATTTGATTTACAACTTCATACTGAACTTTTTTACGTAAGTTCAGCTGATCCGGGGCCAGGACAGCATCAAGTTAAAGTCCTAAGGAGGCTACATACCACATTTCAGCTTCATAGCATAGGAATTAGCTTTAGGAACATCTCAGCTGACCCCGGCCATAAGTGTAAGTCCTAAGCAGGCCACATGCCAAATTTCAAGCCTCTATTACCGCGGGAAATGGCTGATTTTCTATCAGGTACTAAATACATTACTTATTAAATACCAATTTAGTGAGTACCTACCAAATTTTGGTATTTACACACAAAATTATACAGTTTCCAAACAGTCTATACAGTTTATAAACAAAATATGAAAACTTTTATGCCCATGGTTCTGCTATTCGTAATGTTCGTTAAATCGAAAGCTTTCCAACGAGTGGTGAACAATTTTTGTACGATCAAAAAATGCGAAGACAAATTTCCGCAGCAACGGTTTGGTTGTAAGCGGAAATTATTATAAAATCGGAAATAGATTAGCGTAACGGACGCTCGTTTTTTTGCCGAAAATGTTAAGGTCAATGACACGCGTTCTATGTCAAAAAATTTGGTTTTGTGTTTGCACCGCAAATCTTTGCAATAGATAGACAAATTCACAGGGAACTGTGACGTAGAGCACTGGAATTATCCAAAAGTGTTGGATGTTTACTCACCTATTTCTCTCTTGAATTTTCTTTTTCCGGTCTTCATCGGTTTCGTTGATCGAATCAGACACAAAAGGCACTAGCCCCCTGTCTTCAACGTTAGGCACAGGTCGCTGAAAATTGAGTAATAGATTGAAGAAAACAATCAATTATGAGATACAACTTACTTAGTAGAGATATGATTACGAAACATCAGGTATCAAGTATCAGAGTTTGAATGGTCAGAGGATGGTGTCTGGTAAGCCGTTGAGCATGGCATTTCTCTCTTGTGCCGTCGAGGATTAGATGTGACAGGGTCTCTGGCTCGCGACAAACGTTGCACAGTTCACTGTTGCTTCTTCCAGTTCTGTACAGATAGGCTTTGGTTACGCATTGTCCAGTTAGCATTCTTACGATCGTTTTGTTCGAATTCTTTGTTTTTTCCAGAACAGTGCGCGTACCATGGATTCAGAGAAACTGTCAGGAACATTGATTTGTAGTTTTCTCCAGCTGGATAACTTTCAAATGTTTTTTGTCATTCTTTTATCATCAGCATTTTGAATTTTCTATGAAGGTCCTTTGGGGAGTACACAGGACTTTGAACATCTATCGTTGGATATTTTAATCATTGGTTAGTTTGTTTTGCATATGAGTCCACCAGCTCGTTCCCGATTTTACAACGGTAAAGTCTGTAGAGTCCCACAAGACTTGATCATTTCACCTTCTATGAAGCTTAGGTTCGAGTTACGGTTGTCATTCTGTAACTTCAGTAGGGCGCTGAGTGAGTCCGTGAAAAAAATCAAGTGCCTGCCTGGGTCTCGGGTAGAGCTGTGCAGCATATTTCATTGCTTCGTGCACTGCAACAAGCTCAGCTGTGTAGATGGAGGAAAAATCTGCCGATCTGATTGGGCACTGGCTCGATGTTTCGAGACGTAATACGCTGATCGCACTCTTCCATCTATTAAGGAGCCGTCAGTGAAGGTATGAGTAGCTTCAGGCCAGCGGTCATTGATAAATCTTGATTTGGCTGAGGGGGTTTGAACTACAGTAGACGGTATAGTGATTGGAGGGGCTCTTGAGCTCTCGTACTTCAGTTCATACCTTACGGGGTTAGGTGAACGTGAGATAGATGAGAGGTACTCTCAAGTCACATTAACGGCTTCTCATAAGGGTAGACTTGGTTTTTTGGCCCAATACCTGTCTGTCATGTGGAGGTCCTTGGGCTGAGAGAAGTGTAATGAGTGGCGTTGGAATGTTGTCAGGGCGAATCTTTGTGCCAGCATTTTCCCTCGAACGTCAAGGAGCGGCTCCCCAGCCTCTGCATTTACAGGGGATGAGGTTAAGGGCAACTCTCGAACACTTTGAAAAGAAGCACATACCGTATTCGACAATGCTACGAACCGTGACTGGCCAAAGAACATTAAGATAGAAATTGGTACAGAATGACTGTAGTAAGCACACCATTGTTTACATAATGCTCCCTATTTGCAGACAGATGTCCAGGGGAGCTAAAACAATAGAATGTTAATAAAACCTCTCAAATCGCATTATTCATGATTAGGTACAATAATTTGGGTGCAATAATAATTACCTTTTGCGGTATAGGAACTTGATTGTGGTGGAGAGCCGGTTTGACCTTCTCCTGCCGCGCTTTGATCGAACCATCGAGGAATGCTTTCAGTTTCTGCATTGAAATGACATTTTCAAACATTGTTTCAATTGATTACGCCCCATCATATCGAATGGATGAAATCGCAATAAAAGTACAACTCGTACCTCCTTCACGAGGGGCGACGGGCGCGATGGGAGTGCTCCCGACGAGTTACCAGTAGGCGTTGTGAGGATAACAGCGTCGCTAGAAACTGATTTAGCAGGAGCGATCCTTATGGCTTCTCTTACTTGAGACTGTAAATAATATTGGATATATTGTATTATAAAGCGGATGTGGAGCACTAATTATCACAAACTTACTTTCCAAACTTTTTGACCATTTGTTTCAATAGATGCAGGAACATCAACATTTATCGACTCCCTCAGTTCTGTCATTGTGACGAGCAACATGGTTTGAAATCGAGCAAAAAATAGCGACTGAACAGCAAGAAAGACTCCATTTACATCGAACGTGGCTGACGTTAAAAGAACGTATTGAACACGCATTGGCCAAATGCATTAGACGAAACAGTTCAATAAATCCTAAGCCAGTTGGTTAACTCTGCCGATTCCTCTGACCTAGCAGGATTTATGATTAGCGCATATGGTATATATTGAACCAATATTATTTTGGTGTATATTAACCCTGTACTAGTAAAACTATTTTAAATGTTCAATAGGTAGGTATTGAAAAAACTACGGATTTGCAAACAGCCGTCAAAAAAAAGAAACATGGCTTAACACAATTTCGTTGGTGTTGTGACCAGTTCTGAACACCTCGCCATTTGCCTCCGTCTGATTTCAGCTCGTAATGCCAAAAATGGTCGTATTGCACTGCTAAAATGGTTGTTGAATGTGGTATCGAAGCCATTCCACGCCACCGTTTAACGAACCCCAGGGATCCCCTATTGGTCTGTTTTCGTCGATGTCTGCTGATGACTTGTTTGTTTGGTGAGTTGAGAACAATATTTTCTTAAATGTTAGCGAATGCTCAGTGTTCTCTTTACACCAAACAGTATTTCATGTCGGCTCATAATACGAAGACCACAACCTGCTCAGTATTAGACGTTTTAAAAATTGTAATGAAGAAAGAAGTAAAAGTTAAAAACGTTTTTCGACATGTTGGTCGTCGCACTACTAAAAATATCACAGCTTGAACTCACCCCATCATTTTTCACTGGTTTAGCAGAAAGTTGGAGAACGGTGCCGTTGGGCATTTCAAAGAGGACATGGACGCTCTCTTCGGCAACATTTCTGTGGTTAACCAGAACAGGTTGTGATGTGGGGTGGGTGCTGTGAAGTAAAAAGATCAAAAGGTTGTATACATCATCGCTTTAATTTACTTTATTAAACAAATGAAATATTCGATTTGAATAACGTAGGACGATAAGTGGCTACGAAAATAAAACTTTCAGTGCATAAGGTATACAAGACGCATCCTATAGTTCAGAAGATGGTTCAACAAAAATGAGCAACTTTGTGGCTAACCATAGGGCTACTTTCCAGTATAGATGTCCGTTTATCTACTGTCCTTTCTTTATATTGTCATGGCCGGAGGAGTTGACAATGCAGGGAGTTGTTACATAGAGAAGGGCTGGAGGAGTTGACAATGCAGGGAGTTGTTACATAGAGAAGGGCTGGAGGAGTTGACAATGCAGGGAGTTGTTACATAGAGAAGGGCTGGAGGAGTTGACAATGCAGGGAGTTGTTACATAGAGAAGGGCTGGAGGAGTTGACAATGCAGAGAGTTGTTACATAGAGAAGGGCTGGAGGAGTTGACAATGCAGAGAGTTGTTACATAGAGTAGGGCTGGAGGAGGGGGCTGGATGCAGGGAGTTGTTACATAGAGAAGGGCTGGAGGAGGGGGCTGGATGCAGGAAGTTGTTTTAAAGAATAGACATTAACACATCAGACATCAACTTACTGCTGAACTGAAATCGATGTATCAGCTTCAGAACGGACGACCACTTCGGATGGTTCAGTGTGCCCCGAAGTATCTATTAGATAACAAACAAATCACAATTTTATCAATATATGTACCAAAAATAACAAGTGAGTAAAGTATTTATGATTGATATTATGACGCGGTTATTTTCGAACCAGATTCAACAGAATGAAGCTCAGAGTCATCGATGAATACTTGTGGCGTGTGTAGATCATCACCTGCAGCTTTACCTAAAATTGAAACCTGAAAAGGAAAAAATCACGTTGTTGAGTTTATTAATAAAAACATCACTTTAGAGAACTACTTGAAAAGTCCTGCTTCCCTCATTCATCATTGTACGATCAAACACATTTTCAACTTCGAAAGAGTTTCAAGAAGAAATTACGATTAAATGCATCGCTTTGTCATACGAAAGATAAACGTACGGCTTGCGGCTTCAAAGTCGCTCGTTTCGAATTTTCAACGGCTTTCTTGAATGTTTCTTCGAAGGGGTTCAACTCCTGGAAGAGCCCAATGGCTTCGCAGTTTCTGATGAATCGAGTTGGCGTTGGGGTTTCATTAGCTGGAAAATAGTCGAAAAAATCTGAATGCCAGTCGAAACGAACCAAAATCTGAGAACATTTTAAATAATTTCGACATCACAATCTAGTCAGTATACAGATAAATAAAATAAGTGTTCTTTATCTTCTATAACGAACCTTTGGATCGCCCAAGAATTTCCATTTCAATTTCAAGATTTCATCAAATGAAACTCTGTACCAATGAAATGAAACTGGTCATCTTGAAAAAAGTAGTTTCATAAAATCTTGAAAACTTGGAATTCAATATTTTATTAAAAAACGGAGGTAATGCGTACAATTGCAATGAGAAGGATGCAAACAGTACTGCATGGAGAAGGAATCAAGGTTTCATAATTTGAATTATATTATAGTTGGGAAAACGTCCAAATTGACTGAAAATGCTACACTTTCTCATTGAGTGACTTCTACCGCAATTTGACATCAAGCGTCTAGTAGGTTCTTGTTTTCATAGGCGTATGTTTTCCCTTTAATGGGAAAACGTAAACATAGGCGTATGTTTTCCCTTTAACTGAGGTAAGTAGGGTTGGAAATATGTTTCATCGACAAATTAAAGGTAAAGGGCACTTACAAGTTACATTGTTCGCCTTACTCAGAGACAGCTCCATACCATGTTCCTTCATTGGGTGGTACAATACCTGTAAAGAAGAACGGTAAAGAAGGTACCGTAATAAACCAAGAAATCTAACAAGTACAAGTAATAAAATACAGACGAACATGAATAGTAATTTAACCGACTTGACAACACCTGAGGACTTAGTGACAAAACATTGCCTACGTTCTTTCAATAAAATGCCACTATTAGACGAAATAGAAAGAGGAAAGCCACCAATGATGAACAGACTAGTGAATGTGAATACCGTCAAGTCTAGAGGAATTAAGCACTGGGGTTCAGCGAACTCGATTCGCTTTAACTAGGAATAGGAAATATTTTGTATTTTATGAAGATACGGAAGCTCGGTTCAAACAATGTTGCACTCTATCAAAAAAGGTTGTATTGACTCAATTGTTTTTGTCCACACACAAGTGAATTATCAAAGGTGTCAATGGGAATAACGACGTACCTACAAGTGAAAAGACAACTGGAGTTGTCAGTCACATTAGGTTCAATTAAGTTGAGTGGGATTGATTCAATAAGTATAGGCGAAATGTATAATCAACCAGTCAAATGCACACGATAATCATAGCTTCTTACCAGAAATTGATATCCGATCAGTCTGATTGATGAGCGATGTGGAATCGTGAGACCACGACAAAAGGCTGCTAACTAACAAGGAAGTAGCATAAAACAAGTTCTTGGATGATTTAAATTCACGGTAGCTCACGCAAGGCGTTTCAACTGAACAAATCAAAACAAATTCTTGATAGCATAACAACTGAAATGGCTGTATGATAAAGATTATTGAATGAAAACAAGTTTATATCAAAAAGTAAATTGTGATATTTGACAACATGGATACTGCGAAATAATGTAGCATCCACAAGGAAACAGCTGGGAGATGAAGTTATCTACACGGCGTTCTTCCCGTGTATCTACTTGGTGCCTTGATCTTTTCTACTAATGATGCGTGGAAGAAGATTGAGATTAGAGATATTAGGTTGAGAACAAAGTAACGAAGGTTCTATGTGGGTAACCAACTGTTGGTAATAATCAGAATTATCTGGAAATAACCAAAATTATTCAAGTACACGCCTACTTTGGCCTTCCATGATAATGGTGAAGTTGAAACAAGTGGATAAGTATTAGCTTTTATTGCTATCCCCAGGTAGTAATAGGAGCATTGAGAAAATGAAACTTCCATTTTCTAGCGTAGGATCAAGTTGTGTTTCCAACTGTCACGCAAGCGCAAACGTCTTCTTTCTTGTTTCCACGCCGAAATTTACCTTCATTTTCCCATTGCAATCTTATAAGTTTTAATTTATGTTTACATTTTCACAGTTTCGACCCTCCAAACTACGATACAAAGTGCCTACGGATCGATTTCTATTCGTTTTTCGCGGTTTGTTTTGACATTCGATCTCCACGAAAACCTGCCAGCGTACTCAGGACGAGGACCCCCGACCAATCCGGGAAGACCACGACTCCGCGTTGCGTTATGTCGACTGATAAGTGATAATGCCCGGAGAACACGAAGTAAACTTTGCCTGGTACACTCGCGGCGATTCTGTCTTGAAATCTAGTTTTCCCCTGCTCAGTTCTCTCAGTTACAATGGAATATTGGCAGTATTCTTCTTATAAAGTTTCCTCAGCCTGCCTTCTGTTCTTGTCTTTGGATCTACTTTTCACTGGTAAGTGCAGTGTTTAGTCATTTTTTATGCTGAATTGCCCAAAAATAGTAGTATTTTGTTTCTCTATTAAGCTTCTATAAAACACAATTTTATGCGGTTTTCAAGTATTATAAACCTTTATTTTCATATATATTATATAAGGTTACCGTACATACGTTTGCTACCGTAGTTTTGGCGTATCTCCATCTCAAATAAGTTGGTGAACGTGGGGGCAATGTTGTGAAGTCCTGCAAGCATTATTTGACCTGTTATAAATTCGAGTGGGCAGTCGTTTTGAAGAAAAGTAGTAATGATGTTCAGAAAGTCGTAAATTTGACAAACTGGTTGACTTCTTTTTATCGCCTCGACAACTCAAGGTTGATACACGTATGCTCTAGATTAACTTAAGTTGAAGTTGATGCGACCAGTGAGTGCCTAGTCCAGAATTTACATCAAATCTGCCATTAATTTGGTTGGTCTCTTTATAAGAACTCGGTATGTGGAAATTATTTGAGGAACCGAGCGTTAATTTGGAGGTGACGTGTTGATGGTTCGATTATACGTGGATCAATAATTTCATTTGAGTAAATATCACTGCCCCGATCTATCGCTGCTCGAGCTTCAAACTATCAAAAACGAGTTGAATTGGTGTAATTCCAATGTAGATTATAAATGTGTGTGTTTAAATTATGATTCATTAAGTTGTAAATAGTCCGTTCAGGGTGATACAGTGGGCGAGTTAGGGACATGTCCGAAGTAAACCTTGTTAAGGCGTAATACCTATTGTGGTTATTAATTTCATGGCATTACCATTACAGTGAGCAAAGGGAACGTCCAAGATGAAGTCATGCGTCACCTCTTATTGGGCGGTGATTTCTTGGCAAAAGGACAGCTTCAAGACGCCCTCCACCATTTCCACTCAGCCGTCGGTGAGAGACCCCTTTCAAACATTGCTGTTATTTCCACTTTGTTACATATAAATCACTGTAGGTACAAGGTAATGTGGTTCTGTTACAGAGGGAGATCCAAGAAATTACCTCACCTACTTCAAAAGAGGAACGGTTTACTTCGCTCTAGGAAAGGCCAAATTGGCTGTTCAAGACTTCGACAAAGTTCTAGAACTTAAACCCGATTTCACTGGAGTAAGTAGATTTGGTATGTACCCGAGTGTGTGTAGATATTCGTACATCATATTGGGGAGAAAGAGATGTATACCGTGCAATTCTTAGGTGTAGGGGTAACCTGTATTCTATTAGAAGGATCACAGATCACACCATTTGCTCTCTCTGAGCCTTGGACTACCACATCATCTCTTGGTTTGCACAGGGGTTTTTCCCTCTTGAGACGAGGAATTCACTCAAATGCCAAAATTGTACTGGACTGCAAGATATCTAATGGCTGCATAAAACAAGGCGAAGTTGGAAATTTGAAAAAAAAAACTACAATTGCATCTCGATTACGTCTTAATTCAGGATTATGATTCGTCTTTTGGTTTATTATCTTCGATAATGAACCATTGGAATCGCCCAAAGAAAAAATTTTTTTAACCCCCCCCCTCAAAATTTGTTGGTTTACGTTTCAAGATACGTAGATTCAGAAAATCGAATAAAAAAAAATCCGTCCGTACGCCGTCCGCCGTACGCCGTCCGCCGTACGCCGTCCGCCGTACGCCGTCCGCCGTCCGAGGCACTTTGCCCAGTTAGCGTTGAGTTAAAATTACGAAATTTGGTTTCTGGGTTTGGACCAGCCCCACAATGATCCACGAAACTTTTCATAACCCTAGGTCAAGGGGAAGGGGTTCAAAACGAATTTTGAAATTTTGAAAATTCCAAAACTCGAAAAATTCATATAGAACGGTATGTTTTTTATTACATATTTAGATAGAGTTTGTTCCGTAGAATTTTTTAAGACCATGCGCAGCTTTGTACGACCAGCCGTTCGTTCACAATGACGGCTCAAAGATTGTGCCTCACAACACGATCGTGAATCAAACTGTTGAAATACAGGTCCATTTTCATACTAACAAGCTCTTTGGAACATCATATGGCTTAAGTGATGTCGAGTTTGTTGTTCTGAGGTGCGTTTCGTGCTACGGAAATGAAGGTAATTTCGAATGTTTGTTGGTAGGTACTTCTTTTATAGAAAAATTATTAGACGTAGTATTAAAAACCCCAGAATTATATCGTATTAATTAATCATAATTAATAATAATTATTATTAATAATAAATACGAATTATTAATACCTAACAATAAATTTAATAATTTTCAGTAGGTACTTGATAAAATTGTTAATAATTAGTGATAATAGATAATAATAATTAATATAACATTTAGGATCTAGACATTTAGACCTAGAGATCTAGACAGAAGGGTGATCTGTACAAAGAAGATAATGAACCGTTGTGTCAAGAATTTGCAGAGTTTCTTGTTTGGGTTCGAACTTGGACCACTGAACTATTGGTGTGCAAAATTAGTGCATTATAGTACAGTAGAAGTCCGATAATCCGGCACGTTCGGGACCGGCTCGGTGCCGGATTACCGGAAATTCCGGTCTATCGGGCGGTGCCCCTTCCTTGTATGTATGTACTTTGTTTTTGGTTTATTATCTTCGATAATGAACCATTGGAATCGCCCAAAGAAAAAATTTTTTTAACCCCCCCTCAAAATTTGTTGGTTTACGTTTCAAGATACGTAGATTCAGAAAATCGAATAAAAAAACAACGGTTCATTATCTTCTTTGTACAGATCACCCTTCTGTCTAGATCACTAGGTCTAAATGTCTAGATCCTAAATGTTAGATTAATTATTATTATCAATTATCACTAATTATTAACAATTTTATCAAGTACCTAGTGAAAATTATTATAATTTATTGTTAGGTATTAATCATTCGTATTTATTATTAATAATAATTATTATTAATTATGATTAATTAATACGATATAATTCTGGGGTTTTTAATACTACGTCGGTAATAATTTTTCTATAAAAGAAGTACCTACCAACAAACATTCGAAATTACCTTCATTTCCGTAGCACGAAACGCACCTCAGAACAACAAACTCGACATCACTTAAGCCATATGATGTTTCAAAGAGCTTGTTAGAATGAAAATGGACCTGTATTTCAACAGTTTGATTCACGATCGTGATGTGAGGCACAATCTTTGAGCCGTCATTGTGAACGAACGGCTGGTCGTACAAAGCTGCGGATGGTCTTAAAAAATTCTACGGAACAAACTCTATCTAAATATGAAATAAAAAACATACCGTTCTATATGAATTTTTCGAGATATGAAATTTTCAAAATTTCAAAATTCGTTTTGAACCCCTTCCCCTTGACCTAGGGTTATGAAAAGTTTCGAGGACCATTGTGGGGTTGGTCGAAACCCATAAAAAAAATTTCGTAATTTTAACTCAACGCTAACTGGGCAAAGTGGCGCGGACGGCGTACGGCGGACGGCGTACGGCGTACGGCGGACGGACGGATTTTTTTTTTATTCGATTTTCTGAATCTACGTATCTTGAAACGTAAACCAACAAATTTTGAGGGGGGGTTAAAAAAATTTTTTCTTTGGGCGATTCCAATGGTTCATTATCGAAGATAATAAACCAAAATCCGTCCGTCCGCCGTACGCCGTACGCCGTCCGCGCCACTTTGCCCAGTTAGCGTTGAGTTAAAATTACGAAATTTTTTTTATGGGTTTCGACCAACCCCACAATGGTCCTCGAAACTTTTCATAACCCTAGGTCAAGGGGAAGGGGTTCAAAACGAATTTTGAAAATTTGAAAATCTCATATCTCGAAAAATTCATATAGAACGGTATGTTTTTTATTTCATATTTAGATAGAGTTTGTTCCGTAGAATTTTTTAAGACCATCCGCAGCTTTGTACGACCAGCCGTTCGTTCACAATGACGGCTCAAAGATTGTGCCTCACTACACGATCGTGACTCAATCTGTTGAAATACAGGTCCATTTCCATACTAACAAGCTCTTTGGAACATCATATGGCTTAAGTGATGTCGAGTTTGTTGTTCTGAGGTGCGTTTCGTGCTACGGAAATGAAGGTAATTTCGAATGTTTGTTGGTAGGTACTTCTTTTATAGAAAAATTATTACCGACGTAGTATTAAAAACCCCAGAATTATATCGTATTAATTAATCATAATTAATAATGATTATTATTAATAATAAATACGAATTATTAATACCTAACAATAAATTATAATAATTTTCACTAGGTACTTGATAAAATTGTTAATAATTAGTGATAATTGATAATAATAATTAATCTAACATTTAGGATCTAGACATTTAGACCTAGTGATCTAGACAGAAGGGTGATCTGTACAAAGAAGATAATGAACCGTTGTGTCAAGAATTTGCAGAGTTTTTAACTACATACATACATAAATCGTAATTATAAGAACAATTACGTTAATAATTAAACTACAAATACAGTATGCAAATACATACAACAAAGTTTACTTTAAATTTCATAAAATGCATGTACCTACACGTACTGTAAAACATAGTTCACTTGGATTTTAAAAAGTCACGAATGTATTTTTGTTCTCTCGACTTTTGGCGTTTAGAATAAAATTTATTTCTAACGATATAGAAATTAATAATTTCTGAAGCACTGCAGCTAGCACTGCACCTCAGCAAAAGAGATAAACTTATTTAGTGATTCTGTAGCTTCTGCCCAGCTGATTTTTTCCTTAAACTCATTCATTAAACCATTTCTATTCTCACATTTTTCTAGCCGTTTGATGATTTCTAGTTTCTCCGATTTCTAGATTTCTCCTTTTGAACTCGAAGGCTTAGGTTTTGGAAACATGGTCACTGTACAGTTAGAACGAAACTCACTTTGTTTATAAACAGTTTCAAAAGTTCCGTACGTCACTACAGATGTACCTACTGTATAAAGTAGAGAACAATACCGAGCAATACCGAGCGCTTCCGGATGATCCCGAACTACCCCGAAAACTTCCGAATAGCTCAAGCGTTTTTATTTGCTTTAAAGAGAAAACCTTAATTTTTACAATTTTCCGGAGCGATGCCGGATTATCGGGCATTCCGGACTGTTGGATGCCGGACTAATGGACTTCTACTGTATACCAAAAAAAAAAAAAAAAACAATATGTCAGTCAATTCCAGGTTCTTAATGGGGCTTTCATTCATGTCCTGTCTACAATGTTGTATTGTAGCAACCTACTAATAATTAGTAGGGATCTATGTAATCATTTTTATTATATGCTATTTCTTATTTTGGTGATGCTATTAAAATTTTCTTTACTTCAGGCTAGAAATCAGCGTGGACACATACTGTTGAAGCAAGGCATCACGGAGGGAGCAAAAGCCGATTTTCTTCACATAGTAAGTTCCTACTTATCAATTCGTTCGATTTGACTACGTTCAATTGCTTGGTTTAAAAAAAGTCCATAGTGTGTATCCATTATCTTGATACCTCGTTGTGAAATGAATAAGCCAATCAGGATGTTGATGATCCGGAGAGCTTGTTGGTTCTGTAGGTAGAAACAAGGTTAGGTTAAGTAGGTTATGTTTAGAGTTTGGAGGTTTATCAAAAAGTTCCAGTTATGCTGGTGAATTCCATATACCTATTTAGTTGACGATTTCTTGCTGATTCAGAGAGCATCGCTTGTTGGTTCTGTAGGTAGGGAAAAGGTTAGGTTAAGTAGGTTATTTGTAGAGTTTAGATGTTCATCAACAAGTTCCAGTTATGCTGGTGATTTCCATATACTTTTGAAAGTACCATTGCGATTTGGATTACATTCTCACGTCTCTCAAATTTTTAATTTTGCCTTATGCAAGTGTCTACTGTCACCCAACCAAGTTTGTACAGAAAGCCCTTAAGCTCTAGAGCTTGATAATTTGAAAGCGAAATGTTGAATGGAAATCTGTGATTGAATCCATCAAAGTTACCTGAAACGGATTCGCGTTGCCAAATCGGCAGACATTTATACCAAGTGCTACAAATGTTGTGGTCATTGGAAAAAATTGCCATTTCTGTGAGTGGTTTGCACACCAAACCTGTTTTGATCTTCCGGCTCTCAAGCCCTTACAATCCATCAACCTTGCTCAATTGTCCATCAGGATAGGAAATAATTACCTGCATTCTACTGATGGTGTTGACTACTGATCGTTTTAATTGTCCAATTAAGAAGACATTGTCTGTGTATTGTAGTTCGATATCTTTAGTTCCAGCAAGAAAATAACGGAGATGCGTACAACAACTATGTGCGAGCAGAAAACCTTCAATCGGACATAGCGATTGCAGAGGCTCATATAAATGAAAATGATTGGGCCACCGCTGTGGATCTCCTCAGTAGAATAATCGAGGTGAGTTTCTAGATCAAATTAGGCTTGCAGTGAAAACCGACAGACGGTAACTGCTATTCACACCAGTTTCATGCTACGGTTTTGACAATTTTTGATGAGTACAGGTGTGTCCCTGGTCGTCTTATCTCAGAGAACTTCGATCTCAATGTTACGTTGCGCTGAACGACCCTCTGTCCGCCATCTTGGATTTGCGCTCCACTACGAAGCTGCAGTCGGACAATACAGATGGATTCTATAAACTGTCCTTGCTTCACTATCAGCTTGGACAGGCTCACGAAAGCCTGAGGTACGCTATATTATTCTTCTGCAGTACCGATACAGTAATGCTTATGTTTATGTGATCGGATATCAGAAGCTCTCTATTCTTTGCATTCAAAGTTTTCTTGCAGTTATGATTCATTCCATCGAGTACAAAATTCACTTGTACCTAATTTATCATGTTGTGTGTTCCTGTACTTAACAGAGAAATTCGTGAATGTTTGAAGTTGGACCCGGACCACAAAGATTGTTTCCCTCACTACAAGAAAGTAAAAAAAGTTGACAAGTTCCTGACCGACTCACAAGAAGCCCTGGAAGGAGAGAAGTGGGCGGTTTGCGTAGAATCAGCAAATAAGGTAGGAGGATAGAAAAAGTTGAGCAATAAATAGAGAAAATTGGAAAATTTAAGAAATTATGTGGGTTGCAGTAAGTGTTGTAGATTAGATGTCGTAAGTGACTTACTGTCTTAATTTGTTAATTTCATTTGTCAAAAGGTGTTGAAGACTGAAAACAAAGTGCCAATGATTAAATTCCAAGCGTTCTCCAAATTGTGCGTCTGTCAATTGAAGAACGGGGAGGAGAACGAGGCTGTCAAATCGTGTAATGAAGGGCTTGACATTAGTCGAGAGCCAAATCTCCTCTGCGACCGTGCAGAAGCTTACTTAGTCTTAGATATGTACGATGACGGTGAGTCTCATGTTATGGTTACTCTGTTATATGTTGTGATTAAATCGACATGATGATTCGGTGTGAAATGGCCTGGGGAATGGAACGATTGCTTTGGCTTTGATATCTTTGTAAGTTCTAGAGAAACTCAATGTGGCTGATTAGGAGCTTGTTGGTTGAGGGGAGTGGAAGCCTTTGTTAGGAGAAGGAAGGTTGGAGGCAGAGATGGGCAAAATCTTACTCATGAATATGATTAGGATTTTTAATCATACGAATTTTTTCCTGTGATTAAGAATAAAATTAAAATCATAATCACAAGTATGATTGTGATTTTAAATCATACTCACGAGTATGATTAAGAATAAAATCTTAATCACAGGTATGATTAAGAATAAACTGTTAATCATAGAAAACCTATGATTAATCACGTGAAATCTATGATTAATCACAGAAAATCTGTGATTAATGTTGGATTCACACAGTACGACTATGATTAAAATCTTAATCACATGTGTGATTAAGAATAAACTGTTAATCATAGAAAACCTGTGATTAATCACAGGAAATCTATGATTAATCACAGAAAATCTGTGATTAATGTTGGATTCACACAGTGCGACTATGATTAAAATCTTAATCACAGGTATGATTGAGATTAAACTGTTAATCATAGAAAACCTGTGATTAATCACGGGAAATCTGTGATTTATGTCGGATTCACGTAGTAAGGTTAGGATTTAAATCTAAATCACCTGTATAATTAAAAAATTACACAGAAATTTGTGATTAATTGCAAAAAACTTGTGAAAAATCTGTGATTGATCACGATCTGGTCGAAAGTTATAATTTTTCGATGTATTTTTCAACTGAACCCGATTTTACGTCAAAAACACTATTTCTCAACTTCGACTTCACTTATCCCCATTGTATCTCATTTTCGGATTCAGCATGAAATTTCTTATAGACGAATAGCATTTTCATTGTTAGTTACTTGTAATTAGATACATTAAATAAATTTTATTACAATAAGAAGAGTACTTGCATATCAAAATTGGCATTTACTAGGGAAATCACTGTATGTCAATTAAACTAAATCACTCCAGCGTCATTAAATAATTACGTCATTACACACACATTGTCAGTTCAAAAAGTTTTCAAAATTACCTTCATCCCAGTCCCCTTTGCTTCCTTCGCCAACACACTGATTATACCGTTGGAAACAGAATTAGATGGAGCAAATTTAGGGAAATATGACAGCCTTAAGACCAGTTGTGTAAAAGAGGCTAATTTTTGAAAATTATCTAAAACTAGCTGTGTACCCGCGCTTCGCAAAGGTAGAACAGAAACCCGTATCCCCCCTCCTCAACTGGTCAGAAACACAACACAATTTCAATGTTTCACACCAATTCGTCAAGTAGTTTTTGGATTGCCGGTAGCCCCCCCCCCCCCCCACAACCTGTACCCCCCGTCCTAAATTGGTCAGAAACCTTCCCCAATGTTCACTCAACATTTTCCCGAAGATTCATTCAGATCGGTCAAGTGGTTTTGAAATCCCGGTAATACCCCCCCCCCCCCCTATACTATTGACCCACCCTACCTGTTTAGAAACATGTTCACACAACAAATTCCCAAAGTTGCACTCCAACTGGTCAAGTAGTTTTGAATGCCTGTACCCCCCCCCCCCCCACCACCTCTCGTAACCTGCACCCCCCCTCCCACTAACATCCTGATTGAAGTACCACTCGTCGAGCTGAATCCAGAGGCTACTTACAATCGGATTTACGTTCAGGCGTTCAAAAGTTATAAGCATAAACGTCCTCATAGAAGTGATTATAACACGTTTTTTAGTAGTATTTCATTCATAGCGTTTCAACGGATGAACAGATTTAACCGCGGATTTTTCATAAACCTTCCCAGATAAATTCTGCGTCAAATGGTACCAGCCGCAACTTTCTACGTTCAGCCGTTCTCAATAATCAATTATTGATGATGAGACAAACAAACAAACAAACAGACAGACACGATTTTATTATATAGTATAGATATAGATTTCAAATTCTGCAAAAATTAATCTTCTTATTGTAATAAATGTATTTGATTACAAGTAACTAACAATGAAAATGCTATTCGTCTATAGGAAATTTCATGCTGAATCCGAAAATGAGATACAAAATGGGGATAAGTGAAGTCGAAGTTGAGAAATAGTGTTTTTGACGTAAAATCGGGTTTAGTTGAAAAATACATCGAAAAATTATAACTTTCGACCAGATCGTGATCAATCACAGATTTTTCACAAGTTTTTTGCAATTAATCACAAATTTCTGTGTAAGTTTTTAATTATACAGGTGATTGAGATTTAAATCCTAACCTTACTACGTGAATCCGACATAAATCACAGATTTCCCGTGATTAATCATAGGTTTTCTATGATTAACAGGTTATTCTCAATCATACCTGTGATTAAGATTTTAATCATAGTCGCACTGTGTGAATCCAACATTAATCACAGGTTTTCTATGATTAACAGTTTATTCTTAATCACACCTGTGATTAAGATTTTAATCATAGTCGTAGGTACTGTGTGAATCCAACATTAATCACAGATTTTCTGTGATTAATCATAGATTTCCCGTGATTAATCATAGGTTTTCTATGATGAACAGTTTATTCTTAATCATACCTGTGATTAAGATTTTATTCTTAATCATACTCGTGAGTATGATTAAAATCACAATCATACTTGTGATTATGATTTTAATCTTATTCTTAATCACAGGAAAAAATTCGTATGATTAAAAATCCTAATCATATTCATGAGTAAGATTTTGCCCATCTCTGGTTGGAGGTCATCACCAATATGTAGTATTTTATCTACAGCTCTTAGCAAGTCGGATAAAGGCCAATCTTGAATTCTCTCTATACAAACAAGGAACTAGTGTAACATTCAATAATTACTATAACCCTCTCTACCTTAACCATGACAGTGATACGTTTTTACATCAATATCATGAAGGGAAACTCATTTCTTCACTAGAACCATATGATCATTTTTGTTTAACATCTTCTCGTGTTTTTTCTAGCAATGAGAGATTACCATGAAGTCTTGGGACACCATGAAGGTTTTGCTAGAGCCAAAGAGGGCCTGCAGCGAGCGCAGCGACTCCAAAAGCAATCAGAAAAAAGAGATTATTACAAGATATTGAACGTCAAACGCTCTGCAACCAAACGAGAAATAATCAAAGCTTACAGGTAAGTTGGTCGGAAAGAACGAAACATAATTCGGCTCTTATAGGTAGTTTTTGAATGTGTGCTTCTGTGAGATTGGACGCTGGCTCGAGGATTCAACATGGTAAAACGATTTATTTACCAGTAACAACTTTTTTTTTCTCTGCCTTTTCAGAAAAGCAGCTCAACAATGGCATCCCGACAATTTCCCCGACGGAACCGAAAAAAAGAAAGCAGAAAAGAAATTTATCGATATTGCAGCTGCCAAGGAAGTCCTGACTAACGAAGGTACACATTTCATCGTATTCAAATCTATTTGTGGTGATAAGACTCATTTTCTCAAACTAACGACCTTTAGCACAAAGTAACGCTTGATCTGCGAATGTGTACCCGCCTCATTATCATTATTGGTGTTTCGAGTCCTTAATTAAGTAGGTGAAACATGAAATGTAAACTCATTAGATTTCATATTCAAGTCGTTGAAAAGTTTTGTTCAAATCATCGTTTTTAGCTTTAACAATAATCTATTTTATTCAGATTATGGCCCTTACAGAGTTTCAAAAACATTGATGGTTTAGGAAACGATACCCACCTCTAGTTATTTTGATAGATATCTTTGGTTAGATGCTTGCATCCGCTTCCTCCCACTCTGTTGTTTGCGAATATGTCTGTATGGGGCTGCAACAAGCTGACGACCCACCAAAGAAAATGCAAAGGGCCTGTTATTCTGTTTGGACTAGCTGGTGACAAGTCAGTCATGCCCACCCACTGCAAAACACATGGATTCCTGGAGTAGTAAACAGGTGATTTCAAAGAGAATGCAAGATGCCCACTCACCTATTTGGGCTGGCTGCTGCAGAGTCAGTCGGGCTCTCCAACTGCAAAACGCATGGATTCATAGACTGAAGAACAGTTGATTTCAAAGAGAATGCAAGATGCCCACTCACCTATTTGGGCTGGCTGCTGCAGAGTCAGTCGGGCTCTCCAACTGCAAAACGCATGGATTCATAGACTGAAGAACAGTTGATTTCAAAGAGAATGCAAGATGCCTACTCATATATCTGGACTAGCTGCTGCAGAGTCAGTTGAGTCCTCCCACTGCAAAACACGTGGATTCATGGATTCATGAACAGGCGATTTCAAAGAGAATGGAAGATGCCTACTCGTCTGTTTGGACTGGCTGCTGCAGAGTCAGTCGAGCCCTCCCACTGCAAAACACATGGATTCGTGGGCTGATGAACAGCTGCTACAGAGTCAGTTGAGCCCTCCCACTGCAAAACACATGGATTCATGGACTGACGAGCAGGTGATTTCAAAGAGAATGCAAGATGCCTACTCGTCTGTTTGGACTCGCTGCTGCAGAGTCAGTTGAGCCCTCCCACGGCAAAAGATGGGTTCCTGGGCTGATGAGCAGGTGACTTTAATGAACTGGCTGCGTTCAGGTTGATCCAGTGGATATGCCAATCAATGGGATGTATGAAGAGAAAATCGTCGATCCCAATTCGACCAAACATGCGCCACGTATCTGTATGGAGCCCAAGACCATCAAATTTAGGTTTCAGGTTATTGTTGAACCCTTGCCCATACCCTAAAAGCTACCCTTGTCCAGATTCTATCATAGTTGAAATAGCCCAATCCTACAACAGCTAAGTTGTTTGGGTTTCATAACTACACACCCCTGGAATTGATTGGCGAAATTTGTGTAATTGTGGCCTTGATTAATTTGTACCCTTTCAATTAATTTCGTAATTTTTGTATTTTTCTAGAAAAACGCGCCAAGTTCGACGCCGGCGAAGATCCTCTCGACCCCGAATCCGGCGGCCACCACGGATTCAACCCCTTTCAGGAATTCCACCAATTTCAATCAGGCGGCTCCCCCTTCACTTTTCGATTCCATTTCAACTAGTCATCTTGCATCAAAAACCAGTTTTTGTTATTTTTTTAATTTCTATTTATTTGTTTCCTTTTCTTACAATTTACGTCTCCACAAAACAAACTTATCAAAATTGTACCTAATTTAATCGTAATGTAACAAGACTCTCGAGTGCACTTACAGTAATAAGATCTCGGTTTCTTTTTTTTTCCACAATCTAGTGGGAATAGCGTGAACGGCTCGATTTTATGACGCATAAGTTTGTAAATATTACATTTGTAAAATAAAATTGTCTTTTGTTAAGTAGTTGTCAATTTTCTCTTCCGACACAGCTCATTGTCGATAAATTCATGTTAATCAAAAAGCAGTCAATGGAATTTTTATGTTGATCCGTTCAACTTCATTCCCCACGTCTTGGACTCTTGACAATCCCATTAGTCACATTAAAATATATTTGAGATCCACACAGGAAGAGATCTCGGGTAGCATATCTTAAATCTGCACCCGCCCCTTCAAAGTTCAATAATCTCGTTATCAATAAGTCCCTCGAAAAAAAAAAAAAAAAAATCGGCGTATTGATCTCATTTTCAAATAGATTTCTAGTCGTCCCTAGTCATTATTCCAATTATTTTCTCAATTTTTGCGCACCTTTACAGGGGTTTCACACGACTCCCCTTTGTATTCTTTTGCGCTTGTATAGTGTATATAATTTTAGATGAGTACGTTATGTTACAAGTGTTTTTCATTTGTGTTTATTCGATATTTCCTTCTAATTTTACGGAATAGCCAGTTGGGTGGTAGTCCTGCATCTTAACTGCAGTCGCCTCCCCGTTGCAAGTCCTGGATACTGGTTGTTTGCAAGGGAATTTTATGAATAACCTATATCTAATAATATAATTTTAGAAAATAAATAATACCACACAATTCTTTTGAACAAACAGCTTGCTAAGAACTGCTTCACTGTTTCATTTTTAGGGAGAGAGAGTTAGGAAGTGTGTGTTTTTGGTGAGGGGGTATTGAATTGAGTGCGGTACCATGTCCAGAGCCACGCTACGAGGACATGGTATTATATAATCATATTATGATATGAAAGCAGGTAGTAATATCTTAAATAATTATGTTCAACTTATATTAAATAAAAGTTGAAATATTTTGTGGTCGATGAAGGAGATGAGATCGTCGACCACAATTGAGGCATCCAACGGGGCACTGTGAGGCATAATCGAAAAAACCTGGCCAAAATAACCAAAAATAAAAAGTAGGATATTGCATCGGTAGCTTTTGTTTTGGTTAGCTGACATCCTGGAGAACTCATACGAGCATCTGACTTTTGGACCCTCATTCCGAGAGCTTAACACTCGACGTCAAACATTGACGTCCTCTTATCAACGATTCACCTGTTAATAGGTACGATTTTCACCGTTTTTCAAAAATGAGATTATTTCATTAGTGAAAATAACTACGTAAAGCGTATTAAATGTCGATTTTCTTTGCTCGATAGGGTGACTATTCAACTAACATGATCCAGTGAGATCGTCTGCAAATGTGCAGTGCTACTCTTGACGAAATCAAATTTGTCGTTCCTCAGTGTTTAGCCTTCTGGCTCAAGTGGAAGCTATCAGATAAGATTATTTTCTGACTCCGTATGAACATTTTTTTCCCCCAAGATTTTCGGTACTTACCAACATACCCAAGCACCACCGACCAACATTCCCTTGTCAAGACGTACCAAGTACTTTTTATGACGGCAACATCGGATCCTTTCAACCCTCCATCTTCAGGCCAAGGCTCCCAGTGAGTAAGCCCTCCGGTGCTCCATGTAAGTAACAAGTTGACATTGGGAAGAACTTCGGTGGGTGTCGAGCACCTCTGGAAGGGGTCCGACTCGCCCGGCCGACAGCCAGTCCTAATCGGTCTCCCAGTGCGTACTTTTCGGTTCGTCTTTCCGTCATCTGATTTCCCATTGTTCTTTACACACGTGTGAGTAAATACACAAATCATTCATACGCATCGATAACAATTATTGTCGGCCCATTCATCACCAGAAATGAGCCGCTCAGGATTTATTTTGTTATGACCAAAATATTTTCGTACAAAAATTGTGTATAATGCAAAAAAAATCATCAAAATTGGAAAATATCCACCGTTTTTGGAACAGGTGCACAAATTAGAATTATGTTCAAATCTGCGCCTCAGTTTCAAAATTCGTTGACAATTTTCGAATGAATTACAGAATGAAAAGTAGGTACTATGTAGGTACCCATCAAAGCACCGTAAAATTGCTGAAAATTATTTAAATCGAACACCATGTGTGGAAATGACGTACTGTCACATTCGTATTCAAACCTCTTTAGTTCGAATACGAATGTGACAGTACGTCATTTAGGATTCTCTTAAGGATTCTTTTTGAGGAGGACAAATTTTGAATTGAGCTTTCCTAATTTCAAATATTCACCTTTAAATTGGATCTTTGCTTTTAAATTCGATATTCTTAATTTCAAATTCAAAAAACTAAATAAATATTCAAAATTTTAAAATCCGTAGTTATACAGGTAAATTCAGGTTTTCCTGTGGATTGGAAATTTTCCACATACGTGTAACGTTAAATTGTCGATAGGTATCTTGGAAAAGGAATAGAGATTTCGTTACCACCACGCCAATCTACAGCTGCTCGAAACGAATTTCTTATTTGTCAAAAAATTTCACTGGGGATTACCTACGTATGTTGGCTCTGGCATGGTGTGTCCAACTCAGGGTACCCAAAAGTGCGCTAAATGACCAAAAACGAATATGACCAATAAAAAGTAGATTGGCGATTTTGAGACTTCAGAAACTCCTCAGCATCTATTTATAACTGAATTGTTAGTTATGTAGGGGTTGATGGTAATCTTAAGATTTAGGTACAGCACTAGAATTTTGATATACATGTATCTCCTTAGATGCTTCATCTCGCCTTACAATGATTTACTGAGTGGATAAAGAAGAGCTCTAAAAATCTCTCGTTTACTTATCTTCAATATTATTTATTGAATATGAACATCAAGTAGATATTTCATCCTGACTCAAGTTTGTAAACAATGAACGTATCAAAGCCTCTTATCGACAAGAGCTCAATCCCGTCCTCTGATATTCACTGTCCGCAACAAAATTATCGCCCTTCATTACCAATTCAAATGCTCTCACTGGGCGAATATCTCTCGTCCCTTATACAGAGATTGAAATACCGCCTGGTCATGACTTTATGGTTGAACTGCAAGGTCGTAGAGGGTCACAAGGTAACAACCCACGCATTTCGCGTCAACGGGGAAAGATCGGTAAACCCAACGTTTAATTCATTTCAGGTTGTACTGCCCCACTTGGGATCAGCTGATCAAAACCATTGAGGATGAACACAAGCCAAATTTCCACTTGGTTACCACTTGATACGAAATTAATTTAAAAAAACCTACCTAAGCTCACCTTACTTATTTTATAAGTTCACCCGAAGTTGTACTATTTTAGTGGCTTATACTTATCAAGCGGATACCAACTTCTGTTTAAAAAAAAAAAAACGGGTAAATCCAAATAAATGCTAACCTGCGGAAGACTCAGTAGTATCGTCAGTACGAAACTAGATTAGACTGCAGCACGGCCTCAGGATGGAACATGTCTTGTGCGGAGCGTTCCTGTGTAAGCCAGCCTGTAGGCCCTGGGTTCAGTCTACACCCTCTGATAGACTGATGATATAAGATGAACTCACCTGACCGGATGTGTACCGACACGATTTCTTCTGGTTTCAGAGAGCTAAAGATTCTGTATCGTCGGGATGCAAGAAAGGGCAGATTCAGGATTTTTGGATTTTCATGAGGGAGGAGGGGGGGGGGGAGAGAGAGAGGGGGAGATTCTCAAGCAATGGCGGTTTTGAAGCCAGTTTTAGTCCAAAAACATTGGAATATTGCTTTAATAGTATAATATTACCGATAAAAGAAAACTTATATTGTACAAAGTGTAAGATTAGAATCTCTATTATAAAATTCAACTAATTCAAACCTATTTTTTACCCATGAGGGGTGGGGGCCTCTGGATCCGCCCCTGGGTGAAAGTGCACTCAAAGAGGAGATGAGGTGCATTTCGTCGTCTTCTCCACAAAATCTGGATCTCCTGCGCAGAGTTTTATGGAAGCAACTCCATTCAGCATCTCCACCGGGAGTCTCACTTCTCTCGTTGACAGTTCTAGTGCTTCTAAGTTCCTGCCCCTACAAAGTGCTGCCATGGTCAACCAGAATCTTTGTGCCAGTATGTCTTCCCAAAACCTCCTATGCCTTTCCCTCACCTAATCTCCCAAAGAGGATTTCACCGACCATTTTGCGATGTTCCAACTCTGGTTCTGGCCCCACAAATATGTGTAGGTCTTTCCAAACCGTCTGCTCGTTACCCTCCACTCCACAGTGCGGTGGTACCCACATTAGGGTGACTTTACTTTCCGCTCCCAGGCAGTTCAGGGCTCCCAGCCTTCCCTACCAGTCTTAACCTGGTTCGGGCCGCTGTAAGGCCCTTCAGTGCTGTACGTCCAAGAATGTGAGTTCTGGTTCTCCTAACTCTACAGTAACATGCACTGCACGCGTAGAGGTCAGAACTCTTCTGTGCAAGGTCTCATACCACTTACGCCAATCCCTGACCTCCCATCCATCCCACTGCTGGTAAACATGACGATGTCTCCACGAGGTCCCGAGGTGCACATATCTTAGTGCATCCCTAACTATTGATTTACCATTATTGGTTTGCATTAACTGCATTATTCCCTAATGCAGGCTCGATTCATTTCCACTGAGTAGATATCACTTCCATATTTGGTACCTACAAAATCTTCTATGAATCATGAACATAATCATTTTTTGTCCATGACGTTTCCCGTAGGTGTCAATGGCTTTTCGCTAATCCGTTGAGAACCTGGAACAAAGAAATGTCACTGAGACATGATTCACTATGAAAATCTCCTAAGCATATCTCCTCAATATACGCGTCAATCGTCTTGTAGTGACGCCTGCTCACATGGGAAAATACTAGTGGACAAAGAGTGACGGGTGAGCAATATTGAGTAAATAGACGCCTCCCTTTCTATGGAAACCGGTTGAGTGTTGCGTCTCTCGTGTCTCAGCGGATTTTCCAAGATAACAAAAATTTTACAATTGTTCGGTGATTCCGACGGAGACCACCTGACGAACAGGTCTGCAGACTTGACATTTTGAGGGTTAACTCATAGAACCATCTTTTATGTAGCTTTTGGCGCCTCGACGCTCATGGTCCGAATCCCTAAAACGTCTAAAACCGTTTTCCATAGAAATAATTGGCTAAAACTCAGTGTACCAATATCCATTTTTCGGGGGCTGAATTCAAATTTGAGGTCAGTTTTGTCAAGATACCACAATGTGATTTTAGAGGCATTTTTGAAGATATATCCAAAATCTTTTGAAATTCAATATCAAAATAAGCTTCAATACAATTCAATTTCATATTCAAATTAGGTTTCTGACATATTCTGCAAATTCTTGGACAATGGTTTATCATATTCTGTACAGATGACCCTTCTGTCTGGATCACAGTTCTTTTTTAATTTAAACTAGATATAATTAAATTGATTAATATAGCTAATATTCATATAATTACTATAATTAATAAGTGTGTGTGATGTGTTGACCGTCAGTAAGAATAATGATGTGGAGATGTCGAGGGTCGGTTAAATGAGAGATGTTTTATGTGCCAACGTTTCGAAGAATTTATTTCTCCATTATCAGGGCCTAAAATTAGTTTCACAATGTAGAATTAATAGAAGTTATTGTTATAGGTGTATCGGAAAATGATTACAGCATTTCGTGAATATACTAATTTGTAGGTTTCGATATGGAAAATTTTACAGCATATCTTAAATATAATTTTTAAATCAATCTAGTAAAATTTTAACAGAAAACCATTTAAGAAAAATTAACAGACACATTTTTTTACAGTATAATACGAGTATGTTAAGACAATTTAATAATTTTTAATAATAATTTAATAATAATGACCTTGGGTTAAGTTTCAAGGCTCATCATTCAACTGTTTTGCTGTGATGGCAAGGGGTTTGGAGGAGAAAATTTATTGGACGACGCAGGACATGGCATGATCAACTCTCCTTGTTTGTCGTAGTAACTATCGAGTACGCCATTGTATTTGATTCGATGTACGTCCATTATAATGTACAATTGATTTTAGAAATAAACCCGTAGGTACTGGAACCTATAAATCGCCCTATTATGAGATATTATCTCATAGAGTCAGTGGCATTGGGGAAGGTCGTAGTTGGCATCGGGATCTACCGGGGCGAACCCACGCGCTGCCGCTCATCCAGAGAAAATGATTTGTAGGATGAGCGAGTTACATTAGCTTGGCGAGGCGTCCATTCTTCTCCACCTCATCTCTCCTGGTCGTGACGTCACCTCGCCCCTGTACCACTCCTTGGTATCTGATCAGTATGAATCAAGAAGGTTCCTGTTGACGGTGCATTTCACGACCGCAGTTTCATAATCTGCAATCCAATTTAGATCAGACATTGGCTCTTGTTACCACCACTTGGCAACACGCTACTAGTCCAGTAACATCCTTGATTAGGTACGCATAATACAGTATATTATACTGTACGGCTCCAGCCATGCAGTATTAAATATATATATTTTAATAAAATTAATAATGTACTCGTACCTACCTACTTATTAAAAAAAAATACTGTGTAATACACAAAAACACACGATTTAAGGGCTCTTCAAGGCTCCTGGCTACTTCGCCTACTAAGAGACCTCCTTGGCCACAAATCCAGTTCTGCCGTTCTCATACCAACGACTGATTTACCTACCTAACTCTCATTCGGCCAATATGAGGCGTTGGTCATGGAATCTTGGGAGCAGCTGCCACCACACTCCGAACCAGAAGCTTCAGTAACTCACGTCAGCACCATTGTGTCAGTATATGAGAGGCAGCACCCTGCATACCGACTTGACATACCCGAAGTCGTCCAACACAGCTATAAGAACCTTCACGATCCAATGGTGCAACACTCCAACCAGCTGATGATCCACCTAGTGATAAATCCATCTGATCCAAAAGACGATTCAACAGACGTATTTTGACCACAGATCCAGTCTGCCTCCCACATACAAACGATTGATTCCCCTGATTACCCCAACTTAGCAGAAGTCGTCCAACACAGCTATAAGAACCTTCACAACCCAATGGTGCAACACTCAAACCAGCTGATGATCTGCCTAGTGATAAATCCATCTGATCCAAAAGACGATTCAACAGACGTATTTTGACCACAGATCCAGTCTGCCTCCCACATACAAACGATTGATTCCCCTGATTACCCCAACTTAGCAGAAGTCGTCCAACACAGCTATAAGAACCTTCACAACCCAATGGTGCAACACTCAAACCAGCTGATGATCTGCCTAGTGATAAATCCACCTGATCTAAAAGACGATTCAACAGACGTAATTCGCCTACTGAGCCACCTCTTTGGCCACAGATCCAGTCTGCCTCCCACATACAAACGATCGATTCCCCTGATTACCCCAACTTAGCAGAATTCGTCCAACACAGAGATGCATCACACAAACTAGCTAATAACCCGCCTACTGAACAATCCACCTTATACAAGCTCAAAAGACAACTCAGCACAGAAAATCCTCCAGACACCAGAACAACACACTCTTCAGAAAAGTCAGTTGAAACCCCACTTCATGGTACTCCTCTACCACATTCTTCCACCACAGCCCAATCTAACCAGCCGCAGTGTTATAAAAAATAATAAGCTTCAACGTGACAAATTTACGTTGCATCTTATTTGTGGAAAATCATGAAATAAACACCAATTTTGATTGTTTTTTTTTTTCTACTTCGTTTTGAGTAGTGCCACTGAATAACAACATTCCAAATCCTCTGCCAAGTCATTAAACAGCTGAATCCTTCTACATCTACTTCGTACGTACTGGAATCGTGTTAAAGATCACACAATAACTTCAATGTGTAATTGATCCCTTCACACCTGAGTAATTGATTGTAATAAAAGCCACTATAATTGAGCCAATCAACGTTCTCCCTTGCAGGCAGTTACATAAATCCGTACAGATGAGTCACGGACTACTCTCAGAACGTGAAAAAGGTGCTCGTTCTTACGAATGAAGATTTTCCTTATTCAGCGTCCTTATCCACTTGGTGAGGTCTTGGCACATTTATGGTTGTTGAGAGCAATTTCGCAGATTGCTGCTGGAAATTATAATCCACTCCTCCTAACAAGGTTTCCTATGGCTACTTCTGAGTAGAGATATTTTCCATCTCATTAAGAATAGTTTTCTCGTTGTGGTTTTGACCTAATTTGACCGTTGATTGCGACGGATCGTGGTCAAATATCGATTAGTTCCAAGTACCTACCATTCATATACTACTACACAAACATGAGCCTAACGTGGCGAGTTAGTCCACACTTATTGCGCAACGGATTTCAATTGGCACGAATTACTTTAACTTGGCACAACCTTAAAACGTCGAAAAAACATGTTCGGAAAATTTAGAAAAATCGAATTGAGATAGTCCGAGATAGTCATTAGGCATGAAATTAACCATTTAGAAAACCTCCATTCACCTCAAAAATATCGAAAAAACTTTATTATTTAAAACTATAAAATTATTAGGTACTAAACTTCAAAAGTTTATTTTGAAATATTCATTTGGGATCAAAATATTTTATCATTTTGGGATGAAAATATTCATTTGCGATTGACCTTGGACAAGACCAATATTCGACCCGTAAACGTCGCAAATTCTCTCAAATAGTTTAAATTTCCACAAGGTGGTGCTATTACCCCCACCCCTCCCTTATGTATCTATAAGGCTTAAAGGTAATTTCATGTTCATGTTTCATGTTCACAATTCGGTGATTCTTCCATTGAATTGAAATCATTAAACATAATATGTTATAATATAAAATATTATATTACAATATATTATATTGAGATCTGGCTAAATAGTGGAAGACCTATGGCAAATAGGTTATGGGCCCTATTTATTAACACACCTTATGATCTCAGAGGACTAACGAAGGAGAAAGTTATACAGCATAACGGAGGCAATGAGTACGCGGTTGGTATTTAGACGTGCGTCAGTACAGCGAAACTGGCAGCTCTCTAAAAAAATATCACTGCTGACTCGATATTAGCATATCTGTCTCTAATCCCTCATCCTGTGCGAACGCCTCTCCGTTCATAATTTGTTTCCCCCTAACAGAAAAAGAAAAAAAAAACCTTTGCGCTATCCAAAAATTGAAACGTGGAGAAATCGGTTCGCGTTCGATTCTCTCCCCGTGGGCGAAGTTCGCCTTTTTTCTTGCACTAGTCGCGACTTCCCACACCTTCTGCTAGTGAAGCCCAAACGCCTCGTTCTTGACTCATAACATGAAACTGGGACAGAAGAAAGCGCTTTCCACATATTTGTTTTCGTCTTTTTCTTGAACTCGATGATAAGACAGATTTACGGAACGAAATTCAATAGGAAAACCCACTGCCCGAAATGTAGAAGGCTTTATTCGCGTAGGTACCTACATGTTTCTTTTGCATCTGAAAAGTCCGTTGAACAACTTTTTCCCCCCAAAAAAAAACCTTTTTAAAAAAAACATTGTGACGAGGTATTGGGAAGCAAAAGGACGTTGTGACCTAACGATTGGTCGATTTACACGATTCCTATCGAATTTTGGTTCAACGAACCGAGTTAGATCGATCTACCGCACAGTAGACGAAATCGCCAAAAACCCTTCGCCAAAAGTTAACAATTTTATCCGTCGGTGTTCTTAAGAATCGATTTGGTGACCCTCTGATAGTAGGGGAAATCGACCCGAGGCATTTAGCATGTGATTTGACAACTGTTGAAAGGCTATGCCATTCTCTACACGGAGAAAAATAAAGTAGCTGATTTAGCTAATTCCCCTTAGCACGGAAAGATTATCAGGAACCGCAAATTTAATGGATTTGTAGCTAAATCTCAACTGCCCCAATGTAAATTTCTTTGCTAAAGGTGGGATTCGAATAACTCGAGCCGCGCGACCCAGAGACGCGTATAATATAATATATTATTATGACTTTAGTACCTACGTTACCGATTGCTTGACTTTAGTACCTACTTTAACGCCATGGAGAGTATATCGCTGCAGTTGGTGTTGTCGTTAGTCCAGGAAGAGAAAGAGCTATTGCTGCTGGACCTCATGAAAAACAGGCGTAAAACTTGGCGAGAGAAACCGAGGGGTTTCAGAACATTCTTATTAAGAGGCACCTTCTGAAGGATGAAACCGTGTTCCGGAAGTTTTTCCGGTTAAATATTAAACAGTTCAACTATGTGTTATCACTTATTGAACCAAAAATAGCAAGCCAGTCGTGTGGCAACGTAAAGCAACCCATCAGCCCTACTGAAAAACCCCTTTTGGCAGTTTAGACGGCCTTCGAATCTTCAATTCTGTTATGGTGTTTTGAAATTTTGGAAGCGAAATATAACAATCCAGTTATGTTTACTGCAGCAATGAGCCGCGTCCACCAAATATCTTCAAGTAGCATAAAACCTGGAAAAAACTTGATAAACACGCAGAATTTCGTCAAACCTGTGTTCACAAGTTGTGAATCACAACCTTTTTAAACGTTTTTAATACGTTGTTTAGAAATCTACCGATGAAGTGGTAATTCGTGAAAAAATCGTAACCGGTACGGGTCAACTCGGCCGAATTCCCTCCTACGCCTTGACAGACAGATTTATGCGTTAGTCAAAATTGTTGATGTACTTGAAAAATCTCACTTCGACCCGAGAAACGTGGGAAGTAAAGGAATGCGTGGTGGTATCCAAAAGCGCGTAGATTTGTGTTGACTCCGTTTGTCACTTGTGTGTTTTGACTCGGGGAGGCGTCAAGGATACCGAACAAGTCTGTCCAGCGAGTTTCAAGTCATCTCGTTCCCCTCATTTGTGAGAGAATTCAAATTGGCTGATTTAAGGATTTTATTCGGTCTGAAATGATGATGCGATAGATCGAAGATGTCGCCGATTACGAAGAGTTCGAACCAACCTCGTAGGACTGTACCGTTGAGACCAGCTGACGTATAAGATTCCCTGCTTCTCATACTGGGTATAAATAACGAATATCGATGTAGGAACGAAAAAAATCGAATTTTACCTCTTCGTTACGGGTGGTAACTATTTACACATCTGTGTAACTATTTTCAGAATAAGCAAAACTCCTACGGAAATCTTTCAGCACTGGAAAGCTATTTGAAAAGCCCTTACTATGAAAAATCCCCCTATATTACTATGAAAGCCCTATATTATGAAAACTAATGCCGCATAAACGATCGGCAAAAACCCCATAAAAGCGTTAAAAGGAGCATAGGAAAAATGAACTTCAACATGGACCAAGTAAGAGCATGAAGAATGTGCCACGAAGAACGTCGTCGCGATACCACCCTGCATATTTTAGTAACCTTTATTACGCCTACCAGGTAACAATAACTGGTTATTATGCATCAATGGATTTCACACTTAAACTGTAACATAATTATACGAGTTCATTCGCTTTTTTGCCACGCCCTAATTCCCAAGAAGTGCGTAAGAACTCCGGCGTTAATTTGTTGAGGGCATCAACTTGAGGGCAATTCTCTCACATAATTATAAAAACGTTCTACCAATTTAAATCAGCGTTCTCATATTAGATCCCGCAAGTTCTATCAATTCATGAAGTTGAAGACATTTTAGTGCTAACAAGATTTCTCGAAAGCTGAAGCAACAGGATACTCTTTGCTGTTTAGGAGTATGTTTTCAAAATGCTCGGTGTCTGTATTCACAAGGCTAGCATACCTTGGCAGGCAGAAAGGGCAGAAAAGATCTAAATTTGCACAAAACATACGTCTTGGCAATCGAAAGAATAAGTTCGTAGATGGGCAGAATCGGGCCTTACTAAGGGGGGGTTTTGGGGAGTTTTGGTGGGGGGGGGGGGGGATTACCCATAAATTCCGAAAATGAAACAGTCTGACAAGCGACACCCGGTTTTAAAGGGTTATTTACGCTGAACACGATGGTGAAATCAGAATCTTTTTTTCCCTTGTTCGATTCCAATGATTCATTATTAAAGACAATAATTCTCACATTCTCTTATTAGATTCAACCAATTTCTATCAAGTTCATAAAGTTTAAGACATTTTAGAAAATTCCGTGATTTTCTGCTATTTCTTTTCTGTAGGTTGAAGGATTTTTAATCAGTGCAAATCCATGCATCAATAATTAACGAAATTACTTTATCGTACCTGTTTCATTGTTTCATTTTCTTCTAATAAACATGTTTAATTGAAAATTGGTGATTTACTTTATAATTAGATTTCCCGTTTTCCTTCCTAGTTTAATGTCTTTTATTATCAATTAATTAATAAGTCAAATCCAAGATTGAAAACATTGCTGTGTGGAAGTTTTTAAGTTGTATGAGCTTGAGATTTCAAGTGTTTGTACGAAAATGTTATTCCGTGCGGCTCACCTGCTTGGGCACCGGCTGCTACCGTATTTTAACAATACAACCCATTAAAAGAGTAGTTGATCCTGAATAAAAATGGTTTCCAAGTGATCAACGCATAAATCCTGTTGATTTAAAACAAAATATTTAATATTTCTCAAAGGCCGGTTAAACCAAAGTCGATAACTCGGGGCCGAAATGAGGCGGTAGAGGATGTTGAAAGACGCCGATTGGATAACAGGCGGCTCCACAAGCGACACAGTTATTGTGCCTTCAAGAAACTTGATTTGCACCGGCTCCATCTCCGTAAGACCTGATTTCCGGAATGAGGATTTTAATCGACCAACACAAGAAGAAACTGGAATCTAAGGAAGAATTGGGAGGATAAATGAAATAATTTTTTCGAAACAAATGTGCGTAACTACACCCCAGCTCGAAGTTTTTGATACTTTTTTGGTTAATTGCAGTTTTTATACGTTCTTTGAAAAATTCACATTGTTACGTACGCAATAGTCTATTTGATTTAATTTTGCGTTTATTTTACGACAAAAACATTCATTTCAATGTCTTCAGCTCTCTATAAATCGAACATTCGAGCTGAGTATGGAGTCATAACCAAGGTAAAACGGACCGGTCAAGCACAGTATTCACGATTTTGAGAGCAACTGTGGCCTCTACGATTGCTCTATTGCCATAAAATGTGTGTAGTTTCTAATGTTGGTTTCAATACGTTCATTATTTTAAGAGCAATATGCGGCTGGTTTGTGCAAATCTCAAAATATTCAATATAAAAATGATCGGGGTTTGGTGATCAAAAGTTCCCAGTTTGAAGGTGACGTGTGGGAGTACTCGAATGTTCAAAATAACCGCCGTGTCTAAATGTGAAAGAAATCGGACGGTACAAGCACAGTACATCGTACTCAGCCCCGATATTTTTACGATTTTAGTATTTTCCTATTACGACCCAAAGTAAAGCAGAACTATCTGAATTTATGCCCGCAAAGACTACCTTACCCTAATAATCAGAGTCTGAATCGTCACTAGAGATGGGGCGATAGACAGGTGTATATTATGGACCTAATCTATATAGTAATCTATATGTGCATTTAATCTATAATGTAGATTAGTTGGACATATAGATCAAATGGACTGCTAAAAATTCTATATGTCCAACAAATCTATATGGTGCTAATCAGTTGATTGGGGGATGTTTTTATTCCGCAACCACGTCCATTTGATCTATATGTCCAACTAATCTGTAACATAGATGGTACATTAACTTTTTGCATATAGATTTTTAAGCACATTTTTAAATGCATTGATGCTCTGTACCTGTCTGATGTCTACTAGGAATCATTAAAACATTAAATGGTTTTAAATTTTAGCTCCACAATATACTTTCTTGGACATCTTTTCCAATTCTGGTCACTTCTGTTTCTATTTCTACCAGGTAGGTAGATTATATTTGAATTGATTACAAGATGACTTACAATTTCCAAATCCACTTCATTGAAAGGGGTTGCTGTTGGTGTTGCTGTTGGTAGAAGCTGATACAGATGTCTGTAGATATAACGATAATCCAATAATTGTTCAATGATTGATGATAATCACTGGTGCCAGTGTTTTATAAACACCGGTATTTCGAGGTAGATGCTGCCTTATGCAGCAGTTTAGCCGTCTACCATTACCCTAGTTAGTATATCGAAGAGGTGCTCGAGTTGTTTGCTTAAGTCAAACCAGAAGCAGTTGGCGGCACTCAACTATCAGAACCTAATTCCTTATCGAAATATTTAGAAACCTATTACCGCTCAACTTCTTTGTGCGGTACCGCTTCGCCATTAACTTTCGTCGAAAGCGCGTTCCCGAAGAGCTGCTCATGAAATGATGATGCAGATTTTCGGTTGTAACGATGAACGAGAGAAAGTTTCGGAGGATTCCCTTGTTCCCGGTGCCTCAACTCGACCATTGCAAAATTTATAGTAATTTTTCAGTAAGTAAAAAACTTTATTGTTCTGTTATGAACAGGTCTACATTTGGGATGGTTGGGGAATTACAGTAGAGGTGTCATCTAATTGGCGTGTGACGTGATGCAGGGTTGCAGTGGCCTATTAGTAGGGTGTGGGTTATGATGGTGTCAAATCGAAAGAAGTGTTTGCTGTGCTACTTATGTGGGGTTGTACTCTGGGTTAGAGAAAATAGTTGAATTTTACAGCACGAGTTCATAGTCAGAGAAAAAACTCCTACCTGGGCATAGTAACGTAGGTGCCTCATGTGGGAATATCGGACATCACATCACTTGTCGCAATATAATAATTGAGCACATGAAGTAAGTAATTTAGATTCAACCCCTATTATTATATTATTTTCCAATACGAACCAGCTACCGATCTAATCAAATTACTATCATGAAGATGACGCGATCGGTAACAGATTCTGAGGGTAAGCGTCTGGAGTTTTGAACGAAGAAATGGATAATTGCGCTGATGTCAGGGGTGTGGGCGGGCGACGCCGTTCATTACTCGAATTCTTCAAAGATGAGTCAACACCTTTACCGAAGCAGTCAATTATTATCGCCAATAGTATCGACTCATAGCGTGGACCTCTTTTTCTATAGGAATCAAGTTACAATAAAGTGTATCGAAGTGGAACGGTAAATCTCACGAGTGAAGTAGGTGTGCGAAGCTTTCTGAAGTGCTATTGGTGTTGTCAAGTGGTAAAAATGCGCAAATTCTATTGATCAATCAATTTTTCTTGAAAGAAAATAGACCCAGCACATAAATCAATTTAGTTTAAGTCAACATGCCTATACCAGGGAATATTGCAGATCCTCAGACAAGACCATTCTAGATACCTACCTCCTAGAAATGGAACAAAAGAAAATCTCGAATAAAATCTTGATTGATTCACCAAGAGTTGGTTTCCAAAACATTGAAAGGTCACAGGTGGACGCTACAACTCCATTTGTAGCTTGGTGTTCGCCTCCTACTAATCAATCCATTTCAAATCCTCGAATCCTTCAAATCGATCACCTGATCTGCACCAACTGCACCCGCCATCAAATACAGGTGTAAATGTGGATTTATGGACCCTCTGATACGGAAGTTGCACGCTGGGAATTGAAGGTGCTTCATAATAATTATTAAAGTGTTAGATGAATGTAAAATATTTGTTTCTTTGAGTCAACCACACTGGCTACCTCAACTTGCAATCTCTTGACCTAAAACATCAATGCTTGAAGACCCTCAGGGCCTGAAAGCACCTTAAATTCTGTAAATATGTAAATAACTTTAGTTTTGAGACCCCACCATCACCCTAAGAGTTTTAAATTGTTGTTACAAAAATTCACTCCCCCCCCCCCCTAAGTTAAGACACAACATAAAATAAACAAAACATAAAATACTTGACCGACCCTCGACATCCCTCAACATCATAAACTACTTTTTAATACACTACAAGACAGGCCGATATTGTTCTTACTTGTTGAATTTAAACCGATGTATAAACCTTTATGCCAATAAAAATATTATCAGTCAATCATTATCCCATACCAGTCTACCCCTAAGCCATCTCTGTATAATATACAGAGATGGCTTAGGGGTAGACTGGTATTTACAGGATCCAAGGGCTATTTACATATTTACAGCATTTAAAGACTATTTACATATTTACAGGTTTTACAAAATATATGATATATTATATTTACAGGTTTTACAAAATATATTATATTTTGTAAAACCTGTAAATATGTAAATAGTCTTTAAATGCTGTAAATATGTAAATAACCCTTGGATCCTGTAAATATGTAATTAGCTTTAGTTTCTAAGACCCCACCATCACGTTAAGAGTTTTCAACTGTTCCCTTTTCTCTTACAAATTTTACTATCCCCCCTAAATTGAGACACTACTTAAGACTAAACGACTTTTAAGGCCGACAGGCCGATATTGTTAAACCTAACTATCTCAAGCCACTGTAAAATAATCTATGTATGTACCATTATGCCAATAAAATATTTTTGAATTTGAATTTGCGTCCTAACGCTTTGCGTACCAAGCCTTTCGGTACCGCGGGGGCCCTGGGTTCGATTCCCGGCCTGTTAAAGGCTATTAACATATTTACAGATTTTACCAAAATAATATTTTGGTATATTCAGAGTTATTTTATTATATTCAGAGTTGGCATGGCGGAAGTAGACTGGCATGGGATGACTCAAATCCGCATCCGTGTGTTTTGTCCCCATCGGGGTTTGTGATTTATGTGGTGGAGAAGGGTGTTTGGGTGTGTTCCTAGTTGGTCTGTGAATTTGTGTTTCTGTTTGGCGATGAAGGCGTCAAGTGTATCCATTCCAAATTTCTTGTGTAGGTAATGTGTTGATGTTTGTGCGGCGTCAAAAGAATCATCAAAGGCTCATTAAATGATTCAATAAATCCATTAAAAATAAAAAAATCCAAAATATACAAAAATCTACCAAATCATTCAATAAATCCAAGTTCTACATGAAACCTTTCCACGAGTAAACCCTTAGCCCTTGGGTGTTGTGGACTAGAAAATATCACTACTTTCGTGCATCAGATCATGTCAGGTGTTAACGCACGCAGGAGGATAATATTTTAAGGAGAATATTTATTGTGAGCTTTCGAAATTTAATTTGCCACAATGTTTATTTCGATGTAGAAACACTCAAAAAACGTCGAAAAAATAGGTCTTGGGCCAATAAAACTGTTAATTATTAAGCTACCATTAGGTAATGTGAGGCATATGCAGGATCAGCGTAAAATTTCCTATGAGATCTCCAAGTTAGTCGGTTACGTCTGAAATCGCCCGGGATAAAAGTAAGAAGCTGAAATACTCGTACTAAGAATGAAGAAGATGCTCGTTGGGCGTCCGTCGGTACCCACCGTCTCTTTAGATTCGACAGTTTATGTTGGGGAAAAGTATCGCTCAACTCCTCATCAAACGACAGAAAAACTCCGGCTACTTGTCTTTGAAAAGGCTATTAGGTATCGACAAAAAATTCTCCGAGGCCGCGGAGAGTTTATTTTCTGGGAAACACTTGCTTGGTCTCTTTGATGAGGTTCTTGTATTGTTCGTTTCAGAATTTTTTTCTTATGAAACCTCCAAAACGTAGGTACCTTCCTGCCTATTATCAATTTGTTCTAGGAACAAATCAAAGAACTGGTTGGAAGAATAAATAATATTTTCGGTGGAGGGAACTAGTTGAACAGTTTGCAGAACGATGATCTAAACCGTAGTAGCCCAACCAAATTAAACCCAAAAACTCCCACGACCTTCATGAAAAGCTGGAAATGGTTTTATTTGGAGGTCCTACGCAAGACAAATGAGTATTGATCTAACAGAAACAAAGAAATATCCTATGACCCGAAAAACTCGTTTTTTGCATTTTCTGAATCTTTTAGATGGGCTTGATTGAACCCCCATAGGCTCTAGCACTCCGAGCTGAACAAATCCTACTATATTTTACACGTAAAATCTTGCTTTTCAATCACAAGTTGACATATCCATTCCCTATAATTGTTTCTCGAAATTTTGATAAAAAGGTTAAATCCGTTGAAGAATTTTGTTTTTTCAAAAGGGGACAAATCCAAAACTTCCGAGATGCCGCCGGTCGAGTTTTGTGTTCAGAGAACGACTGCAGGCCCGCTAGGTTAGCATACTGGGATTTGGTGATGAGAGGTGAAATATTGGCGTCTTGGAAGAAATGTTTGCTATCATCATTCAGCTTTTCTTTCAAAAGGAGACATAAACTGTATTCTGAGACATAATCTGGGGTGCCTTTGTGTTCCACGCTATATCCAGAAATCACTGAAAACTATTTGGCAAATGGAAAATGGATAACATATTATGTTACTTTTTGATAGATCACTCCTAAAATATGAGCTACGGGTTAGATCGCAAAACTTTAGAAAGCCACAAAATCACGAAATTTTGGCACTTTTTTGGCTTTTGGCTTATAACAACAGAACGGTGCTTCGTACAGAAAATGTTACTAGGTAGGTACTACTAAAATAAAATAACATTAAATGTTGCTTAGAATGATATCCCTAAGATGTACCGTTAGATGTTATAAGTCAAAATCCTTCGGGTTTTTGGCTCTCAAAAGTTAAGAAATGAAATCTTCTCCAGCTTTTTATGAATTAACGGAAACCAAAAAAAAAGTCTAGTTTGACTGGGCTTTTCAGGAAATAACAAATCAGAGTAAAAGAATTTGCAGTATTCGTTATATGCATGAGTAGAATGTAGTTTTGTACTATCTTAGCCCTACCATCTCCTATGGACAAATTTCGAGATCCTCAAGTCCCCAGTTGTCACATATCAAGCGTCGTATCCTTCCTGGGTGGTAAAGTTGGTGTGGGACGTGGCGGAAGGCCTAACAAAAGATCCTGATTCAGTGAACAGAGAAACAGAAAGAAATACATATACGTTGAAGTTGACAAACGAGAAACCCGTCCATTCACGGAAGGCGTTGTAGGTATCCATGTAAGGAAGGATTTTATCCTTTTATAAATTATTCCATAGCTTCCATTTACGTGAAATAACATTCCCGTCGGCTCCTTCTGTTCTGTTCAATGGGGCGTTGAGAAGTAGGTACTTATTTGTTAGTTTGGTTCCTCACTTACCGCCTGAACAGAAAGATCCCATTGTCGAGGGACCGTCTTCCGTGTTGAGATGTGGAAATCACTTGAACTTGAAGTAAGTATAGCTTGAAGTCCGTGTGAGGTAACGAACAGCTCACCTACAGCTGGTACAGCTACCTACGTACCTCACCCACATTGTGACGTTTGAGATCCATCAAGACTCAATACTGGAATAATTGAGTAGGAAAAGGTTACCATCTTCGAACTGAAAACGGAAGCGGCTAATTTTCTCCAGAATACGGAGTTCGATACGATTTTTCATTCGATTTTGAGGTCCCTGAACAAGCCGAAGCTACCCATGAAAATTACAGCTAACTATAGGTACTTCCCCTTGATCCCCACAACCCGCCCTTGAGGTATACATTGTGGAATAAATAATTGATTAATTTTGAGGTCAGCAATAAGTACTTAATTTTTTTTTTTGGGTTACATAGAATTATTTATTATTATTATACAATAGGGATGGGGAGGGGGATTTTTTTTTTCAAAAAATGCAGTACAATCGTGTCTGGGTTAAACTTTTATTATGATACAACAATATTTTAGACGTTGATAATTGAGTTTGAAGGAGCAGTCGTCGAGGAAGGTGGAAGGCATCCCATTTCAGACGTGTAGATAAGGATCCAATAAATGTAGAAACGATGTCGCTGGGTTTGGAGCCCACTTATAGATGACTCTATCGGTCTCATGAATGGAATAAGAATGTTTTTGTAGCCCACGAAAAATAACGTTCCAACAGATAAAATATAAACGGAACACAACACTCCACCCACTGGGGCAGGGCAACGATCCCAAACCAACCCCATGACCAAGTGTCCATTCCCGAATAGAAAAACCTACTTGTCTAGGCCCTTATACAGGGATACAGAAATACCGCCGTAGGTGGTGGTTCTAAGAACTAGCCAAATCGCGGAAGCCTCTATAAGGTGAATCCTATGCCCCACGCATCGTTAACGGGCGTTCGAATCATTCCGAATGCAGGGGTGTGAAAGGGCTAATAATGTCGTCACATTTGTTGCTCGGGAATCCACAAGCTGAGGGCGTAGGGTAACGGATGAAAGAAGAATTGAGAAATTGGGAGTGAGAACCTTTGGTCGTTAATTGGAACAAACTGAACATGTGGGACGTAGTTAACGAAAAATGACACATCTGTCCGTCACCGTCCAAATGATCTTATATAAAATGCTCAATTTGTATCAGTAATTGAGCATTGCCATAATTTTCGGGCTAAAAATATAAATTATTTATGGTTTTAGCCCGAAGATTATGGCACTAGATCATAAAAACGATGTACATGTTCCAAGGGGGAGGCTACCAATAGAGTGATTGGTTCCAGATGCATATGAAATCGTCAATGACCAGTTCCCAAGTTCCTACAAAATATTTCTAGCTCTAGATAAATTAGTGTTTTAAGAAGAGAATTTCGCCTTGGCGCTGGAACTACAGATCATCTCGAAAAGTTGAAACAAGGAAATTGGGACATCAGCCGATGCCAAATTACTCGTACAAGTATTGTCCCAACAGATACAGAACATTTTCATGAAATTCTTACGATTCGGTTCGGATTTTGGGCTCTCAAGCGGGAGGTCTGCGGGATCTGAATAGATGGCACTCACGACGTCATTGCAGTTCTATACGCGGATGATCTTTGTTTGTCGTTGCTGGTATGGTAAACTTTGGGGTAATCCTGTTCCTTCGATCAAAACTTCAAGTTTAAATGAAAAAAAGTTCGGTTTTTTTGCATCTACGAGCGGATCACCCTGTATGCCAACCTTGTAACGCCGGAAGGTACAAATAAATCATTTCATTTCATTTTCAAATTCGTATGAATACTCATCAGGCGACGAGTCTAGCAGGCGAGTGCTGCGCAAAGTGGAATGGCGATACAGACCGTAGTTGTCAGTGATGTTCGAGACTGTAAAGGCGACAAGAGCTATCTTTAATTCGTATCTAGGAATTTTCATTGTGATATTGGTTGCGTCTGTCTTATTTTTCCCCCGCACGTCAACGATGATGTACGGCCTCATCAGTGGGCCGTGAGTCAACAATTCAGTGCAAGAGCTTCACGCGATCAATGACGATTCGGTTGGTACTTCACGTAAGGATCGATAATATATGATGAAATTTATAGGAAGCCGAGTTGCGTGGTACGTTGGGTCCACCTAAAAGAAATATCTATGTATGTGTATATAACCAAGAGAGCGAACAATAATATGTCAAGCAATATGTCATATGTATATTAATATGTAAGTAATAAGTCAAATGCATAATTAACTGTTTGACAACAACTCTTGTCTCGTCGCTACGGCCACTGGCCTTCAGACGAGCAATATATTGATTTCACTGTATCCAATTTAATTGTGAATCTGTTATTATTATTTTTTTCAATAAATGTCTCTCTCTCTCACTCTCTCTCTCTCTCGTAAGCAAAAACCCCAGGAGCTATGAAGTTAATTTTCTACAATTCTCCGAACCATCTGTAATACCACATCTGAATGGTGATTGTATTTATTACTTCTCATTTCCAGTTAGGTACATCCTCGCCACACAAAACGTACCCAACTGCGTAGCCAACTGCCTAACTATCCCCACACCTGAAATAGGTTGTTGGTGGTTTTATCGTTAGAAAACCCGGAGAAAACACGGTTTAAGAACTATGGTGCATTTTTTTTTTTTTTTTTTGTCGCACAGGGAAGTTTAGAAACTTAAATTCTGCGTTGATTGAACCCCTCAAAGCCAGAAACCCCAGAGAATGAGGGAATTAGGATTTTTTTAAATCTGGCCGATCTAGCCACAAGCCGCCATAGAGCATAATGACAGATCTAGGTGAACAAAATTATTTTTTGGGCTTATCGTCAAGCAAGTTTTATGCTGCCCACGAAAATACCCAAATTTTAGGGTGTCAAATTGCATACAGAGCTGTAAATAGCAAACTACGTGGAAAACTGAAGGTTTCTACCCCCATTGACAAGTTCCGAATGTTAAGTCTAAGTAGAGTATTACTGAGTTCATGCCAGAAAAATAACCAAATGTACGAAATGTCCCATAGAAGGGAAAATTCATGCTTATGGTCCTCAAGAGGATCTGTCGTTAGGGAACTCGATCAGATGGTTTCCTGAAGAAATAAAAAGTGCAATGTGAGAAGCTTCGTTATCGTGACCTGATCATAACACTAAGTGTTAAACAAGTCTTGTTTAACACTAAGTGTTAAACAAGTCTTGTTTAAACACGGATAAAGACACCCTGTTCCTTGGGGCCGATAGAGGAGGTTCAATTTCGATATACGTCACCTTTACAGCAAGTCAGTAATAACATCCAATACCAGAAACCATTAATATCTGAACATAAATAAATTAATTAATCAATAAATCTGAACATGACTTTTGTCCAGAGCAGTCATATTTTTCCCTACGTGCGGCGTCGACACCATTGATCGGTTGGGACCGGGATTGATGCCTATTAAAAAACATTTCACCTTGAAAATCGCCGTATAATGCGGGAAAAATGTGAACATAAATATTTACAATAATTGTAAATATTTACAATAATTGTAAAGAATTATTCTTGTTAGTTAAGTGAAGCGAGACCGTCCCGCGTCTGCTGGGTTTGAAAGGCCGCTAATGGTCTCTCGCGGTCAGATCTGGATCTTCTTTTGTTACCCACACCGCATTCGGACAATATCTGATTTCGGAGTTCCGAACACAGGTTTGCTTTTTCCCCTCAGAGAAAATAAAACTTAACAAAAATCCTGATACGCAACTTACTACAGCTGGAACGCATGAGCAAATACAGTGCAGGTGCCTGCCTACCTGAAATAAGACGATGTAAAACGAAAGTGAATTGTGGAGTTATAGCAGGAAGTTGATCTTTGAACATACCAACCAATAAGTTGAATACATTTCCTCATTAACTTTAACTTGTTCATGTTTCAGGCCGTTCGGAATATTGTGAACGCGACAGAATATTACTCAGGAAACTTTCCAAGTAAGTACCAAGTTCTCATGTCCTCCACTCCACATATCCTTATTTTACAGATGACCAAGCCGTTATTTTGGTCGATTTCATTGGCTCATACCTAATTTAAAAAACTCTGCAAATTCTTGACACAACGGTTCATTATCTTCTTTGTACAGATCACCCTTCTGTCTAGATCACTAGGTCTAAATGTCTAGATCCTAAATGTTAGATTAATTATTATTATCAACTATTTCTCATTGCAAACCTGTTCATTGTGTACCCAAGATCCTTCCCTAAAAGACCTGGCAGCGGGAAATATTATTCAACATGGTTTGAAAAGGGAAAAACAAGTTTTGTAAAAAATCCCAATGCTCTAGGTAGTAGTCGATACCAGTGACCAACATTTTCTTCAGTAGTCGACATGGTTTTGCACTAGTAGTCGACCTACATGTGTTAGAAGTCGACAGTATCACTTGAGTCAGTAGTCGACAGGTTTCGTCATTCCATCGTTTTCGAATTTTACGACATCTAAATAAAATACATTCAACTGTGAATCGGAACTTGAAAATAGATTACTAAGATGTAATAAAGTAGTTATCAGACTTTTTATTTGCAAACAGCTCATTATCAGTCTCAAATTGCAATAAGTACTTAAGTAAAAAGGTATGAAAACTATAGTCGAAAACTCATTGTCAGAAAATTGACATTACAGTTGGGCTTAGGTACCTATTTACATATTTTTTTGACATTTTCATGTCTTTGCTTTGGCACATAAACTGAAACGGGAAAAATTTGTTCCCTTGATTCACCCTTTCCCTCAGATCACGTCAGAACACAAGCGACCGGCGGGCCATTACGTCAGAGCCTATGACGCACGAGCGTATGACGTAAGACGGCTGGCAGGAGGCTAACTAGTACGTCAGAGCCTATGACGCACGAGTGTATGACGTAAGACGGCTGGCAGGAGGCCAAAAAGTACGTCAGAGCCTATGACGCACGAGCGTATGACGTAAGACGGCTGGCAGGAGGCCAAAAAGTACGTCAGAGCCTATGACGCACGAGCGTATGACGTAAGACGGCTGGCAGGAGGCTAACTAGTGCGTCATAGGCTATGACGCACGAGCGTATGACGTAAGACGGCTGGCAGGAGGCTAACTAGTGCGTCAGAGGCTATGACGCACGAGCGTATGACGTAAGACGGCTGGCAGGTGGCCAACAAGTACGTCAGAGCCTATGACGCACGAGCGTATGACGTAAGACGGCTGGCAGGTGACCAACTCGTGCGTCAGAGCCTATGACGCACGAGCGTATGACGTAAGACGGCTGACAGGAGGCCAACAAGTACGTCAGAGCCTATGACGCACGAGCGTATGACGTAATACGGCTGGCAGGAGGGCAACTAGTGCGTCATACGACGAGACCTTTTATGTCACTGCGCCCCCTCCCACACCCACACCGCGTACCTCGTACTTCATTTTGGTTTATTATCTTCGATAATGAACCATTGGAATCGCCCAAAGAAAAAAACATTTTAACCCCCCCTCAAAATTTGTTGGTTTACGTTTCAAGATACGTAGATTCAGAAAATCGAATAAAAAAAAAAACCCGTCCGTCCGCCGTACGCCGTCCGCGGCACTTTGCCCAGTTAGCGTTGAGTTAAAATTACGAAATTTTTTTTTATGGGTTTCGACCAGCCCCACAATGGTCCTCGAACCTTTTCATAACCCTAGGTCAAGGGGAAGGGGCTCAAAACGAATTTTGGTACGACATGGTATGACTATGGTATGGTATATTATTGTATGTATGATTTAGTATAGTACAGTACGGTATGATAGGAAAGAAATGGTATGAGTACGGTGAGAATATGGTATGGTGCCGATTTGCAACACAGTCTGGTATAGACAGAAGGGTGATCTGCACAAGGAAGATAATAAACCGTTGTGTCAAGAATTTGCAGAGTTTTTTTATTCGATTTTCTGAATCTACGTATCTTGAAACGTAAATCAACAAATTTTGAGGGGGGGTTAAAAAAATTTTTTCTTTGGGCGATTCCAATGGTTCATTATCGAAGATAATAAACCAAAAAGGGGGAAAAATAAATAAATAAAATTAAAAGCGATAATGTTTGTCATCGAAAATTTCTGCGTTTATAGAATATCACGAATCCAAACTGAGGAAACAACTTGTTGGCCTTATGAAACCAACGAATGAGGACTTTGATGTCAATAAGCAAAATCAACTTTACGGCGGCATCCTAGATCTTATAGGCTAGATAAAATGGAATCGATACATATCATTAAGAACCGGCTACAAAATCGATGTGCCGCGGTCCCGTGATATTTTCTAAAAATACCAGTTGGTTTGTCCAGGCTTCCGCATACCTTGTATACTGTTATGGCCGTTTCGACTTTATTATTGTCATAAGAAGTTGGTACGAACCGACCGCTCCGCGCAATGAAGGTTCCAACGGCTATGGGGAAGTCGTGATTATCGAGTTGCCTTCCTTTATTCGTGGTACGACCAATTCAATGTTGTTTTACGAGTAATAAGTTGAGCGCCACTAAATCAATCAGAGCGAACCTGCGACCGTAAAAAAAATCAGTTTCAACTTGATTAGGACTTTTTTTGTCCGATTTGCACACCACTTCAAATAGTACCAACCAATTATTCACGAAAACACCATCTGAAAATGATTTTACTTCAAATTGTTTATTATGTACGAAAGTTCCTACTAAAACTACCCCAAAAAGCAAATATCAAATTATTGGTAAGTTGTTAAAACTCAAGATTACTTTGAACGATGGATCGAGATTAACTTTTTCAACAGGTTATGGCCCCTCCTTGGCTTTGTACACTTGTACTTGTATTATTTTTATTGTAGTTATTTTATTTTTGCTTTCTCCTCCGAATTCCATGTGATAAAAGTACATCATTTCAAAATGAAAGGATTCATGGCTATAATTGACGCTAATGCTAATTAAACTGAAAAAAATACAATCTATTGAATTCATGAAACTGAATGCTGTAGCCCTTCGTTTGGTTAATAAAGTTGTGCTGAGGAGTGGACCATAACCTGTACATGTAACATCTAACATGTAATATTCTAACAATGAGTTGTATTTGGATTGTATTGGATTGATTTGTGAATGTATTTTGCCCTCGTATTCAACGAGTGGATTGCCAACATTATTTGGGTGTGCATATGGATAAGTTTTTGAAGTGGCAAAACCATATCCTACATGTGACTAATTCAATTAATTCAATCAAGAAGATCTTCTTTCATATTATCTCTTTTTAATAAATTTCTTCTCATATCTGCCTTAATAATGACTTTTCATGCATACGTTCACTCTGTTCTGGCCTATCGAGTCTTAAACATTTTGGACCGAGAACAATAGCTACATTTTCTTCGAAAATTCTCTAAAAATTAATATTCTGCAGAAATACACTTGTGATATTTTCTGAGAAGAAAAACTCTCTTACTTAATGTTTTTAAACATTTCGTGTTGTCATTTTAAATTCCTTAGGAATGCTATTAAATAATAATTATTCCACTCCATTATATGAAAATAAGTTTTCATATTTTGCTGAAGGACGAACATTCACTTGAATACATACTTAGGTAGGTAGGTACATGCGTTTTCTGGAATTCTGTTTCATAATCGCTCTTAATTAAATAGATTTGGATATAAAGAGATCTGCTGAATTTGAGGATTGCCAGCGTCTCGAGTTGAAGCTCGTCCCATTTGAATACCAAGTATTCACGAGCGCTCCAGAATCTTCTCACTCGACCTTGACGTTCGGAATTCCGAAGCGGAGCGAACGTCGTATTCATCGCCCATTCAAGTCGAAGAATTTCAATTCTCACATTTGAAGATCGAATTTCAAACTCATTCAGTTGGCCTACTCCGCTCACTCCTACTCGGCCTCAGGACTGATTCTAAATGTCAGCCGCCGGTCTCAACATCTGCGAGGTGCTTCTGGCATTGAACCGGCCATATGGCGGTCAGCCTCTGATGTTTAAGGAAGTCCGAAGGATTCGCTCCCGACGATATGGCCAAATAGTAAATACGTTCGCGGAATCAACTCAATGAGTAGGTTAGTTGGAATGACGCATCAACCTCAATTCAAACGTCTACTGACATGACGCAAAGCCCAGTTTGAAGATTCACCACCAAACTTTCAAACCAAAATTTTCTTTAGGTAGGTACCTGGTTTAGTTTAGGCCTAAATGGGCTTAAAATGGTCCAGTACATGCCCTTGTAGGTTACTTGGATTGGCCCGGCATTGAACGGACTATTTTCTGTCACCATCCAATTAGGGACTGAGTGCACTTTACATTTGGCCACCCACAGTAAGTAGGTACAGGTTTTCGAAACATGATTTTTTTGAGTGAAACACGTTTGCTTATGCACAGATGATATGATGTCACAGAAGTGAAATTGTCACTTCATCACGACCATTTTCACAAATATATTTGTACACGGGGAAATAAAGGCATGTCCAATACTGTTAGTACAAAACTGTTAGTAGTTGAATATGAGTGCTACCTTCCCAATTTCACATCCAACCATTACAGTCCAGTCAAGATGTAGGTACATCGTGCTTGCAAAAGTCATTATAACATACAAAATAATATTATTATGTTATTGGAACCAAATTAATAGTAAAAAACCAGAAAAGTTATACCCCAAAAACCACTAAAGTTTCGCCCTCTTTTGATTTTTGCTCAATATCTCGTCAAAGTAAGGGTCTGACGGGTATTTTTACTATATACCTACTCTCGTGAATTTGGTACAATTGAGACTAAAGCGAGCTCTGTACAATTAAGTATTAGTTCCCAAGATACAGCTCTTCAAAAAAGCCTAATTTTCCCAAAAGTGAAAAAAACTATCGGAATGGTCACTTATTTTGTGAAATAACTTCAAAAATACCCGTCCAATGTACTTATTTATTTTTATTAACGATAACTTAATTTGCTTACAAAGTGCAATATAGTTGTGAACATATCTGGTTCAATACTAGTACCACAAGTTTCTGCTTAGTAGCAGTCCCTACTTTGGTGTTCAGTTGTAAAAACTCGTTTTCGGAATTATAAATGAATCCGAAGTGGATCTTCCTGTTGTTCTGTAAATGCAAAGTTTTATTCTGTATTCTGTAAAGTTTGGGCATGAGACTGGTGGAAAATTGAGTTGATCTTGACAACGCATTAGAAACTAACGCCTTCCTTTCAGGTGGTGAGAGATTAATTTGATAGGATAGAAATATTTTTCGCCATCAACAACCGAACTAAACAATCACGTCGTAGTGAAGGTTAAACGAAACTACGCGTTATAAGGATTCAGATGCGCCTTCAATTTCAACTTGGATCTTATTGATGATCTGGTTGAAATGAGGGGAGCCGTCAAGACATATCGACTGTCTGGGGCGGGAAGTAAAAGTGGCCCATAAGAGGAGAGGATAACATTGGGTGCTCCTTATATGGGGATGATCCTTGCCTTGGTCCTTAGCAAAACACGATGACACGACGATACCCCTCGCTTTAAGGAAACAAATGAATCAGATTACCGTGCACTCGGCTGTAACTGAAATAGTAAACAATTAATAATTACCTAATAGTAGCGTTTGTTGGGGAATGTATTTACAGAGGGTTTCAAGTCGCCCATCAAAAGAAGCGACATCCTTAAGATGAGGGCCACCTGTTGTTTTGGATTTTGACAGTCAAGCTGAGATGAAAAAATGACCATAAATTTCGTAAAACTAATAACAATTTAAGGAATAAAGTCAGTTTATAGAATCCATCCAATAAATGGCTCAAATGTGAGTTCACAGTGTGAACTCACATTTGAGCCATTTGAGCCATGTGAACTTCACACAGCAAGAATTGAAACAATTTCCAGTTGTTGGTATGTTATCTACTTGGAAAATTCGCTCAGAGGGCGAGCGTACCATGACTACAGCTCTTTCATTAGACTGAGTTTATGTTCACAGTTGTTGTTGAGGCATCACAGCCCTCCATAAGCGCTATTCATGCTTTTTGCTTATCTCAACGTTCGTAACCACCCAACCAAATTAATGATAAACCTGCTCCTCACAAACGACGAAGCATACTTCGTGCGTATTGCACACGTTTACAGACTGAGAGATAACAGAAAAAAACTTCCAGTCATGCAGCATGGTTATAAGAGTGAGCTTTCGAAGAACTAACCGGTTTTTTGTAAAATGTGATGTTTGGAACATCTCATTCAAACAGGCAATCTACAACTTATCTTACAATAGTAGAGGTATAAAAATATGAAGCTATTCAGTTAATTCGGTATGCATCATGTGTGGTGCTCTATTAACTGTTGATTGATACATACAAGGTGCTCATAAGTGTAATGTGCGGCTGCTGAGCGCCCCTGTTCATGGGAGGTTAGGCTATATGCTCCAACCCAGAGGGATATCCGGTATATGCTTCCACATAACCGTATATCCCCAGAGCGGTCGAATAAAAAGATCGAGAACAGGAGCACAGCAAACCATCACACAAGATAACGTTCCATGGAATCCGCCCGTGTTGCAAGAGAAGGCTGAAAGTGACTACTATTGCTTGGTAGTTCATCCTATGTATATATATACATATTCTCTGGGAAGCCCTCTAGAACTGTCAGGGCCAGAACTGTCCTCTCAAAGCCAAACGCCTGTTCAGGTAGACCGCCCAATCTCATCCAATGGTTTCTGCAGCGACTTCAACGTGAACGAGGTACTCTTCCAGGGAATTTTCCCATCATACGGCATGAGATGCTTCCCTTCTTAACAGCAATCCTTGCTTAACAGCAAATGCCCTTTTAGCTTGAAGTGCTTGGGTTTGAATGAACCTGTGCTATTGTCATTCACTCTTCGTACATCATTGACTTGTGACGCAGAGGACTTTTAACGGATTTTAAACAAACTTGTTTCGTCGTCGGACATCAATCAATGGATCCATTTGTCGAGACATTCCCTGTAACAAACCTTCAAGGGCCGCATAACGTTTTTTTCTCAGATCCCAGACGAGCCCCCAATTGTAACTTCTGTACAAGCAAAATCAACAAAATAAAACATTTCCCAGTATAATTTCGTATCAAGACTGTCAATTATGTTTTCAATTCACAAACTAGTGGCATAGTACCACGATACCTAGAAGCCACCGATCTGTAGCTCAACTTACAGAAACTGTACCATCACCAGACATAATCTATCGTCAGAACTTCAGACGATATCGAGACACACATCTGCTGCTAATATGAAATTTGAATTTCGTTTGTCATTCATTAATTAGATTTGAGAAGATAAATAATTTATGTGTCAATTATTGTCTGTAGTAAGCTCAATGTTTGAAATAAGCTCAATGTTCACCAGGAAAATTACACTGTTATGAGTGAACAACTTTTCCCACCCATCGTGCAAATTTAAAACGACCCTGACAAAGCCCGTATCGAATCAATGACAGAAAAAAACTGTGAATTATTTGCATTCATTTCAGAATTATTTATTGACACTAACGTGACTGTCTAAAAATGTACACATTTTAGCAATTGAAATTTCCATGATGTCCTGCGGATTTCAATTTATTGGGAAGAATAAAGAATTTATTCTTGAACCTCGTGAAAGGCATTCGTGTTGTCCCTAGTTTCACATGCGGTTCTCCCAACGGCATAAGGGTCGTCTGGTTAGCTTGTACACCTTATTGTGTCAAGGACCGTAGAAGTCTGTTAAGTGGGATCATAAAGTCAAGCTCTTATATCCGCACTACCTACAAATCGAGGACTTCATCGACAGTTTTTTTTTCTTCAAGACTGAATGACACAATCGTCCGAAGCATTTAAGAGATGAGTGGGAATTGTGTTGGCGATCGATTAACCACGAGTTTTTGGGGGAGAGAGAAGAGATTGTAAGTAATTAGGACTAACGCCGTTTTTGGGGGACGCGTTCAATTGTCTTGAAATGGCTTGTTTGATTGATAGCTTCTGAGATGAGGAGAAAACATCTTCTACAGGTGTACTCGTAAAAGGACTGCTAAAGGTGTTTTGGTTTCCCTCAGTTCCATCTTTACAGTTCTACTAACATACCTAGTTATTGAATCTAGAAAAGTGTAAGTAGCTATGAAAAATGGAGTTTTAAAATTGAAAAACGCAACTGCAAGTATGAGAAGTCAAATAAACACCTCCAGTCGATATGAAGTCAACTTTTTTTCGTTTTCACGAAGTATTTGAGTCGACAATTGCTCTTCTTGAAGGTCCATTCGAACTCAAATAAACACGTCGAGTCCATATGAAGTCAACTTTTTTTCGTTTTCACGAAGTATTTGAGTCGACAATTGCTCTTCTTGAAGGTTCATTCGAACTCAAATAAACACGTCGAGTCGATATGAAGTCAACTTTTTTCGTTTTCACGAAGTATTTGAGTCGACAATTGCTCTTCTTGAAGGTCCATTCGAACTCAAATAAACACGTCGAGTCGATATGAAGTCAACTTTTTTTCGTTTTCACGAAGTATTTGAGTCGACAATTGCTCTTCTTGAAGGTCCATTCGAACTCAAATAAACACGTCGAGTCGATATGAAGTCAACTTTTATTCGTTTTCATGAAGTATTTGAGTCGACAATTGCTCTTCTTGAAGGTCCATTCGAACTCAAATAAACACGTCGAGTCCATATGAAGTCAACTTTTTTTCGTTTTCACGAAGTATTTGAGTCGACAATTGCTCTTCTTGAAGGTCCACTCGAACTCAAATAAACACGTCGAGTCCATATGAAGTCAACTTTTTTTCGTTTTCACGAAGTATTTGAGTCGACAATTGCTCTTCTTGAAGGTTCATTCGAACTCAAATAAACACGTCGAGTCGATATGAAGTCAACTTTTTTTCGTTTTCACGAAGTATTTGAGTCGACAATTGCTCTTCTTGAAGGTCCATTCGAACTCAAATAAACACGTCGAGTCCATATGAAGTCAACTTTTTTTCGTTTTCACGAAGTATTTGAGTCGACAATTGCTCTTCTTGAAGGTCCATTCGAACTCAAATAAACACGTCGAGTCGATATGAAGTCAACTTTTTTTCGTTTTCACGAAGTATTTGAGTCGACAATTGCTCTTCTTGAAGGTCCATTCGAACTCAAATAAACACGTCGAGTCGATATGAAGTCAACTTTTATTCGTTTTCACGAAGTATTTGAGTCGACAATTGCTCTTCTTTAAGGTCCATTCGAACTCAAATAAACACCTCCAGTCGATATGAAGTCACCTTTTTTCGTTTTCACGAAGTATTTGAGTCGACAATTGCTCTTCTTGAAGGTCCATTCGAACTCAAATAAACACGTCGAGTCGATATGAAGTCACCTTTTATTCGTTTTCACGAAGTATTTGAGTCGACTATAATTGCTCTTCTTGAAGGTCCATTCGAACTCAAATAAACACGTCGAGTCGATATGAAGTCAACTTTTATTCGTTTTCACGAAGTATTTGAGTCGACAATTGCTCTTCTTGAAGGTCCATTCGAACTCAAATAAACACCTCCAGTCGATATGAAGTCAACTTTTATTCGTTTTCACGAAGTATTTGAGTCGACAATTGCTCTTCTTGAAGGTCCATTCGAACTCAAATAAACACGTCGAGTCCATATGAAGTCAACTTTTTTTCGTTTTCACGAAGTATTTGAGTCGACAATTGCTCTTCTTGAAGGTCCATTCGAACTCAAATAAACACGTCGAGTCGATATGAAGTCAACTTTTTTTCGTTTTCACGAAGTATTTGAGTCGACAATTGCTCTTCTTGAAGGTCCATTCGAACTCAAATAAACACCTCGAGTCGATATGAAGTCAACTTTTATTCGTTTTCACGAAGTATTTGAGTCGACAATTGCTCTTCTTGAAGGTCCATTCGAACTCAAATAAACACCTCCAGTCGATATGAAGTCAACTTTTTTTCGTTTTCACGAAGTATTTGAGTCGACAATTGCTCTTCTTGAAGGTCCATTCGAACTCAAATAAACACGTCGAGTCCATATGAAGTCAACTTTTTTTCGTTTTCACGAAGTATTTGAGTCGACAATTGCTCTTCTTGAAGGTTCATTCGAACTCAAATAAACACGTCGAGTCGATATGAAGTCAACTTTTTTCGTTTTCACGAAGTATTTGAGTCGACAATTGCTCTTCTTGAAGGTCCATTCGAACTCAAATAAACACGTCGAGTCGATATGAAGTCAACTTTTATTCGTTTTCACGAAGTATTTGAGTCGACTATAATTGCTCTTCTTGAAGGTCCATTCGAACTCAAATAAACACGTCGAGTCGATATGAAGTCAACTTTTATTCGTTTTCACGAAGTATTTGAGTCGACAATTGCTCTCCTTGAAGGTCCATTCGAACTCAAATAAACACGTCGAGTCGATATGAAGTCAACTTTTATTCGTTTTCACGAAGTATTTGAGTCGACAATTGCTCTTCTTGAAGTTCCATTCGAACTCAAATAAACACCTCCAGTCGATATGAAGTCACCTTTTTTCGTTTTCACGAAGTATTAGAGTCGACAATTGCTCTTCTTGAAGTTCCATTCGAACTCAAATAAACACCTCCAGTCGATATGAAGTCACCTTTTTTCGTTTTCACGAAGTATTTGAGTCGACAATTGCTCTTCTTGAAGGTCCATTCGAACTCAAATAAACACGTCGAGTCGATATGAAGTCACCTTTTATTCGTTTTCACGAAGTATTTGAGTCGACTATAATTGCTCTTCTTGAAGGTCCATTCGAACTCAAATAAACACGTCGAGTCGATATGAAGTCAACTTTTATTCGTTTTCACGAAGTATTTGAGTCGACAATTGCTCTTCTTGAAGGTCCATTCGAACTCAAATAAACACCTCCAGTCGATATGAAGTCAACTTTTATTCGTTTTCACGAAGTATTTGAGTCGACAATTGCTCTTCTTGAAGGTCCATTCGAACTCAAATAAACACGTCGAGTCCATATGAAGTCAACTTTTTTTCGTTTTCACGAAGTATTTGAGTCGACAATTGCTCTTCTTGAAGGTCCATTCGAACTCAAATAAACACGTCGATTCGATATGAAGTCAACTTTTTTTCGTTTTCACGAAGTATTTGAGTCGACAATTGCTCTTCTTGAAGGTCCATTCGAACTCAAATAAACACCTCGAGTCGATATGAAGTCAACTTTTATTCGTTTTCACGAAGTATTTGAGTCGACAATTGCTCTTCTTGAAGGTCCATTCGAACTCAAATAAACACCTCCAGTCGATATGAAGTCAACTTTTTTTCGTTTTCACGAAGTATTTGAGTCGACAATTGCTCTTCTTGAAGGTCCATTCGAACTCAAATAAACACCTCGAGTCGATATGAAGTCAACTTTTATTCGTTTTCACGAAGTATTTGAGTCGACAATTGCTCTTCTTGAAGGTCCATTCGAACTCAAATAAACACCTCCAGTCGATATGAAGTCAACTTTTTTTCGTTTTCACGAAGTATTTGAGTCGACAATTGCTCTTCTTGAAGGTCCATTCGAACTCAAATAAACACGTCGAGTCCATATGAAGTCAACTTTTTTTCGTTTTCACGAAGTATTTGAGTCGACAATTGCTCTTCTTGAAGGTTCATTCGAACTCAAATAAACACGTCGAGTCGATATGAAGTCAACTTTTTTCGTTTTCACGAAGTATTTGAGTCGACAATTGCTCTTCTTGAAGGTCCATTCGAACTCAAATAAACACGTCGAGTCCATATGAAGTCAACTTTTTTTCGTTTTCACGAAGTATTTGAGTCGACAATTGCTCTTCTTGAAGGTCCATTCGAACTCAAATAAACACGTCGAGTCGATATGAAGTCAACTTTTTTTCGTTTTCACGAAGTATTTGAGTCGACAATTGCTCTTCTTGAAGGTCCATTCGAACTCAAATAAACACCTCCAGTCGATATGAAGTCAACTTTTTTTCGTTTTCACGAAGTATTTGAGTCGACAATTGCTCTTCTTGAAGGTCCATTCGAACTCAAATAAACACGTCGAGTCCATATGAAGTCAAATTTTTTTCGTTTTCACGAAGTATTTGAGTCGACAATTGCTCTTCTTGAAGGTCCATTCGAACTCAAATAAACACGTCGAGTCGATATGAAGTCAACTTTTTTTCGTTTTCACGAAGTATTTGAGTCGACAATTGCTCTTCTTGAAGGTCCATTCGAACTCAAATAAACACGTCGAGTCCATATGAAGTCAACTTTTTTTCGTTTTCACGAAGTATTTGAGTCGACAATTGCTCTTCTTGAAGGTCCACTCGAACTCAAATAAACACGTCGAGTCCATATGAAGTCAACTTTTTTTCGTTTTCACGAAGTATTTGAGTCGACAATTGCTCTTCTTGAAGGTTCATTCGAACTCAAATAAACACGTCGAGTCGATATGAAGTCAACTTTTTTTCGTTTTCACGAAGTATTTGAGTCGACAATTGCTCTTCTTGAAGGTCCATTCGAACTCAAATAAACACGTCGAGTCCATATGAAGTCAACTTTTTTTCGTTTTCACGAAGTATTTGAGTCGACAATTGCTCTTCTTGAAGGTTCATTCGAACTCAAATAAACACGTCGAGTCGATATGAAGTCAACTTTTTTCGTTTTCACGAAGTATTTGAGTCGACAATTGCTCTTCTTGAAGGTCCATTCGAACTCAAATAAACACGTCGAGTCCATATGAAGTCAACTTTTTTTCGTTTTCACGAAGTATTTGAGTCGACAATTGCTCTTCTTGAAGGTCCATTCGAACTCAAATAAACACGTCGAGTCGATATGAAGTCAACTTTTTTTCGTTTTCACGAAGTATTTGAGTCGACAATTGCTCTTCTTGAAGGTCCATTCGAACTCAAATAAACACCTCCAGTCGATATGAAGTCAACTTTTTTTCGTTTTCACGAAGTATTTGAGTCGACAATTGCTCTTCTTGAAGGTCCATTCGAACTCAAATAAACACGTCGAGTCCATATGAAGTCAAATTTTTTTCGTTTTCACGAAGTATTTGAGTCGACAATTGCTCTTCTTGAAGGTCCATTCGAACTCAAATAAACACGTCGAGTCGATATGAAGTCAACTTTTTTTCGTTTTCACTAAGTATTTGAGTCGACAATTGCTCTTCTTGAAGGTCCATTCGAACTCAAATAAACACGTCGAGTCCATGTGAAGTCAACTTTTTTTCGTTTTCACGAAGTATTTGAGTCGACAATTGCTCTTCTTGAAGGTCCACTCGAACTCAAATAAACACGTCGAGTCGATATGAAGTCAACTTTTTTTCGTTTTCACGAAGTATTTGAGTCGACAATTGCTCTTCTTGAAGGTCCATTCGAACTCAAATAAATACGTCGAGTCCATATGAAGTCAACTTTTTTTCGTTTTCACGAAGTATTTGAGTCGACAATTGCTCTTCTTTAAGGTCCATTCGAACTCAAATAAACACCTCCAGTCGATATGAAGTCAACTTTTATTCGTTTTCACGAAGTATTTGAGTCGACTATAATTGCTCTTCTTGAAGGTCCATTCGAACTCAAATAAACACCTCGAGTCGATATGAAGTCAACTTTTATTCGTTTTCACGAAGTATTTGAGTCGACAATTGCTCTTCTTTAAGGTCCATTCGAACTCAAATAAACACGTCGAGTCGATATGAAGTCAACTTTTATTCGTTTTCACGAAGTATTTGAGTCGACGGCCAGCACTTTTCTACCTCTATCCAAATTACTCACTATTTTGCCATGTTCCTGGAGGCAACAAAATCATCAAAGGAACACAGCTCATCAATGGATTCACTGCTTTTTTTGGTTTATTCAAATTCAAGATCGAAATGCATGTTCATATTAGTATCAATTAATTAAGCCCATCGGCGTTTCAAGGGTCTTTTTAGTGGTAAATGATGACATTTGTCTGGTACTAATTAGTCGGATTATTATTCGCTCGATTAATAAGAACACCTTCAAAATGTCCTTTAGGATGAAAACAAAATTATGCCTTTATTGTTCTCTTTTATGAATCGACGCCCACACCTGTGACGTCACAAGGGGCGCAGGTGGCCGTAGGAATTCGGCATTGAGGACTCCTGCTTAGGAAGAAGCCGAGCATCCTCCTTGACTCCCGACGAACGCCCGGATGTCCCAAGATCTGCCAACGCAGATTTTTTTTTGCGCAGTTGTGTAAAATGGCTTAACCCTGTTCAATTTGGCCCATATCTCCGTCCGGCGGGAGGTCGAAGATGATTTAATATCGTCGGCCTTGAGTGGGTGCATTTTTTATGGGGAATCTTGGAAGTCGAGTGAAATTCCAGGAATTTATTGGCCGTTAGGGTTCGGTATAAGTTTGACTTTGATTTCAAAATAGAAGTTAGAGGGAGAGGCGTAGGAAGTGGATCTTACATGAAATAATATTATGGTTAATTAGGTACATATGATGAACAGACCCACACATTGGGCCCAACGATTGGTCATAGAGTCGAAATGTCCCAATGAGCCACACCCCCAAACTAATCATAATTACTATCTAAATATACCTAATAGATACAACTGCAGTTTAATACATCAGTCGAACCAAATGAGTATTGATCCAGAGAACTTTTTAAATGTCTATCATGATCCAGATTGCATGATGGTACGCACTTGTTGACAGAATGGTACTCAGGTTTGACAGAATTTGTATAGTAAGTATGTACATCGTGTAACTGTACTTCAAATAAAATAATTTATATTCGCATACTATTTCACCATATATATCACATTAAAAACTGCTGCACGTAGTAAACTACCCCGAACAGTCTACAGTTCAGGTAACTAGGCTGTTGAAGTTATTAGAAACTGGAGCACTTGGAAAATGAAGAAACGTGGTCCCGTGGTTGATACTTGAGATGTTCTCCAAGGACATTATGTTCTTCAATGGAGAAATTTTACTTAAAACCAGATATTTCTTCGAAAACTCGCTCTTATAACCATGCTGCATGACTGGCTTTTTTTAAATTTTAGCCCACTACACTTTAGTGTCAAACCTACGGCCTCCTCCATTATTATAAGGGCCAAAATCGGTTCCAATCATTTCAGGTAGAACTACTTACTACATTATGTACTTCGCATCACATTTTAATGGCTGAGGGCTTGAAAATACATCAATTGCCAAATTCAACACGAGTGATGGATCTAATCTTTGCTTTTCATCATTCCAGGTGAATTTGGATCATCTAGACATCATCCTGAAGATCACAGTAAGTTCCACCAGAAATTTTGAAGACCTGCACTAACATTCGTGTTATGAGTTGCCGTTGCCATTCAGTGGTCATTTCATCTTAGTGGTATTGACTGTTTCAGTAATTCTGTATAATGACTAGATATGTATAGAATGCCTAATTTCACTTATTGACTATAACGTGGGTATCGTATACAGTAGCGGTGCGTGGGCTCTGAAAATGGTGGGCCACCAAATTCGGAACACAAATTAAGAGCTTTTTCTACAAAATACCTGTAAATGTTTCCCAACAGGAGTCTTCTTATGAGAAATGGGTGTATTTTAATCAACCGCAGCTCTTAGCAAGTCAGAATGTGAGCTCTGTGTTCACAGCAGTTCTGACCAGTACCTACCCGGGATTACCAGAAGCTATAGCTTCATACGAGGAGGTGGCTGCGGGGCAATTGAAATCAGAAAAATTAGCAATCATTTCCTTCTCTACTGACAACATCGTCAAAGCATTAAGTCTCTCTTGGGTAATAGTTGATCGAATAAACGTTTTTATTCTTTTAAGCGTAGAAAAACAAAGCTCAGCTTTTGCAGAAGTCATTGGAATTGTAATCAATAATGTTAGTAGTTTCTCAGTTTCAGAATAGGTATCAACTAAGTTATTGTTGTGCAAAAACAACAGAAATCCCTGTGAAATGAGTTCAAAAATGTGTTGGTTTTGTTATAATTTGTATTGTTTTTACCCTTGGTCATTTGCAATAATGGTTGTGAAAATTAGTTCTATTGTACCTCATTATAACTTACTATATAAGTATGTATCTATGTGCAGAGGTTCTTTATTGTAAATTAGGTAACAATGTCAATGCAGAATAGTTTTATTTTACCTCAATATACGTTACATTGTAATTATGTATGTTCCCCAGTGCAAGGGGACCACAGCACAATTTGCGGATGATACAGCTTTCCTATGCAGCTCTCCGCGAGGAGAGAGAGCAGGGCTGGAACTAGAGGAGCTTACATTTGATTTAAACGAATGGGCTGTTAAATGGAAAATAAAGCTGAACCCACTTAAATCGTGCTCCGTGACATTCACCTACCTTCACAATTATTCTGAACCTGTACTGAGCATTGGGGAAGAGATCGTCCCCTCACAATCAGCAGTGCGCTACCTGGGAGTAACTCTGGATAAAAGAATGACATTCAACGCTCACATTACTTCCACACTCACAAGATGCCGACATCGCTTAAAAACGCTCAAACCACTCATAGGTAACCAATCCCCTTTGTCACTCGCTACGAAACGGCTGATGTATATCATGCTAATCCGACCAATTTGGGAGTACGGCTGCCAGATATGGGGAGGTGCGTCTGATTCACAGATCAAGAGATTACAAACTTTCCAAAACCGGGTGTTGAGGGTAATTACCGATGCACCTTGGTACGTTAGGAACTCTAATCTGCATAAAGATGTTGGAATGCCCACAGTACAAGAGGTATTAAATGCAGCATACTCAAGATTCCACCAGCGGCTCTCAAACCACCCTAATCCCCTAGCTGCCGACATCATGGAAACAGTCCCTCCAGTTCGCGCTAGTCGCAGACTAAAGCGAAAACGCCACACAGACCTCCTTACAACCGAGTGAAAGTGACTAATAATTATCTATATTTTCTTCCTCCTTCTATTTATTACTTCTACTAACATAATATGATCACTTGAAATATTTAATGGGAGAAAGTCAATGGACTTCCACTCCCTCACATGTTCCACATTAATATTTCTTGAAAATCCATTGTTATCCTAACTGTAATGCATTTTGTGCAATAAAGTTAAAAAAAAAAAAAAAAAAAAAAAAAAAAAAAAAAAAAAAAAAAAAAAAAGGTTCCTTATATATATGGCCAGGTATTTGTTGTATTGTCATTTATGTAATAATTACATAAATTTACAATTATTGTAAATTGGGGGAGGGGCTTGAAGAATAATCGATTATGCTGTAATCAGCGATGCCGACGGTTCGATTGTAAGACAGTCAGTCAGTTGCTATCCGTTGTGCAGTTCTGGTCGCCTCGCACTGGACTCTACTTATTGGTACCCCTACTGTAACTAACCACTAAATATAACCAGCTATCTGACAACTGCAGTACTCATCTCTTCACCCACTAACACTTCACAACTGTGAATGTGTTTTTATTGGCCAGAAAGTAATTTATTGAGTGGATGATTTGGTTACATATTATGTACCTAACCAAATCATCCACTCATGAATACCGTCGGATTTTTACGAGTTCTCTACCTTAGTTCGTTTTCTAACACCCACCGTTCGTAACTGTATTATAATGGAACTTGGATATGTAAACTCAAAAGTTCATTCAACCCTGAAAAAAAACCCACACTTTTTGAATAAATACCGAAAGGCTAAAAGGTACCCTGGAGACCTCCCCTTCTTCGAGCCAATTAGAGCAAAGCATTACCGTTTACGACCTATAAATTGGCCCAAGTAGAAACAACTGGAAACTCAACTACTTCCCACGTCCGGCACTTCGGACAAATTGACCATTTGAACTATTCGCTCCAGCCTCACTCGAGGAACAATATTTTACTGAGACAATAGTGCAGCGCTGTGGAGTTTTATCGGCAGTTGCGAGAGATGACTATGACAATGGAGTTATAAATTCTGGCCTGGTAAAGGAGCTTGAGGTGTGGGACGGGGCATATCAATCTGGCACCCTGCATCCTCCCACTTTAGTCTAAACTAAAGATCGTTTTATAAAACGTATTTTGACGTTCTTCGGTGATGGAGGATCCTCGGGTTGTTTGTGAAATCCTGGTCGAAACTGTAGGGTCCGTGAACTGGAGGATGCAGTATTTGAACGTCCTTGGACTCAACTGTCATGGTGGTCGTGGTATTATTGAAGGAATTTATTCATTTTTGGGTCTTAAGAAAATGCTTTACTTACTATACATGACACAGCAACGAAGAGATTGCAAAATGCCACGAATGCAATCAAAATCCAACAGGACTCCATTTCACAGCTCCACTGTAATCCAAATTACCGTAAATCACTCGCGACGAATGTTAAGGAAAGCAAGTGTACTTGAAAAAATCGTCTATTTCCACTGAAATATGAGTACACTGTTAGACCGATTTCGGTGATTTAACCATCGTCAGTAACAAAACAATATATGACATTGTTTGTATTGTTTTGTTACTGATAATGGTTTAACAGTGTACTCATATTTACTGGAAATCGACCATTGTTTCAAATATTCTTGTTTTCCAGCCAGGTCTTTGATGTGATATTCAGTCTTCATATGTCGTGTCAGTGGTGGCAATAGGATGTGGTAGTTTGTGATTTGTAGTCTGAGCCTGGAGGTAGCTGTACAAGACTTTTGGGGTCTATGAGGCTGGGCGAAGTTGTCGAAGAATAGTTAAGGAAAAGACCGAAAAATTGAATCTAGACAGGCTTCAGGTAGAATTTTGGACGGAATGGGTTGATTGCTCTTCTGCGAATTTTTTACTAGGGCCTTCAGCATATAGTTGTACTCGAAAACTTCCAACCATGACCTGATCTAGGAGCCCACAATAGCTTACTCGATTGAGAAATGAGAGTGTCAACTATGTTTGTTCCATTGATGATGACACGAACGATCAGCAATGACGTCACAATGCGCTGTATGTAGATCAGAATCCTGGAACGCCAACTGGTTCTCTCGATCACCATACGGACTGACTAATTATTGCGCAGTTCAGGCTAAACTCCGACTCTTCGCGCGATATCGGCGAGAAATCGTTGGGATCGGCTGTGCCCTTGACCATGGAGCTCAAAGCGTGGGCCAAACTTGGATTGCCAAGGCGTTTGCTGGAGGGGGCGTTGCCCCTCTTAATCTGACAACATTGTCCGCACAATCGTCAGGTGGGTTGGCGAACCGACGAATAATCCTCAGGTTCGGTAGGTGTTTAGCCAATTCATGTGGAATGCAAATCCGTCTCGTTGGTTGAAATCCCCTTCGCCTTTACAAACATAAATTTGAAAATTGGTTACATAAAATTTTGAATTTTGGCACACCAGTCAACAAGAACGAGTGAAAAGTCGGTGTTGCAATAAAAAATGCGTAGTTCCGAAATTTTCAGTAGAACAGCTTCATTGATTCCGGATTATGTCAGTAGATTTTCATATAGGAACTCTCTATGTCGCTGCAGTTGTCCGATGTAACAGATACGCGTGCGAACGGTGCAGTCCTGATTATCGCTCCTCCGAATCCGGCGGTTCGGGAAGTCTAGAAAAAACCTTGAAGTGACCCACCAGAGGTCGGATTGACTGACCTATTTGCGACTGATCGTGACTCAGACGGTGGGAGGCCGTTCAACTGTACTTGCCGTCTTTGAAAAGGCGAGCGCATCCATCGTATTACTGGATCGGCTACTTACGACTCCAATGAGACGTGGAAGAAAGTCGTAAAGAGCTTGTAGGTTTGAAGATAAACAATCAGAATGTTTTTAGACCGAAAAGAAACTTTCTGAATGTAACGAAAACTAGTCAAATTGTATGAAGCGTCGAGCGGATTATGATTATCAACAACTACCTATACGATTTTAATGGCGGGAAGTGAGTTCGAGCTGCAGACTATGGTTGAGGTGCCATGGACTATGAATGTTACCAAAAACCCGTCCGAAGCAAAAAAAGAAGTCAGGGTCGAAAAATCGACATTTCGGGTTATTATAGATTCGTATAGGAAATCTAATGTAGTTTCTGAATCTGTAAGCCGTTTTACGAATCGATTACTGGAAATCATCGATACATCGCAAAAACCAAAGCGCGGAATAATGCACCTTAGCTTCCCAGGGTCATCACCTTCAAGTTTCTTATCGTTTTGTTGTGTTTGTTTGTTTGATAAGTAGGTTCCGGTTTCATTATTATGTTCGCTGCAGAATAGGAATGTACTTAGTAAAACAATTCAAAATTAAATAAAAAGAACTGTGGTAACAAACAACACAAATTTCTGCGATTGTCCCAGTCTCATAAAAAAACCATCAGAGATTCTCTAACATTAGCTCTAACATTATACATTCCTAACATTAGCTCTAGTACCTACTAATAATAAAGAAAAAAAACAGAACCAGGTTGAAAAGGTGAGGATACTACTGTAACATCAAAACAGTTTCTAATACTTCGATTGCATTTTTCTCGAAAACAGCTTTTTTGCTATTCAGAGGTTCAAAAAATGATAACTTTTCAACGGATTAAGATATAGAAAATCTGAAAACGGCATCGTGTTCAGAAGCTTCTCGTCTCTCGGGAATGACAATAAACCCGATTTCAAAATCCGGAAGCTAAAGTACCTACTACGTTTTCCTCACTCTCACACTCTCTCTCTCTCCCCCCTCCAGCTCACCAAAGCCTTTGCCCATTACGAACTTAGCCTTTCGATTGTCAGGACAGATCGTATAGAATGGAGATGAAAAGTTCAAATTTGCACCGAAAATCTAGTAGAAGGGCAGAATCCCTAATTACCTATAAATTCCAAAAATGTAACAGTCTAACAAGTGACACCTCATTTAAAAGGTTTTTTAACGCTGAACACGGTGGTGAAGTCAGAATTACGATACCTTATTCCGCTCTCAAACTGGATCACTTTGAAGATGAAGAAACGTGGTTGTTACTTGAGATGTTCTTCATGTTTCATATGCTCTAATCTGATAACGAAACGAGATATCGAAATTCTGACTTCAACATCGTGTTCAACGTTAAAAAATCTATAAACTGAGATGTTACTCGGCAAAAAAGAAGACAAAATTTGTTGTGAAACCAGTAAAATGGAGATAATTTACATAAAACCAGTTATTTCTTCGAACATTCGCTCCTATTGCCATGCTGTTTTTTTTCAGCATTTTAAAAAATTCGTAGGGTTTTGTTCAGTTATCCATACTTTATGTGAAACGCGAATTTGAATTGAGTGCTCTACAGAAATAACCTCTATACATAGATATATCTTGATATTCCTATCACATCAAAATTCATAATTTGAAAGTTCGACTGACTGTATGGAAAGGACCGTCACTATAATTGTACTTATACAAATTTTTCGGATATACAAATTATACGGATTTTGGTATACAAAACGTTTAAAAGCTTTTGGACCGAGCTTGGACAATAGCTTCCTTTTTCTCGAAAATTCGCTAAAAGAACAAATGTTTTATATTGAAATGAAAAAATAAAACTTCCTTACATAATAATAAATAACAGCATTTCGAAGTCAAATTCAACCTATTTCCAAGTCAAACAAACCTTTTCCAAATCAAATTGAACCTTTTCCAAGTCAAATTGAACCTTTTCCGAGTCATATCCAACTTCTTCGTAGTCAAATTCAACCTATTTCCAAGTCAAACAAACCTTTTCCAAATCAAATTGAACCTTTTCCAAGTCAAATTGAACCTTTTCCGAGTCAAATTAACCTTTCAAACCGACTTTTTGAAAAAACATAAATTTTAATAAACTTCATTACTAACTGTTGCATTATTTAAGGCCTAAATTGACCAACACTAATACCTAGTGGTTCAGCGCAGATAGGTACTAGGAATGCGTGTTGTTTATTTTCATTTGTTCCCTCACAATCATAAAGTGATTTTTTGTGAACTTTCAACTTTGTACAATGAATGAATGAAAGTACAAAGTACAAAGTATGACATCATAACCGGTCATCCCCTGTGGGGCCCAGAACATCATAAATATGACATCATAACTTGTCCATTCCCTACGGGCGCCAATTGGCTTCAGAAGTGGAACGGCTACGATCGAGGGGTCTCTTGGTGGAAATCAGTCGAAGTCCAAGTTGGACGAGAAACGCCATCTGACGGCCTTCGCCACAACCAACGGGGTTTCCAACAGCGACCAACAGGTGTTGCAGAACTCGCTGTCAGGAACCGATGAAGAGGTTTACTAGCAACGGCACTGTAAGCGTTTTGTGCTTTGACAGGTTTCTTCGCGTTTTCGTACTAGAATGAGGTTACCAAACATAGTATAATCTCTCTTTCTTCATTTCTTCGACAATAATTGTTATAATTATTATTTTATATTATTATATTATTGTTTTAATTGTTATACCTAAGTTGGTATAATTATTATATCTACTATTTTTTCAGTAGACTTACCACAGGAATTATTAAACGTACACTTCCCTTGTGGCTTTGGCCTCGTGGGTTTTGGTTGAGGTAAGAGTGTAAATCAGAAAGCTGTTGCCACTTGTATGGACTCTGCAAATTCTTGACACAACGGTTTATAATCTTCTTTGTGCAAATCACCCTTCTGTCTAGATCTCTAAATGGTATATTGATTATTATTATTTAAAACAAGCAAATTTTTTATGTAGGTATATTATCTCCCCGTCAATAACTTACGTAGATTATAATCGTAAAATCTAGAACTCCCGGGTTCAAAATACAATAATTTCGATATCTGAAAACCACACGATGTTCGAATCAACTGGGCCAGTATGATTCACCCTCATGTTGACTGATTGATATGTTCCAACTTTGAGCCCCCATTGTGAACGAACGGCTGGTCGTACAAAGCTGCGGATGGTCTTAAAACATTCTGACAAAATTTGTTTATTTCTGAGTTTATTTAAGGCCCGGTTTCACCACAATTTTGGTGAAACACAGCTGTTTTCCTTGATAACTGGGCCTATGAAATCCAAAGTATGGGTGAATATCCATGTCACCTAACTAGTAGTTAGTAACTACACATATCGTTTACCTTCTTCATTGTTTGTTAAAATTTAAATCCTATTAAGAACCTCAAAATAATTCAAAACGACGATACAAGTGTGAGGGATGCTTGGGACAATAATTGTGGAAAGTGAGTGAAATCTCAAGACTCTTTCGTAATTCCAATACTAATTTATCATTTTTTCGTATATCCCATTTAAATAAACACAAGAAAAATAGGAATTGTGATTTAAATGGGATATATGAAAAAATGTGAAATTAGTATTGGTATTACGAAAGAGTCTTGAGATTTCACTCACTTTCCACATTCGATCCTACTCTGCGTGAGCCTTAGTCGTTCGTCACGATCGATATTTCCACAAGGACCATTCTGACACGTTTACGAATCAAATTACAAAAAATCTTGCTGCATAATCGCGTAACAAACCCGAAGAAAACCCACTTCTCGCAAGTGGTATAGCATGAGGTCGGCATTTGTCTCAAGTGTGCACTTGAGTATTTTCCTATGAAGGTGCCTCCTTCTCAAGCGCCTGTTTATTTTTTCATTTTTGTCTCTATACTTAAGTTCCTACTTACAAAGGGCGAGTCCTTGAACCGCTCGTTACTTCACACGTCCCGTAGACTATGAATTGCATCGTTTCTCAGTTCCGACAGAAAACCCCGTGAAATAAGGAGGCATTTTCTTTTAGCTCGAGGACGTCACCAAAATATAATCTGACGATGGGTACCTACGTAATCTTATATGGACGGTGTGTCTACAACGTGCGAATGCTGTCTTTTCAACTTGAGAAAGTGGTTGTTTTTCTACTTTGAAACACCAGCACTTAAACCAAACATGTCACAAAAACCATAAGCATAGCAAGATTATTTTGAAAAAACTCTACAAATTCTTGACACACCGGTTCATTATCTTCTTAGTGCGGAAACTAAATGATAGAGATGATGAATTAATTACAAATAAAATGTACCGATATAATTCTGGGGTTTTTAATTCCACCTATCAAGTCTCTACCACCACGGGAATTGCGCCAAAAACGTCACTTGTATAACTTGTATAACGCAAATTTAGGAATGACCCCCAGCCATAAGACATACTTAGTCGTATGACATACATAATCCTAGTCGTTTTAGAAATGGACGACGGATTATTACACCTGGCTTTGAACAATAAAACAACCTCTGACCGAAAAAATGCTCAAATTTCCGATAAAAATAAAATGTATTGTACCAAGCTTTTTTTTATCAACCCCGGACTGCTCTGTGTTGCTCTGAAGCAACAACTTTCAACTGAAATGTAAAATTCGTGGGTTCTTAGGGTTGACACTGTCAACTTGACAGAAGAGAAGATACAGGATAAGTACAAATCAGTCACCTATCTGTTCGGCCTTTGTGGATTTTTTTTTTCTCGGTCAGTGGGAGTTCTAAATGCTCAAACCCCTCAACAGGTGCATCAAATACAACAAATCAAAATAAAAATGAAATTTATATACCTAAATCATGTAAAGCAATATTGTATCAGTAATATTGTATCAGAAATTTTATTTCTGATTTGAAATAACTATGTAGGTACCTGTGGCTGTATGGTAATGCCAATGCCAAATAAATGAATAAAATAAAAAAAGTGCACCAATCCATTTTATGGCGCATCAGCACCTGTAAAACCCGCATCCCTCCACCTGTAGCTGCAGGAGTTGGAGTGTTTTTATCACGAAATTTCAGGAGCTAGAGCAAATGAAAATGATTGGAAATACGCACTCCTTGGAATGATCAGCTTTTTCGTCCAATATGTATTTGTCTGTTTAGTACAATAATTCACAATTATTGTGAAATTGTAGAGTAAACTTGAAGCTTCTGCTCTCGCTGGTGAGTATCTACTAGCGATGCCCGATATGATATCGATATATCGAAATATCGACATTTGCTGACGATATTTCGATATTATCGTATCGATATCGCATCTTCCGATATTTTCGATTATCGATATTTTTAGCCGATATATCGTGCTGTTAAATTACCCTTAAGCACGCGAAAATTTAAGGAATACTGTGTTGCAAAATATTCCGAGGCACTGTTATTGGTCTCTGCTGCGCTGCTGCTGAGTCAGAACTGAGGCCAACGGGCGTTCCTGAAGAGACTCAGCACAAAAGTGTGGAGTGCTCTCCATTCTAAAGCAGTTTAATTGTATTTTTATGGTGAACTAAAGTCCTAAAGTAACGTTTTGCATTATTTTCAACGTTTGCTCTCCTCTCCAGTCTAAAGTTGGAATGATTTTGATTGTAATTAAAGTCCTGAAATAAAGTTTTGAATTATTTTTACCATTTCAGCGTTACTTATCCCTTATTTTCCCAATTTCATAACAGTTAAAACGATCCTCATACAGTACTGAGAAAATGTTCTAAATATGGTCGATATCCGACCGAAATATCGATATTTTTGACCGATATATCGATATCTAATATAGGCTCCTTGCGATAGTCTCGATATCGATATTATCGATATTGTAGGTCTCGATATGAAACGCTAGTATCTACATACAGATGATGTACTTGCATTTCAAAACTCCCCCTTTGAACCCGACTAACCGCATGTCTGCAGAGGCTTTCGCCGATCCAAAGACAAATAAAATACCGTTACCGTCCGGGGTTACTGGTTCGCCACCTCCGCACCTCGCGGAAGAGTAAAAATTAGCACAAACGCCCACCGCCAACCATCAATATTCGACCTCGTCTGCACTCGGTAGAAAACGGCAGGGGAGCCACAAAGTAGACACGGACTGAATATTAGGAAAGCGCACGTGGATATCCGTCACTTTTATTTCGTACCAGTTTCAAGTAGACGGTTCCCTTTTCCGATGTCACAGGAGTCGGGCGTGGGCGGAAGCGGCGCCGCTGCTCCTGCCTTCAGTTGCAACACCAGCCCTTTCTAAATGGATCATTGGAAATCCGTATGAAGTTTTGATTGATTCACTCGAGAACTAGTCTATCTTTGTCAACCGTCCATCATCTCTGATGGACTTTGGATATCGTTCCAGTCATCCTGGGAATCTTGTCACTGACCCAACGTTCAAGACTCCCCACGCTTTCAATTCTCTCCATCTCTCTGCATCGCCTACATCTTTCGCATGTCGAACAATTTTTCACACTGAATTTCTCTCAAGGGCTCACTTATGAATTACTATTTCCCCACTAAATGTACTGTAAAGTATTAGTCGAATTTATGTAAAACTACTTGAATTTGAGTAAAAGTCATCTTAAAATAAAAAAAATTTGAGTAACAATCACACCAAACACAGTGAATTTTAGAAACATTTTGCTAAATTTACAGTAAAAAGGAGAAAGGTTACTGTAATCCATCCATAAATGGCAAACGTTTTTATAAAATTCACAAAAGAAATATGAATTGGGGGAAAATTCACAAAACAAATTGTGGGAAATTAAAAAAAAAGTGAATTTTTGTAGACTTTTTGTGGAAAAACTTGAATTTAAGTGAAATTCTCGGTAAAATAGGAATATTTGAGTGACATCCACAAAAAATACAGCAAATTTTAGTAAAATTCACAAAAAGTGGATTTCTGGGAAAATTCACAAAAAGATCTGATTATGGCTTTATTCGTATCTATATTCATATTCATATCTGTAGGGTTTCATATTCATATTTTCTGATTTATGAATTTTATTCGTAGGTATTCATATCTACGACTAAATCTTTAAAACTAAAAAAAAAAAAAAAATAATAATAATTAAACCCATATTTTCCCAATGTCGAAAGACGTTTCGTTGAAGAAGGTGTCATTCCCTTCTCGCAGTGTACTGAGCAGTTTGACTTCGTAGTAGTATTTTCAACGGTCAACAAGAACGAAACGGCAAAGTTTGATGGATCGAAAACCCACAGTTAGCATCTACACCTTCATGTTCAAACATAAGAGTTCAATTTTGGCTCAGTGCTGGTTTTCTTGATAGTGAGCAGTCAGTTTGGCTGACAGCGTCATCCTGATATTTGCAGTATCGGAGTATTCGGTTGACAAACATAAGGTTGAATCCTTGCGTTGTGGTACCGGACTGTGCTAAAAACCAGCTGTTAACAACCACATCGCACGTGCTTCGGTTTTTACTTTGATTCCGACCATCATTGTGAGTTGGAGGTTTTATTGCGAGATTCTAACGCAACGATGCCGCGGCGTATCTTTAATGCTGTTGAGCCAACCGAGTGTTTTTTTGCGGTTCGGCAGAAGGGAGCGACAATTTTTTTTTCCGCGGGTTGTACTCGATGAGCGAATCGGAACAACCTATCACGTCGAGGCTGGCGGGAGGTCCTTTTAAGAAAGTTGTAATATAAAAGTTCAAAGAGCGAGGATGAAGGCAGAATCTGCGAAATGTGAGTGCGAGAAAATACGAGCGGAGTGAGGGGCAATGCGGAGAAAAATGAAAACGCCGTGCGGGGTTTCAAAGTTATCCGAAAAATAACAAGATATTCATAAAATAAAGTCCATAGTCATGCATCATGGCTATAAGAGCAAATTTTCGAAGATATAATTGGTTTTTTGTAAAATGTCTCCATTTTATTGTTTTTACAGCAAGTTTTCTCTCCTTTTTTGCTGAGTATCACCTCAGTTTGTGGATTTTTCAACGCTGAACACGATGGTGAAGTGAGAATTGCGATATCTCATTTCGGTGACTGATTAGAGCAGATCCATGAAGAACATCTCCACGTTTCTTCATCTTCAAAAGGCTCCAATTTGAGAACGAAATAAGGTATCGCATTTCTGATTTCACCGTCGTGTTCAAAAAAACCTTTCGAATGAGGTGTCACTTGTCAGACTGTTTCATTTTGGGAATTTCTAGCTCATTCAGATATCAGGTTAGAGCAGATGAATAGTAGATTAGAGCAGCACAACACCATATCAAACTTCGATTCAATTTGGAACACAACAAATATTTTTGAAAGTGTTCGAAAATTCCAATATCGCTGTAAATACCATGACGTCCAGGCTAATTCACCATGACAGAATAAGCTGCGTCATAGGTAGTGTTACGTTTGGGGGTACGGGGGTTCGAGAACTAACGAAAAGCACTGATCGATTACCGAACTAATTATATTAACTAAACACTTTTATATGGGGCAAATGGAATATTGGTCGGGACTGCGGTGAAGGCACGTCTTATCAGGGACTACGTGGGGCAACGACTAAAGAGGACGCTGGCGTGAGAACGGGGGCCCGCGAGGATTGCTGACACAGCAGAAGGCAACCCCCTCCGTGGATAGCAGGGGGTAGCCCCCTCCGTGACAGTAGCCAGCGTCTAGGCGGCTGGCATGTGACAGATGCCGTACGACCGCAACGCTTGGCTCCTCCATGTCAGCCTTGCGTCCGCAAAAGGTTAAAATATCAATAACAATAAAATTGACCAAAGGAGCAGCGAAGGTTACTTAGTTCGTTGTAAGTTATTAGAAGTAGGAGAGCAAGGCTTTATGGATTCACTCCTTTTGCATAGTGGCACTCTTACCGCGGCTTCTCACGGAGTCATTAGTGACGGGGACTTATCAAAGGGCTGAGTTGTACAGAAGATAATGGTGTTCTCATATTACAAGATGATCGATCTCGCGAAGAACCTCCAAAGGAGAGATAGAGCCTCCTCGTAAAAACAGACAAACAGACGGTTGCATCATTCGCTTCCAACGCGAGGTCCCATTGACAGTTTTCCTTCTGATGAAGCTATAAAACATTCCGATGCTCAAGTGCTGCAGTGGACGTTGGAGGCGCGAATCGAAAAGAGTGAAAAAGCCGACGTTTCGACGTTTTTACGACCTTCAAGTGTCGGGGTGTTCCGAACGAACATCTTTCCGGTGTTTATTTCCAAGCGAAAGGCTCAAGGAACGTTCCCTTCGACTCGGCAATGAGGACATGATGCAATGTTTACACTGAATATAATCGTGTTTTATCGGAGGTAAAAGAAACTGTCAAAGCTGACTCACAAAAAAAAAAAAAAAAAAAAAAAAAAAATAAATCACGACTTCAGCTGAAATCGCACAAAAATCCCTTCTAGAAAAACACGGCCTAAAATATCTCAAAGTTACACATTTCATCAGGGGCGTAGCGTCAAGGGAAGCGCAGGAAGCGGCGCTTCCCCACAAGAAATGAAGAATGATGGTAGAACTTGAATGATGAATAAATTGATTGAGAGCACAGTAAAACATTCAATTGCAAATTTGAATCGCCCGCTCATTATGCCACAGTTACCTACAGCTACCTACTTTTGAGTAGTAAGTAAAGTAAAAGTAAGCAACCATTTAAGGTTGAATTTCCGTCCGACTGCCGTTTTTAGGCGTCGCGGACGTCATCGGCTGTCCACGTGGATCAGAATTGTTCCGATGATTTCGCTTACAAAGCTACTCATTGCCTCGCCCCCTTGAGTTGAGAGGGGATCGCCGTACAGAAGCGTGAAAAAATTACTTGGACGGGAGACCCACTTACCGGCGGTCGCCCATCCAAGTAACATCCACGCCCGACGTCGCTTAACTTCCGTGATCTGACGAGAACGGGTTCGTTGCGACGCCTGCCCCGTACGGCTTTTGATGGTTACATTGATTCACAAATCCAATGACTAGCAAGCTGACGCCAAATCATTTGAGAAGAGGAAGAAGAAGAATTACAAACATCTGATTGAAGTGAGGCCACCTAAGTTTAGACCACAGGGAAACCGCTAGATTTTAACGGGTGGCATACAGCGTGTGCGACAGTCTGGAGGGGGGGGGGGGGTGAATTGAGTGCGGTACCCCTACGTCCAGCATTTCATGCCCTTTTGGTTTATTATATTCGATAATCGACCAGCCTGAAGATGACCCTTGCAACTTTCTATTGGGTTGGTACTTGAGTTTAAGTCCCCAGGCAGGTAGACCGGTCGATGGTGAGGGGGGGGGGGTTCCCTTGTTACCCACTGCCAGATATTGGTAAATGGTGATAGCAGATATGGTGGCCCAGCTGATCCGAACAGCACATGGTTTTCAGATATCGAGTTAATTAATCAATAATAATTATTATTATTAGGTAACTAAAAAGAATTATTGATCATTAACAAAAATAATTAATAGGTATATAATTTAGTGATCTAAACAGAAGGGTGATCATCACAAAGAAGATACCCAGATAAGAAGATTCCCAGAAGAAGATACCCAGATAGAAAGATCTTCTATCTGGGTATCTTCTTCTGGGAATCTTCTTATCTGATATAGATCTATAGAAGGTAATTAACCGATGTGTCAAGAATTTGCAGTTTTTTTGGCTCTCCAGAAGGAACAGTAAGGGGGGTGCCATGACGACCCCCCCCCTCCCCTCACGTAACTGTCCCTGTAATTTCCAAAAAGTATTTACTGGTAAATTACAAGAGTTACAGGAATGTATACAAATAGAAGTAGTTCGTGACTGAACAGGTAGACTACAAGTACGAAGTATCTTCGTAAATGTCGAAGTATATTGACTCGCTGAAAATAATTTTCTCTTATACACTAATCACCCGTCATGTAAAAAACAATCTTCACCGTGCAATCTTACTCGAAGCATTCTATTCCATACTATAATAAAGAGCCGGTGCCGTGTATAGGGACAATCTTGATATGAACGCGGTAAAGGACAACATAACTGCACTTTCCCGATCTCTGTCAATAGACTCCGGTGGGGACTTATCGGGGGAGCCTGGAGACAACCGATATCGGATATCGCCTTAAACCAAGCGCTCATTAGAGGGAGTAATGAACTTTGTGAGCGGAAAGGCGGAGACTTTCATACGATATTACTCCAATCAGCTCCGAGCGTTTCAAACCAATTAGGTACCTCGTACTTGCCTTCCCGAAGGAACCCCCAGCATGACCTTCTGTTCGGAATACCCGGGAAACGAATTTCGGGACCGTCTGGAAGCTTCGGCCCATGGACTTTGAACCCTTCGCATTCCGGTCATTTTCTTGATGGAGTTCAGTAATGTTTCTATCACTTACAACACACATGATGTGAGGTCATTGTGACTTATTGACGACCAGTTTAGAATCATGTCCAGTCCTAATAAAACCAACCCGAATTATCTACTGTAGATCAATACCGGTGATCGATCTTCACTGTTGTAATTTGTTTCACTCAATACCTAGGTACCTACTTTCACTAACTTGTATTGTAGTCAACCTCAGACATAAGGGAAAAACTGATAACTATTCTGACGATCCAGACGTAATGAAGCACTTTTTTTTTACAAAATCATCAGAAACATCAAACGCTTGCATACGAGTCTGCAACACATTGAAACATTTTCATGCTAGGACGATCACGGCCGAAACTGGCTTCAGGAGCCACTCAGGTGATATGCGTATCATAATTCGAATTTAGAGTTCCCTCAAGAGTTTGTATACCGAGTATCAGCTTTGTAGGATGATCTGGGCCGAAACTGGGAAGTATCAAACTGTAAAGTACCTACCTAATTCCAATAACGAACAACTTCACTTCTGATGGTCATAATCATCACTGTGGCGACTTGAGAATGATCACCTGTGTGTAAACAATTATTTAAACAATCACGCTCATACCGCAGCTTGTCGGCCACGCACTCCGCAGTGGTTAACGTAATATGGTTAGGTAAATCGAGAGCTATCCAACGAGTGGTGAACGATTTTTGTACGATGATAACTGGCGAAGATAAAGATCCGTAGCACCGAATCGGTTGTAAGCGAAAATCATCAGAAATAACGAACAACTTCACTTCTGATGGTCATAATCATCATTGTGGCGACTTGGGACAAATTTCGTTAGCAAATTTCGTGACGATTTTCGTGACGATTTTTTTTTTATGTGCCATATGAAAGACATGAAAATGTCAAAATGTAAAATTAATTAGTATCTTGACATCCTTCATGTACCTAAAAATCGTTCCTTTTAGTAGCTAATCTGTGACATAATTAGCAAATATGTTTTATTTGTCTGTAACCTTTTGAACATTTACCTGTATTCATCACAAATTAAAGGAAAAGGGGATAGAAACTGAAATGTTAAAATGCGTGAAATGCTGGAAAGTCCACCTACATTACCTCCGGAGCTGCGGGATTTTCCCCAGGAGACACTAATGTCTGTAGAAATCGTCATGACTAAAGACCGGATTTCTATGCAATTGCATATCCATTTCGCTTCATGTAAGGCGAGCGCAAATTGTTCCTTTATCCGAGTTGCCTTCTGTAAATGCTCTGGTTTGAATTTGCTACGCTTTATAAAGACTGTGCTCCTTCAAACCTACTAGTAAGATGAACATCCTGTATTTTTTCAACTTAAGAAGTACTGATGGGCCGTACAGCCCTACCTTAATGCACAATGTGTTTAGCTCCTTCTTAATTTTTTTGCCCGCTCTTCACGTTCGAATCAACGGTTTCGTTCGTTCGAATCTGTTCTGAATCAAACCTTCAATTTCACAAATGTCCCAAATCTGAAGAGACCTAATGACATCGATAGAATGGTCATAACTGATCGTTTGTGTCATTCACTTGTAGCGATAACACTAACGCACTCGTTCTGATTATCGTACAGTGACTGAGAGAGGTGATGACTCAACGTCTAAACTAAGGTAAACAGCGATTTCAACAGGTGTCTTAATTTAAATTTCAGAAAGACGATGGCGTCCAGCCCGGAAGGACTGCAAGTCCTTTCCACTCAACATTTTGAAGTGGAATCTCCAAAAAATCAGCTCGTAAGTGTTGCCACTTTTATTCTGATGATGATAAACAATAATCAAAATTATTATTAAGTACCTACATATTTGAGCCTTACATTTTTACTGTGCTTACATTTCAAGCCAGTGAGCCAGACTAGGGTTGCCATCTTTCTGTATTTTTAAGGTGTTTTTTTGGTGTCCTGTCCAGTGGCGGATTCCAGGGAGTGTCATTTCCCGGCGAAATTCCTGGCTACTTTACTGATGTACAAGCAGGAGTTAAGTAGAAATTCGGTTGTTGTCACTGATTATCTAAACGCTCTGTATGCAATAGAAAGAATTAAATAGCTAGATTTAAGGACTTACCAAGACGAGTCCTCAAAGCCCAATCGTTACTCTTTCAGTCTTTGTGGCCTTCTAGATTCGGACAAGAGAAGAAGAATGCAAGAATGCAAGAGTGCAACAATCTAAGAAGAAGAAGATTCCAAGAAGAAGTTGGTGAAAACGAATTTTAAATATTCCAGCCCCGAATTCTTTCTTCATACTAAAACTCATAATTTCAAAAACAAAGTTACCTACACATTTGAATGTGGTAAAAATTAACTACCTGTCTACTTACCTCGAACAAGCCCCCAAAGCCCGAAGTCCTTATGAATCTCTGGACAGAGGCGCAAACAATACGAGAAGAATATTCTATAACAGCTGATGGAGTCCCAAAATTTGACTCCCTAAACTGCAGGTGCAAAATGGTTATTTTTAAGGGAATTTGTGCTAAATATTTTTTATTTTCTGTACATTTTGTAATTTGTTTTGACATTATTTTGTAATTTTAATTGTGGTGCGGCCCCTTGGCGCGCGCCTATGTCGCCTTTGCTTAAATCCGCCCCTGGTGATCAGTGCCAGCTCAATGGCTGAATTTTAGTATTTTGTAGTACTTGGCGTCTAGTCTTGTTTAAAAAATTATTTATTAAGTTATTTATTAACGATAACTTCATTTGCTTACATAGTTGTGAACATACTAGTACCATAGCACTTCATCACTTGTGATAGATTTTGGCAACATTTGGACGACAAAGTACCCACAATAGTTTAGCTGCACTAGGTATGACTTGTTAATAAGAAAATTTCGACCAAAACAAGTTTGATAATCCTCTAGTCAGGTGGACGGAAAGTCGATGGCAACCCTAAGTTGGTTTCAACTAAGTTATGGCTTAAAGGCTTCACACACATTCATGTATTCTTGGAATATTGTTATTAAGAACAATATGATATAACCTTCATTCGTTTAGGATCCGTTGTAGGTATAATTATTGTAATATTCCATGTAAATGCTAATAGTTGTAAGATTATTTATGTGCTTGTGATCATCAATACATTACATTGGCTCCTAGTTTAGTAGGTATCTACTCTGTATTATCAATGATACAACATTTTTTGAGAATTTAATATCACCATAATATCAAGTACATCGACAAAATTGGACGTCACATCGACAAAATTGGACGTACCCTGACTGCCAGTATACTCATATTATACAGTACGACGAATACTCATTACGGTTCAACTCCAACTCTTCTACTCAATGGTAGCTCCTGTAACTATAAATTGCGACTTCGTATGAATATTACAGTTACCGGATAATATATTACGGTAGGTATTATAATGAAGGGGCGAGGAATGAAACACGTACAAAAATTATTCCTATTACCATGCGCACCCGCTGACGAAGTTATTAGAGGGAATGATTCGCCGTTTTTGTACCGTGTTCATTTTCAACCTTGTCAAGCGGGATTGTGAGCAATAGCGGGTTCAAAAATCCGCGCATGAGTACGAAGAACGTGTCTTTATGTTGTTGAAGTGATCGTGCAGTAAATTCTCAACTTCATTCTTCGGAAATCGATCGTCATATTCGTCGAGATTATTATGGCTGTACCGAAGTTCTGTTCTAGCAGAGGGACCCCGATTACCTCCCGGAGGACCTCAAATTTACGAAAATAGGGCTTTTCCTGGTCAGTTATTTTGTTTTTACACTCGCATCTCAGATAAACTGGTTAATACTCGTCGAAAGGTGCTGCTGTTTATAGTACTTTATCGACGTATGTGACCGTATTTCACATCATCATATTCATATTCATACTTCGTCAAAACAGAGGTCTTCCTATCATTTGCAAGCTGAAACCATGCTGTATATAATATTTTTACAATTTCCCCTCTCAAATTTATTTACTATAAATTATGTAATTACATAATAGGTAGGTATGTTTGAAACATAATAATAATTTCCATTTATTCAAATATTATTTTTCAAAACCTAATTACCTTCAGTTTTAAACATAATATTATTATGTTTAAAACTGAAGGTAATTAGGTTTTGAAAAATACTATTTGAATAAATGGCGCTAAAAGCTTAAGAGTATTACCTAAACGTGTGTAGTTCACGTTTCTCTTGTGATTTCGGTTCAATTTTTTTTTCTACAAGTCATACGATCAATATGGAAATAATGTATGTCGTTTTTCATTTAGCGCATATAAGGGGGTAGAAGTATTTTCAAAAAACTCAATAATGCACAAAACTTACAGGACAAAAATTAAAAATGAAGGATTTTTCAGTAAGCCAAGTAATAATTATTATGAGGTGGAGTTTTAATCGATGGTGCACCCTTTCTTATTGATTTATTTACAAAAAATTTTCGATCAACCAACCTCACCTACATACTCACCCTCTCTAGTCCTTTTCCGGCGACATTCGGTTACTGGATGATCAGTGACTAGCCAATTCGAGTTATCAGAGGCTTAGGGACAAGCAACTTTGAGTTACTAGAGGCTCAGGGGCTAGCAAATCTACGTACACATGACTGTAAAAGACCACTGTTATTTGTGGTAGGTACTCACCTTTTCCAGCGCCCAAACTTTTTTGTCATTTTACGATCGATCATTTACATGTTTGAAACGGGGCGATAACGTGCTCAAAGTTCGAACTATTTAATAGTTTAATAAGCCCTGTAAAATGGAAAATGAATCTCTTGTCCTAAACGGTGTCTCGTTAACTTTTATTCAGCTACAGACGAAACGAAGAAAAGCTAGAAAAGCGTGGGTTAAGAAATCGAAATTAAAGCGAAAACAGTATACTATAGTCGTGTGTAAATATATTAAACGAAAGGTCACATGCGAATTATTGGCACAACTATATTTGAATTACGGAACCTATGACAAACTTCGAGTTGTTGATCGGGAAGAGTCTTTACACTGTCGATTCATCGTTACGATATTCACGGGTTTTATTGCGATGAAGTAAATCGTGTATGATCTTGACATGGGGCCCTTACGAAGCTCGGTTTCTGTGCCCTGTGTGGTTTCCCGGTGGCGAATCAAACGTATTCAATTTAAATTTCAATAGAATCACATCCAATTTTCCTTGTACTTCCACTACATCAAACAAAATCACTCGGCCTTAGTTTGAAAAGACAACGGTGAGGAATCGTCCGTGAAATGGGCGACGTGACTCGACCGTCCCCTCGCGCCTCGTCTGCAGACTTTGTCGGCTCTCATTATCACTTTCCGACGCGTTTAAATCGCCGTGAGCGAACGTTCCACTGAACGAGTTCCATTACGTGATATACAACGCTAAAGTTTGCCATAATATAACGCCTATAACTCGCATTTTCCGGTCATCTCTCTTTGCTCCGTACTAACGACATACCTCAAACTCTGTGCTTCCTGCTACAACGTCAGTCACTTAATCGTTCAATAAATCTCCAATGCTCTGAATACCTATATAGAAATAGGGAACCACAAGGAGCTCTGTGTTGTATTCAATAATTGACAATTGTGCAATTATTGTACATTATACAATTGACATAGATGGTATAGAAACATGGTCTTCAAGAGATGTGTCCTGATCGAGTATTGGGGTAAAATGTAAATTAAAAAAGTTCCAGTCATGCAGCATGATCGAATGAGCAAATTTTCGAAGCAGTAGGTACGTATTTGTATGAATAAGTAAAACAGGAGTAGTTTTACGCAGAGTAAAATTTATGGTTGAAGGTAGGGGAATCAAATATGTTTTGAATACCATTAGAGCATTGGATAACTACGTAACAAATTGTGTCTCCATTTGTTGCCGAGTAACACACCAGCTTATAGATATTTCAACGCTGAACACGATGGTGAAGTCTGTATTGCGATAGATTAGAGCAGATGAATAGTGAAGAACAGCTAAAGTAACAACCGCGTTTCTTCGTCTTCATAGTGCTCCAGTTGGAGAACGGAATAAGATATCGCAATTCTGATTTCACCATCGTGGTCAGCGTACATAAACAACTTAAACAATAAACAATTTTAGGAATTTATGCGTCATTTTTTCCCTTAAAACTCCCCAAAACGCCCCTTAGGGTGGCCCGATTCTGCCCATGTACGAACTTAGCCGTTTAATTGCCAAGACATATTTTTGGTCCAAATTTGAACTTTTTATTTCAATTCTATCGAGAGTTAAATGTTATACAGGGTGTATCGCAAGTAGATGACAATACGCAAGATGGAGAAACTAGATCAAAAATGTAGTTAAACGCCGCCAAACCACATGTTTCTATCTCACTCCGTTCCACAGATATGCCCTTTCAAAGGTTATTTCGAGACAACCGTGTTTTTCATTGGAAACTTCAATTTTCTCTGATTTCCCACATTGTTTTTCAACTTGCTATCCCAGTTTTGAAATCAGCATTAAATTTACTTCAAGTCTAGTGCACTCACAATTTTCACAGGGTTCTATAACCGATAACAGATCATTGTGGGTCTTCAGAAAGTGGATATCTTTTATCTGGCTGCTGTAGAATGATATTTGCGATACAGGGTGATTTTTACACTATTTTGACCCCTGATGCTTCAGTTGTTACGCTCAATAGCTTCAGCTACCTGCTAATCTGGGTGTGTATGAAACCACTGATGGAACACTGGTAGTGTTTCCAACAGCTACCTACCAACACTCAACTCCCTAATATTGCATTAGTGGTGGTAGCCGAGAAAGACGTTCCACGACATAACCACTAGCAAGATTACTAACCAACGTTCATTACCTTATCCATGTAATAGATTTATTATAGCATTATAACATCAAATTATTTATAATTCGCGATAATCCTGGAGGTTCCTGGGCGCGGAGGCACCTGAAAAATGACGTCTCCCGCCAACCATCTCACGACAATTTGCCTATAAAACCGCCCTCCTTGTTTTTTGTTACCAGCAAGGCCGATCACTTTTATAACAGCTGCCACTTAGTTAATTGAGCTAAAAGCGGGTCCGCGGGTCTTGAAGGGGTTTCTTGATAAATTCGGCTAATCTGTCGGAACCACCGATCGTGACCTGACTCGGGGGAGCTTATCAGATGCGGAATCCGCCTTCATCCGTTCTCTACCTTTGGCGAGTCGAGGTGTTTTTTTGAAGGTCCCCGCGGAAAGGGAAAAAAATGAAGATACCTCGAGAAACGCGGCAGAGACGTTTAACAACTTGTGCCGAGACGCGAACCTTGTTCTTCTACAAACAAATGAGCTATAAACAAACTGGAAATTTCGAAATTTATTCGCGTACCTACAAAATGTATTTTATCCGTCTCAGAAGGAAAAATATCCGTCGGGATTCCTTTGGCGATGTGAAAACTACCGACTTTTGAATAGTCTACTTTGTTTACTTTAAACGCCCGCATTTGTTTAGTATTCTCGGTAGTTGGTTGTACTCTTGTCCCGTTGATTAGTTTGCATGAGGGAAACAGGCGACAAATGGCGGTATAATTTGAGAGTTGCACGTAAAATTAGCATCTCGAAGGTTATGCCACCCGGGATTCCCGTATGTTCGGCTCGAAATGATCAACTGCTTGAGTAATAGTTATAGCGCGTATAATAGTAATTATTGATGTTCGGCCCCCTAAAGCTGTTGGGCTTCTTAAGCCCTCAGTTTCCTCTTGGGGCCCCAGTTCCTCAGTTTCCCTTATTCCCCGTAGCCAACTAGCGCTCTCGACCTGCCACCTTTCTACATAATTGTCACTAACCCTATCGACCTTCCACTTAGCGCCTTTAGCTTCCCTTATTCCCCGTAGACCACTAGCGCTCCCGAACTTCCAGATTATCACACATATTCACCGAATTACAACGCCTACACTATTCACCCGACACACAATAATTCCAGAATATTATTTCCTAATTTATAAATGCCGGTTGGGGTAATTTGCCGAAAGGGCAAAACATGAAGTACCAATATTATACCGAAATGCGTCATGTGACGCCATATTGTTCCCTCCCGATTTCCGACATTATTCAGTATATTATAATGCCTCCCGATGTTACCAGTTTTCCATATTCTCAATTGTTCTACCACCGACTTCATTCGTTCACTTATCTTTCCCCGAGCAACTATACAATTATTATTATAATTATTATAATTATTATACACCACACAGAATTAGGGATAGCAACGATATATCGGTATATTGAAAATATCGGTATATGGCGTTCGATATATCGCTATAGTTACGAAGTTGTCATACAAATAATATGTATGTGTATAATGCGTTAGTATGTCAATAATATGTAGTGGGGCTGAAGCTCAGTTGTTATGTTATTGATATGCCAAAGACCTATACATCGAATTAAAAAAAGATGAAACTGTCGATCTAATCATTGAAGATCTAATCATGTCGATCCAATCAATGAAGATCTAATCATGTCGATCTAATCACTCAGTTTGGCATTGGTACAGCCGAAACACCAATTGTAAGTAAAAATTCAGATTTTGGCGGTCAAAATTTGAATTTTCACTTACAATTAGCGTTTCAGGTGTATCTGTGCCTCATCTTAGTCGTCAAAATTCGAAGGTATTTCTAGTCTTTCTATGAAGGTCCGAAATAAGTGAAATAATGGAAAGTGCAGTTATGGGCTGTACTGAACCGTACTCCGGTAGGTAAGTGGCACTCAGCGGAAACACGAAAATGGTTCAATTATGCATCCGATAAGACGGTATTGAGCCCTGAGCTGCGCGGGTAACTGTAACATTGCAATTCAGCAACTGACAGCGTTCTAATTGATTTGGAAAGCTTCGTCTCCTTCGGGGTCCGCGATTGTGTTGTGTATCGAGATGTGATGGTTTAGAGCGCGTGACTCGAGTGGATCCGCTCGCGATGAAGTTGATGATTTGAGACGATATTCAGAACGCCTTGCAATTTGCAATTGAGAATCGTTTAATGTTTATCCTTCGGACTGATTTGGGTGATGGGGCGTGCTCTGAATCTCCAGCCAATTATCGCCGGATAAAAATGTTCCGGAGGCGTCTACAGGTACCTTGAGTTTTTTCAAGGTGCAGGAGGCATTGATAAGACGAAGTGCCTACTTTATCGATATTATTGATGGTAATGGAGTTGCTGACACCGCCTCCCAGTTATTTACCACTTTCTGATATGAATATAACAGGTGATTTCCTAACGGTTGGAACATCCACGCAAATGAGAAAATGTATCAAAATTATACATTAAGTACCTCCAGGGGTTTTAAAGCTACCCATCATAGTTATAATACGTTTTGCATCCATGAAATTGTCTATAAATACTTAAATGGACCCGTCAAATCACGTATCAAACTCCAAGAAAATTGGGTCGGCGTGCGTCTGAAGTTTAAATAGGATTTCACTTTTGATTGTACGTTCCGATTGTATAATCATGTTCAGATTGTTCAGCCAGTTTTATGTTGTCATCTTCAGGTCGTACTGGTCGTAGCATACATCCATCATTGCGTGGAAGTACTCGTAATTGCAAACCGATCTTGTTTGCAAACCTTGCTGTGTAGTTCCTTCGCTGCTATAATGTGGTCCTGCGAAGAGCTCCTCAAAGCCAATACAGGTGACCTATAGGAACGAAAAACCACAAAATAATCGCTGTTCGATGAACCTTAGATTTTTGTTCTGTAGAACCTACGGGAAATATTCCTTACTATTCTGAAAGCCATACCTAACTGGGCGTTTGCCAAGTTTGCCATTCAATATGGAACTGAAGCCGATAACGAGCCGTGCAATTACCTGGTTTGCGCTAAGCGGAATCCTGATTGTACTCGTTATAACAAGAGTGATGTTGGTTGATATCTGATGTATGTTCTGTACCGTTGAATAACCTTCAATTCCGTAGTTACCGAGATTTGTTGTGAAAAGTCAAATCATCTTATCGTTTTGCAGGTGCTCATTATGAATTCTCAGTGGGCGTTGTTCTCCCCTCCTCCGAAGACGTTGAAGATCATTTATCTAACACTACACCAGAATGACGTACATTACGTAATTGAGCTCGAGTTTTCTAAAGAAAGTGAGATTTCAGCATCCCACAAAGATGACCTTCCATGTACCGGACCTGGCCTGCAGGGTCAAGGCTGAAATCACGTGTCAGAGCTTCAAGCTTACCCGCTGCCTGGTTCAGGACCTCTGAGATCTTCACGATCTGCCCCAAGGAACAAAGACCGCGCCCCGAGCCACCACAAGGGTTTCATACCTTGAATATTAAACTGCTGGTTTAGCTTGAGCAGGAGATGTTCTCATCTTATTTGGGCTGGTCAGGATGTGCTCTGAATGCTCGCCTCCAGGGACCCCCTGTCGGGCCGCATAAGATATTAGCGTTTCGCCTTCTTTTGGTTTCGGCTGGTGAGATCGTGAATTTTGTCATTCTTTTGTTTCATGCCTCCTTTGTTTCATGGTTGGCTGTTGTTAAAAAAATCGTGATCGCCTTTATTTGGCTACTGTGTGTTTTACCGGGACGAGGGGGATCACAAAACGTGATAGACGACCTCAACCTTCGAACGATTTGTTGAAAGCTACTGTCTTGGACTTCCTGAAGGAACAAATGAATACCACTTGAGAGTTTATTCTACGTTTGAGATCCAAATCGTTGGATTTTCAAAACTTCCTTTTGGTTATCTCATGAATAGGTACAAGATCCAAAACGCAATTCATTTTAGTTTTGGAATTTATGTCATTAAATTGTATGCAGAAGTTTCAAGTTTTAGAATGCAGATCAGCCCTTGAAACTCTCAAGTGTAGATAGAGGTGCATCTTCTGCACGGTTCGACCATATTAGGAATCGAAGAAAATCAGATGGAGGAGTTTAGGGAGCAGCTAATGAAGGCGGTAAAGAAGAGCAAAAAACCTGAACCACTCGCCGACGGTCGGACATGAAATGACACAATTTAAATAGTTTTGTAGCCATTAAAGGAAGACGTAAAAGATGAGTTGCACTCGTAATTGGTGAGGTGGTGACCTTCAACCTTATTACAGGGCTCGGAATAGAGAGAATGGCCTGTCCTGAAGTGTCTCAGCGGTAGAAACACCGGAGGAAATCCCTCATTACGGCGACAACTCTCGGGGTGGGCTGCAGTCCAATAAAACTTCATATCAAGACCCACCAGGAGGGAGAAGGCAGGGTACAAACAGTTGTACAATTGGCGGCTCAGCGGGGTTTTGCTGATTGTAAGCCTCGACCGAACGTCTAATGGAGGAGATATTTGTCTGGGCAAAGAGTTCAAGTTGCAAGGTTTTGTGGAGGTCAAAGCCGTTTCGGTCTGAGTTTTCTTCAAACTGGCCCATTGCATTGCATCTTGATGCAGATTCAGTATGTTGAAACCATGCAAGAATCTAGGAATATTTAATTTTTGCTCAAAAGATTCTTCAATACAGCAGTAGCATAAGCAGCCTCAGGGTCAAATTGATATAGTACTGAAGATATTATGCTGGTGGTAAGACTGGTAGAACTTTGGGATTCAGTGGCACCACCACTGATAATTGATCATTATCAAATATCAGTGGTGTTGCCTTGTATAGGATTGGGAACTGCCTTCTGTCTGCCCCATATAGGAGAATTGTACTTGTAATTCTACTTTCCTCGTATACTAGGTACTTATACTGATAGTTATTTACTGTATTTCCTGTCTATTCCAACGACTGCTGGCAAGCAGAAGGACTTCTTACCTCCGGAAAGTGGGGGATGTAAAGAATTCGTCCTTCCGAATGTAGTTGACCTGGCACTAAAAGTGAGAGGCGTTACCAATTTAATTATGGATTGCTGGCATTTCTCAAGAAGTGGAACGCTTTTATAGCGCGGGACGTGTACCGCTCTCTTTCACCTCTGACAATATTGCCTCAGTAATACAGGCACGGAGTTACTGTCTTCATAAATTATTTGTCAACCATCATAATAACATTGTACTCTTATTAACGGCCAAGTGTGACCGTGACTGAATGAGATTAAAATGAGAGTAAATGAGATTAAATTAAAACACCCTTTCACCACCGTTGCAAGTCAGGATGCCCTATAATCAATATTTGACGAAGTCAGGATGCCCATGTGAATCTAAAGTTCTTACCTGAACAGAACCGCGCCAATTGCTGTTTTCAACTAGCGCGTAAGAGTCATGTCATTTTAGCGTTATTTCCTGAAGATTCTGTCTCTCAATCACGAAGTTCTCCCAACAGTGGGTCATGTTTCACGATCTGCTTTTTACCTTTCACTCCGCTCCTTTAGAAGAGCTTCTACATTATATCATACGGGATTGTTATCTCGCTCGTCATCCGCAATCTCTGTTCGAAGAAATAGGAATGCCTTGTTGGACGATCTTCCTATGCCTTGTGATGGGTCTCATCGCCTAAAAAAGATGACGGATGGAGGTTAGACAAAACCTCAGGTTCCCGAAGCGTGATCATGATACGATATCATAACTTCGCCTCATTCGCTGTTCAATACAAACTCTTATCGAGACCATTAAGAACTAACGTCAGGGTGTCACTAATCAGTTGCCCATAGAGTATGAAATATTTCGTGATAAAACCAGTGAAATATTGTTACCGAAATTTTTCTCCCAGAAAATCTCAAATAACCTTCCAAGTCCAGAACCTCCGTTCACTCACCGCGAAGTTGGCCCGCGGGGGTCAAAACTCCGGACCCCGTTTTTGCCCTTTTGAGGCAAGCCGATGGGTATTTCAACTCAAAGGCCCCACCTTGTCCATCTCAGGCGGCTGCTCGTAATGGAGCCTTTTAAACCGCGTGAAATGGCAAGTCAACAGTTTACTTTTCCTTCGAAATAGAGAAACGAAAAAGCGGTTGTGACCAACGACCTCTACCTTTCAACTCGCATCTAATATTTTAGGCTGGATGATTTTTGGGCTCTGCCAGTTTACACAAGTTCCTTTGAACTTTTTAACTGGCAGGCGTATGTTTATTTTACAAGTGTTTGTATTTCTTTTCTTATATATTTTTTTTCTTCATATGCCAATAAATAAATGAATAAATAAATAAATAATAATATCACGAGAGCTCTAGTTTCCCAAGACTTGGAAAGTGCTATGAAAACGGTCTTGTGAGTTGTTGGAATTGGTTCAACACTGGTGTCGTTCAAATAATATTGCTATAGTCACATGTTTGTTTCGTGAATAATTAGTGAATAATTTCTTGGAAAAATCCGGGGAGCGGAATATAATCTTGTGGAAATTTTCATCTCGGGCGATCGTCGGTTAATAGCTCGAAATTGGTGGATGAAATTGGCCAAAAAACCTTCCTGGAGGCAGTCAGGAGAACGATGAAAACGGTACAATTGAGGATAAGTCCTACCGAATTCACGCATATGGTGATGAATAGGCCTCAATGGGCCGCATTCTTAAAAGGCGTTGCCACAGGCGTTTGAGAAGCAGGAACATCGGTAGAACTGCGTATGAATGAGCAGAAGACAAAAACTCCTCAGGAGCACCGCACCAACAGCACAGAATCTCCTGTGCTGCAGAACGTCAGTTTCAGCTCCTGCGTGTTTGGTGTAATAGATAGCTTTATTTAAATGGAAGAAATCGCTTTCAAGAAGAAATACTCTCGAGAAAGGCCAGATTTCAATAGTTTGAGCTATCACGTGTGTACGTACCAGGAATGTAAGTACGCAAAGATGTGATATCCTTCAACCTCCATCCTTTGTATTCCCGTCCCGTCCAATATAGGAGTCATTCCTCATAGAAACAGACGATTTTCCACAGATTAACCCATTCTCATCCGCTTCAGAGGAGGAAAATGATTAGTTCCTGGTCATTACTGCAATAGTTTCTACAGTTTCCCGCTCCAACGGCTAATGATATTTGAGGTCATCTCGGGCATGAGTGATGATATCGAATGGCATTGAAAAAATAGATTGCGCTATGTTGGTAGTTTCGTTAAACTCGTTACCAACGCTTCAGAGACGTCGGGATTGTGATATGATTGATGAATTTTATGAGTTTTCAAGGTTCCCTCAAAATCAGCCAGCAAATTGCATTCAAATACCTTCCAGTAGTTGTGCAATAGGAAACGCCAGTGTGTCAGAAAATAATTCTTTGATGGTCAAAAATCGAAAATTGGTGACTCAAAAGACATGTAAAACGAGTAATTTCAAACGAGAAAATTTTTGTTTAACTACCAAATCGAAGTGACGAATGGCGAATTTGAACTTTTTCCCGCTCAACGCGGTCGGACAAGCGGTAGTTGATACCGCCCTCTGATTGGCTTGGGAGGTAGATGACGTACATTGCTGCCCTCTTCCCGCTCAATACGACTTCAAACCTCTCCAGAAAAATAAGTTGTTGGGTACTTCCTTCACTGTCATTCCAAGAATTATACCAAGACATGATCCATTTATGTTCAATTATAATTCAAATTTATCCACATTTTATGTTTGGTGAATCTCGATGTTGTACCTTGCAAGATTCGTCCAAATTAGAAAAACAACGAACTGGAGAAGATAGAAAAAGATCATGTGTCTTGATTATGTGTCTCTTAATTTGTATCTATTATTATTATTTTTTATTTTTTAGGTGTGAAAATAGCCGTTTAAATACGTAGTTACCTATGTATTGTTACTTAGGAACTCAATAAATAACAGCTTTCTCTAACTATCTGACCTTTAACTAGTATCACACCATCTTTTCGGGCGATCTCGCCTCCAATTCACACCCACCCGCTGAACGTTTCCGGTTTCAAAAACCCTTTCAATTCACTTTTGAAGTTCAAATATTCCGTCAGCTCTCGAGAATTCCTTCGCGGGTCGAAACGAAAGAATTTACAGCCTTGACGAGGTCGTCGGAATAATAAAGAGGCACCTTGCGTCTCAGCCGGTCGGGTTTTATGGAATCGGAAACGAAGTGGTATGCCCCAAGGGTCCCTCCCATGCCGTCTTTTCTGCCTTTTCTACGACTGAACGGCCTTCTACCTCTGCGGCTTCAAGGGCCGCAGTGCCGCACCCGCGCTCAAAAAAAGGCGATAACTCCGAGAATAATTGCGAAACTCTGGCTCAGACTGCGCACATCAACTTCTACAACATAGGTACATACTTCCCCCAAACGACCTAACACAATGTGTAATTCCCGTAGATAGTGGTATATGGCAGGTTTTTCAACATTTCAGCTAAAGTAATTGATCCGTGATTTCTATCTCGATCATTCAGACAATTTAAGAATATTTGCCTTAAAACTGGTGTAACTCGTAGTTATAATGAAGAATATCTAGTATGAGGTGCGTTCTGCAACCGTCTAAACTAAAAACTGGTAAGTACCAAAAAACTCTAAAACCTGGGGTGTAAGAGTTATAAATTAGGTCGGCCCGTAATGAAGTTTGATTCTTGATTTGGTTCATTATCGAAGACAATGAACCAATGGAATCGATAAGAGAAACATTTTTTAACCCCCCCCCCCCATTTGATGGTTTACGTTTCAAAATACGTAGATTCAGAAAATCAAATTTAAAAAAAAAAAAAAAAAAAAAAAAAAAAAACGTCCGTTCGCCGTACGCCGCACAGTGGGGATAAACGATAAAAAAAGCGGCAAAAACTCCGTATCTTCAGAACGGATAGTCATATCGATTCGGGAACGGTTTTATTCAATTCAGGAAGGAAAAATACATTAGAAAAGACTACTTTCCCTGAAAAAAATGCAACGTTTGTACAAAAAATGTATGCGAATATTCAGAAAATTCAATTTATAAACCAAGAATAATTTAGTACGGTATAATAATGCACCTGTTATATAGTGGGAGGCCTTAGCCCTGTAGGCTCAAAATACTTCTCATATGTAAGTGTAAAGAAAAATTCTTCATCTGAACACGATTTATTTTACTTTTATTTAACCGAATGCATCATGAGAAAATTGTACAAGAAACAAACGCACCTACTTTTTTATTTTTTTAACAATTCCTTTTTCCAACATAACAAAATGTTTTCTTCATAAAAAAGTTTTTTTTTTTTTTAAACTCAACACTTCCTTTGTTAAATACATTTTAAAATAAATTTTGTCTTCTTTACATATTTTGGTCTCCATTTGCTGATCTCCACTTCGATTTGTAATTAGGCCAAAATCTCAAAATCTCTTTGTTTGTCGATCAGACAAATTGCGAAATTCAATTCTATTATAAGCTGAACTGAAGACGCCTCGGCTGTCACTATCAGTTTACAACAAGAACTTCCTTCAAACTAGAAAGGAAACGTCTCGTGTCTGTCTCTATCTAATTGAAGGAACTTAAATTACTTTAACTTCACTCTCAACCAACAAAAACCCCGGGTAGGAGACATCCCAATATCAAATATTAGGAGTCAGTAAACATAATATGTTTACTATAACATAATATGATTATAATTATAATTACATAACTATTATATAATTATAACTGATGAATCGACTTGCTTATACGTACCTAGTGTCTGCGATCTTTCAAAGATCTTTCATAGCTGTTGTCAATGTGTGCGGAGTGAGGAGGATGAGGGAGGTGGAGGAGGGAGGAGGACGAGGGTGGAGTGAGCAGGGAAGAGGACGAGGTGCGACGGAGGAGAGAGGAGGTAGTAGGGCGGAGGGAGGAGGGAGATGTGGATGAGGAAGGTGGAGGAGGGAGGATAAGGGTGGACGAGGCGGAATCATTATTGATTATCCATCATCTACCTTTAGTGATCTAGACAGAACGGTGATCTGCACAAAGAAGATAATAAACCGTTGTGTCAAGAATTCGCAGAGTCTTTAGCCCCTGGCTGTCGAGTGGATCTACTCGTACATTGCCTAACGCTACGTTTACTACGGAAGCCAATTCGGGCGAGTACGTCCGAAATCCTCGTTACACTGTACGCGTTTTCTGATATTTCGATCACACGTTTCTGAATTAATTAATTTGTAATTCGTCCATCATTACTTGTCATGTTGGACAAATATAATGCAATTAATGTTCTTGAAAATCCGTTAATGAAGTTATTATTTGGTGTAATAACAGAGCATGTGTTATATTGTATTATAATCTCGGGTTTTCTACGTACGCCTCATACTAACTCATTCAACATAATGTCATTATTGATTCCTTAGTAGGGATGTTCCGATATTATCGATATCAATGAATATCGATGTTTTAATATTAAATATTAAAATTTTCGGTGTCTTTTGGCAGTCTTTAGTTCTGAAACGAATTTTGGTACTTATACACATTTTTCAGAAATTCGAGTTTAAAACATTTTGGACCGAGATCAATAGCTTCCTTTTCTTTGAAAATTACTTTATGACAATGCGTTTTTTTTAAATTTAAAAAAATTTTTTTCTTTAAATTAAAATTTTAAAATTTAAAAAATTTAAAGAAAAGGAAGCTATTGTTCTCGGTCCAAAATGTTTTAAACTCGAATTTCTGAAAAATGTGTATACCTACCAAAATCCGTTTCAAAACAGAAGACTGCTAAAAGACACCGAAAATTGTAATATTGTAAAATTGTAATATAATACATATTATGTATCCCCAAAATGATCGTATAAGTGCTATAGAGTCATTCTAGATGAGATTAAATGTGATCTAGCTAAGTCTCTTTTTCATTTTTAGGGTGAGAGAGTTAGGAAGTGTGAGATCGGGGGGGGGGGGGGTGTGAAATGGTTGCGGTACCCCCAAGTTCTGAGCCACGTTACGCTCCTGCTGCGTACATAAGTAAGGGATAGATGGAAAAAAGTAGGTGGTACTGGCAAAGGATGTTGAAAGGGGCGGCAGTATGACGTATCGCAGGTGGTATCGGGGCGTTCATTTTAATTGCAGAGTGTAAGCACAATCACGCCTCAGTCAGATGACGGTGAAGATAAGGAACCCCGCGGTCGCAGGTCACCCTCGAGTAAAAGTGAATGGGACGAGGAGATATTTGTTTACATTTTAGAAAGTGATATACGGAGTCGTGGAAGATGGGCGTTCTCCTCGCATACCGTCCTGAGAGTGGGGCTGTATGGGGAAATGGGAGAGGTCTAGGACGACTTCGGAGTGACCAGGGTGACCCTAGCCGGAAGCCAGGAAGCCTTGGCGTACGAGTAAATGACTGTTCGACAATCTTTCTGAACACAATTACACTCTTATGAACTCCCGCGTTTTTTATTTTAATTTCATTTCTCATTTCTTATATTTCCACGAAAGTTTCATAATCATACCAGGTACGTGCCATGAACCTGGTAGCTGTTGGTCAAAATATCGATAATTTTTCATCGATATTAAACGAGCCCGATATATCGAATACCTATCGATATTTTCCTAGGATTTTTTTTAATTAGAAACTTCATTGTGGCAATCCACTATCAAGTTTGATACATAATAAGAAGTATACAATCAACACATGACACTTGACGTATTCAGCGTTGCCCAGTGGCAACTTAATACAAATTTAATTGGAGCATAGTAAGATAGTAGGACGGTAATAGATAAATAGGTAACAAAATTGGTAACAAAATAATGTTAGATAATGGAGGTAAATAACAAAATATAATAATATTATATTTTGTTAATATTACATAATATTACATAATATATATTATATTACATATCATGTTCAGCTACAACAGATTTGTGCCTTTAGGGCATCAAGGAGCTTAAATATCCGAGTGCCATTTACGTTTCAGGCGTCTGGAAACGCGAGGGGTCTAGGACTAGAGAAGATGCCACTGACGAGGGAATTCGGGTGGGAATTTATGCGGTTTGCTTGGCTGTTGTAGGTTATTGTGAGTGTTTGAAGAACGGCGTATATGGAAAGATCGTTGCGGAGAGTTTCGTTTCTAACGTACCAGGGTGCACCAGTGAGTGTAGTGCTCGTGTTTGTACGGTTTCAATTCGTTGCAGCCCACTCCAAATCTCGCTCCCATACAGCCAAATCAGCCTAATCAGCATCAGATACAGGTGTCGTTTGGCATGAAGAGGGATGTTGTCACTTGTCAGTAGGAAGTAGAGTTGTCGAATTCTGTAACGCACTTTGCTAACTGTTTCATGTACGAGTATATGGGCTTTCCAGGTTAAACGGCTGTCTAGGATACATCGGTTTTTTCGATATTCGGGTATCGTGTTTTTTGGGGGTATTGGTTGTGTGGCACAGCCTATTTCACTTCAAATGACTAGTTCACGATACATATTTTTTCCTTTCAGTGTTGTTTTTGTTCATTTTATTGGAGGATGAGGGATTTCAGAAGACGTCGAGTTTCGAATAGTAGTTCTGTTATTTCTGCTTACCTTATTATTAACTATTAAATACTACTACTTTACTATTCAAGGTATGAAAATAGGCGTTTCATGACTCATGCAAAATGTTCTTCCCAATTCATGACACAACGTGTGACTGTTTTTGATCGTTGAAACCTCACTCATCCTGGTTTCTATTATTTCTTTAATGGTTGTCGATTGATTTTTTTTTTCTTTCGCGACATTTTTGATTTGTGGTTCTCTGCAGTGCTCTAATGGTCATAATTTGACTGAGGTGAAAAGGTCAATAGGTAAATATTCTCCCGGAGGCTCGAAAAACCTCCGCCGTTTTGACAAACCACCGAACCCCGTCTCTTCACCGGTGCTGTAACTTTAACTTATCGGAGATCGATTTCGCCTAATATGAGTTACTGCTCCGCTAAAAACAACTTGTTGGGCGCCTCGTAAAGTTGGTACGTGAGGGCGAGGAAGCGTTCGTAATAGTTCGTGGCGGATTTATTTTTCTTCTTTCTAAAACGTCAAAAACAGCCGTTGGCGAGGAGAATGAGCCCTTAGGTTCGTAATTAGTCATTGGTGAATGTGAGTTCACTTTCTTTAGAACGTGCAGTCGTAGTTTCGTCATCACAATCCACGATCATTCCTCAGTACTGTCGAACTGAAATGTCCAACAACTCCTATGGACCTGTGGCCCTGTATAGGCCACAATAGTGGAATCCGGAAGAAATACGAAAGATCTTTTGACCTGGAGATCCAAACCTCTTCGCTAAGGCTGTGGAAGGGTGGTCGCTGAATACAACGTTATGCCTAACAGGTACATAATATACAAATTTTGTATGAGTTGTGATTTGTAAGTGTGATGAATAATATTATTACCTATCACACCCCCATCCCCCCCCCCATCACCCCATCACCCCATCCTTTCCCCATCACTTTAATAGCCAATTGATATCTGGTTTCTTTTCACTTGCATCGACCAAGCTATGCATCCATTTTCGCCAGTAGGACGAAAACTATGGATGCAATTGCGTCTTCAAGCTGTCCTGTGATTTTGTGCCTGACTCTTGTGAAGTGCTACAAGAAGAACACATCCAAAGAAGAGAGTGGACTAGGAAATGGATTTTGCGTAGAAATTCGTCCGGGGCCTCATCTCAGCTGACACACGAATTGAGATCAGAAGATCTTACTGATTATAGAGCTCTGCTGAGAATTTCGCCTGACACTTTTGATGAACTTCTGCTTCGAGTGGCACACTTGATTACGAATGAACACACTGTTATGAGAGAAGCACTCTCGCCCAAGATAAAGCTGGAGGTAACGTGGCATATGTAGCCACGGGAGCAAGCTATAGGATTCTTCAGGGCATGTTTCGTGTTTCGAAACCTGGATTCTAATTTCTAACTCCATGCAACCTGTTATTACGGGTTTACAAGCTTGACGTGTTGATTTCTTAAATTAAATTGAACTTAGTTCTTCATTTCATTCTTCTTTTCAGTTCATGGAGCTTCTTGTTGAAATGATGTTGAGGGATGTCGAGGGTTCATCATTGTTACTGACGGTCAACAAAACCACACACACTTCTTGTTGAAAACATTATTACCGAAGGCGAGTTGTAGGACGTTTTTGAAGTTTACGTCAGTTCATTGCCAGAAAAACGCGCTCCTCGTTTTAGAAGTGCAATTTATGGCCATTTCAATTTGGAGACCATGATGGGTGAAGTTCGTGAAGGGCAGAATCGAACCACTCTAAGGGGGGCTTAAGGGAATTTTAAGGGGGAAAAATTAGTCATAAATTCCTCATTTTAAAGATTTTTGAACGCTGAACACGACGGTGACCTCAGAATTACGATGAACTGGAGCACTTTGAAGATGAAAAAATTTGGTTGTTCTTGAGATCGTAATCTGCTCTTATCTGATAGCGGAATGAGATATCGCAATTTTGACTTCACCATCGTGTTCAGCGTTGAAAAAACTATAAACTGAGGTGTTTAGTCGGCCAAAAAGGAGACTAAATGTTATAGAACCACTAAAATGGCGACATTCTACATAAAATCAGTTATTTCTTCGAAAATTCGCTCCTATAGTCATGCTGCATGGCTGGATTTGTTTTTGTTGGATAGGTATTTTCTCCAGGGGAAATACGGGTAGCGCCAATCTGATCCCGTAATTGCTGACAATATTCTTATGAGACAGCGGTGGTAGGGGATGACTGGGAAGGCGATGGGAGCCTGCGAATCCCCTGAGGCCCCTCGGGAACCTTTTGCAAAATCTGCCGACAAAGGTCGAGTTTTTACTATCCGAGGGACGTCAAGGAAACGTAATTAGTCCGACGGTTTTCCCTCTCGGGTTCTATCCCTTCAAAGTAGGAGTAAATCGTAAATATTACCACCGAGCAACGGCGGAAAGAAAATAAATCCTGATATGTAACGGGTTTCCGCTGAGAGAGGGAAGAAAAAAGACTAAAAAACACAAAAACGAAGCTATGTAAACCGCGTACTCAATCTACGAATAGCTGGTAGCGTACGGGTAGTAAATTTCATCCGAGGCCTCAATTTCCTACTTTACGAGTGCACTGGAGCGAAGAACGAGGTACGTGGATTTTTAATAAGAAATAAAAACGGCGAATATGTTGAGAGTAACGAGATATATGTGGGAGCCACACTGCACTGAAACATGGAGCTTGTAATGGGCTCATACGGACTGTGAGAAACAACCTATTTAGCACGGTGCACGTACCGTTCATCAATTCAATTAATTTATTAGTATTTGTTCTTGTATAAACTACGAGCAGTATTTACCATTATGTCACTCCTCACCGTGGGAGGTCTTCGTTCCAAGTGCTGCAAGAACACAGTACAAATACTGGGATTTTATGAATCGAATTTCACCGGGAATCCATTTCACTCCAGTCTGTCGCCTTGTCTAGTTCTAATCAACTTCAAGCCTCGCCCTCCAACCTCCGTAATGATCAGATTCACTCACGCGTTACTGAAGAGGTCGCTGATTAAGAACCGAAACGTGCGAGGTGAAAACCTCCCCCGTAAAGGAAACATTCGTGATCCTCCTCCTTTCCGAAGAATCAAAAATCACGGAGGTATCGGAAAATCACTGCGTACGATACTCGTTACACGAGGAATGCGCTTGCGTAACGCATTTCCCAACAGTAACAGATGAGCAGTTGTAGGGAGGTCGTTTTTGAAGATCCGCAAGGAGTCTTACAATCCTACAATTTCCTCATCCTACGAACTTCAACCGCCTCCAGCTACCAATTTAGGATTTAATAAATCAGTATATCACCAATTTAAATTACTCACTCAACTGATTAAATAACTTGAATGCATAAGCTTAACTCAAATTCCTGCCCTAACATTAGTCATGTTAAATAATTTACAAAATTGATCCAAAATAGGGATGCAACATCGGAACCAAATAATCGATTATAACATCAAATGATTAATCCCAAGATAATAATCGATGTCACCGATTAATCGGTATTAAATAATCGATGTTCCAGTAATTGAAAGGAAATAATCGATTGTTTAACTACTTATTTCAAACTCATATTTATTTGCTTTCCGATGGTTTTCTTCGTCTATAGGTGACGATCTATTGTTAAATTACAAGGCAAACGAAGATAAGAAATGCTAAAACGAGTAAAATTGTATAAAATAGTTTTTGACATTTTATGTCTTTGCTTTGGCACATTAAAATAAAAAACTGTCATGAAAAAGTGTCCTCGAAAAGCGTTACCTACATTTTAGGTACGATAATTTTCACGTACCTACAACCAAGCCGTTGCTAGGGAAATGAAACTTTTGTAGTTTTCATTGGACGAAAATCGTTCTCCATTCAATCGAAAGCTCTCTTACATATTTTATTTGTATATTTGTGTAATTGGTTTTAAAGTGATTAATTACTAACCAATAGTGTTGTGATTTTATTTCTTGATATGGAATCGGAAGAGTTTCGTAAGTTTGTTGTCGATACTCCTTTCTCGTCGCAAAAAGTATGAACAATTCATACGTACCGATGGAGCAAAGAGATGAACGTCGAACCGATTAACAAAGGGAAAACAACGCTAAAACGAAATTTGGCACCAGCAGTAGCTGTAAAAACAGCATTTTGACGTACATAGATCAGGCACTCAGGCGCTCACGCGTCGTTTTGACGCACTAGGTTTGACGTACATAGATCAGGCGCTCACGCGTCGATTTGACGCACTAGGTTTGACGTACATAGATCAGGCGCTCACGCGTCGTTTTGACGCACTAGGTATGACGTTCATAGATCAGGCGCTCACGCTTCGATTTGACGCACTAGGTATGACGTACATAGATTAGGCACTCACGCGTCGTTTTGACGCACTAGGTATGACGTTCATAGATCAGGCGCTCACGCTTCGATTTGACGCACTCGGTATGACGTACATAGATCAGGCGCTCACGCGTCTATTTGACGCACTAGGTATGACGTACATAGATCTGGCGCTCACGCGTCGATTTGACGCACTAGGTATGACGTACATAGATCAGGCGCTCACGCGTCTATTTGACGCACTAGGTATGACGTTCATAGATCAGGCGCTCACGCTTCGATTTGACGCACTAGGTATGACGTACATAGATTAGACGCTTAGAGCGAGTAGTGTGAGTAGCGTCTGATCTATGTACTTCGAAACGAAGTCTGAGTAGCTCTAAATAAATACTTTATATAATATGTAACCAATTACACAAATAAAATATTATTTTATTATTTGTGTACCTAATTAGTTTTAAAGTGATTAATCGACCATATCAATGTGATCAAAAATAAATTTGTTACTGAACGGTTTATTAAGATTGGATATTAATAATATTGACATAAAATGTCCCAATGTGTTGCAGACTCGTATGCAAGCATTTAGACACACGTCAAAATACGAAGTTTCTTACGAATTCGATATTCACGCTGTTTATCGGCATTTGTTTTTTTTTTCACTTTTTTATTATAAATTGAGGGTACCATAAATTGAACCGATAAAAAGTGTATATTACAAAAGTAAGGTTTTGGGACATCTCGTAAAAACTATAAGTTTTGAGAGGGTATCGCCCTTCAAGCGGTTCCGCTCTTGGGTCAGCGTCAGTCCTGCTTTTGAGAATAATCTCTCAGCAGGAACTGACAAAGTTTCAAGACTCTACCACCCCTGTTCCAAAATAAGTTACTTTTTTCTCGTCACCCAGATTTTGGAATGAACCCCGTAGTCCAGTAGAGAAACCCAATCAAATAGTGGGGTCTGCTGGACGAAATTCCGAATTTAATGGAACTTTTACAGGTTTTACGAATTCCAGCATGTCGATATTGATGAGTGACTACCATAATGTTTTGCCAATTTTTGCCATTTTGAGTAAATTCCTTCAACGTTTGAGTAAGCGCTGCTTCTCAAACCGCTTCTCCTCGTCAGAAATCGACCTTCCATTGAGTTTTGTTTTGGTTCTAAACTAATATCCTCGTCGAAATAAGGGAAAATGCTCACTCGTGGGCTCGCTGTCGCGTCCGTATTATGCAAATCTCCTCATCCTACATAAAGATCACCTCAGCGCAAACCTCACGGTTCGATCGGTTTCATTCCAACTATGGGATAGAAATTGACGTGCGTGGGCTCCTCTTTTCCTTGTGTTTCACCCCTCATCATGTCCTTCAAATTACAAGGATATTTATAACTTGGACTTGTAAATTTGATCTAAATAAAACGAACTCCGTTAATTCCGAGATTTTGCTTACAAAGCTGGTTCCATTTAATGGCAGAGAACCGTTACACTTAATGAAAACCCTCTTTGTTTCGTTGGTACTAAACGTAACCTTCCAGATTGTACTACCTACTACTGCAATCCTACCTGAACAAAAGAATCTTTTCGGTCAAGTGAGGCAACTTCAGCTTAAATTCTAAGCCTATTCTCTCGGGTGTCCCCCAGGGAAGTGTGCTAGGCCTCTTTCTATTCTTGGTCTACACGTGTGTACGACTGCAAACCTCTCTAGAAAAATAAGTACTTCCTTAAACATTTTTTTACCACTCTCTTAATTATTCCATAGGTGAGTTCTTCTCAGGAAAAAAAAAATTTAAAAAAATCACTGTCACTCCCTATTTTATGAGAACACCTGGACGTTGGGTTTTACTGAACTCCCCGTCATATTTTTCAGACGTTGCGCCACCCTAGTCAAATCCGACTCAGACGAGAATATTGCGAGCGAAGGGAACGATTTTCACTCAAAACAACCATTTCGGTATGAGTTATCTCAGGGTTTTACGGCGGAGAACAATGTCGCCGAGTCTGTACTCACGAAACCGGATGGTAAACAATGCACTTTATCGCGAGTGCCGGCTCCTGCGGTGTTTTAACACATCTGATAACTGCCCGTCGGGCTCAAGGAAAGCCGGAAGATGAGCTCATAGGAAGATTTAGGATAAAAACGAGTACATTCAGCTTGGATATGATCTGTGTACATTCAGCTTTCTGTTCATCTGAGTCCATATTTTGTGGTCATAACAATGAGCACCTCTACCTCCTAGATTCAAGCCAAAATAGTTCAAATTGGGAACCAATTTTTATTGATTAATTACACAGAATTCTTATCGTTTCCACGTGCCTAATTCAGACATTAACTGAAGGAGGCCAATATTTGTACACTCATTCTAGCAGCGACTCAACGCGAGTATGTCATTAGAATCAGGTTTACATTTTTGCTGCTTAGGAGTAAGTGAGGTTCGGTTGGGTACAATACAAATGTCGTACTTTCCGCCAAAAGCTGGCACTTGTTCGCGAGTTTCTTGACAAAAAGGGTTCGCCGCCGGCCTCTAAAAACTATCTCGCTCGGATTTCACAAGCGATAGGTCGCGCGGGCCGGCCGTTATCGAGATATGTGCGAACAGAGGCGGCGGCGGGAGGGAGGCGGTCTCACGAACTGTCCTTAGGGCCTGGTTTAGAGCTCGGTCGTATCTTTCAATGGGAACAGCTTTTAGTGGCGCAAGAACAGTTCTGGATACTACCTCCACCTGTTGCCAACGTCTCGCAGTAGACGAGGTTCAGCGAGAAGTTCGAGAAATGGAAACTGGAAGGGCGATATGGCGTTGGCTGGTGGTGAACACTGTGTTCACTCCACCCTAAATCGGTACTTGAACCTTTCAGATGAAATTGGTTTAAATAGAATATAGCATAGAATACAATTAATGGCTTATTTAACATGCCCTAACAGAATATGCAACAAGTGATAATAACAATAAACGGTACGGCATGGTTAAACAACCATCTGGATTGGAGCTTTTGAAATTGGAGGATTGGGTTAAAGCTGCTACATCCTAACGCTTCCTATCAAGTAGGACATTACAATAAATTTAAAAATAAAATAAAATAGAAAAACAGCTGGGTTGTGATTTGTAACACTGACAGGCACAAAACGAATGGGCTTTAACTGAAGATGATAAATTAAATTTACTTATCAAGAATCTTCTGTACCGTCTCAATCAGGGACGACCAGTCTGGGCCTCGCAAATCACGAAGAGCAACTCCCTTTGCCCAAATGCCACCTATCGAAACTGCCCTGAGTACAGTGCACACGCAAGGGAAGTGGGAGGTGTATTCCCTCTTACGGGGATTGCACTTTGAGCAATCCTCCTGCTGAGCTGAGACATAATGTGGCATCGCATTTTATGGCAATAGGTCTATGCGAAACAACGACCAATCGGACTGCCTGGAGAGACTCCGACGGACCATCCCGCACATCTCTGGATCTCTGGATCGAATTCCCTGTACAGGGTGACGAACTTGGAATTCCGAGCCCTTCGCTTGAAGTGTAATTTTTTCTGGCTTATAAAGCCCCGAAGCATTGTGCCCGCATCGGACTTCATGAGACATTCTTCAAGGGACGCTAAGTTGTCATTCACCCTCCAATTGTCAGCCCAGTACATTCTAGCTGCATCCACTTCCCTTGCTGGCACTTTTGGGAGCTGCGCATTAGGCATCCCCACCATCCTCACAATGTAACTGAGGTGAAGTTGCAGGTTGTAGGTGGAGATGGTGTCCAACTCCGTTTCCAAGAGCAACAAATAATCTGGGGCGTATTGAGGGAGATGGAACGTCCTCTTCAAAAATAACAGCAAGAATTTGTTTAAACATTTCTTCTTCATAATGTTTCCACGAAATTGGAGAATTTTATCATGTAACAGTAAAGTATAATCCATAATAGGAATTTATTATTGTTTTTGACACGGATAAAGCTATTAGAATCAAAGTTAACTAGAAGAAACTGAGTAAATCCAAGGTTACTGCAACCTTGCAATTCCCATGTTCGGTAAAGAAGGCCCTAAGAAATTATTAGGTTGTGACAACGTTGTATTTTGTATTTATATCACCGAACTAATATAACATTTTGATGGACTTCAAACACACTTCAGCTGGTGTACCTCTGGACGGATTTTCTGAAAGGTACGAATACACGAGTATGTGGACGAGTACCTACAAATTTCGATGAAGCAGTAGTTGAGCAGGCCGTGGTTGATGGAAGCAAATCACATCAGGTGGAACTAATAAAAAATACCTGATTAATCAGTTGAAATGCTCCCTGAGGCACAAAAGGGAACCGTTTTCTGCGCGTTTATCCAATTGTAAAACAACTGAATGGATTTTAAATCCTCCGGCATCGCAGTTGTAACTTATCAAGACCGTTTAATGCCCAAGGCCCGAGAGCGGTATTCATCGCTTTACCGTCTGTCAGAGAGGCATTTCCTACCAATTAAACAGAAGTCCGCAGTGGCCAAGACTAGCTACCCATAGGGCTTTAGTGGTCCGAGGCTGTAGGCTCCTCGACGCATCTAATATATTCCACGAACTTATTAACCGAATTCTTCCAAGCTGTAGCTGTTGCTGTTTAAATTGTTTATGTAGACGGTCCGACTGGCGATTTCTCACTTTCCTGATATCACTGTGCAGCTTCAGAATATTAATCTCCACCGCTCCTGTTTCATAAGTAGAACATTTCGACGGTTGAAAATCGCCATATTGACCAATAAACTTTATTGCTATGATTGTTACAATATTTCGAATTTTGCTCTTGCTCGATGTTTCCCATTTGCCTATTGAGGAGTGACACTCTTTTGACGCCATGACGCTTTACTGCTACTGATTTAGGGACACCTATTGCCACGTCTGCTAAGGCCCTGACGCTACTAAAGAGTAAGGCGTGAAATATGAAAGAGTATGGCGGGTATATTTAGCTGCGCTGCAGCGCTATTCATGGCCTCCTCAGAATAATTTGGTATCTTGATCAGACGAGGCATGTTCTGCAAGCAAAAGTAGAAAAAACCATCTTTGGACTCGGAACAAATTGGATTGACCCAGTGGCCATACACCAATGTATAACACTGGATTTGCTCATTTTAATGTTAAATTTAAGTTCATGGTGTGAGTTTCAAGTCCGACTATATAAAACTGCAGAGAAAACGCAATAATTTGAAGTTTTTGGAATTGTCCAGTTTGGGATCACTAGAGATGTGATGGTTTTCAGGTACCCAGTACCATACCACCACACAAAACGGGGGAAAAACAATGTTTTGAGCAGATAAACAACGAAAATGAATTCCTTATATCTAAACATATGGAACATCACCCCTCACAGGAATAGAAAACTCTATTCCGCTAAGCTGACGTCATAAACATGTACTGATCTCGGAGTGCCTTGGTTTGACGAAGTTGACATGGTTACCATGGTACCATAGTTAGCATGTCCTTTCTTCTTCTGCTACACATTGCATGGATCAAACACAACATTTTGAGTGCAGGAAAATGTCAGTAGTTCCCCTACAAGAATACAGGGTAGTAGGTGTATGGGACTGGTGCCCTCACCCTATAGGGAATTATAGTATGGTATCTTATTTGAATTGTGGAAATTAGTGTTCTGACATCAAGGTTATGAGGATATTGCAATTCTAAGTTTAAGACAGAATAGGCGAATAAACCTCAGGTCACTCGAAGGGCGAATTTCGCCACGAAGGGCGTGATTCGCTTTCTTCCAGACTGTACAGTGAAACGTTACGACCGGAGTTGCTATCGCATGCCCACGCGAAAATCCCCGACTGAATACCTTTTACTCGTTCTACAGGACATCAAGGACTTGAGAAAGGAATCCGTGTTTCCCTCAATGACATCGGGCAGTTATTCCGAATGAACAAAGCTGGAAGTCACCTGCTTGCCCGGTACTCACGCTCTAATGTATTCCACGATCGCTAACCGCTTCAAGGAAATGGAACGACGTAGATGTTCTGGAATCACGTCCGGGGATTCTGATACATGAATTGCGCGTTTCTACTGTTTTGACCATTTTGAGTTACTTAACCAGCTTTTTATTTTTATTTTGATAAAATTCAAAATTTGGACCAATGAAGGAGCTTTATAATTTTCGACAATTTGAATTAGGAAGATTAAAATCCGGCATTACAGCTCTGCCAGATAGATTTGATTGTTTTTCAAGACCAATAGTGCCATATTTATGTTCGAAAATCGGCGCAGCATTCGATTATCTGTGAAAAACGATATCGAAGACATAATATTACACTTTTACCGAAGCGAACGGTTGCGCAGATATCATCTCGACATATAACCTGGCTGACCCCCAAATTTAAGACAATATTACTTTTGGGGGTCTGCCAAGTTTTCCGTCACGCTACACATGTAACTGTCTCACAGATGTACAGAAGTTGAAAATTGGAGGCAGCGTGAGAAGTAGTGATGTGTCAGGTAAATCAAGAGCTTTCGAAAAAGTAGAGAACGGTTTTTGTGCGATGAAAAATGTCGAAGACAAGAGGATGTAAGCGAAAATCGTCAGAAAGCAGGAGTCACCCGAGAATGTACATGTATAGCCATAACAATTAGCATAACAATTAACTGAATGATAATTTGATAAAATTTAATGATAACTGAATGATAATTTTAGACATCCATGTACCAATGTATGTGCTCGAAAAAGAAAGAAGAATCAACTTGTGTTTGTGTACTTTTGTTACTGTAATTAAGGATAGTTTTTTTCAATTCCTTACCAGATCCTGTGGGAACGAAAAAACCGAGCTTTTCGTATATGATACTAGCAGCAGTACCTTCAGCCGAAGATACAGTCAAATCCTTAGAACTGCTCTGTTCTGCTTAAGCATTCCCTATCCCGACATTTCATCATCATAATACGATGTGAAGTGACATAGGAACTGATTTTGTTTTGGTTACGAAGTTTATGGGCCTATTCAGCGTTCAGAAATGCGTAGAGAACGATACTGAACTCGTATGATTCGTAGCGCCATAACTTGCACTATTAGTGGCGAATACCCCACAGATGAGAAGCTGTTGTGAGTGATTCCTGTTTGAAGTGTGAAATCCCAGTAAGACTTTTGGATTATTTACCACAAGTCATTCTGGCTGCACCAGTTCCCCTCAATCCTCAGCATCAACGGAAGGAAATCGGCCCTTGACGACTCTTCATCGGGAATGCACGACGCCTCGAATGGTTTTCTCACGCTCATTCAAGAACGCGGATCTCCGACGGGGTTGGGACTTTGCAGTTATGCAAAACGCATTCTCTCACAGCTGGGCCCCACCGGGGATAAAATGGGCTCACGGAGGCTTTAAAGAGCCTCATAAATTAAGTGCCGGTGTGTCGGTAAGTGGCCTCCGGTGCTATGCGGTGTGACTTGCACGAGGTGGTGCAGAGCGGTGAAAAACTCGATTAACCTAAAACTGTGTGAGTATCGGACGAATTCGCTTGACTCTGGCCATGGGTGGGTCCTGGTACTACCAACTTCTTAAACTTCATCGCACTGCCTCATTTGTACTGTACCATCTACGTATATTCGTCTTGTAGACTAGGTAATATAATATATTATGACTAATTAGCAACACATTGTAGGTTCACATGGGTCTGGTTCTGAATGATGGCTGAAACTGCGAAAAATCAACACAATTAGTTGCACATTTTTTGAAACGATAACTACCCATATTTCGAAGGTAGAAACGGGGAGGCGTCTGACTGGGAGTCTGTGCATCCTGATCTCTACTGTATCAGATCCTTGAAGTGCAGCGCAAAGAGTTTGAGGGATGATTAAGGACTATACGCGGTACAGTAACAACTGCTCACTACCCTCTTGGCTGCTGCCTTCATCAAATCCTCATGAAAAAACATATCCCCACAAACAAATGTGAGCCCAGGTGGAGGAAGTCTTACTTATAGATGTTAATCCACAATATGCTACAGTTTAACTACAGGACGGTCGGGAAGTGACGGTGTTGCTGATGCATCTGATGATCTTAGCGATGATCTAATTGGAACAGGGTGTGTGAAAACCTCGAGCACCTCAAGACTGACAAACCGAAATCCCACAATTCAGGTTGAAAAATTCGATAAAAATCGATTCATAACTCAATTAGTCGATTTTGGGTCTTGTCGTTCAAAATTATTTATTGGAGTATTTGTTTCGAGTTCAGGCACATTGTATAGATATGTATTACCTAAAGGATTTACTCTGACTGTTCCAAATATTTTGACGCTATAAACCCAAGCAGTGGTAGGCGTATTGGAGTTGTTGGTCTTCCTGGACCAGAACGGTGGATTGTAGATACATCTCAACACTACATAAATAATAGCAGTGACTTTGTTTGATCGTTCTCTGCTCTTAAATTCCCTACTTCACTTCCGGGACTACCCAACGCGCTGTGGTCGACTTCACCTTTCAAACTAATACGACTGACCGATTATGCGAACATAACTTTCCGCTTGAGTTCCTCAAGAAACCACGATCCCCTTCAACCCTCAACCTGAACCGAAAAAAAAAATACAAAAACAAAATTCTTCTCATCTTCCTCGAAGTTCAGGTTCTTTTTAATGATTGATGGTATTAGGGCTCAGTCCGCGTTTGACAGATTACTCCATTCCCCTCTTTCACCCTTTTCCTCCCACGTCCCTCAGAGGAATACAAATTCAACGGCTATGACTTCGCAAAAGCATTTGTCAAAAGGAGTTTCCGAACCATTAAACAAGAGGTAGGAACTTCTATGAGGATATTAGTGGAAATTGCTGCATGTTCCTCGGCCCTGCAGGCCATTACCAGGATGTTTGCTTTGTGCCCATCACTCTTCGCTCCAGCCTCTTTCATTATTTCCTTCGGCCACAACGAAACGTTTTACTGCCTTTATGAAGTTAGTATTCGCTGATAAATTCGTCGATAACGGAGTTCTGTTACTACGTTAATGTTAGAAATTGCGACTGATTGATAAAAATAACTGGTTGATTGGTCCTACATATGCACCTCTAACAAATTTTGAAAATTCGTATTTATGTTTTTTTTTTTAAAGTCAAATTCATTATTTAGGTGGAAAAATAACAGACTTAAACAAAATCTCAAGTGGGTTCACAAAGTGAAGAACACCCAAAATGTGATAAAAAGAAAAAGCGCTTGAAATCAACGGCTCAAAGACAACATGTTGTGCACTGGAATAAGTCCCGAATGATTGGGACGGTATTTTCTTATTCCAAAATGTTTAAAACTCGAATTTCCAAACGTTGTGCATACCGAAATTCGTTCCAGACCATCCAACTCCAATTTCACTGCCAAAAGACATCAAAAATCTTATGTATGTGTCATTTCAGACGATAATTGAGATAGAAAGTTCAAATTTGCACAACAATCTGCCTTGGCAATCGCAAGGCTAAGTTCATGGATGAGCAGAATCGGGCCACTCTAAGGGAAAAATACTCATGAATTCCTAAATTGAAATAGTCTGTCAAGAGACATGTCATTTTAAAGATTTATCAACGCTGAACATGATGGCGAAGTCAGAATTGTGATATCGTACTCCGTTCTCAAACTGGAGCACTTTGAAGATGATGACACGTGGTTGTTACTTGTGATCACAGTTCATCTTCTTTAATCTGATAACGGAATGAAGTATCGCAATTCTGACTTCATCGTCGTCATCAGCGTTGTAAATTTTATAAACCGAGATTTTACTCGGCAAAACATGGAGACAAAATTTATTACCAATAATCAAAATCTGGTAATCAAAACATTGCTTACTCTTCCCCTTCCACCCTAAATTTTACTTTTGCGTAAAACTACGCCTGTTTTGCTTATTCGTACGAGTAGCTACTGCTTCGAAAATTCGCTCATACGATCATGCTGCATGACTGGAACTTTTTGTGCTTAAAATTTCAAGTGAGTTACCATCAGAGTTCCAAAGAAATTACCATCCGCTGCAAGTTACTGCTTCGATACCTTTTATTCTATTACGTCAAGGTGATTTGAAAGGTATTAAAACCATTTAGCTTCACACTCAACAAACACTAACGACCAGCGCATCTAATTGTTACCTACTAATAACTGAATAATTCATAGTTTTTCCCTAACAAACAGTAGTTTACTGAGACCTAGGAAATTCTTCATCATTTCGAAAGCAAAATATTCGAGGGATACGAGGCTCGACGGAATCGCAGCGAAAGTGACAAGCCCCTTTATTAATACCCTTGCGCGGAATAATTCATTCATTACTCGATTATTATTCAGTACGCTAAGCGATCGCAAAATGATCTTTAGCGCCGACTACTTTCCTGACGGGATCTCATTATCGTTGAGAAAGTTCAACAACATATTCAGACATCAGTTCAACCGCGATGCCTCGAATAATGTTTGGTCGATGACGAAATGCCGTATGATAATAATCCTTGGGGATTTATATAATCAGGGTTACATGTGGTCATAAAGTACTCTCTTACCATCACCCTGAAAGGATGATTACAATAATTGTACTAATTGATAATTATTATATTAATTATTTTATTTACAATAAAATACCATCAAATTTCTACTTTGATTCCTTTTTAACATTAAATTTCGTATTCCAAAGTAACAAATTTCCCAATTCACACAGTTTTATCTCCATCTTTTAATTTCGTAAATTTTCAATGACGTAGCCGTATATTTAGCTTCAATTGATGCCACTGATGATTTCGCGTCATAAAGTTCTCTATGCTCAATAAATAGTCTGTTAGCTCATTTATTGTAATTTATTTATTATGAATTCTGTGGGTGAGCACTCGAAGCAGTTGGTTTCTGGTCTTTCTATTGAGTATTATACTCAATGGAACTATAATAGTTCTATAATAATAGTTCTTAAACATTTGAAATCTGTTGCAAAGTTTAATAAATAGCAGTGATTGTTTCTCTTATTTCAAGGATCCCCAATTTGGCATAATATGGCGTTATGTGCACATTTACTGGCAGCCTATAAACAAATCGTACCGTAGGATTCTGCGCCTTCTGCATTCCCTCGTCCTTCACCTGACATTATGCAGTTAACGCATAATCAAAATTATGTAGGACCAAGGTAGGACCGAATTGACCTGAACATCAGAATTTGTCTGGACAGGAAAACACAAAAATAATAAAATTATGATTGTGCCTGATTTGCACCTAGTTTGGTAAGTTGGGGGTGAGTTGGGATGGTTATATTAGGATGTGACAGCGGAATATTTGTGCAGAAAAGTTGCTTAATTGATCTTTAATTGGTTTTAGTGTTAGTGTGGATCATAAAACAATCTGCAAGAAAATTGGGGTGGGGTAGAACAATATCTGCAACAATATTTCAACACCAGCTACCATATTGATAAGAATCTTCCATCATGCTCGCATAACGCGTAAGGTTGCTTTTAGAAAACAAACCATGTGAACCAAGTAATTTGGCTGAAATAATACTTATGTGCCCCCAATTTTGGTTTATTATAATCGACCAAAGAAACAACTTTTTTAACCCCCCCCCCCCCCCTCAAAATTTGAGCGCTTACCTACGTTTCAAGATACGTAGATACGTACGTCAAGAAAACTACAAATTCTTGACACAACGGCTCATTATCTTCTTCGTGCAGATCACCCTTCTGTCTAGATCACTAAATGTTAGATTAATTGGTATTATGAATTACCTATCATTAATTCAGAGGATTCACCATTTCCAAAAATGGACCGCGTTATCGTCAACTTCATCTTTAAACACGACACGCTCACATTCCTCCTCGAACAATGCATCACATCAGTACGCACGATCCGCCTCTCAGTTGATTGCCACCATCACGTTAAACTCTCTTTTACAGTCCTGTCGCTCCTTTGGTGCCATAACTTTTCAACTCGGATTCCGTGAAACGCCTCCAAACTAATTCGAATCGTCCGCTTCCCATTGAATGGAAATATCGTTGTAGATGAAGGCATCAGTTTGGTTCAGCTGTTTAATTATGGTAATGGATTCATTCTATGACAGCGAGAGGTGTCAGGTCAGACGTACAGCGTGACTCATAACGTCGCCTACCCGCTGGTTGGTACCCTCTGGGTATTTTACAATTGCTGACATTAGGAGCTTAATTTATTTTTCATCAAATGTGAAGGGCACTTGGGGTGAGGGAGCTTTGTGTAGATGAATCGCGGAGAATTCTATCGTACAGGTAAATTGCAACCTCCTACGCATAGGAGCTTTCAGTGAAGATAACATGGAAATATACAGGGTGTTCGCAACTTGGTGTAAGAGAAAGAAAACCAGACTGAAAATGGAGTAGAACGCCGCCAAACGCACCTTCCTATCTCAATCCGTTCGCAAGATATGATTTTTTAAAGGCTTTTTTTTCTTCAGAAAACCACGGTTTTTGCCATAAAAACCCACGTTTCTTCACTTTAGAACAACATTTTTCTACTTTTGACCACATTTTCGGATTCAGCGTTGTTTCCTATATACGGCTAATGCACATTTGTAATAAGAAACAAACTCCTAAAGCAGTTCAAGCATTTACAATTAAAAAAAAATTAAATTATTGAAAATACTTGTTCGTTAACTGCTTCTCCAAAATACGTGCTGGAAACTGGCAAATTGCAGGAAAACTTGCAAATTTAATCAGCTTTCTAATGGTATGGTCAACTCTGCGATTCCTTACCGATTCCATGGAGAAATTCAAGTTTGCATGCGCAAAAACAGTAGGCACCTACAAAAATACGACTACCTACAGCGTAGTACTATACAGTTCTATGGGAATTGTGGTTTCATTACGGATGCATGTGGCTCAATTTCGTCATTATCAAGAAATCTACAAAAAAAATTAAAAATAAATAAAAATACCACATTCTTAGCCCAATTAGAAGACACACAAGAATTAAAGAATTTAGTAAGCCAAAGTTTCAAAGTTCAAAACTTGAAACTTTGTTACTTTAATTATATTTACCATTTAAATGAGCCACCTTTTCTGGGGTCTTTTTCCATCAAATCTACACTGTGTTTCTGTCCATTTTATAATAATTGTCTTTAAGTGTGAATCTGTGCGCAAATGTATTCCTTACCGCATTCACATGGTACATTCACATTGAATGTAAGTTGGAACTTGAGTCCTTAAGGATTTATATCTTTTACTCCCATGAAGAGGTGTAGCAGATACAGTATGTACTATAGTTTGACAAATGTTTCTGACTGGCACAGGTAAGTAATCAGAACGGTGCATAACGAGCCTCTCTATGTAATAGGATACGTCCGACAAGCAATAGTCGGAATTTATCGGCCGATTGTCCGCCGAGGAGGAACGCACCAAGTCTAACGGTGTAGGCGAAAGGTTGATGAAACTTCAAAGGGGAATAATTTTGGCCCCCATTAAAACCTCCTTCGAATTTAAGTTTTCAGTGTAGAATTGAAGAAACATATGTACACCATCATAGCTCAGCGGAAGTCTCGTGAATTTTCCAACATAATTCCGAAAATTTGGTGTAGGTATTCGAAAGTACAGGGGATACAAAAAGTACCTCTCAAAACGCAGCTCGAAATCACAAAACCGCGTGTTGTATGAATCCGCTGTTCCCTAGTATGAAAATTGGCCTAAAGCTCCACCGTGTAATTCACACTCATGTTGACGATTTTTACTCGGTGCTTCCTTTGAGCGCTCACTGTGAACAACGGCTGGTCGTTCAACGCTCCGAAATCGATTCAAATTTTCATAGAAACTAAAACCGTTTCATTTGTAAGTTTTGAGATAATATCTCATATTATGACGTTTTCAAAGTATATTAGGAACCCTTTCCTATTGACTAGTAAAGTTTTGGAAAGTTTGAGACAACATCCACAATTTCCTAATTCTTAGTTCAATTTAAATGGGCATACGACGGCGGACCGGAATTTTTGCAATTCGATATTTCGATTTCACGTACGTATAATAAGAATTACAATAATTTTGATTCTAATTTATTATTGACATAAATGAACCAAAAGGCGGATAATGGAACTGACATGGGAGCTGACATGATGACTAAGGCTTTGTCTGCGCCAAAATTTGTTTATTTCCGTAACTTGCTCAGTATGTGTGAGAAATAATGAATTTCTATTGCTTGCATAAAATTTATTCCACAATGCTCTATATATATATTTTTTTTTAAATGTATTTGAAGTTTTTGAATTGATGATGCTATCTATTAATAATATTTTCTGTAAATATATATATCATGCTGTTGTTTTTCAAAATTTATATTTGTAGAATTGGGTAGGGGTGTTAGCCTCTGGGCAATTCTCCCTAGATACCAATGTCCCCCCCTCCTAAGCTTGTATCCCTTTTACTATAGAGTTCGGCAGTCAGTCGGTTTGAGTTTTCATGTTGCGCGGGTGCTTGATTAAAACTATTGAATCTTAAATGTGTTATTAAGTTTTATCCTACTCTGCTTTATCCTACTCGACTGAGGAGAGGCGATAGCTCTTCATTACGTTCAAACAACTCATGTGAAAAAGCCGCTAATTACTAAAGCATTCGTGTTTTCACTTTTAATAAGTTACGCTCTAATCCGCTAAAACTTCTCCGATCAGGTTCAACTTGAGGTCCTCACATGAAAATACTTTCACTGAACACGACAGAGATTTTTATTTGAGAAAAACGTTGAAATGTCGCTTGGACCACCCAAAGAGAGGCGATTTTGAGTATGTGACTACTGTAGTATGTGACTACTGTAACAGTAGAACATCGATAACTCGAAAATCTCTCCGAAAACAAGCGTTGGTGTGGGATTCGAATTATTTTCTTCTATCACACTTTTAACGATTTTTCGTTGTTTTGAATTTTTCCATGTTGTATCATATTACACGTAGAGAGTTCGAGCGTAACAAAACATTGAAAATGCGGTAATTACGCGTTCGAATTTCCCCCTTAATAAGTTACGCTCCAATCCGTAGAAACGCTTCCAGGGTGGCACCCCTGAACACTTTCCCTACATCCTTTCGAGGTTTTTCTTGAAAGCAATGGTTCATTATTGAAGATAATAAACCAAAAAGTGAGTTTATTTCGCTCAGAGCGAAGGCAGACAAATTTTGAATGATTAACTACCAAGAATCTACCTAATCTACCCCAATGGCACACGTTGGTGCAATTATTTGACAAATTTTCTCAGTTTTGCGTATTTTATTCGACGTGATCACCAATTCGTACGGATCTATCAAATATCCGAAGGACAACTGACCTATCAAATTAGGGACGCGATTCCGTGTGAGTTGTTTGTACAAAATGTCAAACCGGTGGTCGTGGCAACAAGGTGAAACAAGCTCAGAGGGCGGTGTCACGATCGTGTAAAAATAAACCCGTTCGAAAACGTCTATTCTTAATCCGCGGGCGGATATCAAATCCTTGAGATACGAGTAAGGAAAGGCTTGATTAAATCACAGCGCTGACACCTGAATCACGGTTTGACCGTTTGGGTTAACGTCTCGTTATATACGCACGGAAAAACACGCCCAGGTTTCGCTGCCTGATACAGGGAAGTCGGGATATTTATTTGAAACAAACATTTACTTCCTGAATGAATATTTGAAAGAGTCGAAAGTAAGAGTCAAAGAAACGATTTCATTGTTCCTGAATGCATATAAATTCATATTCTGGGGTTAATTGCATATTTCAGAGATAACCGTATATAACTGCAGTTATACGGTGCAATTAGTTTAAAAACGGCCTAACCTCAACATCTGAAGTAAACGTTTCCCTCTAACTCCAACTTGTTCTACAGTCCAAATGGAACGTGATTTAGTCATGACAAAACTTCTTGACAACCTTGTTAATGTACACACCAAAAGCACCGGAAATGTTTCAAAGAAACAGAGAAATTATGGACAAATCCCTATTATTCTGCACTCAAAACGAAAGAAAATCAAAACTTTGTTCACTTCATGGAGAAATCGTTCGGTCTACAACTCAAAACAAATCCAGCTATATCAAAATTTGATACTTGAGGAGGATATTTTGATATATTTGATATTTAATACTCGATTTGATCTTCACTCGCCACATCGACAAAATTGATTAAAAAACATAAAACACAAAATCATAAATCTTTTGACATGGACTGGGTTCATGGACAATTTTACTAAACGGAAAAAAATCCACACTCATTAAGTAAGAGCGAATTTTCGGATTTTGCAAAGGTTTTATGTAAAATGTCTCTATTTTGTTGGTTTTATGGCAGATTTTGTCTCCTTTTTTGCCGAGTAACAGCTCAATTTATATATTTTTCAACGTGAACATGATGGTGAAGTCAGACATGCAATATCTCATTCCATTATCAGATTAGAGCAGATAAAGAACATCTCAAGTAACAACCACGTTTGTCCATCTTCAAAGTGGTCCAGTTTGAGAACAGAATAAGATATCATAATTCTGATTTGACCATCGTGTTCAGCGTATAAAAATCTTTAAAATGAGGTGTCACTTGTTAGACTGTTTCATTTTGGGAGTTCATGGATAATTCCCTAAGTACCTAAGTTATTTCAGCTATCAAAAACCAATATTGGCCATCACTTCTAACGATGGTGTGGTATGAAAAAATAAACCATATTTGCAGAATGTTAATCACCATCCTATCACCGTACGCTTCTAGATGTTCGTCTATGGTGTTCGTGTCCCTGTTATCACATCCTACGCCTGAGCAGTTTAGGCCACTCTTTCTGCGCTCACAGTTACGAACGCATTCGACTTTATGTATGGCGCACACTATGATGGAAAGTAATTCGTGAGGATTGTGTCGTTAAGTGTTTTTTGGTTGATTCCGATAGGGCAAATTAAGATCAGTAATTCTAAAAACAACGTAAGGAGCAAGATTTTCTTTCTAGTCGTTCTGTAGTTTGGTACCCGAATATAAGGACTTGTAGGTGTCCAGTCTAGTGAGGTACCAGCAGAGCCTGATACTCTATTTCAATCCAACTTGTAACTCCTGAATTTGAATGTGGTTCCTCCTTGTGAATTCACTCGATAGAACCGCTACTCATCACACAAATAAATATCGTCGCCTCGGACCGCGTTTGAAAATACTTTCGCCAGGAAGAGAGAACAGTTTCGTTGACGCGCCGCTATCCGATTTGTATGACAACTGAAACCTGCTGACGCGTTATTATCGGAACGGCCACTGCGTCAATGCGATGGAAAACCGGGTGCGGCGGGACAGACAACGGACAACAGACAGAACGCTTCCAGACTTGATGAGCCCGCGATGACTCCTGATGGACGAACACCTCCAGTGACGGGAGAGAATGATGGATGGCCGACCCTCCCGAACAATGCCTATATATCATTCCCCGATGTGTACCTTATGAGTTCGGTTACAATATTCGCCTTTGTCGATGGTTCCGACCGAGAGACGTTGCCACACAAGGAAGAAATGCCATCAACCGCTGCACAAGATGCATTCCTTCCTTACCTTATTGAAAGTGTTCCCAGCATACTATCAATCAGCTCGAAAATGTTCATTTGTGACAAAATTAATGATTTGGCTCTGATGGGATTTGGCTAATGTATAAAAATTTTAAAAAATCTGTTGAACAACTATACATAGTGTATGTAGAAGAACATTTTGGATACGCTACATGTAGCGTATCCAAAATGTTCTTCTAAATACACGATTCCCTCGAAATCATAGAACGTGAAGTAGGTTTACGCTTCATCTTTCTGCAGGTTAACTCTTCCTTGTTTGCAGCGATTATCTAATCTCACCAACGGCAAAGGAAGTCACACCCTTCGAGCTCTTCCTGCTCAGAAAGACTGTTTCGTATCTTCTAACCACTTCTCAAATCCGTTGTTCTAATCACCATGGAATGCAAATGGCGGTTCGTTTGTAGGAAATCGTTCGTAAATTATATTAAATACAGTTTGGGCATAGAAGTTACAAGGTTACAAGAAGGTTACATTGAGCTTTTTGAGATTGAAACCATCCGTAAACTGATAATTAGATAAGTAGGTGGTATGCACGAGTAATAACCTGTATTTATATTATAACCGCTGACAGAGCTTTTGAACACTCTCGCTAATTTCAACAACCGTGACGACTTTCAGGTTTTCACTTTCGGTTCCTTCACTGGGGCATCCAATTATCGAAAGGAAAAATATAAATCCCGAGCAAATCGTGTAGCGGTGTACCGTAACATGTGACGTGCGTTACTCCGATTTCTGATTGAGCCGTTTTCGCCACCGAGGCTCAACACACTATGGATACCGATGGTCAGAGATGGTTAGCGGTGGTTAGGGGTGGTTAGAGTTGGTTAGAGATGGTTGAGGGTGGTAGAATTAGGGGTTACAGATGAATAGGAATGGTTAGAGATGGTTACGGGTGGTTATAGATGGATACATGAATAGAGATGGTAAGGGGTGTTTAGAGATGGTTGGGGATGGTGAGAGATGGTAATGGATGGTAATGGATGGTCAGAGATGGTTACTGATGGTTAAAGATGGATAGAAATTGTTAGAGATGGTTACGGGTGGTTAGAGATGGGTACAGACGGATAGGAATGGTTAGAGATGGTTACGGGTGGTTTGAGATGGATAGAAATGGTTAGAGATTGTTTGGGGTGGTTAGAGATAGTTAGGGGTGGTTAGAGATGGACAGAAATGGTTAGAGATGGTTGAAGGTGGTTAGAGATGGTTGGGGAAGTTTAGAGGTGGTTAAGGATTGGCAACTGGAACAGTGGTTAAAATTAGACTTCTATACACTGCAAAATAAACATAATATTGCTGACAGATAACTGAATAGATCCAAACTTTTCTGCTTCTTGTGTGAGGGAAGCACTGTTTCCTCCTTGCCTTGACCATCCCAACCTTTTAACACATCTAATTTTTCATCCAAATCTTCAGTCACCAACTGGATTTATGACATGACGACATGACATGAAGTTTGATAACCTCTGGATGTCCTACCGTTAACAATAATTACATATATTCCCGGTTTTACGCCCCAATAGAACAGTCCCCGATCATTCCGATTATACCTTACATTACACAACAACCTTAAATAATTAACTTTTTACGTCACAGATTTGTGAATTGTATGGAAAGTGTGGAATAGCGTGGACTCAGAAATGCTAAATAGCCGAGCAAAACTATAAAACCAGCTGACGGCAAAATCACTCATAGAAATATTGAGGTCGTGAAAGGGTTCCGTTCAAACGAAAACGCTTGTCTCTCCTCGATGGAGCTGATTGTTTGTAAATCATAATCACTCTCCGGGTTTATAATCGGACAAGTGGGACAACACACGAATCACCGCTTTCTAAATCGGTGTAGACGCCGAACCCCAGATGCCATTCAGTCGTACGAACACAAGTGACAACTGGCAATTGTATTCGGTTCCGTCAGCGAATCGAAGGATTCAAAAAATAAATAAATAAATGTTGCGTAATCGTGACGCTATGATGATTTGTTTTTCCATAACAAATGTCAGAATGGAGGCGTAGGTGAATTGAATCCACATTCCGCTTGTTTTGGGCTTGTTTTTGGAAAGGGACGAACCACACTCAGAAATTATCTTGCAGTCGTGAGGGCGACAGGACGTTGGAAGCTCTTGCAGTTATCGAGAACGCGATACTCACGGAGAGGAAACGTCAAAAAACCTGAAAGTTCACTCAAACCTCTCTCATGAGTTACATCTCCCTGAACAAGATACAGGACAGCGTACACGACACGAAGGATCTTGAAAGCCTCCAAGATTAGTTATAAATAATATCTTCATTCAAAAGGACCTCAAATTTGAATGGCCTCAAATATGTACGCCCCCAATTTAGAAAAGTTTAGAAACAAACTTTCTTCAGTTTATACCGCGATTTAAAGAATAACTAGAGTCTCAGTATAGAGAGACAGAAGTCTGGAGTAGAGTATTTCAATACCACTAAAACTTTGATATATTTCAATCAGAGTTACTACAGTTACTCGCGAATTACAATGAACAGTTATAATGCCAAGCAAAGTAAGAACATCTGTTCAAAGGTACGATAAACTTCGGGCCCCCCAGCCTGTTTTTATTAATCTCGTTAATGATGCCCCGAATGTTATTAGCATTATCTCGTACGACCACATCCAGTAATTATGTTATTAGTATGAAAAAAATCTTTATTATCGACACGAAGAAGAGATAATCACCATTAGCGGGGATGGAATACTAACAGGCGACTTCCTTACGGGGATACCATGAAAACTGGCCCTGAGTCTTCTTTCACACGATGGGCCCGCTCGTCTCGACTATAAAGCTGTGAGAGCGAATTTTCGAACAACGACCGATTTGAATAAATAATTAAAACTAATTAAAACATCCTACTAAAATAGACGATTTTTCTATTTTAGTAGGCAGTTCTGACATTTAATGTCAGAAAATTCGCTCTCATTCAGGACATTTCTTTTCAATTAGTATCAAAATTTACCACTAATTGGTTTCCAAGTGTTGTAGTTCATATATTCGTACACTTTTGACGTATGTGGATAATACTGCGTAATTTTGCGTTCAAGCATTATAACATGTTTGGCGCTTAAGTTTATGGTAAATGAACATAGGGATGATCTTAAACTTAGAAGGGGAGTGAGGCTACAACATAGGTAGAAATAACCTAACAGTTGAGATGGCCCATATTTGTAGTAGGTAACGGACCAAAAATAAATGCATTGGAGTTTTTGGAGATTCAGAGGATTCACCATTTGGGCATTTCTGTAAATGATATAAGTAAAATTAGGCATCCCTCTCCGATTGACATAGTCCTGTGACGGATCCTTTCCTCCTTAGCCAATCCAGAAGGCACTTGTCACGCCCCCAGCAAGTTACGTTTCGCTTTGTTCTTAGCCAATCAGGAGGTACCTTTCATCTTTGAAACGTACATAAATAGGTGCCCACTCTCTCCATCCACATTCTGTGTTGTACTGATGATGATGAAATCAGTACAATAGACTTGTTCGGTTTTTACGTCTTTTATTTCTTACAGATGTTGTTGTTTGTGAGTGATGCAGATATTATTTCATGTATACTAACGAAACAATTTTTTTTATAAAATTTATATTACTATACCTGTATTTAATACGATAGGTACCTGTAAGTATTGTTCTTGATAATAATCGTATATATTTTGCTGAGGCTGCTTAATCAGTATTTTGTTGTATATGGTGGTGGTCCTGGCAATGCAAGTCATTTCTTTGAATTTGTTCGGATAAGACTGTCACTGTCTAAGGTTTTGGCATCGCCAGAGTCAATAACATGACCCTCGTTAATGCAATGTTCTGTCAGACCACTCGAAATGTTGAATTACCTGACGTCCGATTTGTGGCCTGGGGTTCTAGATTTCAGATGGGACATCCTTTCTCCCATGGATGTGGCGCTACACTGTTTGGATGGGATGGTGTAGATTCCAGTTACATTTGAATTGAATTGTCATTATTGCGGGGGTGATAGGTTGGCGTGAGTGGATAACCTGATAACCTGATTGAACGGAAAATATTATTTGGGAATATAGCATTGTAATCCTTGTAGGAAGATGCAGGTGTGCTTTCTACTTCCACACATCATAAGTTAGGGAAACCTCGTGTACATGCTGAAATGGGAACAATGGTAACTATTGTTTGTAACGTTGCAAAATGCAAAATACAAAAGTTGTCTTTCAAGAACCGGATCAACATTTGTATTTTGCATTTTGCATCGTTTGACCCACGTCGAATTCGTATTATTAATGAAGATGATGAAGGAGTTGCGAGAGAAAGAAAGATGCCTACTCGAATACATGTAGATTTCCCCTTTGTTCATCGCTCTGTTGGTGGTCCGATCTTCGGAGGGATTCTCCACATTTATCTCATTGCGAAGAGAATAAAATGTAAAATGAATGAATATTAACTGCCAATAAATGACAGGCCTGGCATAAAAGTCAGTAAAACACGGAGAATCACGAAAAGGTTCCGATTATCGACCTACGGGAACCTCGACGAGGTTTCAAACTCCTTTATTTGGTCATCATTATGATAAACGTTTTTGCATGATGATCAAATCCTCCTTCCGCGGAATAAAAAATAAAGGCCTCAACGCTCTTCTATTTGTGGAAGGTAGAGGTCGGTACCATCGGGAGGGCCACACTATCGCGAGAGGTCAGTATATCGTGTGCCTAATTGCCATTGGGAAGTAAAGATGCGCATCACGGAGACGGTATCTCACAACGGTGAAGGAATGCCACCACGAATCTCCTCAGTGGGATTGGAAGATAAGACTGGGAGATACGTTGGAATACAAACTGCACGTACACGCTTGGAAATAGATGCCAAACGTCGTATTTCGAAGGTATCAACGGTGAACTGAAACTCTATGATTGTAGTGTACACGCAGGTACCTATTTGGAAGATGATTACAGTCATGTAGTGATTGGGTCAATTTATTGTTACGGGTAGGTGCTGGACTCCGCTGAAGAGTTGCCTAGTGCCTAACAATTTTGGGATCCCAACAAGAACCCAAATGGTTTTCGAAGATTGCACATCTTTCTAAGGCCCCAATTTGTCTCATATTCCAATTTTTGACGCCAAAATTTTTCTTCTCGATATTTCACGGCCTAATATAAGATAAGATGGCGGTTCTCACTGTAAAGATCTCCGAATCTTGAGTGACATTCTGGAGTAAGTTGATCCTTGACAAGCAAAACTACTCTGTGTAGGCCTACTTTATCGATTTTCATTACCTAAACCTACTCGCATATTGACCTGCTGTCTCTTCGACTCAGCTGCCGTTAGATATTGGAAAGTGGACAGTGCGACTCATGTAATTGCAGAAGTCATAGCAGTTATCAGGGCACCAAAAGTCTCAACAAAGTTCACCATACACTCCCAACACTTTTCTCACAACACCAATGTTTTCTATAGTCAAATTCATTTTAGACACAAAATATGATTTTGACATAGAACATAGCCTTCACATAACTGGCTGAAACGGAGTGTCCGTTACGTTAGCGCCATCCTCTCACCCAACGCCAATTCCCGTGGTGGTATATACATGAAATTTGGCACTTTAAGCAGCATATGTCCAGGATCAGATGAGTGGCTCCAAAAGCTTATTTATATGCTATTCACACTGTGAAGCTATAATTTGGTATGTAGCCTACTTAGGACTTACACTTTAAGCAGCAGATGTCCAAGATCAGCTGAGTGGCTCCAAAAGCTAATTTCTATACTATCCACACTATGAAGCTGGAATTTGGTATGGAGCCTCATTAGGACTTGACGCTGCCCAGGCCCCGGATCAGCTGAGTGGCTCCAAAACCTAATTTCTATGCTATACGTGGCTAAAACGTTTATAAACATTTAGCCGTAACGCTCAAAACGAAAGAAGAGGGGGGGTCCAGCGGTCCATAGCCCACTTGGTGAGGCCCGCCGAGTTTACCAATTTCTTTTAAATACTAACAACTAAAACATTCAACGATACCCCCTTATGTATCACAGCAACTGTTATCATGAGTTGTTCTCTAGCCAAGCAACCTACCTGTGCCATGTAACCTGACTTTCAGTACCCAGTCATTTTCTGAAGCCCTATCAAGTACAGGTACTTTTCGGTGCATCGTAGTTTGCAAACGCGTTTCAAGTTTTGAAAAACTGAGATGTTTTTCACTCCAAAGCTTCCTCGAGTGCTACACGCGGCTGCCAGCCCTAAAAAAACGGATATCATTGTTTTCCGAGACCTCCATTATTTGACTGGAGGGCTCGGGAAGAGTTAACAATATCATGCAAATGCATACGTGCTCAACCTTGAGGGGCGACGGATCGTTATAGTTGGAGACACAAAACGCATAGTAACGCCCGAGTCATAGGGAACCAGGAATGCGCCAACTGACCCTGAAGAATACACAATAGGTGGGAGTCGAAAAGTCAGTAAGACGCTTACAGGGTTGTTAGTTGGGAACGTGGATAGAACTCATGCTTTTGACTTTCTTCGTCGAGACAGCGTCTCAAACATTGGGTTTTGACACTGAGTGTCAATATATCGAGTCTCGATATTGTTGTCGTCCGACGGTCTTAACACTAGGTAAAGTACAATAAGTAAGTTTGTTTCACTTACAGAAAAATACTACCAGCTTTTAACATTCTAATCCACAGCGAACCTGTATCAAAAAATGATACAGTCAAATATCTGGGCATTATTCTGGATAACAAACTAGTCTGGAATGATCACATCAAATACACTGTGGCCAGTCTCCGTCATCGCACTCGCAAACTTTATTACCTACTTACAAGCAGCCAAATCACACTGAATACAAAGCGTCTTGAAGCCTGCGCCATATGGGGTTCAGCAAGCGACACCCAAATCCAACGTATTACCACTCAGCAAAACAAAATTCTCCGAATTCTCACAGGAGCACCCTGGTACGTGCGAAATACGACTCTGCATTCAGATCTCAATATGCCAACAGTTCCAGAAACTATCTCTACAGCATATAACAGCATGGTTTCCCGTATGATCTATCACTCTAACCCTACCATTGCGGCTATACCTCACGAACCTCGCCCACCCAGACTTCAAACACGGAAATGGCACTCAGACCTACTAGTTCCTGAATCCTGATAATTATTTCCTACTTCTAGTTACCATTATTCTTGTTCCTGTTCAATCTTGTATGTATGTATTTTTTCTGTTGAACCATTAGTAGTTATATTATTCTGTGATATCTGGGCCATGGGCAAATACCATCAGTCATTAACCTATAGGACTAGTATATAACAACCACTGGGTTGCAAATATATCACAAGTGTCACTCGATATAGTGTATAAGTCTGAAATATGCATACTTAATAGTGTATGCCAAAATAAAAAAAAAAATAAATAAATAAAAATAAAAGTTGAATGAGCTAAAATGTTTTTCCAGACAATCCTTCATTTGGTTGACATTTCTGACCACTCAAACTGCTCGAAACATGTTCATCTTCAATCATCTTCTTCATACGGCAAAGTGAAAATTACAAGGGCACATCTCAAAAACACTGTTTTCTGGGAAACGCCGGTTAAAGTTTTGGTTTTCTTTGAATGCCTCTATGATCCTCAAAAGTGACCCTACACAATTTATTTTTCTCTCTTACTCGTACCACAGTAAAATGACTCATAAACAACCTCCCGTTTCTGCTTTATCCAATTTTAAATCGCCAATGGTTTTCCAAAATTTTCGAGACGTGCCCCTGAGTGTGATTCCAGACGATAAATCTCGATAGAATTGAGATAAAAAGTTCGAATTCTTCAAGTGTCTTGGCAGTCGAAAGGCTTCGTTCGTAGATGGGCAGAATCTGGTTTTGTGGAGTTTTAAGGGGGATTAGCCACAAATTCCCGAAATGGAACAGTCTGACACCACATTTTAAAGGATTTTTTTTACGTTGAACACTATGATGAAGTCAAAATTGCGATATCTGATTCCGTTCTCCTTCGGGAGCAATTGTAAGATGAAGAAACGTGGAAGTTGCTTGAGATGTTGATTGAGGGAGGTTTTGGGGGACTTTTATGGGGGGAGGGAACGTTAACTATAAATTCCAAATATGAAATAATCTGACAAGTGACACCTCAATTTAAAGATTTTTATTGCGGTGTTCAAAATTTCTTCGACCTGCCGTCGCTCCATTCACCTGAGGACTCAGCTACGCGAAGGCAACAGGTGAGCAACTTCCTCGCTGCCGGTGGAGGGAGGACGACCGCCGTCCCGATCAACCTCAGTCTCCTTTTCATCTCCGTACGATACGAATGAAATCCGCCGCGTCGCGACTCTGTTTCGTCCGCGAGTGTTTTTTTCGTGAGGTGCCGGTCGTGTGTCGCTCGTAAGGATACAACTACAGGTACCTAATTGTCTTTGAACGCCTCTGCGAACGGATCGGCTTCCACAACAGAACACGTCACGAATTTATAACAATCACATCCAAATACGACGAATCGTCCAAAACGCACGCTGTAGAACACTGCAGTTGGGAACGTCCAGTGTCAATATTTCATGTGAATACAGCCACCCCTTCCATGACCCTAACACTCAAAAATCTGAAAATAACTCATACACACTGCCAATATCAAAATTATTTAATTATTTTTTTGTAGGAACACAAACCCCAATTAATTTTTTTTAAATTCACTGTCATGCAGCATAGGTATAAGATCGAGTTTTCGAAAAAATAACTGGTTTTATGTTAAATTTCCCCATTTTACCGGTTTATAACAAATTTTGGTTTATTATCTTCGACAATGAACCATTGGAATCGACCAAAGAAAATCGTTTTATCCCCTCCTCAAAATTTGTTGGTTTACGTTTCAAGATACGTAGATTCCGAAAATCGGGGAAAAAAATCCGTCCGTCCGCCGTCCGCGTGCTAAAATTACGAAATTTGGTTTGTTTTGGCTCTTGAATTGTAGATGTTTTTTTCCGAAGAAAGAAACGATCAGGTATGGGTAAAAATAGCTTTCATAAATGCCATCATGTTCAACCAAAAAATTGTAACTGACAACATTTTTACTTTGGCGTGATTTTTCACTTACAAAGCTCATTCATAAAATTTCTATTATGTATTGAGAAGAAAGAAAATTTAACGCTCTTTGCAACGGTATCCTCAAATTTCATTTTACACAGTAAATTAGGGCAGTTACGGTAATTTTAGTGAGTCAAGGTCGGACACACAAAAAACATCTTAGAAATAAAAAAAGTCGGATTTTAAGCCGAGTTAACGAAAAATGTCATGGGACAAAAGTTATTGCAAATTAATTGTAGAACCAATCCCTGAAGTTTGGACCATTCATACTAAGACACCCTGTATACATACAATTTATGCTACATACACAAGAGCTTTGGATTTGAATAGTCAAAACTAGGAGTACACAAAATTTGATTCGAAAAAAAAGCTAAATAGCCAAATATTGAGTAAAGTACTAACTTTTTTATCCGGACTAATTGGGACCGGGAGTGATCCGGGTAATCAAAAATCCGGATAATATAGAAAGATTTATCCGGAATTATAGAAAGATAAATAAAACAAAATGTAATATGATAACTTACCAATTCATTTTCTTTTGGTCATGAAAAACAAAATATTTACACAGTCAAAGTACCTACTGTAAATCACGAAAAAAATGGTATTTACTCACCTGAAATATTTACACACGTTTTTAATTTAAACAGAATTAATGTAGTTGTTATTTAGCAAAAAGTCATTCATCTTTCCTCACTTTTAATTTCGACGTTGGCTGCCTCATTAATTTTACAAGCTACGATTTTTCACACGAAATAATCAGTTGAACTGTTTCCCTAAACTTGCCGCCTGATCACTAGACAAAACTTTCCGAGCGCATCAAGAACTATCTCAATCACGTTTTTTATTAAAATTAATTTTTTTTTTTTTTTTAATTATTATTATTTTTTTTTTACTTTTCGTTCCGAATCGATCCGGAAAATCACTACATCCGGTTAAACGAGGTCCGGATAAACAAGGATGTACTTTACTTCAAAAGGTGGTTTGAAAAGTACTTCAATGCGTTAACAATAATTCGTCATTTACGAGTAATTAAAACAGTAATTCAGTAATTCAGTAAAACAGTAATTCGTATTTACGAGTACATCTCCGCCTTGGAGCTCATAAGAATGAATATTAAATCCATACGTCTTGTTACAGTTCAGGGGCCATGAAGTTGTTTGCCCTTGAACGGAACGTAACACGATTCAGAGGTAGAGCAAATCAAGTACCCAATATGGTCGATTAAGAACAATAGTGGCCCATCTCAAAAAGTTGGTTTTGAGCTAAAAGCGTAAATTTGTTTTAATTTATTTCATTCATGTTTTTCCAATAGCATATTTTTCTCAAGAGATAGGCTATAATAATTTAATACTGGTCTATCTCACCACGCATTCTAACATTATTAAGGCCTAACTCTACGATTTTTCTATTATGTCCACTTTAGTGACATTGTGAAAAATGTCAACTGTGATATTAAATGTCATAAATTTTATGAATGAGTATTAATGGAGAAGTCAATTGTGTTGGCCATCCCTGAAAAACATTGAATTTAACATGACCAATAGAGAGGGAAACCCGTTTAGGGTTTATTATCTTCGATAATGAACCATTGGAATCGACCAAAGAAAAAATGTTTTGTTGTTCCTAAAAAGTGATGGTTCTTGAGATAGGCTATTACTGTTCTTAAGCTCAGGTTCTAATAATGCGTATAAGACTTACGGCAGAATAATAACGATATTATTCCACTTTCTCCGACTAGCACCCTGTTATTTACCTTCTCTTTCCCAATTACCATTTCTACTCGTTTACTAAGCAATTTGGAACAAATCGGTGTATAAATATGGACGTCGGATTTGGGATTTTTCCTTAAATATTACTTTTTTTTTAACTACCGAACAATGTAAATATGGATAAACTAAGGAATTGCGCGAACCGATAATTCAAGGGATTCACGGCAACACCCCACATCGTCACTTCTGGCCAAAATGAGTTATGCATACCATTCGAAGCGTCTTCCCCCGGCGGATCGATCTAACTAAGTACCTATAAGTTAGGTACCTACCTAAGTTAGGTAACACTAAATTTTTAAACATTTTTAAAAAACACCCAGATTACTTTACTGAATTACTCAGTAAACATAGTCATTGGCATTTGGTTTTTTGGCTCTGCTGGAAATTCGCCAAAATGTCGATGTGGCAAGTTGCCGTGAGACCCTCGAATAAGTAGTACTCTAGGAATATGAACTAGACTGAGAATGGAAATTTTGAGGCGCATCGTGACTCATTTAGTTACTCAAATCCTTAGTTTGAATAACGTACGGATATGTGAATAATGATGGTGACGACTACTGAATGGTTGTTGAAACCACAATTATATTGAAATACAATCATACAATATTTAAGAGTGGAAGTTGGTGAATATTATAAAGAATGAAGCTGTAGAGAGTTGGCTGTTTATTTTCTCCTTGGCTGTTTCATTGTTCTATTGAACACATTCATAAATCCACCTGATAAAATATATGTTCACCAGTGTCCCAATTCAGTTGCGAAAAATCTAACGTCCAAAGATTTATATCCGACAGGATAATGTGCCATTGGAGCCTTTAGCGAGGGCAATTCACGGAAATTCACTTTCCGCTCGTTGGTTTCAAGTAATCGTCCGATGAGTCACAATAGCCTCCGGATCTGGGAATCTGAACCTGAATCTACTTGTACGCTACTTGGATCACACATAATAACTTATGGGGTGGGAAATAACTTCGGTGGTCATTTCTCGAAGAAAGATCTCTATATCTGGCGCAGAGCTGTATGTTCTCGATACCTATCGAATGCACGTGTTTCCGCATGCTAGTCAAGGAGCATCCTCGTATGAAACTAAACAGCATCCTTACAACAAACCTAATTTTCAGAGTTGGAATTCATTAACTAAAAGTGATCACAATAATGAAGCATTGAAAATTAATAACAAGGCCAGAGTGGCGCGTTGATTATTTCTTTGCGTCAATTTGTAAAAGCAGCTATTAACTTTGTCCTCCACTAAATCATCATGTAACTACCGAGATTTCCTACTTGGTGGTTGTTACAACATTCTAGAACAAATGAAAAACATGCGTAGGATGCGTACTTTTCGAGTTATACACGAAAAACTGAAAAAAGTGTGAAAATTTCACAACCTAGAAACCATCGCAAATTAATATACCCAAGAGGGATTATTACGATTTCCAGCTCTCGAGCAATTTCGGGAATCTGTCTCTCAAATTTACCTGGGCAAATTTTAACGTCCGATATTTCAAATTTTTGTGTCCATTCCTTCGAATGCTTTTTGGAGGCACGACACTAATAAAGGAACTTCATCCGCACATAACGGTGATAAAGTACAAACAGCATTTGACAACGGGAAAGATTGAGAGGAAACAGAGTAGAGGTTGATCCATGCAAATAATAAAGCCCAGTTGACACAAATGTGATTCTGTTCTGTTCTGTGATTCTGACAAATCAGCGCTATCTCTTCAATTGATGTGGTATTAGCGGCTCCTTAATGTAACGTTCAAAACAAAGTTTATTTTGATCAAATAAAATGAAATCCTATGGAAGACTCTTGAAACTCCGAGTATTTTCGTGATAGTGAAGAATATGAGTCCTACTGGAGGAAACTGTTAGAGAAGAAATGGTGAAGTACTGATACTGACAGATGACAGGAAAGTTCATAATATTCATAATATGAAATGAATATTATTCACGAGTAGACCAGTGGATCGGTCCAACCAAATTAGCAAGATTTCCTCGTTTAGATCGTTGTTCAGTTCAATACATTGCCGTAGAGAGCTGCAACACTCTGCACACTTTCTGAATTCCACATCCTGCTAATTGTGCAAAATCTCTTTTGAGCGTTATAAGTGACACATTTGCGCACTAATCAGACGAGCGAACAAAAATATGTCGGAAGTTGAACACAATGATACACGAGCAGGAGACGCCCCACTCATACACATGACACCTGGGTCAAGCCAATTGGGCAACGCCTGTGATGCACGTCACATGGCACCTCCTTCCAATAATGAAGCGGCAACAACATTATTCAACGACGGTGAAAACGCCTCATAACTCCTTCTTAACACCTTGCGTCAAGGGCACGAGGCACCTTCTTCTACACGGAAATTGCAAATAGTTGTTACATAGCGTCTTCTTCCACGAATACCATCCACTACCTTCAAAACGGTTGATTTTAGAGCGTCGGAGTGAAAGAGTGACGTCTAAAACCTTAGAAACTACTAAAACTCCAGTTTTGCCAAAAATCTTCCACTCTTGTCTTAAATTACATCAAGTAGTTTCTGTCAACATGAAAAGATAAGTGGGATTCATTTTACAATTTACCTGTCATTCATTAATTCATGCAGAAGTCCACCATTCATTCCATTGTGATTGCCATTCTTCCGTCAGTTCAATACTGACTAATCAGTAGACGCTTCTTGCTCATTCGAAATGTGAGAGGGATCGCATGACGAATCGTTCAATGTCACCAGTGAGTTGAGCTCGTATTTTCCCGCGGAATGCGATCTCTTTCTACTGCGCAATGTTTGTCCAGATCTGATTCTCATTCTACGTTTACTCGATTTCCTCTATTGACTAATGCAAGTATTAGGTACGGACGGACGAAAAATTGGGAATATCCATTTGTGGATAATGAATAATAATAATTAACAACATTAGTTGTTAATTTGTAGGCTTTCAGATACACCCAATTTCATTAACAGCCATTAAAATATTAAAAGAGCGAAAACACTATTTTCGTGCAGAAGACAGTCATTGTTTTGTCGCCAATTTAATGGTTTTCAGATAAGTACACCCAACTCCCTGTTTTTGCTGATGAAGTCATTCCTCAGCAACCGCACTTTCAGGGTAACGGTTGGGTACAGTGCAGGAGTTCCTCAAGGCTCGCCGCTGTCTCCCCTGCTGTACAGTCTTTACTGTCACGACTTCCCTGTCTCCTCGGCAACAATCACTGCTCAGTATGCAGATGATACTGTTATTCTGGCAGAAGGGGATACACTGCGAGAGGCAGAGGGATATTAAATATATCACTTCATCAAGATGATGTTGCAGAGTTTGCAACATCATCTTGATGAAGTGAGCCGATGGTGTCGAACATGGAAAGTAACACCTAATAAAATATTGGCAGTTAGCCCAAAAAATACTATTTTTGTGCAGAAAGAAGTCATTACTTTTAACTACCATTCTAATCCAGTTATACTGTTGTGAACTAATAACCTGATCTGGCTATACCTAAATCCAATTAATAATTTATTATAATACATTAGGGAGGGAGAGGTGAGGGCTGGGGAGCTGTAAAACCCTCTAGCCGAGTGTCGTCCGGGATGTCACGGCCGGACCCGGACCCTCCCGCCTTGACGGCGCCCAGGACTGTTCACCCAATCTGGGCGGACATTCCATTGAATCCTGAGATTCTTACATACCTAAATGTAACCTAATGACTTGTTTCTGTTTACAAATAGTGTTTTCCTCTCATGTTCAATATTTCATTGCTCTGTCCATTAGGAGTTAATGGAACTGTCTGAAAGTGGCTACCAGAGTGTAACCGATGGCTACCAAATAAACAACAGAACGATGGCCTTCTTCATCCTGAAATATTGGAAATTCGCAAAAAACTGAATCGAATTCGCGAAAATCATAATGTCTTTTAATACAGAATGAAAAAATAAGGACAGTCTTTGATTCGTGTTCCAAAATATTGTAGACAATTGAAAATATCAGCTGTGCAATGTCCTGTGAATTTTGGTGGATTATTTCCAGTATTACTATGTCAAATTCTGCTCACCAAGGTTTGAGATTGTGATTAAATGAAAGGTATAATGATATAAATTTCTTGATCGTTGCACACTTGTAGTTCAACGTAGTACTCATGCAGTAGCGATTCAAGTTATTGAGGACCATCAAATTGTACCTGGAAAATAATTGAAGTATTTTAAATAAATTTTGTATGATGTACAATTTCGAGGAAATCAATAAATTTAATCACATTATTGCATGAATTCAAAAAGCTTGAAGGTTTCTCCAACGAAGAGAAATAAGACAACCATATTCCCAATATATAATATATATTGAGAATATATAAATATATATTATATATTTATACATATGATTTTTGTTGTCTACCGGCAGTGAATTCAGGATGATCTGGAACGGATTTTGGTAAATAATTTTGTAGGAAATTCGAGTTTGAAAAATTTTGGACCGAGAAAAATAGCTTCCTTTTCTTCGAAAATTCGCTATGGGCGTTTTTACTGTGTTGGAAAAATTACTACGGCTTTTCGTCGTAGAAATATTATAAGACCGAACTGGATGAAAATGCCATATTCACTCAGTTTCTTGTCTGTAAAATTGTACAATACCTTACTTGTTTTATAAATTTGGATGATGAGCTAAAGTTTTATCAATCATTTTGTGAATTAGAATAGGGTGATCTGCTCAAAAAAGGTAATAAACCGTTGTGTCAAGAATTTGCAGAATTTGGGAGTACCTCTAGTTTTAATTTAAGGCTGCCTATCTAAATCGTTCGCTAAAAGGGCGAAATAAAGGACTACGTGGGAACGCTCGTCAACATAACGAGTTCATAGTATTATGGAAGCCAGTGGAAAGAAAAATAGTCGGAAGGTTGTGGTAATAATGTATCATATTATTTATTGTCTGTCATTCATGAGCTGACTTTCAATACATAAATGTCAATAGGGGGTGGTAATCCGATGTGGAGAAGGAAGAGTAGAGCGGGGAAGGATGATGGGTGGAGGGGGTTGGCGGGAAGCAGTAGGAAGTGATGGGTGGGATAGGGGCGGGGGTTGTCAGTGACGCGCGGGGGTTGTCCACTGACGATTGTGGAACACCACTGACGATCGTGGAACTCCAATGGAACTCCACTGACGATCGTTCCAAATGGAGTGGCGTGGCACGCAGTCAGGGGGGAGTGGAAAAACATTGTTGTCCGCGACCACTGACGATCGTTCTCAATGGAGCATCATGGAACGCTTGTAACGTTATCAATTCTTACGACAGAATTGTGTAGGTATCAGGGGCGTTGCGTCCATAAGGCCACTTGGGCCACTGCCCCGGCATCCAGAAACACAAAAAACTCGACAAAAAAAATATGCCACCCAGTTGGCATTCGAATATCGTTCCGTATACTGCACCTAGCATTTTCACGAAGTCAAAGAGTTCTCTCTCTCTCTGTCCCAACCTATGTCCAGCATGGCTGCGGCCAAGACAAGTAACTGGGAAGAAGAAGAAGAAGAACGATATTCGATCATTCTATCAGAATATATCGACAGTAATCGATGTTTTGCAATCGAAATCGAAACCTACGCTCCAGGGGCCGGGGACCGGGTATTGGCATGGAAACGGACACGACGCTTTACGAAGTGGCCTGCCTGCGCATGCTCAGTAGAGTAAAAATTCGGTAAGCCACGCCTCGTTCGGGCCCGGGCCACATTTCCATAAAAAAATCGTTTGTGTTCACAATCGATTCGATCGTTTCAATTCATCTTGTCATCTCGATAGTAAAACTTTCTGTTGAGTATTCAGTTTTCTGCTTAGGCATGGAAGAAGCTGCTTCTTCCATGCTGCTTAGGTTATAATTTTGTATGTTCCCATTTGAATTCGAGCTCCCGTGACAGATTTGGATTTTTTTGTGGTAATTAAGTGCGTTGTGTCCTGTCTGTGGTCTTGTGGATTGATCAACGTCAACATTCACAGATAAGTACTGCAGTGGAGGTTTGTGATATTATCATACCTAGCTCAAGCTAGAGGCAGCTATTCGTTCAGGGGGCATTTGGCAGCTTCCAAACTGCTTGATACTGCAAGTTTTCCGAATTTTTCAAAATGTTTTCCAACTGAAGATTTTGAAAACACGGTCACTGCTTACGCTATCCTAGAATCTCGGAAACTTAAAACTGAATTGGTGACAATTTATCAGAGAACCGATTTTACTCATTTCACAGGGATTTCTGTTGTTTTTGCACAACAATAACTTAGTTGATACTTATTCTGAAAATGAGAAACTACTAACATTATTGATTACAATTCCAATGACTTCTGCAAAAGCTGAGCTTTGTTTTTCTACGCTTAAAAGAATAAAAACGTTTATTCGATCAACTATTACCCAAGAGAGACTTAATGCTTTGACGATGTTGTCAATAGAGAAGGAAATGATTGCTAATTTTTCTGATTTCAATTGCCCCGCCGCCACCTCCTCGTATGAAGCTATAGCTTCTGGTAATCCCGGGTAGGTACTGGTCAGAACTGCTGTGAACACAGAGCTCACATTCTGACTTGCTAAGAGCTGCGGTTGATTAAAATACACCCATTTCTCATAAGAAGACTCCTGTTGGGAAACATTTACAGGTATTTTGTAGAAAAAGCTCTTACTTTGTGTTCCGAATTTGGTGGCCCACCATTTTCAGAGCCCACGCACCGCTACTGGTAGGTATGATTAAAAATGCGCCAAAAGGTCAGCTTTCTGACGGGCTTATAAAAAACAATCATCTCTTTTTGACATTTTATGTCTTTACTATGGCACATAACTCAAATTAAATGTGAATGTGATGATGTGTTAGTATAACTATAACATGTGTTAGTAAAAAAAAAAAAAAACGAAAGAAATGCTTGCACACGAGTCTGCAACACATTGGGACATTTTATGTCTTTAAAGAAGTGATTCAAGAACCTTTGAACAATGCTACATCACCTACCCCAGTAGCGTAGTTTTTATACTTAATTGTAGGGTTCATCATAAATTATGAAGCTTGCATTCGTATAGACAATATAAATTATTGAGAATGATCACCTGTGTGTAAACAATTATTTAAACAATCACGCTCATACCGCAGCTTGTCGGCCACGCACTCCGCCGGTTAGGTAAATCGAGAGCTATCCAACGAGTGGTGAACGATTTTCGTACGATGATAACTGGCGAAGATAAAGTTCCGTAGCAAAGACTCGGTTGTAAGCGAAAATCATCAAAAATTTTCGTGACGATTTCGTGTGACGCTTTTGTGTAACGTTTTTCGAGTTATGTGCCAGAGTAAAGACATAAAATGTCAAATTGAAACACCGTGGATGTTTTTCCTGAGTAACTCTGTGAACACATTTTTCCTAGTATGTTCACTTAGGGTAACAAATAGAACAGAAAATTACGAATCGAATCATATCAAAAACTCAAAATCGACAAAATGGCTCTCTGTACTTTGTTTGGCAGAATTGGTCTGATGACAACTGCCCGTTCGATACTGGTTGAGAGCTTATTTGGTCGGATCGTCGGTTTGAAGGCTCAGCGTAAGCCACTTTTGTTGTTTGTAATTACCTCATCTAATTCGCGAACGAAAAAAGAAGGATACTGTGGACGCTGTCAGGTGGAACTGGCGAGGATGTCCCCCGGAGTCACGTGGGTTTCACTTACGTCATAGTCACAACCTGTCGTGATGTTGACTTTTCAAAAACGTTGCTCAAGGCCTCTCCTCTCGTTCAAGGCACGACGTCCGCTCGGACGGAGAGATGGCATTTATTGGGTTCGACGTACTTTCCGATAAGTAGAAATGTGAACGACGTATGATGTATGTACCGAGGAGACTTGAACTCCAAATCAATGAGACTTTCAGAGTCTAAAGAGACTCTAGATTGTCACGTTTTACAGGAGGCACTAAAACGCGTTCAGAGCCCACTTCGCCAACACTTCCAAACGTCATTTGTGAACACTTTGTTAAACAAAACTTAAGCCCTTCAAATTACAACAGTTTGCAGACACTTCGGCAACACTTGTCTCCAAAGGTTTGTGACACTTCGTTATAAGTACGTTACAATTTTAAGACAATCTGATGGTGTTTCTTATTTGATTTGTGACAGGTTCCCACTGAGTAAGGGCGGCTTCGAATCCATGTCGTTTTGATACCGATGTCGATTGTGTGTTGCATTACTTGTCGCTTTCGACTTGAAAGTCCTCAACATCTCAGGTCCTCAAGATGCACAAACTGGTGCAGTGGGCCACCACCATCATGATTTTCAGAAACAGTCTCTAGTTATACCACCACAGAACCATTAACTTCTTAATGACTGGAAGATTATAAATTTTACTTTTGTAATAAAACTGCTTTGACTTCTCCCCTCAGTACAAGCTTGTCTTAAAGAGGGAAGTAGCATGAAGTAATTCGTCATTTTGTACAACTTTTTTTCTTTTTTTTTTTAATATATAAACGCAATCTATTAAATGAATATAGACAGATTTCAATATCAAACCCGGACTGCAAATTTTTCCACAGCGGTTTATTATCTTGTGTTTGGATCACAGTTCTGTACACAAAATCCTTGTAAGTACAGCTAGGTATGAACAAAAAACATTTCATTTCATTTTGCACAATTGATTTCAATACATTTTATTTTCTTTACTGTCGTATTTGTTCTTGTAAAATAACTACTAAACCACGGGCACCCAAAGAATTAAATCGTTGAGAGCGCAATTTATAATCTTCATAAATTTATTATCTTATCTATATAAAATTTATAACCTTCCAGTTATTAAGAAGTTAACGGTTCAGAACACCAAAAGACACGAAATCGTATACTCAGGGAGACTCATGTGTAATTGTCCACCCATTTCGCAAGTTCACAGTATAACTAGACATTGTTCACTAGATCTAGTGCCCGTGTTTGCAAGGAAGTGGAACTTACCCTCTGATTTGTCTCTGAAAATCATTATGGTGGTCGTCCCACTGCACCAGTTTGTGCACCTTGAGGACATGAAATGTTGCGAAGAAGGATGCCATGGAATGTCGCATTCTCTTCAGGACAGTATTCTCTTCAGCACCGAAAAAAGAGAATCCTTGAGTTCACCACTGCCGCCAATGCTCCATACTCCATACATAAGGATCGATTGCACCATAGCAAAATAAAAATTGTCCTCGAGCTGAGGGTAAGAAAGTTTCTCACTTCCCTCCATACGTCAGCATTCCATTCACATGACATGTGATTCTCATCGAAGCTTCTGGTCTATCTCGATCCCCAGGTTACTACGAACTTGCGAAATGGCTGGACAATTACACATGAGTCTCCCTGAGCATACGATTTCGTGTCTTTTGGTGTTCTCCAGTTTAGGGATGGTAACATTAAATTTTGTCATTCCAAAGGATACGAACTGGGTCCTGACGCGTTTTGAGTTGAGTGGGATTTTGGTTCAGAAATCTTCAGGACATGTAATTCCTATCTGAACTTTCTTTGTCTTGAATTCCTCACATGTACGGCCGGTAGAGATTCGCAAAGATAATATCTTTAATAACCAACATTCGGAGATGGTTGAAAAATACGTGTAAGCCTACAGGAAACACTGCCCAATATCCACCTTCTCTCCTCAATAAATCATATTTATGTAAAAAAACAACTAGAAAGTTGGATGAAAGTAGAATAAAATATTGAAAAATAGTAGTCGCGACTTCGACGTGTTTAGACGTACCTGTCTGTTGTTCAAGATTGTTGAAAGCAATGTTAAATCACGAACGAAGTTTCTTGTAGATATTTTCCCACTAAATGGATGTAATTTTCTTGCCAATGTGAATAATCACCTTGCAACCTTTTTCTGTGATTGTTCCGAGTCAAATTCTTCTTTTTTTCTTACCTACCAGTTCATGATTCATCTGGTCAGTTCATGACGCGGAAGGTGGCATTACAGGATTACAACGGTAACTAGAATGGCGTGACGATTGGAATCCTGAAACTGTCGGGTCGATCCTGATCGCATGCTGTACAATCCCAATTGAAGTGCACTGCGATTTCCTCATCCGCGAGTCGATCCTGCGATGTGTCCCTTTCTCTCGTCGCTGTCAATAAAACAATTGCGCGATTTGATTTTGCATGCAACGGCTGCCCCCCGATAGCCTTATGCTCCATTTCTCATAGATAGAATTACCATAGTCCTAGCATGTGGTTCTCCAGCTGTAAGACCTTCCGATGGGTGTAAATAACGACTGGGGTTTTGATTATTTCCGTAATACATGAAATCCTGGAATTTTCCACAAGTTGTCCACTGGTTCGAGCTGATTCGTAATCTTGTGTACTCTGTCGCGACGCGAGATTCTTTTGAATTGAAAATAGAGCTGTCCAAAACGTCACTAAACACACGGTTTTACTATCCTTCGCCAACCCACATCAAAAGACATTCAACTGAGCTGCTAGTACTCAACATAAAACTCCACGTCATCCCGCATAATTGTATTTATTCCTCTCGTTCTCCACTTGCAGGTCGCAAATCAGAATAACTTGTTCCTCTTAAGTTCCTATCGCTGCATAGCGATTTAACATCGACAATCCGACATGAAGAAATGTACCCAATAACGGAATCAGAACCTCCAGAACTCACCCCTCCAGTTAGGACTTCAACCGCTATCATCCCGATCGCTCGCTCTTCCCGTTGGGTTTTCTCTGCATCATTAAGCGCCTGTAGAAATTCTTTCCCTATTTGAAATAACCATTTTTTCCAAATGACTAAAACCCTATTCAAAATAGCAAGCAGCCGGGAAGTGCGGATATATTTTATAAGATGGAATAATCAAACCAGTTTAGGAAGCTTTAGAGGAGAAGCTGTTTCAAGGTAAAACGTCCTTGAAGCGGAGAGCTCGCATTTCTTTTTTTTTGCAAGTTGGAATAGTTCATTTGATCGGCATTGAGACAAATTGATTTATGATGGATTTTGAACGGATGACGGACACCGTGAGTTACGCCCGGAAAAAATGGTTTGTCAATTTGGAGCATCCAGTTCTGGATATTCCAAAACAGGGAACACATTTCGTTCATGATAATTGATTAGGCCTTCCCTCGTGATTGGATGCGGGTTTAGATCAACTCAAAGATTAAAATGTGTCTGAACGAACCGCTTATTTTTTTGTTATTGTTTTTTACTCCAAATCTGAATGTAACCTGTGGAGCGAATTTTGTCTGTATTACATGCTACTACAGTTTTAGTAATTATTAGGTGAGACAAAGGGTAACCTACGGTATAAGCCAGTCTTGAAGAATTTTTCATTGTTTATTTATTTATTTATTTATTTTTAATTTGATTTTATTTGGCATTACATAACGTATACAGCCGTACACGTGGTGAATATTTACAATCATTTATAATATTTCGTGTAATATAACAATTATAACTTTAAGTACTACTATATGACAATATTACAATTTTATAAAAACTAGTTCTTCATTTGTTTCTTCCAATCAGTAAACTTTGTTGTCAGTGTTGACATTACAGTTGTGGACAATAACATGTAGGTACGTATATAACAGACAAATTAAATTTGGATGATGAGCTAGAGTTCTATCACTTCGTGAATTAGACAGAAGGAGGATCTGAACCAAGAAGATGATATACCGTTGTGTCAAGAATTAGCAGAGTTTTATAATTCGATTTTCTGAATCTAAGTATCTTGAAACGTAAACCAACAAATTTTGAGGGGGAAGGGGGGGGGGGTTGAAAAAAAAGGCCTCAAGGTTCAGGAAAAATCGTTCCTGGAATAGATTCTCACTTATTTTTTGAAATATAAATTATTGTATTTTTGTTTCTTTTTGATCATTTAATGGAAATTTCTCTATTCGATAGTTGAGTATTTCTTTCGATACGAACCAAAGTACTCATATTCAAATCATAAGAATCGATACCAAAAAGACTTGGTATCGAAAGGAAATATTCGATACATTACTGGTATCGATCGGTATCGAACGTCTAGACAGGTAATTGGCATAGTAATTGTAATTGAATGGTTTGATAATTGATTCCAAGAAACACAGAATTGGTCTAGAACGATGTTGGCGAAACCAGACGTTTACCACCTCGTCGATTAAAAATGTTGGTGAAACCTGCAGTTCACCTGATTTCATCTTTTGAGTTGAGTTCGACGACCCCACAGTCACTATTAGAGAGTTCCTAAGGGGATAATAAGTTTGAACTGTCCAAATTGAACTCTTTTCAATGTCACAAACCTATAAAATATAAACAAAATAGCAATCTTCTGACTGGTTACCCACCGTCAGAGCTGCCAACTTCAGGTTCAACAAGAGTATTTAGAAAAATTATGACTGGCAAAGTTTTCCTCAACTTACGAAAGTTAAGTTTTTTTTGTTGCTAAAGTAAAGATTTTTCTTGACTTCCGGAAGTCAAGGACTATGAATTAGAAATCAGACTAAGCATTTCCTTTAGAGATTTCTTTACTTTCGGACGTCAAGTATGGTTTTTACTTTAGGCAGGACTATGAATTCCGCCCTTAATCTTCATTGTCCTTCACTTGTACGGTGGGACTCAAGAGGAATGAGACGAAAACCTTGCCCCGTACAAATTGCTGACATTTTGCATTTGCGCTGCACACGTCTACTGAATTTTTTTTTTTTTTTTTTTAAGTTGTCGCATACACGCTGGCTACTTGTTTAGCTTTTCACTCGTTAGCCCCGACTGTGTACAAACAACAAAAGGATGAGACAAGCCTTATAAATAGAGTTCAGACTTCCACGGAAAAACGGCCTCCAGCTCGACGACGCCTTCATTTCAAATTCATGGGAGCGGCAGGCAAACCGCAGAAGCCTGGCAAAGAGGACGGAGCTTGGGATTGGTCAGTTTTCCTCTTATAAACCATGGGAAAATCTCTCTCTTATCTCCCCGCATTACTCGACGTCCCCAGAGTTTGAACTCTCCCAACTCATTGTGCCCCCATCCGGAAGGAATTCTCCTGCACTTGCAGCCTTTCATCTTGTTAACCCCTGACCTTTTGATTTACTCATCTTTCTCCTGTTGAGGAGGTCGTGCAAGAATAATAACCGCCGAGCACTTATTTGTTCGTCTCAAGGCTCATTATTATAAAATTCTCCTCAGCCTCTTTAAATATTTCTCACTGTACTCGCAAACAAATTGACTTTTTTTTCTTTCCCCAGTTTCTTTTAATCGACTTTGCGAGTGTTTCTACATTTCCATCCGACTCGTGATTAAGTTATTACAACTACCAGTAAAGAACAAGATGAGGTGGTTTAAGTGGTTTTCATCCCAGCAACTCATTCGGAGCAGTTCCTCAAACTTGTTGAAGGCAGTATTTATTAGCCTTATTGCGTGAAGTGAGTGCAACGGTAATGTTTAAACTCGTTCTTAAGAGTCTTGTTTGTCTCATTGCACGAACCTTCTGTTACCGTGGAAATAATTTAAACCGATTCAACTCAACGTGAAGGATCGAGCTGCAAATGAGGCCTTTGAATCAAGAGGGGATTTTCAAAAATGATGTAGTCGCAATTGTGTTTTTCAACAGCTCAGACAAGGAATTATATGATTCAGGGAGGTGCTGAAGGTTCCAGGTGCGAAACCCTACTCTGTGTCAAACATTGTCGTTGTAGGAGTAACGACAGTATTTATGCCCGTTTTGAGGTTTTGAGCTTTCTACATTCATATTTTCGCGCTGGATCCCACGATAACATCAGTTTTAATATTAATCCAATAGAAAGCGGTCAGAGAGTCAATGAAGTATCCTATCGTATCTAAAACAGATTGATAACATGGCGTAGGTACCATCTCTTTTTTTGGCCCCCCTTGTGAAATTGGAAATTTTGAGATACGCCACGTTCTCCTACAACGACGATATAGCGTCAATTGAATATACACCATTTTCAATATCAAAAAATATATGAAAATTCAATTTTCTTAATAATATTTTTGATAGCGAAATCAGGGCAGTTGAGTGGAAATAAATACAGGTCCACTCAACGCATGAAATAATTTCCTAACGAGTGATTCTGAGCTCGCTGAGAGCTACGAACGCGTTTTGGTCTCTCTTGTGTAATTTGACAATCTGTAGTTATCCACATTTGATTCTGAAGGCCTAACATATTGTAGAGCTGGTGACTTTTATCAGACTACATTGGTGAACGATCAGTTGCAGACTAGAACTCGACAATCGATAGGAATTATTTTATAACTAAATATCAAGATAATATCTATTAATAACTAATAATTATAACTTAATTAACTTAATTAACTAATAATTAATAACTCCACCTGATGTACCTAATACAGATATTATCTGTATTAGGTACATCAGGTGGAGTTATTAATTTTTGATTCAAATCCAGGTGGTTTATTTAAATGGAAAAACAATAAGATGTGCTAAATAGTGAAGATGGGTAGTAGGCAGAAGAAATCACCAAGATGTGACTGGGCAAGAATTAATTAATAGGGGGAGAGGGAATTTTGACAAATAGGGTTCTAAATAGAAAGTTTTAAACTACTTTTGACTAATGGGGAACTAAATAGAAGGTTTTAAACTAATTTTAACAAAAACCCATTCATTTTTCAAAGAAATCTTTTTTTTACACCTTTCATAATCGAAAAAACTTCATTTTTCAAAGAAATCGTTTTCATTACCTATATCATGATTTTTCAATATTTTTTAATCTTTGTTAATATTTTCGGATTTTTTTCGGAAAATCGAGATATCCTGCTACTAATTTAGTGGTCGTTAGGCAATGCTATGGACTTGAAGATTTTCGACTCTCGTGGGGTTGCGAAGGGGGGGGGGGGTCATGAACCCCATCCCTAACCACTGGAGGATTGTGGATACTGAATATGTAGAGGATCACAAATTTTACGTAGAGATCCCAAATGTTCAAAAGTCGACCAACATAAATATTTTGTAATAACGAATCGTATGAATCATATCGTTGGTAATATGAAAAACTCTGCAAATTCTTGACACAACGGTTTATTATCTTCCTTGTGCAGATCACCCTTCTGTCTATACCAGACTGTGTTGCAAATCGGCACCATACCATATCCTCACCGTACTCATACCATTTCTTTCCTATCATACCGTACTGTACTATACTAAATCATACATACAATAATATACCATACCATAGTCATACCATGTCGTACCAAAATTCGTTTTGAACCCCTTCCCCTTGACCTAGGGTTATGAAAAGTTTCGAGGACCATTGTGGGGTTGGTCGAAACCCATAAAAAAAAATTTCGTAATTTTAACTCAACGCTAACTGGGCAAAGTGCCGCGGACGGCGTACGGAGGACGGCGTTTGGTGTACGGCGGACGGACGGATTTTTTTTTATTCGATTTTCTGAATCTACGTATCTTGGAACGTAAACCAACAAATTTTAAGGGGGGGGGGGGGTTAAAATTTTTTTTTCTTTGGGCGATTCCAATGGTTCATTATCGAAGATAATAAACCAAAATGAAGTACGAGGTACGCGGTGTGGGTGTGGGAGGGGGCGCAGAGACATAAAAGGTCTCGTCGTATGACGCACTAGTTGGTCTCCTGCCGTCCGTCTTACGTCATACGCTCGTGCGTCATAGGCTCTGACGCACTAGTGGCCTCCTGTCAGCCGTCTTACGTCATACGCTCGTGCGTCATAGGCTCTGACGTACTTGTTGGCCACCTGCCAGCCGTCTTACGTCATACGCTCGTGCGTCATAGGCTCTGGCGTACTTGTTGGCCTCCTGCCAGCCATCTTACGTCATACGCTCGTGCGTCATAGGCTCTGACGTACTAGTTAGCCTCCTGCCAGCCGTCTTACGTCATACGCTCGTGCGTCATAGGCTCTGACGTAATGGCTGATCTGAGGGAAAGGGTGAATCAAGGGAACAAATTCATCCCGTTTCAGTTTATGTGCCAAAGCAAAGACATGAAAATGTCAAAAAAATCTGTAAATAGGTACCTAAGCCCAACTGTAATGTCAATTTTCTGACAATGAGTTTTCGACTATAGTTTTCATACCTTTTTACTTAAGTACTTATTGCAATTTGAGACTGATAATGAGCTGTTTGCAAATAAAAAGTCTGATAACTACTTTATTACATCTTATTAATCTATTTTCAAGTTCCGATTCACAGTTGAATGTATTTTATTTAGATGTCGTAAAATTCGAAAGCGATGGAATGACGAAACCTATCGACTACTGACTCAAGTGATACTGTCGACTTCTAACACATGTAGGTCGACTACTAGTGCAAAACCATGTCGACTACTGAAGAAAATATTGGTCACTGGTATCGACTACTACCTAGAGCATTGGGATTTTTTACAAAACTTTTTTTTCCCTTTTCAAACCATGTTGAATAATATTTCCCGCTGCCAGGTCTTTTAGGGAAGGATCTTGGGTACACAATGAGAGGGTTTGCAATGAGAAATAGTTTATAATAATAATTAATCTAACATTTAGGATCTAGACATTTAGACCTAGTGATCTAGACAGAAGGGTGATCTGTACAAAGAAGATAATGAACCGTTGTGTCAAGAATTTGCTTGTGTGTGCGTGTCAAGAAAAAAAATTTCGTAATTTTAACTCAACGCTAACTGGGCAAAGTGGCGCGGACGGCGTACGGACGGATTTTTTTTTTTATTCGATTTTCTGAATCTACGTATCTTGAAACGTAAACCAACAAATTTTGAGGGGGGGTTAAAATTTTTTTTCCTTTGGGCGATTCCAATGGTTCATTATCGAAGATAATAAACCAAAATGAAGTACGAGGTGTGGGTGTGGGAGGGGGCGCAGAGACATAAAAGGTCTCGTCGTATGACGCACTAGTTGGTCTCCTGCCAGCCGTCTTACGTCATACGCTCGTGCGTCATAGGCTCTGACGTACTTGTTGGCCACTTGCCAGCCGTCTTACGTCATCGAAGATAATAAACCAAAATTTGGTGGATAAATGTGGAATTCGTCCTTATTTCATATCACCAACGTTATAGTCTCCTTGCGCTGTTCACACTTTCTAAACCATAAAGCCTGCTCGTCCGCCTTGGAGCTTATAAGTTGTCATCTAATAAGCAGTTTTAGTTCTTCAGCTACTTCTTAGCGATTTATTTCAATATTTCATCCAATCTATTCGTCCCTTTGCTTTCGAGCCAACTGCACCTGAAGTATTTGTGTTTGTACCGCAGTCTATACCAGATTAATTTGATCTAATTTTCTCAATGTCACAAAATGTCTCGCGGTTCTCCTTTCGATTGTTCCAGTTCCAACGTCCAATCACACGGCCCAATGATAAGTCATAAAGTCACTTCTCAAGGCTTTTCTGGGGGCTTCGTGATTAGCCTCGGCGCGCCTTAAGGTCGGAAACCTTTCGACCCGCGATAAAACATCAAACGTTGTGCTACATCGGTTTTACGGAATCCTATCCCCGCGCCTACTGAAAAACACGTTTCGTCATCAAACTACGAGTATAAATCTTGCGCGAATGAGGGAAATTTCTCCTGCAATAACGCTCCAAGATAGTTTTGGCAATAAATAAAAACTGATGTTTGGTGCAGAGGAGAGAGGATCCAAATCTGAGTAATTACTGATATAAATTTATTCGAGATATTAAAGTTTTTAGGGGCATAACGTCGAATTGAAAATCCCAACACCGAGTTCGGATGCGTCTATCTTGAGTGTCTCTTTTTTTTAAACTAAATGGATCATATTCTTATAATTTGAATGAAAAGAGGTGTATTGATTTATACCGATAATACCGAGGAAGCCTGTAAGGTTGCTAGATTGGCCATTGACGATCTATCCGAGCCTTTTTGGAAAAAGACAAAGTTCGGCATTTACGGATACGTGCTCAGATCTACGGTGGATTTCATAATCGGCCATACCCTATAAGTTTAACACACCATACGAAATTGTACAGGAGCCCATGTCTGTGCTTCCCCCGTCAGCGCACGTATCCCAATGTTCCACTGGGACCTTTCTCAACGAACTCCTTCTTAGGAAGTATCCGACCGCCAAATGTGTATGTACGGATGGATCAATGATCGAGAGTAGTGTGGGTGGTGCCTTCTTCGACCCCCAGGCTGGGATGAGAAGTCAGTACCGCCTGTGGAATAAAACCTCAATCTAGTCGGCAGAGGCGTTCTCCATCAAACAGGCCCTCAACTAAGCCAGGGAAGTCTGCGATGAAGATCTCAAGTTGTTATAATCTCCGATGCCAAATCTGTGCTGTCGAAAATTAAGGAGACTAATCCTGCAAAAGAATGTGGATTGTACATCGAAAAGCAAATTTTGAGCTCGGCGTTTCTCCTGGGGTTGGCTGGTATACAGGTGAGATTTATTTGAGTAAGGGGACACTGCAACATACTCCCTAACAATGTGCTGGATGAATTAGCGAAACAATCCTCAATGCTCCCACGAGATTTGCTTCAGGAATTTCCTGCTTCCTGAAGAGAAGTTTCACGACGTTCATCAGGCTTGCTCTCGGTACAGAAGAATATTCCCTGTCCGCAGCCCCAGCCCGTGGTTCCCCAAAATGCCCGTGCTGTCAAAACGTTTCTATAGAACTGTAGCTCGTCTCCGGTCTGGACACTACATCACGAAATCACAGTTGCTTCGTATCGGCAGATCCGAATCCGATCTCTGCGAATTCTTCTTGGAAGAGTTGAGTAGATGCGGGACACAAGATTATGCTGTGTCTAGAATATCTGGACCGTCGTCGCGAATTTTTTCTGAAGTTTGAAGAGTTCTTAACTCGCCCGTTCAGTTTGGGGTTGATTTTCGCATGAGGAAGAACTGAATTGTGTACATCTGAAATCTGAACACATTGCACCTGATCAGTTTGTGAGCTCAGGGCTACCTATCTTCTGTCGTAGTCAACGTAGAAAGCTGATATTTGAATGGTAGGTTCTGCACTAAATTTGCATCCGAAGCGCCAAGTTTTATCCTTATTTTATATAACCATTATGGTTTTAAGTATGTGCTAGTTATTATTAAATTTTTTCATGTTATTGTAATATTACACCGCTGTATAGGGGGGGGGGGGAGCTCGAAGGTCCCAGAGAAGTCAGCCCAACCCTCAGCATTGTTGTCTCTCAATTCGTTTGACGATCTCGTCCTACCCATAAAGCTACTCGTTACAAAAGCCATTCAAATCTGGGTTACTGTATACTCGTATTTTGTAACGCTAATGGCGGAACGATGTCCGAAATGGAAACGGTGCAGGATGGCTGCCTCGTCGCCGCGTCTAGTCGACGGATGTAAACCATCTCCCAACGAATCGGACAACAGAACTCGATAGGGAGCGAGCGAAATGGTTTCGTCGAAGAAAAAAAAAACGAGCGGACAATGAGAGCATCATACGTCACTCTTCATCCTCATACGGTCTCGTATGCTATGCGGACCGTGGCAAGTGTTTTTCAGTGAAAGTGGAACGCTTGTTTCCACCTAATGATCTCGCAGGGGAAATGCTACCTTGTTTACAGGACCACTCGGTGGTTTCAAACGTAATAATGGTTTTAGTCTAATGAGCCAATCCGCTCAGCGGCCAACTCTGTGAGTTACGAGTCCAGTCCGATTTGAAACATTGGTGTGCCAATTTAGCTCAAAATGTTGTCCAGTGTAAAGCCATATCAAGGGTTAAAATACATTTTTGGGCGCTAAGGGGCTTATAAATACACGAGTTGTATCTAGAACAAGAATCTTACCATAACAGTATGAATATAATATTTGCCCTGACGTTCCACCGTTTGGTTCAGGCTCATTGTGATGGTTTTTATTGGCTCTACGTGAGAGAACGGGTGGTCGTACGACACTCCGGGTGCTCTTAAATTCTCAGAATTTACATCCATATGTCGCACCTCAAGAATAGGAGTGTAACAAGTCGACAAATTTGATTTTCGAGTTATACCCATAGGCAGACTGATCTTGAATATAATATATTCATCATTAAAAAACCCTTTAAAATGAGGGGTCACTTGTCATAATATTTCATTATGGGAATTTCTTGGTAATTTTCCCCCCTAAAACTCCCCGAAACACCCCCTGAGAGTGGCCCGATTGTGCCCATCTACGAACTTAAGTTGGCCTTTCATTGGCCTTTCATTGGCCGCGACTGATTTTTTTGTGCAAATTTGAACTTTTTATCTCAATTCTATCGAGAGTTAACTCTATTTATATAATTATGTAATTTATATAATTAAGTATAACTATTTATATAATTATGTATGTGCCACTCCGGACGATAATTATCGTCCACATACATAATTATATAAATGTATATAATACTCGCCTGCATTGCTGTTGTTGATGCTGGCATACTGTTTTGCATATTTGCGAGTTGAAACGTGCAAAAAAGGGGCAAACAACCAGGGAAAATCATTGGAAATGAATGTAAAAATCCAAGATCCGAAGTGCGAATCTCCTCCTGGCCTCTTACCCATAGTTTGACTTTTTCAACTCCTCCCTTTCAAATCTATATTGTTGTCTTAATTAATTTCACTTCTTTATGTTTCGCTTGTATTTGAATGACAAACTAAAAACTACCACAATGAAGTTAATACTCGTATAAGTGTCAATCTCTACTCTATGTCGTATGTCTTTACTCCCGCCCGTCCGCCATAGTCTCCCGAATCGCTTGCTAACTCAATCAGAGGCAAACAACCAGTTTTCACGGGCCATTAAACCCGCCTTGCGGCTATTGCCCATTTCACGCCTCCCTAACCACCCACTTAATTAATTTCCACAGGCCAATACTTCACGGCACCTTTTAGTCAAAACCATATTTTTCCCTGTTCGCATTTTCGATTAAAAACTTGCGATGAAGCGGCGTAATCGGTTTTTTCCTTTGAAGTTTTTTTTTTAATTTTTCTACAGTAAAAAATTCTAGGCCGTGTAGCTTGTCATGCGTGCATTTACAGTGCATTCGCACCGTACGCAGGGCTTCGAGACAATATTATTGCATCATAACTATTATGATGCAATAATTATTATTGCGAAACATTGGAAAACGTTTGATCGATTAGAACGCATTTGTTAATGATTTTTGGTCATTAGGTTCCTATCGCCCTTGTCATGTATAAGTCGTGTGAAATTAGACCTTGAAGGAGGGGTGGTGACGGTGGGGGGGGGGGGGGTTTACCTCCAAGTTTCCCGGAGAAAGCTGGAAATCGTTCTAAAACATCCTTAGTATATGGGTCATTTCAAAATTATGTGTTATTTCAAGCATCAATTTTCCGACGCAAAAAAATTGCTGTATTTTAGGGTTTTTTGTTCTGCTAGTTCATCTATGCAGGTTCCTTGACGACCACCCTAACCAGTCATACAGTTACATACATAGTTTGTTAAATATAGCATTTTGAAGAATTTAAGAAAATTTCCAGTTTCTAGGGAGAGAGAATTGTCCTAGAGAGAGAGAAAATCCAAGTCAAAACAAATTATAAACTTTATTAAGACTACAGAAAAATATATAATTATATCTGTAGTGAGAATTTTATATCCTCCAGCCATTGAATTAACTGATTTTCAGTCTTAGGATCAGTTGACTTAAGAACAAGATTCTAACAACAATAGTGAAAAATTCGAACAAAGTGAAAAATTTAAGGAACTAAAAAACCTTCATGAAATAACTTGAGACCTCAAAACACTAGGGTACAAAAGAGGGACGATTAGGCAAGGTAAGGTATTTTTATGAACTCTAGGGAGAGAGGATTTTGAGGTTATTTTACGTTTTGGTCTAGACAGATGATGATATTCTAGAAAACTGAAAGTGTAATGCTATTACATCTCCAAGGCACACCTAAAACTACAATACAGTAATTAATTACAAACAGAATAAACTGTAATTTTTAAATGACCTATATACCTATTCATCCTTTGTTGACATGGACTCTAGATCCGAGAGAATTGAATTACAAGAAAAATGTTGAAAACCGTATCAAATTAGGGCGAAAATTGGCTGAGAACGATGGGAAAACGGAATTTTAGGACAGATAGTCCTGAAAACGAGTTAGTACCTAATCAGAGTTTGTACATCTCCAGGGGTTGAGGTCTTACGTTTGGTCGAAAACGTCGAAATTTTTGGACTTCCTCAAATTTTTCGCTTATTTCTCCTGAAAAACGCATCCTAGCGAAAACCTTGCGAAGAGACAAAAGAAAGAACAGTTAGTACATTTAGAACAGTTTATGGCCTTATTTGACTGGTCTATATCCAGTTTTAACTGTCTTTCTGCTGGTCATTCGAGGCATATCATTATTTATACCTGGGTATATACATAGACGATCACCTTCGCTAAGATAGATCAACGCTTTTTTCACCCTATTTCACCAAACGTATGTCTAAATTTTACACCAAAAGTGTTAATTTGTGAAGTAATAGCTAGATAGTTACCTGATTTATCATTGTAACTAGTGTAATTATCTGAATAAATGCAAGAAAAACATTAATAAATAGAGTTATAACTACTTCAAATGATAAATTTTAAATAAAGATTAAATAAATAAATTATAAAATTAAAATAATAGAAACGTGAGGGAGATGCAAAGATTCAGATTGGTCGATATTGAGGGCATTTCAGAATAGTAACTGCGCAACGCACGTGTTATCCGGTGTTGCGTTTGATAAATCCTCGACAGGCGTATTTGTGTCAGAACGCCGTGGGTTTCAGGGTGCTGGATATGAGTTTCACAATAGGTGGAGTGTCAAGTTTCCAGAACTGCGTTAAAAACTCTTGTCGCCCCGAGGCACGGAAAGGTATCTGGTATAATGGCCGTAGGGTAATTGGATAACCCGGTGGGTCATATCCCTGACCGGTCGGATCACTTTTTTTTTCATTACGGCCCACGTAATCGACGCGGTGTTTATAATCTGGAAGATTGTCGAACGCTTTGCACGGGGAATATGGCGAAAACAAACAAGGAGTCCCGCCCCGTCAATGGGCATCGTTTATCCGACCGTGCGAAGGACCATAACGTCAATTTCGATTTGTCTTGTACGTATTCAACCATCATAACAAAAGGATCCCATCCTCGTCGCCAATTTGTGGTTACTTGAATAACATACACACACTGAACGACCTGAAATAATGTATATTTGGCAGAAGAAATCCGGAGGTGTAAACAATATATAGCGAGATTAGAATCGTAGAATAGTCTAGATCTTATGGAGGTGGTTGCAGTATGGATACTACATTCACATTCTCCCTCCCTTATTAGGAAACACCATTAATGAATTTAATGTATCCACACAATAGCAATTTGAATCACTGAATTACATTTGAATTTAGTTTTAAGGGGTTAACAAGTTACTTTACATAGTCATAGTGCCAGGCAGGGGGTTGACGTAGACGCACAGATCGTCCAGTCGGCTGGTGGTGCTAATTCTGATGAGGGTACTTCCTCGTTCACAGGAAGTATTAGGAATGGTATCTGCATTGGGTGTTGATCAAAATGAAACAATCGGCTCGTAGATACTTTGTTTGGACAGGGATTGACAAGGACATAGAATGACTGGTGAGATCATGTGAACCATGTGCTATGACCCGAGCTATCCAAAGCATCATTACACATCTGGGACCAACCTGAAGAAAACTCTGTAAAAACTTTGTGAAAAAAGACAAAATTTGTTATAAAACCAGTAGAATGCAGACATTTTACACAAAACTAGTTACGTATTTATTCGAAAATTTGCTCTTATAGTTTGTTTTTTCGTCGTGTATCGTTTTGGCCATGTTTTTGGTATTTTTCAGCAAGGTTTTTTCAAGGCTGGTAGTTATACGATTATCTCCTTACATCCTGGTTAGCATCCTGTAGGCCAAGAGATTCACACAAATAAGTTCCTGGGGAGTTGCCTCGGCAATTGAAAATTTCTTTCTATTTAACAATTCAAAAGAGGAGTGACGTGTACCTCGAAAATCAGTTTTATGAAACAGCTGAAAAACGCTGCAAATTATTTCACTTAAACGGTACCTCTAGACTGCACACTTCAGTATCTAGTCCCATGTATTCAATTTTAGGCGTCCGATCTCCTTTACGATTCTAAACTGTATTTTCTCGTTTTTTATGGACATTTTATGGACACACACCTCATGGATACATACGTAAATTGAGTTAAACATACACACATCGAAGAAAAACCCGACTGCCGATCCGTTCAAAGGCGCTCATACGTAAATTACAACGTGTAGAAAAGGTGACTAATACTCGATTATTATTGGACTTAGGAGCAGGAGCCAGTGTGATGTTATGGTGGTGATACTGATCGTGGGAGGTGAACAACCCTCCCCCATCCCATCCTCGACAACTGTTTCTATAACATCTTCGGATTCGCAGGTGTCTCCTGATGAGCAGATCGCAGCCAGCAAAGAAGGTATGACGCCAGGGCGGTGAGCCAATTCCATTATTTTAACTAACTATTTCATAACCCTTTTGGCATGTACATTGCGTAACCATTGCGGAATATAATTAATTTTTGTAATTGAGGAAGTAGCTGGAAATCCAGGGTATAATCCAAAATGTTTTTTGAGTTTTCGAGCCTCGATAACTTCAATAACGCCGTGGATATTGACAGAGCTTTCTATAAATATTCATGGAAATAGAACACACGGTTTCATACAAGAAATATCAGTCGATTTCACTATATCCAAGTGATTTGCCGACAACTTACATCCCCTTTCTCCAGAGAACGTCCATCTCGTAGAACACCTTTAAAAAACGTTAAAAGCGTAAAAACTCGCCAAGTAGGTCTGCCCCACCGACCACATCCCCTTTCGTATTGAGCCTATTTCTATGAACATGGAACATGTTTTAGCCACGATCGTTACGTGGGGTTATGCATGTAAAACGGTGTTGGAACCACTATACGTCGCTAAAAAATGTTTAATTAAAATATCACTTAAAAAGAGAAACGTTATCCCACGGAAGAACTATTCAAGGTTTTCAACGTAATAAGCCTGGGACCGATTGCCAACAAAATAGCTTTGATGTTTTCAAGGACTGTAGTATGAAGAAATTTGAGCTTGTTGAAAATCCTACCCGAACTGGAAGCAAGTAATTTTTGAAAGTCCCCTTCCGTCGAACGTCCGCAACGCAGAATTCCTATCGTTACCAAGGTGTGATACTATTCAAATATGTACTTGCCCACAGAAAATAAGATCACATTCTTACATCAGTTTGATGTGTTCTTCTTTCTCTTCCTAACTGCAATACTCCGTCCAGAATCTACATCGTTAATTGAATGAATGAATGAATGAAAGTGAGTTTATTCCAAGACACAGCAAATTACAAGAGCGAGTATACAATCATAATATGGCATTAATATTATGGAACATACACCTTAAACATAGGGCCCTGTGCGGATAAGGGGAGATACTTGAGCTAACAGTGACCATAATAATCTCTCGTTAAATGCATAAAGGTTATAATGATCGATGTTGAGGGATGTCGAGGGTCGGTCAAATGAAAATTGATTTATGTGCCAACGTTTCGAAGAATATATTTCTTCATCTTCAGGGCCTAAAAAACAGTTTCATAATTCTGATTACAGTTCTATGGTGAGAAAAATGTTGTAGTTATTTAATTACCATTAGTTGTAGTTGTTGTGGAAATGTAGTTATATGTAGTTACTTTAACGGACGGTCAACCTAAACCACACACACTCGTTATAATTTTTTTGGGATGAAGGACCTCACCAGTCGTTTTTCAAATCTCTGCTATAATTGCAATATTTCGGTGCCGTTTGATGGCTCACCCTCTTCAGGCATGGATGTCACCTGTTTGTACAATAATAACATCTTATCAACTTATACAAATACAAATTTGACTTATGGTAATGACTTAATGATTGGTTAACTTACTTGAGAATTCTATTTGACTAATGTCAGTTCGCTACGAATGATAGTAGTCACTATTGTGTCGCGGTCAACCAGGGGTATCCAGTCATCTACACAACACTGATGTAAGTAAACACAGATTTCACTCACTATAAACCTAACTTGAATTTCACCAAAACAAATTTCCTTTTTTCTTCGCTTCTCAACAAACCCCTCATTTCAGACGTTTATTGGAATATCCAATATGGACCAGACTCATCCCATATTGGTCAGGGATACCCCTGGTTGACCGCGACACAATAGTGACTACTATCATTCGTAGCGAACTGACATTAGTCAAATAGAATTCTCAAGTAAGTTAACCAATCATTAAGTCATTACCATAAGTCAAATTTGTATTTGTATAAGTTGATAAGATGTTACTATTGTACAAACAGGTGACATCCATGCCTGAAGAGGGTGAGCCATCAAACGGCACCGAAATATTGCAATTATAGCAGAGATTTGAAAAACGACTGGTGAGGTCCTTCATCCCAAAAAAATCTACATCGACCGAGTCAAAAAAAATAACCATAAAGTACTCGTTATAATGATCGCATGATCGTAAAATAAACACGTAATATACACCATTTAAGGAAAAAGAAAAAAAATAGACTTATTCAACCATAATAACCACAATGTTATCTGGTTTCACTTTTCCTTCTATTATAGAGGAAAAAGAAGAATAATACGAGTAAATTAAAGAGTTCATTATTGTTTTAGTAATATTCGAATAAAACAAAAAAGACAAGGAAGAGCAGAAGAAAGAAAAGAAAAAGAAATCAGGTTTGTCTTATAGCTACCATAATAATAACGAGAATAATTCTTACAATTATTGTCATGATGATTGTGGTATTTTAATTTTTACATGCTTGTAAGAAGAGTTTGGCAGTTTTCTAACCCATATTGGATTAGCCATGAGAAAGCTTTCTTTTTATAATCCGAATGAGTAATAGTGGAGGGAGATCGCAAATTTGGTGGCAAGGAGCGAATCAAAAATGGCATAGGACTATAGAAAATGTGTTTAGAGGTACATACGAGTTTTTGGTGCAGGAACTACAGCTTGTGTAGTGAGCCGGAAGGCGTACGGAGTGTTTTTAGAAAAATTTGAAAAATTCCGGGTGTTTGTGATAAAATTCATCCTCTGTACTGTATTCTGTGGTTCAATGTCCGACAGAGTTTAAATGTTATAGGTGTTTGTATCTCAAGCTTTGCAAAATGTATAGATTATTTGTACTGATTATTGTTATTTCGGAAATCCATTAAGATAATTTCTCAACCAAAATAACAACTCCTTCCCCTAGCACGAAGTTGTCCTCAAATGGGGAAGAAGCCATTATAGTCATGAATCCGTAAGCATCAAATGCGTGTATTTTGAAATTTTTTCTGGAAATAAATGCATACCATTAAAAAAATAGAATTCGTATTAGAAATTTGCCGTATTACTCTGGCTGTATTGATCCCCCACGCTGATTTAGAAGCCAGTTAATCAATGAAGTGCCTCGATGCCGTAGAATCGTTGAAATTATGGTGACGGAAAAACTGGGCTCAATTTGTTCCTTTTAAGCGTAGAATAGAGCAACTTTACTTCATCTCGCCGCTCGTTATCTCCCTATTGTACCTAATTCCTCCGACAGATTGTCAACGTTTCTTCCCTGAAGCCGTTTGAACGGGGAAGGGCCTCGTGCCCGGAACTACTCGTAAATAAACAACGAGGTCAGTACCAAACCGGCTGTTTAACAATTCTTGTGGATATTTATTTGGTGATTCTTATGGATATTTATCGAAGTCTTGGAGACAACATCCACTCTCATCCATGCCACAATTTCGTCCCACTCCAATCCCTTGACGACCAAAGAAATGCGCGAAGGCTCAAACGCAAACGGCCAGTAGACCTGATCCAACCCCCTCAACCTTAGCAACAAAACTATCTTCTTATGTACTAATTATTATAACTCAATGTATTACTTATCTAACGTTACCATTATTGTTTCTACCTTATATTTTGTGCAATTATTGTGATAGATTCTGAAGGACTATTGTTGAATAGAGACCTTCTTCGTGTTTCGTTATATCACAGAAATCTTTGAAGTACCTACAACTAACTGAAGATACATATATTGTATAAAAGTTTACAAATACCGCCGTCAAGGTGTTTAAATTTTCACGTCGGCCTTTAATTTAATTTTCGTTCAAGAATCAGAGGGTTGAGTAGTCAAAAACATTCAAAATCTATGGTGTCGAAAATTTGTGATGTTTGTGTCTTAAAACCAGCCACTAAGTGCCCTCACTTATGTTCAATTTCATTGTGTTTTTGCCGGCTAGGACATGTAGGTCGGCATTGGCAGTCAGGCAACCAATCTTTGCTAACTAGCCGTTGTTAAATAAATGGCCCAATATTTTCATTTTTGTTGTAACTTATTCCTCCTTGCCTACTGTCTATGCAAGAGCGTGGATACTCTTTAAATATTAGGTTCACGCTAACACGTAACTTTCAAGTGCCTGCAGGATCTAGGTTGGAAAATTTTAGAAGGGTATCTCAAGCTGTGATTGACTTAGATTTTTGAAATAAATTTCTAAATTCACTATTTTTTTATTTATTTTAGGAAACAATAATCGCTTTAATAGGGTCGTTTCAGGGTAGATCTAAAGGTGACATCCTCGAGTCTCAACTTCGCCTCATACATGAAGAAGGTTCCATCATTCGTCTAGTCTATCGGGGAGTCCATCAGGCTTCCTACAGCGCCATTAGGGGCATTAATTCACTATATTAATATATAAATTCTATATATTAAATATATAAATTTCATAAATTCATAAATTCTGATTGCAAAAACGAGACGAGAGGGCATTTTGGGAGGCTAATAGACCGCAAAATGCCAACATTGCAGTTAAAACATGTTAAATGAGCGAGCAGGACCTCAAATAAATTTAGATAGTTTTCAGATTTTTCGTTAAATTTCTCGTAACCTTCTTCTTATTGGATGTCTTGACGCTTCTATAGTAGCCCGCATTTCAAAACTTCAAGTCACTCACAGCGGTGGTTTGGAAAATCTTGAATTTGGTTTGGAAAATCTTGCATTTGGTTTGGAAAATCTTGAATTTTGTGTGGAAAAATCTTGAATTAGACTTGTAAATGCTATATATGAAAATTAATGAAATTAAAGAGCCCACCAGAGGTGAATCTGTTTGGATTTAACTATAAAACAAATTTCTTCTTGTTTATAGGATTTATTATGTTTAGCAAAAGGCTACCCTCCCCATGCCAAAATTCAATAATGTATACTGAACAACTATTTTGCGTGTATGTATAATGAGGGCACCCGGGTCTTTAACCGCTACATTCTGAGTTTCTTCGCATGTTTTATAAATTACCATCTGCACGAGGAATTATCATTTCTGAAATCCAATTCCTTATTTGAAGTTCTACAAGGTAATGAATGCATCGCAACGATTTTATGATAATACCGAGTAAAAAAAAAGTAGCGTGATTCCAACTAAACCAAGTTTTACATAATCAGATAATCTTGTTTGGAATATGAATGGCGATGAGGGAGTCTATTCATGTGGAATCATGCGTTTGGCGAATAAGGCGACGTGGGAGGAAGGAATGACACAAGGACGCATCCGAGCACTGGCGGTTGAACGGGTTAAACGGGGAGGGGAGACTTAGTATGCAAAACTAGGGCTTTGCTATTGATCAAAGTATTTATTGTCACGTTGAGCACCTACTGGTTTCGCTTCCTGCCTCTCAAGGCCCCTCTTGTCGTCAGAGTTGCGTTCAACTTGCGTCGGACGAATATTGCAATTTTCAATGGGTGAGAGGTAGGGATGCAACATCGGAACCAAATAATCGATTATAACACCCAATGATTAACGGTAAGCTGATCATCGATATGACCGATTAATCGGTATTCAATAATCGATGACCGATTAATCGGTATTCAATAATCGATGTTCGATTAATCGAAAGCAAAAAATCGATTTTTAAGTACTTATTTCAAACGCATAATTATTTCTTCAGATTCAGTTAGGCTTACAAACGTTGGAAAAAACTGTACATTTCCGAGATTTTCGAGACTTTCCTATTCGGGCTCATTTTTCAACATCTGAATCTCCTTTAAAAAGTTTTATTTAGCACGACGGTGATAGGGAATTTAACGCTCTATCCAACGGTATAATCACATTGGAATTTTGACTGAAAAATGAGGGACCTATGGCCATTTTAGTGACTTAAGGTCGAAAACATGAAACAAATCTCAAAAATAGTATTGTTTTGTTACTGACGATGGTTTAATCACAATTATGATTGATCGACGCCCACAGCCCACCGATGGTAGTTGTCAATCCAGTGGCAGTTGTCAGTCCGGTGGCAGTAGTCGAAGCAGTGGCAGTTGTCAAACCGGTGGCAGTTGTCAAACCAGGGGCAGTTGTCAATCCGGTGGCAGTTGTCAAACCAGTGGCAGTTGTCAAAGCAGTGGCAGTTGTCAGTCCGGTGGCAGTTGTCAAACCAGGGGCAGTTGTCAATCCGGTGGCAGTTAACACTCTTGGTCGGGAAGGTAGTTGTCAATTGCTTAGAGAGGGCGGTGGCAGTGATGAAGGCGGCGGTGGGAGTGGATGAGACGGCAGCGGTGGTGCTGACTCTGGCGGCGGCGTAGTGGTGACTGGCGGCGGCGTAGTGGTGACTGGCAGCGGCGTAGTGGTGACTGGCGGCGGCGCAGTGGTGGTGACTCTGGCGGTACGTCGGAAGTGTGAGGTAGATAGTCCCGCGGCTAAATTAGTGATTTAAGTGATTAAATCACTTCCAAAGCGATATTTCTATGAATTAGCTGTCAGTATTGAAGGTATTTGAACCCTCCATTGTTCGCAGGCTGTTTTCCAGTGACGCCTGTCGTAGGTTGGTGGAATTAAAAAGCCCGAAATTATAACGGTATTATTTGTAATTAAATCATCATCTCTATCATTTAGTTTCTGCACAAAGAAGATAATACACCGGTAAGTCAAGACTTTGCAGAGTTTTTCGTGATACATTTTCACAGATAGTGTGTCAAAACTATATAATGTCCATGTCAATTACTATATCCATGTCAAAACTATATAACCAAGGATTTGTTGGTAGGATTCGTTTCATCAATCTTTCTAGTGTTTAAATGTTGCAAAGAATTTTTGCGATTTTTTGCGTTTTAGGTGATAGGTACCTCCATAATTTTTTCAGACACAACTCTGATTCAGATGTGCTCTATTTACTAAAGTGCATGACTCCAAACAAACAATTATTCGTTATCAAACTTAAATCTTGAGGAACCAAATGATGATCTGTCAGAGCCAGAGTTATCAGATCAATCTCGATCATCATAATAATATTATTATTCACGCGAAACGAATAACTGTTGTGAAAATTTTCGAAAATACCCCAGGAACACGAAAATCCTCTGTAAATGTAGTTATATAGACAGATCATATTATGATCTGTCTATATAACTACATTTACAGAGGATTTTCGTGTTCCTGGGGTATTTTCGAAAATTTTCACAACAGTTAAGTATTCGTTTCGCGTGAAATGGAGTCGAACCACGCAGATTTTGAATTTGGTGTCTGTCTGTCTGTTTGTTTGTCCTTCAATCACGCAAAAACGGCTCAATGGATCGAACCCATTTCCCGTATTTAAATATTTCTGTGACCGGGGAGGGACATCGGGGGGTTCTCTTCCGGATCCGATGCATAGGGGTGGGGGTATATAGAGAAGCCGCTATAAAGACTATAAAACCTTAAATTCTTCCTTCCCGTGAGACAGATGAATATTATTTTTGGTATTCAAGATTATAAGGGTTTGTAAAGGGACATGTAAGAGGTATAATCCGTAAAGCGACAGGTAAGAGTGGCAGATGGATCCATCCAGAGTTCTGCCCGTCCGGGACAGGTAACAGAGGTAGATGGACACACCCCGAGTTCTGCCAGTCAGCGACGGGCCCGACAGCTAGTGTATTATAATTAACAATGTTCATTGTATGAAATGTATGGGGCAGGATAGCAAACTGGTTATCTCTCCTGAACGAAAAGGTTTTTTACATAAATATTTATGTCTCTTAGAGTAGGTACTTGAGGGCATTAATTTAAGTCCTCGTACCTAGAGACACATTCCATGTGTAGAATGTATGAACGAATGATGTAATTTCAGTGTTTAATACAGCCCATCAAAACGAGTTAACGTTCTCAATCGGAGTGTAATCAATAAATCATGCCAAACAGATGTTAGTTATGCCCGTATGCTATTAGTTCGGGCTCAGATCGGGTTGTGAAACCTCATCCAGCCCCAAACTAATCATCTAGCGAGGAAATGGCGCGACTTTCTCTGTTAAGCAACCGAAATTGTTATATTGATCGAGTTACGGGCGAATAGGTTGCCACACGCAAGCCCTGTACTGGGTTTAGCGCCTTATTATCGGTCGTGATGGATAATGTCGAATTGAAGTAGCCCCGTATATGCACTTGGAAGAATTGGTGAAACGTTGAAAGCGAACGTTTGCTTGTACTAGAAACCAAAACGAATAACAAGAGGAACGGCAAACTGAGCAGCAACATAACCTCGTGTGGGCGTATTGCTCTTGAAACGTGTTTCTGACGAGGATTCTGACTACAGCATCAGATTTTGAATGTAGGGATACAATTTGAAATAAACTTCGCTTCTAAGGCATAAATTGTAACTAGGGACGGTATTTTACTTTATCCAAGTCAAGCAGCATTGTTTCATCAAACTAAATACAAAACAGGATAATGTCCTATTAATTATAGTGGGTCAGTAGTGTCGCAACCCTAGATTTGATCGAAATATTTCCACCCAATTGCCAACTATTCCAAGGGTGAAATACTATTGGAAAGATCAGACGGTTGTTCATGTAATACAATTCAAGATTCAAGATTTTTATTGGCATTATTTACAAAAATTTAAATAATAGTGGACATTAAACAAAATTGCCCACCAAGCACTAAGTTCCTAGGAACTTTTGCACTTCGGAGGAGTTCACAATATTATTTACGATTACTTGAATAAAGATTAAGAAAATAAAAACACAGTTACCTATTGTACAAATGTATAAATTGAATAAAATTGTAACTAGTCATAAACAATTATTATAAAGTACCTATACACGCAAACTATATTCAACCTCTACATGAAAATGGGAATGCTAACAATAATTTATAAACAAATATTCAACACCTTAAAACTGGGCAACTTAGGGAAAGAAGAAAAATTTTATAAACAAATATTCAACACCTTCTTAAAACTTAAAAAAAGAAGAACAATTTTCTATTCCACAATTTAAAAAAACCGAGTTGGAGTCTAAAATCAGATCAAGGGGTATCAAGAGTATTCAACAGGCTTTAAAATTTACAGTGATCTCCATGAAGATGGCGACCTACTAGTAAACCGTAAGCATGTAATCTCAAATCGAAGTGAATCATTACCTTTTAGTTATCAATTCACTTAATTATAAATTTTATTATTAAATAGCCAGATTACCCGTGGTGCGTAAATAACCTTGACAACAGATAAACCAAATTACAGGCTTCCTAGTGTGAATAGCATAGAAATTAGCTTTAGGAGCCACTCAGCTGATCTGGGGCCTGGTCAGCGTCAAATTAAAGTCTTCAGCAGGCTATATACTACCAAATTACAGCTTCATAGAGTGAAATTAGCTTCAGGAGCCACTCAGCTGATCTCGGCCCTATGCTGAAGTGTAAGTCCTAAGTCCTACTTGCCAAATTACATCTCAACCACCACGGGAATTGCGCAAAAAAAGACACATTTCACGCAAATTTGTACCGCCTGCAAACTAGTTCTAGTTTCTAGAAATTGTTTACCGTGACCGGGGGGGGGGGGGGGTTGCTAATCACGATGCAATCCCTATCAAAATTGGTTCAACGGTTTGGGAGTTTATAATGGACATAAGGACATAAATTCGATTTTATAGATATAGGTAATATTATTTGGTTCGGTTAGTTCGACGTTTGAATCAGCCAGACCAGCGTTTTGAGAGATGTAGAAAGAGAGATTTGGCAACACTGCTGCCGAGTTTCCTCAAACAGTTTGGACGTCAGTCCTCCACCCTTGAAATTCTACGAATGATATCAAAGGAGACCAACACAGTGAGTTTCAAGGAAACAATCATGAAATGAATACAATTCGAAGAACCCCCCCCCCCCCCCCCCCCGAACCTCTTTAGAACCGTTGAGCCCTCGAAGGTGACTTTATTCTGATAAGTGAGGTTCAGAGCACTCAGGCCAAGTGAACAGGTAGAAGTGACCTACAAAACATTGAATTCTTCACTGTGAGCATCAAATACGAGTAATATTCTCATAATATTCTCGTAATATTCTCGTAATATTCTCATCTCACCTCTAGTGAGTATTTTCAAAACCCAAAGATGACGAAATCATTTTCAGATATTACTCAAAAATCAATCTTTAACCCTGAACCCCAACCCTTCAGCTTCATCATGCTTACCATACCCCTGGCTGATGTACCTACCGCCCTGTGTCCTGAAAATGGCGTAGTCGTGAAGAAAAAAAGTCCATTGAAGGCTTGAATCATCACACTAAAACACATTTTATTGTAGCTAATTAAATTTAAAGCCTCGAGATAGGGGAAAAGTACCAGTTATTGGTCACTTGGTCGTATTGTTCGAATTACTAAGTCTTAGAAGCGTTTTGTCGGGAGTTTCTTCTCCCACCTTTTTTTAATAGTAACAGCAACTATCCAAGATTGCATTTGTGTGCAGTGTAAATATGTTGAACGAGTTTTACATGTTCAGTGCAATCTGAAAGTTTGAAGGTGCAAGTTCGGCTGTTTCTTGTGAATCGTTAAGAACAGGCTCATGATTATTGATGTTTTCGTCATTTTTACATTAGTTTTATAATATCTTGGAGTTACTTTCACGTAGTCTAGTTGTTTTGCTTTTCACTGGTGCTAAGAACTTTCTGTTTAATAGTTTTTTGAATTATGTAATAGGGGTGTACAATAACTGGAACAAGGAAATATGTATGTGCCAGTTATTGAACAGGTGTCCAATAACTGGTGGGCATAGTTTTTTTCCGTGTTCCATTTATTGAACGATGATTTCGAATCGAATGAAGGCATTCTATGTCTATTAGGTAATCATTCCCTTTCGCGAATTTCTAAGCTAAGGTTGTGTTCTAAGCCAATGAGCAAGTCAAGAATAACAACTAAATCAAAGCCCAAAAACTCTGCAAATTCTTGACACAACGTTTTATCATCTTCTGTGTAGATCACACTGATCTGCATACAATATCCGGAAGTGGGGAATGGGCCAACAAATGGTTGAAATAGCCGTAACTAGCTCAGTCTATAAATTATTTAAATAAATGATGAGTGAAATAATTATTTCGCGCAATACTCGGCTGTAAAAGAGATCGTCGAGGACCACCTTGTGGGCTTGACACTAGCCACTAGTGAATAATGTTAATGTAAACTATTACCTGATCTATAGATTAAATTGTTATTGAATATTATTTATCAGTGGATAAATAAATCTAAATTGTTATTGTGATAAGAAGGATGGGGAGGGTGGCGGGGGGGGGGATAATGTGTATTATTAACGTCTGTCGATCATGAGGTGACTTTCCCCATATTAATTGGAATTGTGAGTGGGCGATGAAGAGGAAAGCGAGGAGTGGAGCGGGACGGTGGAGAAGGTTGATGTCAGGGAGCGGGGGTTGTCTCCCCCTCTCCACCCCCACCACAACTTCTCAAATTCAAATTGTGGATGAATGTAAATGTGGAAGTGGGTGAGAGAGGGGAAAGCGGCAGATGTGGGTGGTTGATGAGGGGGAGGCGGGAGTTCTCTTAATCATTACGCTATCCCCCCTCCACCCGCCGCCACAACTGCTTAAATTTAAATTGTGGGTGAATGTGAATGTGGAAGTGGGTGAGAGAGGGGAAAGCGGACGGATGTGGGCGGTTGATGAGGGGGAGGTAAAACAAGGCCTTCACGACTCCCCTCCCTGTTCGCCGCTCCCACCGCAGTTCCACGAACATTACGAATCCAACGGAATCTTGAAGATTTTCCAAAGAGCGCTACAACCCGGTTTTACCTTAAAAATCGTTAGAAGTCTTTTAAATTACATTTGAGAAAAAGAGTTTAAAAGATAAAACTTGAATGTAAGTATCGTACATTTTACGATAAAAGTACCCCCCCCCCCCCAACGTCAAGGCTCACGTTTCAAGATACGTAAAGTGCATAAAGAAGATAATGAACCGTTGTGTTATTAATTCGATTTTCTGAATCTACGTATCTTGAAACGTAAACCAACAAATTTAAGGGGGGGGGGGGGGTTAAAACAGTTTTTTCTTTGGTCGATTCCAATGGTTCATTATCGAAGATAATAAACCAAAAACATAAAATTAAGGAATATATTCCCTGTCGCTAATACTGTAACAGTCCTGTGGATTTGGAATGCACGATGAAAGACGTTGCCAATGGCGTTTTGAGCCTTGGATCTGTGCCAAAAAGTACGGTGTTCCCAAATCGACTTTATCCTTCAGGAACAGCCCTAACTTCAAGATCCCAGAAAGTCGCCCTAAAACTGTTCTTTCAAAGGAAGAAGAAGCGTTGTCAGTCAACTGGATAACTATGTGCGCCAGTAAAGGCTTTCCTCTCCGAAGTATGGAGCTTCAGGAATAGTTCCTGAACACTGACCTGAAGCCCGATACATTATCGACAAGAAGAATTCAGTTTTGAGCGAGTCATTTAGTCATCGAATTTTAAAAACGCCCGATGACGATTGCATTTCTTACGTAAAGCAACCGCGTGCTTTCGCAAGACCAGGAAACAACGAGTGGCCCCTGAAAAACAAAAGTTTTTTCCTATTTAACTCACTAGAAATGAATCGGATCAAGACACATCTGAATCAGATGGCCACGGCAGAGGACGCAGACGTATCTTGATAATAGCACCAGCTACGCCCAGCTATTTGAGCCTTCTTGAGGGCAACGAGAAAGTCCCTTCATTGTTTGATCGGTTTTCCCTGATAGTTTCATTCAATTCCTCCTTCTCGAAGCTTTTCGCCGGATTCGACCACAATAGGAGAGCTAAATCACCACAATGGTCAGGGGTTGCGGAATCGTCCTTCCGCCTGATTCCTTATCGGGGGGGTTTTTGAGCGCCACATCTGACAATATGCAACATGAGTCATGAGCGTTGTGAAATGTTTTGCCAGTTCATAATTACTATTCTACGGTCTGTTGGCTTCCGAAGACAAGATAACCCTTATAAATTAATATGACGGATAATAATTAACATTAGTATATGACGGATAATAATTTGAACCATTATTAGTTATATTATTCTGTGATATCTGGGCCATGGGCTAATACCATCAGTCATTAACCCATAGTACTAGAATATGAATTAGTCCACAGGATGGCGGTATTCCATTACAATTAACACAATTTCATTTCACTGTGTCCCTGACGTGCTGCGCCCGGTACTAACCTGAGGAGTTAACTTCCTCCGAAATGGTCTCATTTCCTTCGCCTCTCATCGTTTCGACAGCGCCAAGTTGGGAACCTATTGATCAATCGAACTGCGAATATAAACAATGAAAGCGATACGATCCCCAAGAGAATGGACGCCCATCAATCACTCCGGACCCCCAGTTTAGCTATCAGGTTTGAATAAATTCGTCTTTAATGATCCGGCTCTAGCGATAATCGGACACGACATCCACCCACATGTGGCGCCCTTGAGATCTTGTTCTTGTTAAGTTGGCAAAATCAGGTCACGGTCTCCGGATTGTCGGATCCGCTAGAGTTACTCGGGCCTATAGCGGTAGCTGAAGACGTCCGACGGCATCCCAATAATAATAATTCAAGACAGTTGCGAAGCTCGTTGTCACGCAACGTGAATCTCCAGCAAGTTTGGGTCAAGTGATAATTCCACGTTTCTTATTCAATTCTACTTTTAGAATGTGACGAGTTCATAAGTTTATCGACACAATGCTTAACGCACCATTGGCAGAATTGATAAGTTACGCTTCACAGTCCCAATCTCCCCTGACATTTTCCAAATTTTTAATGCAAAATCTCGCCGCTTCGCGCACGGTGGGGGGCTCCGCCGTATAAAATTACATATTAAAAAAAGGTTTTAACCAAATTTAGTGCAGAACGTATAGTCGTAGGGAGGTATAGGTATAGAAATACAACACTATTACACTGTGTATCATTGTGGGGTTTGTACAAAAAATGTATTGAAGTAAATGTATATTGGGCCAATGAATGGGACAACATAGAGGCTAAGTATTCCATCATGTTAGGTAAGAACGAGGATTTGAAAGAGTGGAAGCGGTTGATTGATGCTGGTATTGAGACGATTTCTACGTCTATGCTTGCTGAGTTTGTGCAAAAAGCCCTTAGTTCCCAGAACTACCCTCAATATGTGGCCCTGAGATCGGAAAGTGGTGAGATCCCCTTGGATCAAGTGGAGAATTTTCGACCTAGTAGGTTGTTTAGGGTGAGATGTGACCTTCTGGCATTAAAATTTCGATTTTACGACGCTGGAAACCAAAAGTGTGACATAATTATCTCATTGATCAACCTTATGATATTGGAACGTCTCCACTACATCGATTGTAAATCGTAAATTTACGTAAATGCGTAAATCGATGTAGTGGAGACGTTCCAATATCATAAGGTTGATCAATGAGATAATTTCTACATCAACGGTTCTCTTGTCGTTCACGCTGTTCTTTACACAGAGAAGTCCGATTTTGACCTCTTTTTTCCACAAACGAGGAGTGATTTGGAGTAATAGAGGTATCACGTTCTTTCTACCGAGCGTGCGGATAAAAAGTGTCTAATTTTTCTCATTTCAGGATCCTCAACTTCTTCCTCCACCCCCCCCCCCCCCCGCCAGGTAGCGTGCTTATAATAAATTCCTCACCTTACAATATCATTTGCCGACGTTGATACGGACCGCTACACCGAAGAAAGGTTTCTGGGAACTTTGTTTCGTGACTTTTTCCAAGTGGAGGCACCTCAGGTGAACCAGTTCATCCTGTGATTTCCACCGCCTGACTCATTGGTCAGTGCGGAACGGTTTCTGCAAGGGTGTACGTCTGACTTCCCACGCGGGATACGAGTACGTTCAGTTCAACATCTGGCACAATGTTCCCTTATGACCGCGTTATCCTGAGACTAGTTTATTATTCATGCAGCCGAGATTCTTCATGATATCAATGAGTGTGAAGACGTATCAGAAATGAAGGGCGAATGAAGTGCACCTTCCTACAGTAACATGTGATAGGTTACCACCAGTCCACGAGGCAAACTAGAACACATTTTCAAAAATTGATTTTTTAACCCAATAGTTTTAACCTAATGAAACGGATTTGTGTTGCTTTAAAACTCAATTTAATCGTAATAAACTGAGACGAGTAACATTAAATGTTACTCAAATTTTGTCATTTATTAATGCGATTTATGTTATTTATTCCATGTCATTCATGTCATTTATTTTAGTGGTTTATGTCACTTATTCTACCAAAATGGCCATTTTATGTCATTTATAAAATATTTCAAAACGTTTTGACTATCCTAGTAAGTTCTAAATCATTATAAAACCTGGAAAAAAGGAAGGAAAACTTACAAACATGTTCTGTAGGGCATAGGTAATTCCGATTTATTTCAATAATAATGTTATGGGAAATCATTCTAGAATCATAAGAACTACGTATTTACAAGTTTAAATCATTATCAAAATATAAAATCAAATGGGATTCTAGGTTTTCAACAGTAAAATTAGTTCTCTTTTCACTGAAAAGCATTTTAAATTTTGAAAATGGTCTCTCAACATCAGCAGAGGATGCAGGAGCATATTTCATAAGCAGAACATCTTTTGCCGTCCATCCTTCAGGTAACGTTCCTTCTTCTTCACCTCTCAGCCTCGCTGCTATTGCACGGATGTCCTCCCAAGCTGGATTACGTTTGAGTACAGCCTCAAGCTTGTTTTTTGCCTTCTTCCCCATCTGTCCAACTAACGTCTCCTTGCAGAACTCTTCAACGGTTTCCGCTGCTTCGATGAGGAGCGTGTTCTGCCGCTGGAGCAATTCAATCTTGTCTGGCAGTGCCCCAAAATTGCTATCAACGTAGTGTAGTTGGGTCTCCAATTCAGAAGCCGCCAACGCTTCCTTAGCCCGAGCAATTGATTGAGCATCTTCGGAATCAAGGAAATGTGAAAACCTACGAATGCCATTCAAGTCTTTTTCATAGTATTCGACAGCAGTCAGCCATCTGCCCCATCGAGTGATGACGGGTTCGGGAGGGAGTGGTACTTCTTTCAGAGTACTGCGAAACAGATCCACTCTAGTAGGTGCCTTTAAAAACACCTTCTTAACCGATGATATCAATTTGTTGACATTCGTACTCGTCCCGTACTGTCTCTGCCACCCGATGTAGCCCGTGGCCTGATTTATGTCATTTATTCGGAATTTTGGTGATTTATGTCATTTAATCGAAAAATTGTCATTTTATGTCATTTTAGTATGTCATTTGACATTTATGTCATTTACTCGTCTCTGGTAATAAAACTAATAATAAATAATTCGATTTGGCTGCTGCCAAAGATCAACTATAAGCAAAACTAAATCGTACTTACAAAAGTTGCGTTGCGACGGTGGCTTTGGAAATATTCTAGTTGATGGCAAAAGAGCTAAATATTCAACCAACTTTTGAAACAGAAACCCTGCCAACTTGGTTGAAAAATAAGAAAAAACTCTGCAAATTCTTGACAAATGGTTTATTATCTTTTTTGTGAAGAACACACTTCTGTAAAGAACATCACTAATTGATTGAATAATTGGTATTATGAATATCATTAATTAATTAATGATCCATTGAGATGTTTCACCCACTTTCGTTTGCGTTTTCTATCTTCGACGTACAAATGTTTAGCCGACGCCAAAAGGAGCAGCACTGGCGAAAATGGAGTGGAGGGGAGTCGAGTGGTGTGGTGTTGTGTGGTGTGGTGTGGTGAGGAGAGGAATGGAGTGGAGTGGTGTGATCGTCAGTGACTCCACTTCTCCGTCCCTTCTTTCGTCCCCACCCCCTCTCCCCTCCCCCGGCTACGTGCCACGCCGCTACATCTGGAACGATCGTCAGTGGCCAGTCACGGACAACCCCCACCCCCTTCCCACCCGGCACAGACAACCACCACCCGGCACAGACAAACACCACCCAGCACAGACAACCCCCCCCCCCCCTCCCCACCCCCCCATCGCACACATCACGATCCAACCCCAACCTACACTCCCGTCCGTCATCCTTCCCGCTCTCTTTCACTTCCACGTCCAAATGCCACCCGTGATTAACATTTGAAGACTTAACTTTGTAACTAACTTTTTCCCCAATTTTCAGGAGAGTCAATTTTCTCTCAGAAATTGCCTGCATTCTTCACTTGAATCAATTTTTAAGAATTTAAAAATAGTAATAAATTCATTGTTCATTGTAGAATGAGATAAATTTTTTTTTTTTTTAAGTTTGAAATGAGGCGGCAATACGGCATTGAACATCCAAAGGTCCAGCTGAGAGGAAAAACGAGGTATCAACTTGCTATGCGGGTCTGAACCAAGGTATCTTACACCTTATCGTTGACACTTGACGAGATGCGGGGTATGAAAGTTATTTTATAGTAACCTCACCGTTACCTCCCTGAAAATTCACTTCTCTCGGAATCCTCACGAAGGAAGGACTTCTACTTCTTCTCCAAACAATGTCCCTCGCAAACAATGAGGCTAGAGATACTGAAGGCCACGAACTTTACAATGATAATAATAATAATTACAAATACGCCTATGTTCAAACCCACCCTTGATATGGACCTATTGAGTAACCCCTCGAAATTTTGGAGGTGTCACTATCTTGAGATTCGAGATACCCTGCCGAAAAGTACGGTCACTGGCAATAATTCTGGGCTCCACCTAGACAACTACCTACTATTACCTAATATTACCGATTATTGTAACCCTTTGCAACCGCCCCTGGAATTCAGGTGTTCTAAAATATTTTATAAATGAGACGCTCGTGCTCTCAAAGACCTGCATTTTGATTCGACTGTTTGCGAACACGATCGAACGTCTCCAGCACATTGTAATATCGGAGGCCTTCAATATTGATGCGTTGCTTTCGTGTTTACAGCGCTCTATGGGACCTTCCGATTGCCTCGTTTATTGGCGATTGGCGTCTCTTAAAGAGCCTTCTCCAACGAGTACACTCGACTCCAGAAGGACTCGAGACACAGCCAATTGTGCCAAGGTCAATTGCGATCACAACTATTACAAGTGCATAACGCGTGACTTACTGAATTCTAATCCGAGGCCCGACGCATCATTTCGCCCGTTGAAGACCTCATTCATGACGCTGAATGACTTTTTAAACACCTACTTGGAGGCATACGGTTAATTGTCTTGTCGCTGCGCTGTCCGCTTTGGATAATGGCCCCGTACAGCACAACACCTTCTTAAACATGGGACAAGAAGAAGCGTAAGCCAATTAAGGTTTCTAGGCACCTACAAGAAAGCCTTACAATCTCGTATTCTTGGTCTGAGATACTTATCGTATCCCTGGAATGTCAGTAATTTCAAATATTTTCCCGGTTGGTACTTCTTGACAGCTACCTCGACAGAAGGATAATCTGCGCAGAAAATGTTTTTTAAACATCTAACATTTTTAGAATTTTTTTTTAATTATCTCCATAATATGGAAATAATATTATTATTTCCAACCAACTTTAACGACGTGTTTATGAATAATGGTGGTTGTTATTCAAGTAGAAGCCTTCAAACCAACATCAACATTATAAAAGGTTTTCTAAGCGAATAGCAAGTTTGGAAATCCATTTCTTACCTTTGCGAGTACGTTGTCGTGTTTTAGCGATCACCAACCGGTTTAAAAGCGACATGAAATTGTCTAACGAAAAAACGATATGGTATAGGTACCTACCGATAAAAAATCCGGTCGCAGTTCGTATATGACAAGAAAACGAGCTTGAATTCGTAGTTCTTCAACAATAATTATTGCTATGCGTATGTTAGTTTGTGGATACGAGCTTCAATGAGCACATTCAATCGGCGAGACAACTTAACCTTAAGGATTTGTTGATTTTGAAGGGGCCTGAACGAAGAATGCCTACCAGATTTCGCAATAGTGAACAAAGATTTTCGAGTTAGGAATTATTATTGAGCGCGCAATCGTGATTTGATGATGATGTATTCTTCGGCCTGGGGATATAAACTCGGAACTCCTGCTTTGTGTGTAAAGATAATAATTATCTTTACACACAAAGCAGGAGTTCCGAATTATTCGAATACAAGGAGTCCGTACCTCACAACTCAAGTCCTTATTTCCTGTTTGGCTGCGGTGGGGAGAGGAATACGGCCGCTTGAACACCGTCGAGTCCAGAACTTACGGTTTCGCTCCTCTTCGTATGACGGTTATACATCGGTGGTTTATATGCTCCATTCTGCAATCATCCTTTGCCTCACCTTGAGGAAGGTCTACGTCTCGAAACCAGGAATTGGTTTAGTTTTTAATTTTGTAACGCGCCTCTTATATACCGTTAGCACCACGCCAAAAGCGCCAATCTGCTTGTTTTGGTCATTTTCATTTTAACGTACATTTCCGTACCTTGAGTTGAGTACGACTGACGAGCACATCATGACGACATACGCAATTCCCATGGATTTTTTGATGAATAAGAAGTTCGTTTCGCATATCTGTAGATGCTCTAAAACCAAAATGATCAAAAAAAGCAGATTGGTGCTTTTGGCGTGGTGATAATGTGAGGATATTCTCGTCACAATGTAAAGATACCAGTTGCTGTAAGTGGTCGGTATGACCCTCAAATATTGTTCAATGGGGAATTTGCATCAATTGTCAATTCCGAATATCATCTTCCTGCTGTATACAATCGTATTCCGGCCATGGAGTAACGTGTATTGCCAGCGATATTCAATTAAAAAAAATGTTCTTGAAGAGAAAACTACAAAAACGCCCAACGCACTTTGAATGAAGCCGCGAAAATTCAGGTGACGTCACAAACAGGACGAAACCTCCGTTTGGGGCGCTGTCATCGCCGGGTGGGGGGTCCTAGAGAGCGTCACCGCGTGACGTCATACGCTTCAAAAGCGGCCAGAATCTCTAAATTCCCTAACTTTTTTGGAAGAATTTTCAGGCAGCTGACCAATATTTTCGTTATTCTCCTAGCTCGTACTTTCGAAAAATGAAAATAAATTGACGCGAATTCCCCAATCCTCAATCTCAAAATAGAAGTCCTTTGTACACTGCATTCGTATGCAACGTCTCATTTCCATTTCCAGAGTTGTCTCTGCCCCGTGAGTGTGTAACAATGAACCGACTACCGAGTTGTGTGGGCGTTGCCACGCTATAAACGTACAATTCCGCCTACCAAACAGTTACGCCTGGTAACTGAGATTTCCAAGTTACGCGTCACACCGTATTCCACTATTCGACCTTTTTTCCGCCATTTCGCCAACTCCTGCACGGGCGCGACCCGATGAATTTATGGGGACCGGCGTCAGATATGCGGTTCGTACGATGGCGGTTAGGCTAACCGGAGCCCCTTTCACCTGTGCGCTAGGTCAGGTTCGGTCCTCCGAATGACCTTTGCGGACCTTGCGAAACTCCTTAACCGAGTTCCTTGGTCGGAGTTGAAGAGTTCCCCAAGATAAGTTAGTTTGAGTTTGGATATCTCACTTAAAAAAATTCAAAATACTTCAGTCCTCCACTAGTCACAGTTTGAGCCCTAAACAGACCAAGGGTAAGGATTTTTTTTCTCTCGGTCGATTCCACAGGTCGAATATTTGAAAATGATGAGAATACCGTTATTTCTATTTCGTCAAATCAACTCGAATTTCCCGACCAATAATCTACACAAAAACGGATTAATATCATCTGTACAGATCACCCTTCTGTCTAGATCGCTGTTCTGTGGGTCCCTGTGCGTACTGTACTTGTACAAAATAATTGGAGGAATGGGCTAAAATATTTTTCAAATTGGTGGTCATATCCGAAACTAAGGGGAAGGTATAGGCCAATCAAAAATCAACTATGAAAATATCGATATAAACACTACGTTGAAGTGCCTTGCCAGCGCTCATTGAGCCTCAACATTTGAAAGACGCAATATCTACTGTTCTCAAAATCACCGTCCAAAAAAGATTTGGATAACAGCTGAGGATCCACTCGTGTTGCCCTTATCCTGTCATGGTGCTCATGCCCTTCGCATGAACGGGACAAAATTGTGAGGTATTTAAGAGTCGTGATTGACGAGGATCTAAAATGGAACACTCACATAGCAACGCTTGCCTCGAAACCTCGCTAGTACAGCGTGTGTTGAAGTTGAATTCTAGCATGCGGATCCGCCCTCCCCAAGATGAAGTATTCCCTGGGCATACTCCAAAAATCAATTTTAAAACTAATAGCCCGCAAACCCCGTCGTTTCCCATCCTAGGAACTGTTCAAACTACTCCCTGGTTTACGCTCTCAAATTAGATCTCAAATCTTTTTTATTTTTTTCCTGTCACTTTGTCAGACTGCTTCATTTTGGTAATTTCTGAGTAATTAGCCTCCCCCTTCCCCCTAAACGCCCCTAAACACCCCTTAGAGTGGCCGAATTCTGCCCTTCTTTTTCAGCTTAGCCTTTCGATTGCCAGGACAGATTTGTTGTAGTTCCTGTAGCTCCGGTATACCGAAACTATAGTTTCTGAGAAGTAACATCTCAAGAATCATCCTGCTTGGAAGTAAGAAATTTTATGTCGGTTGCCACCCTTCGAATGTTTTTACCTCGCACTAGTCCAATCAGTAATTTCTTACAGTACCCTTGTGTGGGGATCTGCTTGCCAAAATCATAATATGATTTTGGCAGGCAGATCAATATTATTGAACCTTGCTACACAAAAAGATGAGATTACCCACCTCACAAACCTTTAAATCGTTCAATGTTCTGGATGTTGCACATAATATTATGTATAAAAAAAAAATTGTTCTCCTCCATATCGCTACAAAACTTGGCAAAGTACGAAAGAAGTTTTGGTAGTCCCAGATCGAAAAATGTTGTTTTTTTTTTTTTTTAATTTTTTAATTTTTTTATTTTTTATTTTTTGGCATCAGACTTATCCATACAGCCATGTTACATATAATATAATACAATATACAATAATATAATATAATATATTATATTATATTACAGTATTATGATTTCAGCTATTTAACATGTAAACATGATTACATTAATAATTGTTATCGTGAATGGTACTAAATGTCGTGGCCAATGTCGCTAAAATACTTCACTACACTCACATAGAGTTCCGGTCTAACTAAGATAGATGTAAAATTGATAGGGTAAGGTTCAGTGATCTCATCTAACATCAATTTCCGCTGTCTATCAAATTTCCTACATGAAAGAAGCACATGCTCCAAATTGCCTAGTTCACCACACTCATCACAAAGATCTGTCTGCTCTTGGTTAATTTTGTGGAGATAAGCTTTGCATATACCGTGTCCAGTCCGTAATCGTGCCATGATTGAGTAGAATCTCTTATCCTTCCCCTCGACTTCACAACGCCATGGTTTAGCTGCTATAGTTGGGAAAAGGAATTTATAACTATTCCCCGCAGGATAGCTACTGTGGTACTCCTGCCATTTCTTCATCATCGTTGTCCTAAACTGGGAGTACAAATCTTTGTATGGGACCAAAAGGTTGCTTTCTTCGTCACAGTAGCAGGCAAGCTTCGCCGCCTTATCCACAACTTCATTATTCTGTACCCCAATGTGTGCCTTTACCCATACAAATTTTACTGCAACTCCCAAGTTGCGGAGCTCGTAGACGCGCTTCCTCAGCAGAACCAGCAAGTATGAAGTTGTATGAAAAATGAACCAGCAATGAAAAAGAACCAGCAAGTATGAAAAATGTTGTTAAACTGAAGCTTCCATTTCGTCTAACTGCGAAAGGGCAAAATTTCTTCTCCCATGAGGGTGTAATAATGTTTAATAGTCCTCCGAATGACATACTTGGCCTTGGTAGACAGAATTTTAAAAAGAATATTAAAGAATTTTTTTGCAATGATTTTATTAGAACTTTCAATAGATAATTAAGAAACTAATTTTCAATTTTCAAGTTTGTACTAAAAATAATATTGAGGAGAGTTACTTATGTTTTTAATAATTGCTAATGTGGTAATATTTTTATTATGATAAGTAGAATTTAAACAAGTTGAATTTACTGAAACAATGACACAATGGACTTCAGCGGTTGGAGGTGGATTTATGTAGTAGCGTTAAGTGACTCCATCCTTCAGCACAAGCAATTAATTTTTCATTTACCACTTGTACTTGTACCTTTTGAATAAATGCAACTTATATTTGAAAAAAAAAAAAAAAAACTTCTAGCAGAACATAAGAGAGAATAACTAGTGTAGTCAATTACACGATGGTATTTACACATGGCATTTTTTTACTCTACTTTGAGTCATCTCTCACAAGCTGGGAATTGAAAATTTCTACGGAGGTGGATCTTCTTACTGCTGCAGGAGCCGAATACGTCCTTTTTCCGTGGGTGTGGCGTCAGTAGTGTCAAGACCTTGCTTCCCCACAACTACCGGATCTCTAGTAATGAGAATCGGAGTAGTGCCATATTTTGACAAGCTTGACGGTATTTGTGTCGATGGCAGGTGTATCATGCTCTCCAAAGTGGCCACTGTGTTGAACGGATGCTCCAGAGGGTGGATTTCTGGCTTGATGTAACCGTCTCGGTTTGCCTCGTCCGACCACTCTATAATTGGCTTCCTCTCAATACCTTTCGGTAAAAGGGTGTACGTCAAAGTCCTTCTGAACCTTCCGTAACCGTCCGATCGCCTACAGAGAATTCCATTGAGTTTGTATTTGGCCATGTGCTCTCTCAACGCTTTTTCCCGCGTTTCGTCATAATATAAACAATACACGACCAAATTGGCTTTCTGAATCTTCTCGGCGTTCCCCGGGAACATGATGGTTTCCTCGCAGAGGCCCAAACCGTGAAGCTCCATGCTCACAGCAAAATGTATAGCGTTGTCTAAATTCTTGCACCTCACATCGCGGTCGTACCGTTGATATTTATCCGGCATTCCTTCGGGAAAAAATATCAGCGGGTAAATGTTTTGTTTCAATTTCATCATTGTGCACACGTCTGGATGGAAACTGGCTAAAACGATATTCCGTCTTCCCGCCGATTGATGCAAAGCCTTCATCAGTTTATCCAAGTTCTCATTGACATCGTAGTCGTGGTATTCGTTGTAAGTGCCGTTCTCTCGCGGGAGCATCGTGCTGAGTTCTATTATAAACCCAACCGTTTTTTCAACGTTGTTCAACAGCTGCATCATAGAGGGAAATGGCCTGTTAGCATCGTCGCTTGGGTGTTCTTTCCCTCTCAACTTCAAAACGTGATCGCATTGGTCCACAGCAACAGACTTGAGTCGATGCAGTTGTGACAAAGTGAATCTATTTACTGGCACTTGAAATTGTTCTATTGGGTTTATATCACTTGAATTTTTCAGGGCCACAACTATGTAAGCACTGTGACTGAAAATTGGTAGGTTATCTTTAGTGTACTGAATTGATATCTCTACGTAGTTAAAGCCTTCTGCTCCAGTGGCTTCAACTGAAGCAACAGTATTTTCTCTCGTTTCAGAGCAGGATTTAACAACGTTAAGGTCGCCTGGTGAAGTTGACCACATGGTGGTCCACATACTCGTCAATGAGTGGTTGAGTCGATATTTGATTTGCTTCGTACATCTTATGGTCACATATCTGAGTTTAATTTCTCCTATTGCCTTACCTTTGATACTAAAAATTTCTGTGGTAACTATTCCTTCCGGATCAGAGATTGTGCAAGGGTGTAAACAAGCGGCACCAGTATGGTAGGGCTTGCTCAAGTCATTGGTGGCGTTCTCTTGGAGTTTTGAGTATACGTAAAAATCAAATACGATTCCGAGTGTTTTTGGAGTGTCATGAAACACTAGAAAAACGACGTTTTCTTCTCCACACCAACGAATACCGTACTCATCCTGCCGGCTGAATTTTCTCAGGCCCTCGCTCAAAGCCGAAACCTCCACAACTGGCCACCCGTCGAACGGATCCTCGCAGAAATCTTCCAATCCGTGAGTGTCAGCCTCCACTCGGATTGTTCGCAGTTTCACGAAGATCGGCTTCTTCAAGAAAGACTTATCGAATAACCGGAGGTCCTTGTGGAAAAGTTTTATCTCCAGGGCATCCTCATTCGTGAGCCACCCCATAGAGACCACGTTACTGCCATCGACGAGGCCAAACTTATCAGGTTCAGGGGGTCCTACCTTTTCCCGTCTGACTTCCCGAATCGCTTGCACCGACATGTTCAGGTACTCTTTCCGAAATGACGCTGTGGGCTGTAAAATATTGTCTTGGTTAAAAAGTCGTCAATATCTTCATTCTAACGTTGGGACAATGGAGTATCTACTCCTGAAGATGGAAAATATTTTATCACATCGTAGTGTCCAGCTTTAGTTGAAATCACCAGGAATCCATCACCAGGGTAATACTGCTATCGTATTAATATTGAAAGTCTGCTAAAGGTACGACTACTTCAGACTCTCATTCAGTAGACCTTAGACATGACCACGTGGATTTCAAATTGTCCAGCCAACGCACCTGTAGAATATTTGAAATGGGCGCAATTTTTCGAACAGTCGGGTTCGCTTCCCACCTCCTGATTGATTTTACCGTCGAGACGGTCGCCCCTCTTTTGACATCTTCGTCACGGTAATTCTCATCTGTGACGACAACGTAGCGGAACTTGATGAAATCGTCCAACAGCAGAGGCAACACCAAGTCTTTAGTCCATACGTCCGTGGTCCCTAAAGTTATTAAAGGAACTTTGTAAGTAAATGCGAAATATTACTTAAGACACAAAAATATGACGTTTGTTGTGTTGCTACCGATCCCAATCAGTTGTGGCGTAGCAATCTCAATATTACCTTCCCTATCGAGCAGAACGACGTTCTCAGGCACCCAGGCACCAAGCTCTGTACAGTTCCCAGAGATACCAACTCTTTCTAGCCTGTTGGTCTTGGTCTCAACCCTGTGAACATGTTCAAATATTCAAAATCATCGATACGAAAACAGCTGCCAAGGTGTGGCACATGAAGAAAATCTCAAGTAACAACCACGTTTCTCCACCTCCAAAGTGCTCCCGTTTGAGAACGGAATAAGGTATCGCAATTCAGACTTCTCCATCTAGTTCAGCGTACAAAACCCTTCAAAATGAGGCGTCACTTGTCAGACTGATACTTTTGGGAATTTATGGGTAACCCCCCTACAACTCATCAAAACCTCCTTTTTATACATATGATTTTTGTGTCTTTTCGCAGTGAATTCAGGATGGTCTGTAACGTATTTTAATACGCAAATGTTTCGGAAATTCGAGTTTTAAAAATTTCGGACCGAGAACAAAAGCTTTTTCTTCGAAAGTTCGCTAATAAGCCCTAAGGCGACCCCTAAGCGGACTTGTGTTACCATTATATATAATATACTATTATATTTAGGTTGTATTCAAATGACCAAGCTAGTCTTTTTTCCGTGTTTATTTTTTCACGACGTTTCGGCAATGGAACAAAGCCCTATTCATGTGAGATTACATGTAGAAGTGAAAATGTCTTACATTAAACTAACGAACGTTCGTTCTAACGAACGTTAACAGTTCGTTAGTTTAATGTAAGACATTTTCACTTCTACATGTAATCTCACATGAATAGGGCTTTGTTCCATTGCCGAAACGTCGTGAAAAAATAAACACGGAAAAAAGACTAGCTTGGTCATTTGAATACAACCTGCTTCTTCACACTAGTCAACCCCATCAACACTATTATATTTATATATAATGGTAACATGGTAACAATTACAAGTCCGCTTAGGGCTCCATCAGTTCAATCGAACCGGATTTATCTATGCACGCAGGAAGATTTCATATTTTGAAAACGATGGTTTGACTATTTGCCGACATGTACTGATGGAACTGAACCGAATCTGTTGAAATTCCATCAGACGAGACTGAAACGAGTAATGCTATTCGGATACTCAGAGGTACAACATTAGACCTGCGTGAGTCTTGTTAATGACTAAATTTCACTGGATCAAAATGGCATTTGAATGAGAATAACTCGATTCGTTGCATCACCGGAGTTGTCACCTGAAAGTGTACTGTTTCAATCCTTTGCTCTCATAAGCGATTCTCTTATCTTCTTCGTGTATCAAATCTTCTCTCATTTTGAGGACTTGATCTTCCGACTTGGTCCGACGCCTGACAAATATATCGTTTTCCCACCATCTCATCATTTTTGGTGTTAAAATTCGTTCCTTGTACCTATAACCCCTGTTTTGTTTATTTATATCCCGTTGATCAGTTTGTGTATGTTACAAGATTTAATAGTTGCCATGTTAGCTACTCGTATAACCTTTTCAGGAGGTGACACTCTTCACTACATCACTCAATTCCCACTAGGGTCGCTGGTCATTACCGGTTTCTCCTTCTTGTCTCCATTGCCATTACTGATTGTTGTCAGTATTAATATTTATTTAGTTAAAGGAGATGTTTTTGCGTTTTCACATTTCTACATTGATGGCATACCCCACCCACCCAACATCCTTTATTCCTCACAATACAATTTCAAACAAGAGCAACTACCTACTGGACCGTTGTCACATGTTGGTTGTCTGTTCATCTCGGACGAGGCCACAGAGCTGCTGGGTGCATCTCACTTGAATAGGATGACGTTTATTTCCTCCTATTAGAATGCAAATCTACTGACAGCTCACATACCTACCGGTTGCAACCACTCCTGCACAATGGACGCTGATGTCATTCATTTGTCGCCTGTAGTATAAACTAGTATCTTGCGATCAACACGTGAACTTGAACCATTTCACGTATTCCAGCTCTAGGCGGTTTTTATAATGGTTTCTTTGCAATTCTAATCTCTCCCGTTTTTTTCCAGGTATGTGGAATGGAGAACTCATCGCTGGAAAATCGTGAGTTACAATGTTGGAGTGATAATATCTGAACGTTGATTCAATATTTCCAATATCAATGAGCATCTTATAAATGATTTAAATGGTCCTATTAGTGGAGGAGTAGGTACAAGTGTGGAGAGTATTCAGACCTGCACGTCGTCCATAATCAAGCTGCTTATTCGGATTTCACAACAGGCCATGGATATTTCCGGGCTTGTTTTCGCAAAAGAGAGATAACACCCACTGCCAAGTGCTTGTACTGCAGTGCACCAAGGACGATCCTCTGCAGACTTACTTCGCGTGCTGAAAAAAGGTGTGAGCAATATCACGTCAGGTATTGAGCAAATGCCAATAAACCAATTAATTTGGGATGGCCTTACAAAAACAGTTACTGTTACAGTTACTGTGTCTTCTAAAATCCATAACCCAATGTACTAAGAAAAGGGACCACTCGATCCTCGGATGAAGCTAATTTGGACGCGATAATAAAGACAACCAGGCGTGACATCACATAATCACCACACCTCGAAGTAGCCCCTCCGAAATGCTAATTCTCTGATTCCCTGATTGGAACAAAAAACAATATCTTGTTGATCTTTTGTTTTTTGAATGGAAATTTCGACAAAATCGCAAGTCAACGAGAATAAATGCTGCATTACAAGATCGGCCAGTCACTTCCTCAGAGCTCTCCGGGAAGTAGGACCGCTGGCTGAACTGTTCCTCGAAGCACCCATCGGCAACTCCACGATTTGGAGCAGATCGTGAGTTTGACAAAAATGTACAGTTGAAGATGTCAACGAGAGTTCACACTGGGGTCGATCGAAATGATATTGTCATACCGTCAACTAGACCACCGAGCGTTACTGTCGCGTACAGAAGGTTCAAGACTCTTCAATTTGGTGTTTTTTCTTCTGGTTTGCTCGTTTCACAAAATACTTACATCGAAAATCAAATTTACATAGAGGGAATATTAGTTCGTAGCCGTCAGCGTGATATGTTTTGCACGTAACCTTTTTGATAGTATGTAATTAAATAAAGTGAAATCCATTGACAGCAAAAAAATACAAATGAACATTTAAAAAAGCCTTCTCACAGCCAATATGTCGCCCGTGCTACCACCAAGAGTTGATACACTTATTTACATCACTTACCAACAAATGACAATAAAAAGAATGTTAGAACTCCTCTCTCATACATTCTTAATTAGACTTACCACGGCACCCCACTATAGAATTATCCTTTGCCTAATTGCCTCACAGGATTTAACAGTAGGTACATATTATGTATATTATTATATTATAATAAAGCTAAAGAATTTTCGGAAATCATCTCTGCAATTACCTACTGACTAGTTAGGTAATAACTTTCAATAATGTCTTGGTATCTGGCCTTCTCTTATTAATCAAGAAAAAACAAGTTTTTTGTGAGAAGACCTAACAAAATTTGCAGGAAATTTCATCTCCATAGTTATTCAATTCACTAGAGTAAGGATAACATAAATGGGGTAAAAGTACGAATAATATAATGATAATATTCTACCGAGCAGCTTTTTCAATGTGCCAAAGTGTTTTCATTGCGGCAAATTTTCTTTAAGGTTTCATTAATGTTTTTTCATAAACACTACAGCAGTGTGCTTCCAGTGTCTTCTGTATGCTAGTACGACACTAGGTTTAAGTTAAAAGCCATTGTTGTCAATATCCGTTCCCGTATCGTACTTTTACCCCATTTATGTTATCCTTACTTTAGTGAATTGAATAACTAGGGAAATGAAATTATATCCTACCGAGCAGCTTTTTCAATGTGCCAAGGGGTTTTCACTGCGGCTTATTATTTTAAAGAAGGCTGTGTTAAAAATATACCTAGAAGATATTAAGTATACCTAGGTACATTCTTAACACAGCCTTCTGTAAAATAATAAGCCGCTGTATATGCGATGAGTTCTATAAAATTTATATTTAATTTGTATTTAATACCTCGATTGCCTGCGATTCTCGGGCATAATATTTCTCCCAACTTTCGCCATCTATTAAAACAATTGGTAGGTACAACTTTAATGGATCCGAAACATTCTCAACTCACTGACATACAACAAAAACAATAACTGCCCTGCATCCAATCCCTTGCTACCCCCTGAGCCACTCCAAACTCTTTGTTAGCATAATGACTGGAGACTCCATTAATACACGCAACATGCTGTCTAACGCTTAGATAGCTAGTGAACCAAGAAAATTTCATATTATGATTTTTTGTGTATTTTGGCAGTGAATTCAAATGTTTCGAAAATTCGGAGTTTTAAAAATTTTGGACCGAGAACAATAGCATTCTTCGAAAATTGTCTTAAAATGCCCACACCATAATTCAGTACGTATTGATGTGATCAGATAGTGTTGAATTCGTTGTTACTGAACAGTTTGAAGTGCAGGTCGATCTGTTGACATGAAGTTACTCCAACAGAACCTCCAGGTGAAAATACGTGAGTAGTTAGTTCTGAAACACTGAATTAGTTCCATAAAATAGGCGTACGACCGGTCTAGAAACTTTTTGTAGCCCTTGAGAAGGACGTTGAGGAATCATCCTCATTATATCTCGGGTGGATTGGAAGGTGGTGGGCACTCTGAAAACATTCTTTTCGTATCGGTGTCACTCCACGAAATCCCAACTAACAATGTTCACAGGACGAGTAACAGTTACGCTTTATTCCGTAAAACGAAGGGATATTCCGTTCGCACGTCGATGAAAGAAGGTATAAAGGAATAAAAGGCAGGCGCCCGTGATTAGCCGCCGTTGAGATCCAAAACCGCCTTGTACTCACCTACATTCCCGTCCCATTTCCCATGCTTTACGGATATGGTCTGTCTCACACTCTTGATCCAATACGAATTCGTAATATCAGCCAACGGTGAAGGACGAAAGAGCGAGCACATTTCAAATACAGGACGAAAGAGCCACCATCGGAGGACGAAATGAGCGAGATTTGCTACCAAAAGAGCGACTATAACACTCCCGAAAGAGCGTGCGCCCACAAGAGCGAGTACAGTCCCTGAAAGTGCCAATATAGAGATAAAAGAGCGAATATTTCACCCAAAAGAGCGAATTTCGTCGCAATTCTCTAGTGAGAGGGTTGTAGGACTAATGGAATAACCAATAAATGTAGAGTTTAGTACAAAAAAGTCTATATTTACATATAAATATCATGCCAGTCAGTATTGGTGAACGTCAATAAAAAAATGCCGCCGGATCCTCGAATTATTTCAGTTTGGACGCCTGCTTCAAAACTCCAACTTTTTTTAAGTAGTCCGATCTTGAAATTTTGCCAGTGGAGTAAGAAACCCAGATATCGAGAAGCACTGCACATTGTTGTCGTTGGCGGGATCTGGTGGTTCCTTCTGCTGATGGATGCATTTTTATATAGTATATAAAAATGCATCCATCAGCAGAAGGAACCATATTATGTTTTGCTTCCGAGTCTGCAAAGCAGCGGAAGCCTTGTGTTCACTATCGTGAGCCAAAAAATGTTTGTCTTCAGAAATCAAAATTTCCACTTGCATTTTGCGTTTCAAAGCCTACTGAACAAATTTGGTTCCGTGTCTGTCTGTGTGTGTGTCTGTCCGCATTTCCTTGTTACAGCCATAACTTCCACAATTTTGAATTGATTTTGCTCAAATTTTGAGGGATGGTGCGGATAAGGCCCCTTGAGGTCCAATACAAATTTCAACATGATTGATCCAGCAATACGACCTGCGCATGCGCTAACGTGAAATTCAACAAACACACATAACTTTCACAATTTTGATTCAATTTCGCTCAAATTTTCAAGGGTTGTATGGACAAGGCCTAGTTAGTTCCAGTATGAATTTCAGCTTGATCGGACCCTCGGTGCGCTCTGCGCATGCGCTGGCGTGAAATAGATTCAATTTCCTTGTTACTGCCGTAATAACCAAAGATTTCACCCAATTTCAATGTAATTTTCAGAGATTAAGCGGTTAGGGCCCATTTAGGTCCCCTACCAGTATCATCGTGATCGAACAACGGTAGTCTCTGCGCAGGCGCTAACGTGAAATTCTTCAAACAGCCGTTCCTTGTTCAACATGATAGAGCCCCTACTGACTCTGGCCCCACTCCTTCGGTTTTTACAACTTCATAACTGCGTCATTCATTTTTCGGAGGACAGGTGCAAGGTACCTACCTTCTTCAGTCTGTAAAATGCCTTTTTCATGTGAAGATTTCTTTATTTTGCTTCCGAGTCTGTTCTATTTTATAATGGGTCACTCTGATTGTGACGAGGAAGCTCCTGTGCCATCACCTTGGCAGTGTATTTCAGTTTGGAATTGCCTGAGGGTTTGCACCACGGCATGAACGGATTGGTGCGGGGAATGGAACTGTTCCTTGAGATGGCGGTGGAAAGATTCAGGACCGTTGGTCGTTTTTGGCATTTGCGTTGTCGGTGGACTAGCCCATAAGATTGGAGGGAAACGGCTGCGTGGTTCAATGTAAGCCAAGAGTCGGTATATTCGTTTTGCGTTAAACTTGCTTAAAAACCTGGAAGAGCTACAAGTTGGTACAAGGAAATTGAAGTTGAATATAAGACTGTGTAGAGAACAAGGAAGTTGAGGCAGGTGAGATGTCTGGTATTTGATTCTTCCGTATTCACTCGGGCGAAATTCGGATTCAGAAAGGGTTTACTTTATAACAAAGATTTCTTGACTTCAATCAACTACTTGTCGTCGACTCTATATCAGCATCTAACAATATTATGACTAAGGAAGTCCAACTAATTGTAAATGTGACCTCGATTTTTTTTACTTTTTTACCTCAGGAATCCATTGAGAGAAGGCGCGTGTTGGGTTTCGTGTTATGGAACCGGAGACGGCCTGGCAAGGACACCCGCCGCACTTGTCTCACATGTCTGCACGCCAACCGTGAGATAAGACGCGAGGAAAAACACTGATTTTTAGACGCCTATAATTTGAAATAGATTCGAAAAGACATCTTCATTGGGCAGAAGAGGGTTTTGCTGCTGAGCCAACGAGTGGCGTTCTGATGAGCTGACAGCGACGAATAAATTGATTTGATTGAGTGGAGAATTCTCATGGGCACCGAAATGTTGTACAATTTTAATAGGTACTTATTGGATTCCGACATGTGTAAATTAAAAACGTTGAATCCCTTATTGATTATGCAAACTCTGAAGATCTCTAACTATTCCTTCACTGTGCTTCCTCTGAAGCATTCATTTGATGTACCACAAGCGGGGATTTCATAAAGTGAAACAAACCAATTAGGTACCAAAGGCATAAACGAAAACTGTATTATAATAACCATGTTGGATTTGGTCAATAAAGTATGAAATAAGGAGCTCCTTCTAAAATATGTGTAAATTCACCTGAAATTCTACATCGAGGGTCTCACATCAACTCCCCACATCGTCACTTTTGGCCAAAATGAGTTATGCATACCATTCGAAGCGTCTTCTTCCGGAGGATCGATCTAACTAAAATTGTGGCTCGTGAAGAGGTGTGAACCGAGAAATAATCGAAATGCCTTCCAAGTTCACAAAGGGCGTTACTTTGAAACTGATCTCTTCTGAACGTTTCATGACTTCTTGTTTGAAGTAGATACTCGTGCCATATTCCCTCATTGTAAAATCGATGTACGTTCACTGTAACAGGGATGCAGAGTGCAATCATGTGAAGGAGGCTTGAAATGAGCAGAGCAGGTTTCCTCCCCTTTTTTTCAATTTAATCAGTTTAATCACAATATTATTGCCCGGTAGGCTGAGAGAGTGGTATTTGTGTCAGTTATATGCTGCTTGAAGATGATGTCTTGATGATGTGTGTGTTTATGGGAATGTTGCATCTGAGTTGTTGTCCCTCAGCTGTCTCCTCTCCTCCTCTTGAAAATGGCCCTTCAATACAGTGAGTTCCAATACTAAATGAATACCCAAGAACACTAAGATTAACATCACAAACCTTGAAAGTTCGTTGTATTTGGTTCGTGGTTCATTTGTGCCCTCGTCCCATTACAAATTCAAATTGACTCCACAGTCAATATTGTATAAACCGTTTCCTCATTGTGATCCCCTAAGAAGGAAAAACTTCGTTACCCTTTACCTTATTCATTTCCAACGTGATGTTTATCGATCGGCCAAGTGCGACCTTTCATCTCGAAATTCATGATCCACTTGACATTGGTTCGGAGGTTAGAAGGTCCTGTGTCAAACCGTGATATCCATCTGGGAATGTGATTAGTTGGTGTACCGTTGAAGTATTGTAGTAACAGTGGTACCGAGAGAGGAGGGTGTTCCCAGTGAGATTGCTCTGGAGCGGTAGATGTAGACATTAAAGAGGTCCTTGAACGAGATATTTATAGGTAGGTGATGAATGTAATGTAGCTAATGACTGGTGAAATAGAATAATTCTACTTACTCTACAATACCTAGATGTCGAGCATCCTAATGGCAAGGTACGAATTGATATCGTACAGTATTGCACTACATTTCAGTCTCGATTAAGACGACGTCTCGCAAAATATTGACTACCTACTTCTGTTTTGCGCAATATTTCTTCCCACTCTTTCAATGAATTGCACAAAAAGATCATCTTCAAAATCGTGTGCGAATTTTTTGCCAGTACGAAGAGCCTTTTAAGGAATAAATTCATAAACTGACAGTAATTGAATTGAAGCCACCCATTTGAAAAAAATCGTTCAATTCCACATTACGCACGATCACTTCAACCTGTTCCGCCAACGTGTTGCATCAATTATTCCAGGGATTTTTGTGAATTATTGAAATGGAGACTTATTGAATGAAAATATTATTTCACGGATACGAAAGGGAGTAGAAGACGCTACGCCGAGCGCAAAGAATTTCGCGAGGGAGAGCGCGTGATTAACTCATCCCTATCGGCTCCTTCGATCGGAACCTTCCAATTGGATCGGTGAAGGGGTTTCATAATTTATTCGTAATTGGAAAAAGCTGAATAGACTCATTAAATGAGGTTTAATCGGTAAGGATTGTAAAGTACCAATTATGCAGTATGAATTAATGAGCGAAATTTTTGAAGTAACGCGCACATTCTCCACCACTTTTAGCTGTAGAAAAATCAAAATGTAACCATCAATTGCCTTTTAAACTTTTATTTGTTGAATTGAATACGAATGTTGTAACTACACGAAAAATTGTAACAAACAAGTACCTATTATTACTGGGGGCGGGGTTGGCATCGTAACCTTCAGGATAATCGATTCAGAATTCCAAAATCCATGGAGAACAGATAGATGTTAACTGTACAGCATAGGACATTGTTGGGGGCTTTTTGAACGGGTAAGCACAGATGCTTTTGGTTCCCTGCTGAAACCTGACAACGGCAATATGTTCATCATAGTCGTAATGGATTTTTAAGGGCCCAAAGCTTTTCCTGTTGCAGAACAAACAGCAGGGCTGCTCTGTCACGTGGTCAGTAGGTTCGACAGCCCTCAAGAACTGCACTGTTGACCAAGGGACAAATTTGGAGTCTTCAGTGAAGTAGTGAGGTTGTTGGGCATTCGTAAAGCACGGACAGCACCACTATGTCCACAATGCAATGGGACCACTATGTCCACCAAACCCTGTGGAACCTCTAGTCTGAGATGGTGGACAGACATCTACGAGACTGGTATCGGCAGCTCCAACTTGCCCCACAACGGGGGTTTTCTCCGGCGATGTTGATGACGATGAGGGAGTTGACGTTGCCATTAATTACTATGTGTTGAGGGAAGGTGCCTCAGGATGATGCGATCATGATAATTTATTGAACGAAACGAAAACTAAAAATGCCAACCACAGAAAAACCAAGTGTTCCAAGCAACTCTACGACTCAAAACCCCTACGAATTCCCCACACTAATCCCACCAGTTCCCTTCGGTTCATCCCACTCCCACCATTGCCTGTTGAAAACAATAAGAATCAAACGAGTGTACCAACCGTGTTCTCACCTCGAAGTTTCAAGAACAGAACTTTTCTGCTGTTGTACAACTCGTTGGAAGTAGTAGAATTCGTAATTTTTGTGCTGTTGTATTACCAACTTGTTCCCTTGATCGGGATCGACGAGACTTCAAACCGCACCAGACTGTAATCAGACGTATTCCCACCATTGCATCGTACTCTCAAATGCACTCTGCATGTGCATCGTTGTAAACCAGTGGCTAAAAGAAAAAAACACAGTAATTACACCTTCCTTGTCCTTGTCGTTTCCCGAGTCCCACTTCCTATTTACGATTCGTATCAAACCACCGGGAAACCCGATATTTCGCCCGAAGAGTCACCCGACTCTGTTTCCACTCAACGCCTTTTTGTGTTTCCGTTCACCGTCTGAACCGTCCATAGGCGGGTGTATCTCTCTATCTTTGAAACGGTGTAATCCGAGAGTGCGACAAATGAATAAATGACCTTTAACAATCCAATATTGAAAGGTTTCCAATGGTTGAGTTTATTGGATAACGGACCGCTCGAATTCTTCGTGTTTAAGGACCTGCAGGACCTAGTTTGGAAGTTTTTGAAGGATATCTCAGGCTGTGATTAACTTGATGTTTTGAAATGCGTTGGGGGGGGGTCACTCCTTTACAGAAGTTCCAACACCTCCAATAAGAATACTGTTTTCTTGAAATAAAACCTATTTTGCTCATGTGCATAGCATCTCAACATGTGGTATCATTTGGGCCGGTACTTAAGCATCTAACTTCAATAAAATTAACACAGCAATGAATTCAGTTTTAAGAATAGCAACTAATGCCCATAAGCGTTCTCCAACTAGGTCCCTGTGCAAAACCTTTGATGTTCTCACCCCCAGAATAACTTACATAACTATGTTCTAACTGTTCTATGTTCTACATAGTTCTAACTGTTTTGTATGTATATAAACATCTGAATTGATTTACCAAGCAATCGGTGGTTAAGCCGACGCGAGCAAATGCCAATTATGTCCTCCAGATACCACAATCTCAGATTGATTTCTTCACTAGACAAATTCCGTGACTGGCTCCATCCCTATTCGAACAGTTGAACCGCTCTTGACTGAATCATCAACAGGAAAATTGAAAAAAATTGGTTCTTGAATATTTTGAACTTGGAGATAATGAAAGTAAAATAGGTTTAATTTAGGATTAGGATAATTTAGGAGTGTAGGTAGTTTTTGGGTATGTATACCAGGCACTATAAGGCTTGGATTTGAATTTTCAAAACCCCAGCCTTAATTTTTAAATGACATACCTACCTTGAAAATTAATGGACTCTTTCTTTCAACAGGTTGTATGATAAAGTTAGTAATAATAATACCTATGTAAAATCTTGGGGAGCTCATAGTTGTTAATAGGGCTATCTCAGCACATTGTATACTGCAGGTATACTGCAGCAGGTATACCTGCTATCAAGAGATTTGTACTAAATGCTACTCTGAAAACACCAACGGGTGCTGATAGAAGCCGGAACGTGGCATTTCGCCTTTATTGACAAGAAATAAAACGAAAATAGTCATCGCCAATTAACTGCGAGGTAGAGAAGGATTTTGCGGTGGAGATGACAGATGATCTGTCACCGGCTTCCTCGCAGCTCGTTTCGTACCCTCCAGCGCACAAAGGTGGGAGTGATGACGTCACAAGATTCGGAAGAAACCACATCAACACACCATACCACATCATACTCGTATTATTTACATCAACATCCTCGTTCTGGGTGCCATCAGTGTCCCCACACCATGAAATACGAGGGACGCCCTTGGGATGACAATTTTTGAGCGACTTGGAGTGGCTGCAGTAGTAGGATGACAAGCGAAAATTGTAATCGCGTTTTATATGAGGTATATAAATAATTGTTCAATTTCAAAAATTGAGTTATTGCTGAGAAACCTCGGCTGTGATGGGAAAGGACAACTTCAGTTCACTTGGAGCGGAATGGGCAATCGTCATGGCTGCCACAGATTGACCATGTCCAAGCCTGAAAACGTAGGCGTGATCCGTGATACTTTCTACACACCCACCTGTGTCAATATTGATCATATTCCTCATTATAGATCATCTCCCGTGTCAATATGCATAGGCGTTCGATCAAAACTCGAATTCCCATCGTTCGGTACTGCTGCTCCTAATTTGCTAGCCAATCCCCATCATGTTCCCTCGTGATTCCTCACTATCCATTTAGATTATCTACGGCCCTTTTGCCGCGTTCTGTTTCTTCCTTGATCCAGTTCATTAGCATCTATTCACTATGTATATCCAGTCTGAGAGAGGCTCTAGCGGAACCACTAGTCGCCGAGGAGGTCCTTCCCTGCTTTGAATTCTAACGGTCCATTAGGTCAGGCGGTGAATTATTAGTTGATTTCCGAGAAACTTTAAATCTTCTTTCAGAATTTCGTCGAATTAAAACGTGCACTTGGGGCAAATCGCTGCGTACATTAATCCATCTGCCCAGTCATCGAGTCAGAAAAACGGAATGATAGTTGGAAAGGTGGTGTACAAGGTTCTTTGTTCGATTCAAAATGAATGTTTTTCACGGTTTGCGAGTCAACAATTGCTCTTCTCGAAGGTCCATTTGATCTCACATGAACACCTCGATTCGATTGATTCGAAACCAACTTTTCTCGAGTTTTCGACGTTTTCTAGTCGAAAATTGTTCTTGTCGAAGGTCCCTTTCATCTCAAATTTTGATTCAAATCGAATCGAGGTGGTCCTCCTTCATTTGATATCAAATAAGCCTGTACAGTAGGGACCCAAGAATTGGCAGAAGACATAGTAGGTAGTGCATTTGTTCCGTCATTGGAGTAGTTCTTTCTCTGTGGAATTATGCTATTATTAATAATTTATTGAAAAACTACGTTTGGAAATGGATATAAGTCACGACATCATCGATACACCCTATCTACAATCAGCGACTGCTCAGCTGGGAAAAACCGCTCACCTGCCAAAAACCACTTACCGAACATCGCACGTCTCGTACGATGCTGCAGAAAACCGCTTAAACTATATAAATATAAGAGAAAAACAGAATTTAACGGCTTTAAGAGGTAGTTAGCAGCTCCTTTTAGATTCAACGTTCTCTTTTAGTTAGAACTTTATTCAATATTTTTATTAACAATGAAATGCATCTATTTGGCTCTAACTAAAAGTAAGGAGATTACTCTAAATGTTAGGTCGAAACTAAATGTAAATTTTACTTCACTACTTTTAATGAGAAAGATCATAAGATACCTTATAATTGCAAATTATACGTCATATTTAACTACATTCCCTATTTGGCCCTCAGACGACCTACCAGTGGTTCTCTGCATTAAATTGAAAATGGGTAAATTTGGGGAACTGGCTGAAAAAATTTTGATTGAAATACTTATGTGAAGTTTTGTATTTTTATTGGTTTCTGTTGCTTCACAGGGTTTGCTTCATTACAGTATTTGCAAATAGAGTTAATCTTTTTGCAAATCAAATTAATCTTTTGAGAAATTTAATTAAACTTTTTACAAATAAATTTAATCTTTTTACAAATAAATTTAATCTTTTTACAAATAAAATTAAACATTTTACGAATAAAGTTAAACATTTTACAAATAAAGTTTAAAATTTTACAAATGAATTTAAACTTTCAGCTGCCGTACGTAAGGTATCTTGTTTTTTTTAACAAAGACCATAAACAGAAAAAAGGGCGAAGAAAAACTTTGTCTTCAAAAACAATGTCCTTTCTAATCATGAGGTGAACAAGGTCTTCTAATGAAGACGTTGTCCTCTTGCGGCCGAAGTTGAATTGATCGTAACTTAATTTCTTTAAATTTCATTACTGTGGTATTTCACTATCTGTAACAGATCACTAGGACTGATCAAAAAGTGATTCGCCTCCTCCATTTCGCGCTACCCATTGAAGACACACTTCACCGAGGAACTCATTGTGGAACTGGCTGCAGTGGGAAGGTTTAAATTCATTTGTAAAATGTTTAATTTTATTTGCATAAAGATTAACCTTATGCGTAAAAAGATTAAATTTATTGGTAAGAAGTTTAATTAAATTTGTTAAAAGATTAATTTGATTTGCAAAAAGACTAAACTCTATTTGCAAATACTGTATTTTACTCCTTTAGTAATTGATTATTCAATAGTTATTCAATAGTAGTGGGTCACCAATGACCCGACGCGAGCACTGAAGGGTTAAATTTCCGAATTGGGCGAGTAAAAAATAAGAAGTTTTCAGAGGCCAAAACAGCGGAGTGGGTTCAAGCAAGTAGTTTCCTCTTGTCTTCTATTCATCCAGAAAGCGGGTTGTAGTACCCTCTTGCCTTCCGAAAAGTGGAATCACGTGATGGTCGTCGCCAAATCAGAACCTCTCTGTGGGGTCGAAAGGCCGTTTCAATTGACACAATGTCATAGTCCCTTTGTAATGAGATTTCCGTGAAATATTTACTTGGGCTTCGTTCTAGGAAAACTCGTCCGATCGCGTTCTCTCCTCCCCTTTTTCTTACCTGCGATTCGGATCCCGAGCTCATACGATCCGTTTCAACACAATTCTCAACAATTCAGTTCGACTTGTGACACCGCTCAGATCAGCTCGTAGTTGTTTCTGCTCTCAACCTGTACACGGCCTAACTCGGATCCCGCAGGACCAGGATTGTTCCGACAAACCTCAACAACCGCTAGTTCTATCACAAATCACTAGGTATGTTTCACATGCATTTACCTCCAGCCAATCACTGAAATTGCGTTCCCTCACTTGCAGACCACCTAAACAGCCCGAGGGGTCGCCCAGTATTGCGAAGTTGATTGTATCGAATAGTCCACACATTCCGTGTTATTGCTATAAACCGTTGTGGAAAAAGCAGCATGTGTTCTTAGCGTTTTGTAGCTTCCGGAACGAATTCGGTTCCGTCCTTGCTGCAGCATTACTGCTTATAAATAAACTATTGATAAATCTCACCTTCATCCGATCGAAATGTTCTGCCCGACGGGTCATTCAGCCAAAAAGTTTGAACTGGCGCTCATTTCGTTATGGGTGGATTTACACGTAGGTACGTGTACAGTTTGGTACGTCTAAAATCACTATCGCCGGAGGTAATATTGTCATTTGAACATTGGAGCAAAACTATATTTTGGGGCGAATACCCCAACCAAACAATAGGTTGATAACCTCTCATAAAGTGTAGTATTAGTTATATTGTATTGAACGTACCAGGTATCTACATAGATCCTATGTAGTTCCAACTCCATTCTTTTGTGCAAATTTGAACTTTTCATATCAATTTTGTGCAAATTTTCATATCAATTCTATCGAGAGCTGTCGTCCGGAGTGATGATCTGAAACGGCTTTTGGTATAAACATTTTTCGGAAATACGAGTTTTGAAAATTTTGGACCGATAACCATTGACTGCAATTGACAATTCGCTAACATGATCAATGACTCAACAAAATATCCCTGGCTCGAGTTGTGTAAAGACCGACAAAAGCTATAAAATCCCGTCAAATGTTGAATATCCGACGTTGATCCCATTGTGATGCTGTATAGAGCCCTAGTCCTTCCCTTGCTGGATTACGCAGCCTCTGTGTGGTGAAATTTCAGTGAAATTAATGAAAATCGATGGTTAAGAAGCAACATGCCCTATCAAATTTTATAGGTGTTATGAGTTATTTAGCTTCCCAGATCTAAATTTTTGCGCCAGTTACGACGAACATAAGGAAGTCCCTGATTAAAATCGTTATGTTTCTCGCTCCTTATTTAATAACAATTAATTTAATGTTTTCATGCTTTTGTGTAACTAATTTGTTTTTAAATGAGCACTTGTGACAGTACCAATTCGAGTTCCGTTCAGGGTCTTCGAGTTCTTGGACGATTGAGGAGGTTTCCCAACGTTGCCAGGTATGGGTTGAAGCAAAATAACGACGACGTTCGTAGTAACATCCTTTCTTACCTAATTGACTAAAAATCAATACCGTCTCTGAATTGACAAAGCTTGCCTCCGTCGCCATATTCTCGATGCGTTTTCATAGCTGCAAATTCCCTTACTTAATGAAATTGTTATTGAAAATAATGAACCAATTGTCCTTCCGAGAAAATTGTTGCATTGCTCAACTCCCGTCGTTATCAAGAAAGAGGAAATGAGGTTTAGGATAGAATTTTCTGTCGGGGGCTCATTTTTCTGAATGCAATATTTCCAAATGACTGTTAATAGCTTTTCTCGCCGCCTTCAATTAGTTTGGAACTGACAAAGGACCGTTCATTTTCTGTTTCTCATCCAAAAGTGGAAGCCTGGAATTGAAATAACTTCGAGATGCCTCGAAGAAGAAAAACTTGTCTTTGTTTCGTCGGAGTTTTTAGTTCTTCGGCGTTTACAGTGTTGAGTGGTTATCAGGAAATTCCACCCGGTGAGATTTCAAGTTCTTAGGTCTTTTGTGTATTATAGTAGGTATAGTGTGTGTAGTATGGTATTATCAATTATGTTGGAAGTTGTACATTGATTAATGTGAATGATTAATGTTCATGAGTTTTACAGGTTTTCCCCATATTCCGGATCAATCTGATAGTAACACTATTTGCATCAATTTGAAAAAAATACAAACAGCCCAAAAACTGACGATTTTGCGTTGGGAATGTCTACAAAGGTCAACTGGTAGCACATGGGCAAATTCATGATACTTAATTGAGCTATAGGTAAATTAAAACTCAAATGCCACAAGGGCATACCTATGCACCTAATTCTTGTTTTCTAATTCGTATCTTAATACAGTTTTTACCCGTATGGTTAATATTTTGTTCATAATGTCGATGATCCATTCTAGTCTCTCCAGTCACTAGTTTACGATGAGGTCAGCCTCCAACCAGCCCCACTTATTTCGAGATTTTCCTCCAAGCAAACAGTTTCAAATACTTGTTAGGAAATCTTAATGGTCATCGGGAATTCTTTTCAATTATGTTCCCATGGAAGCGATGTTTCGAAATACGCGTTTACGCCCGCCCCACCAAAAAAAAACCGTCTTGAAGTTACGAAGTAGGTACTTGAGGTAAACGGAGTGGTTTGGATGTAGGAAGGTTGGCGAAGTGGAATGGGAAACACTATTGCTATATCGATGTTGGAAATGAAATGACCGGTGTGTTAGATGAGGATTGTTACGGTGCAAAAGGCACTAACGGACGCTAATTAAAACCATTGAATCCTTCAAGATCCCGCGTGGAATGAGTATTTTTGATGAGGGCACATAACACGCTGCGTGGTGATACCGGGTTCCCGGTAGCGGGAATTTATTTTTCCCTTAGTTTCCCGAGATTATAGCTACTCGTAGGTATAATTGAGATTACTGTAGCAAACCCCCCCTGAGGCGCCAGCGTTACGAGCCCACGCTGGAGAAGGCCTTCGGGGTCTCAAATGGAAGGCGGGTACCGCTATATTTCATACTTTGCAGCAAAACGCTTCGGTGTAGCGAGTTAGGTGTACTTACAGGTCTTTCCTTCTCATTTTAAAGACGAGCGACGGTTAAAAATAAAAGCAGTTATTGTCTCATCTAAACGGTTTAGAGTCGTCGGGGACCTTCATCATGCAAAAGGTCGCGGTTCAGAAATTCCGAGATGTGTACGTGTGTGTTTCTGTATGTAACGCTAATGTGTTGAAGAATTAACGTCGCTTTCAAGTTGGACTGAGGCAATTTTTCTTTTGGTTGGTCTTGGAAGCCGGAGCTCAAGTCGATTCTTATCCTCACGCTTCCATGTGAAATAGTCTAAAGGCTGCAAATTTGTCTACTACGGTTTAATACGAGTATTTTCTGTTCAGTTCGGCTTTCTGTCTAGATCACTGTTCTGTATAAAATATCCTTGTGGCCATGAATTACTGTGTGCTCGTTCTATAAGGACAATCTTCTCCTACTGTGTGTCTCAGTGTCGGCCTCTTCAGTTTTCTCTTCCAGTGCTATTAGGTGTGCCTGAAAATCAAATAGAAAACTGAAGAGACCAATACTGGGCTAGTTTCCGACTCTCCCCTTGGGGGTCGTTGACCCCAACTCAAATTTTGATTTTTGGCACATTCATAGTTTTGGCCTGAAGGGGACGATGTACCCAGGTTCCGATTAACCAAGATCACTATGAAAAGCCCTCAATACATGATTTATACCATTTGCAGGAGTCTCCCCTCAAATCGACACAGTTATGGAGTGAAGAAACGTATAAAACACCAATTATTGAATAAATCATGAAAATTGGAAGAGAAGAAGATGAGAACATGAGTTACGTACAACAGAAAATGGACTTTGGTTAGTTTAATATTGTATATTTATTATGGAATTTATTTCAATATCGTTAAATTTTAATATAAAAGAAGTGAAAAGCTTGGTATACTCTAGCGGGGAGCACTAGGTATTACCCCTACTGTTCTGCAATAATGTTGTTTGAAATAGGTAACTATTTTATATTGCATGGCACTTATTAATATCATCTACAACAAAATTTTATTTGAGAGGACTAAAAAAATAAGTCATTCTTGGTGTGGTAGGTGCGTCCAGGCTGATTGCAGTTATTCATTATTGTGGGTTGTGTTTTTAATAAAACCACCTTGTAGCAGCCAATCATTTTAATGGAAGGGTGACGTTTCGGTCTCCAGTGTAGACCCTAATCATACCTAGTGAACAGTAAAATATATACAAACAATCAACTCAGATCGACTAAACTACATGTAGAATTTGCCTTAAGTATTAATTGACAAGATCCTAGGCTTACCTTACAAGCTGATAAATTGCACTACGATGATAAATTGCACTATAAATAGTTACCTCCACTAAGATAATTGTAGGTAACTATTTACACAATGAATAATGAGTTTTATATACACGATGAACAATATACAAGACAGAACGATGAGATGAAGACAGTGGTTTACGGATGTGAATGAATGGGAACCAACGAAACAGAATTACTGGATGGAGAAAAATTTTTCTACATGGATTTTTTTGAAGTATCCATGTAGTCATAGCCTATGTACTACACATAGGCTATGACTACATGGATACTTCAAAAAATCCATGTAGAAAAATTTTTCTCCATCCAGTAATTCTGTTCGTTGGTTCCCATTCATTCACATCCGTAAACCACTGTCTTCATCTCATCGTTCTGTCGTGAATAATATAGTTCATCGTGTATATAAAACTCATTATTCATTGTGTAAATAGTTACCTACAATTATCTTAGTGTAAATACATCATGGTAGTGCAATTTATCAGCTTGTAAGGTAAGCCTAGATCTTGGCAAATTCTACATGTAGTTTAGTCGATCTGTGTTGATTGGTTGTATATATTTTACTGTTCACTAGGTATGATTAGGGTCTACACTGGAGACCGAAACGTCACCCTTCCATTAAAATTATTGGCTGCTACAAGGTGGTTCTATTAAAAACACAACCCACCATAATAAAAAAATAAGTTTGTTGGTCGATTCCAATGGTTCATTATTGAAGAAATGAACCAATAAGTTTGTAAACGATTCTTGAAACAAAATGAGGACTAGTCGATATTTCGCAGTCAATATAGTACATTGCTGTCTTCTTTTAGAAGATCTTCTTTGGGTTCAGGCCAGATTCGTTTCGTTGTTTGTGTATTACTTCACTGTGGACATGATATTTCTGTTACGGACATTTCAGTTCGTATAAATCAGTATGCAGGTGGCATTGCAGCATTGAGCCCCTCAGTCAGTCGAGTCCTGATTCCTGTTCTTGAGTCTTTCTGATTTGCCGAGGGTTTGCACGGGTTTCAACCTTCAAACCATTGCAGTTTTAATAATAGTAATAATAAAAACCATTTATTGTACAAAGGCCGATTGGCTCATTTGGCACACAAGAAGACGAAGAATGGAAAATTACATAAAATTAAGTAGGCAAAATTTATTTATCTATAGCCGTTAGCTATTTATCTATTCGCCGTTGGCCTACAATTTAGTAATGCCTGTCTTGAACTGACTGAGGCGTAGTGGAAGTGCGTTCCACAGCCTGGCCCCTACAAGACCTTTCCAACAACAGTTTTGATGACTAGACCAACAATTCTGGGTTACCTCGCTCCTTGAGACGCAGTACCAATCTGTACAAATCCCACTATTCGACAAAGACAATTCAACGGCAGTAGGTCCATCCACACGACAAACCAGCCGATCCCAAACAATCCCCGAGTCGACCAGTGCTTGAAGGCTGAAATACAACCTTGAAATCGCCCATTCGGCATCTCTAATCAAATGTACGACCGGTTTCAATTCGTATCTTATCAAAACACTCGGTGCCGTTCTTACTCGATTTTGCACTCACCCCCCACCGGGTCGTCCGTTGTAACTTACACAAGTTATCCAAAGCTGAGATTTTCTTCATGCGGTAATTTATTATGAATTTTTGCTTTTTATGACACAAGGAAGGCATTTACATAAATGTAGTAAGCAGTCGGCTTATCTGGACATGAATCCGCCGAGCAGTTACCAGGAGGGAACAGCGAATCTGTCCAACTTCCAGGATTCCTGACTCGTTTTAAGGGCAGTTTTATCCTTCAGCAGGAAACCTATTTGGTTCTTGAATCTCGCGTTGTACGTTACACAGTGAAGAATCTCTCAATTCGTTTGGGGATCAACGGCGGGAAACGGTCAGCTGGTTTGTGGCCCAGGGCACTGCAGGGTGAGGTAACCCGCAGTAATGGAGGACGGAGATGTTTTCACTTTCGGCTCATCCACCTGTATCGGACGTTTTACTTTCTTCACCTCTTGAAGGTTCTTTTTGTTGATTTTACAATTGACCTGACCTACAATATCGAAAATAGGAATCTTGTCCCCAGGCACAGTCGAATGATAGGTACGTAACTCACGCAGTTATGTATGCAGAAACAGGGTGAGAAGAGGGGATTTTGGCCTTTTGGGACTTAACCTTCCATTAGTCGTGGCACTATAACGAATCAGATTGGTCGCGGCGATCTGACGGGTCACTTTCAGGAAAACTAGTATTTCAGTTGAAATTTAGCTCTACTTTCTGGATATTGGTAGTAACTCTGAATTGAGTTTAATCAAGATTAAAGTGGCTATAAAAGCGAATTTTCGAAGAAATAACTGGTTTTATGTAAAATGTGTCAAATTTTGATTCCATTTTTACCGAGAAACACCTCAGTTTATTGACTTTTCAACGCTGAACACGATGGTGAAGTCTGAATTGCGGTACCTCATACTGTTATCAGATTAGAGCATATGAACCACGAAGAACATCTCAAGCACCAACCCCGTTTCTTCATCTTCAAAGTGCTCCACTTTGAGCACGGAATAATATATCGATATACTGATCTCACCATCGTGTTCAACGTAAAAAAAAACCCTTTGAAATGAGGTGTCACTCGTCAGACCGTTTCATTTTTGGAATTTACGGGTGATTTTTCCCCCCTAAAACTTTCCAAAACCCTTTCTTAGAGTGGCCCTATTCAATTTTTAAATGATCTATCTCATACCTAAATCATATTAAGGCAGCTAAATCATAAAATGTATGATTTAATTGATTTATCATCTAACGACTTTTGCAGCTCTCAGACTTTTTACAGCTCCTAATTTTCAGAAATGCCTTATGTGGTGTTTGTCAATTTATTGCGATCACTGTTCAACGTCAATACAGTCTGTTTTTTAGTAAAATGGTAATTATTCATCTATCTGTATAACAATATATTTTATCTTTGAATGAAAATATTTGTGTTTTAAAAATTAGCTGCGCACAAGTTTGTTTCAATCAGCTAACCTCAAAAGTGTACTCTTCAACCAAATTTTAAATTAAAATTTAATGTAAATTAAAAATTAATATAAATTATCTGCAATATAAAGATGAAATCAGTTTTAGATTGTTGTAGTATAATCAAGTGAATGAATTCACTTGATTAAAGAACGCATTGTCATCAAATTATGAGTAATCATACTAATTTCGCAAGATGATATCTATATCATTCAATATGGCCGATATCGATATTTTGTGGCGATAATATCGCTGTATCGATATAAAAGTTGAATATCGTTATCGATATCAAATATCGGAAGATCCTCGATATCGGAGCAACCCTTTTGTTAGGTACTCTTTTGTTGCGACAAGTGTGTACTTGCCCCTCCATTTAACAAACTCCTAAACAACCGAGTGGGTCGCAGTGATAAACGACTCGGGGCGATACAACGAAAAGGAGAAGAGGAAGAAGTTGAACGGACTGAATTAGTAGAAGCAACAAGAAGAGAAGTCCGATTTGGGTTTGAACTAGAACTAGAGTCATCAGTCAGTGTCTCGTCCGCCTCCTACCTATTTTCTTTGGTTCTTTTCCCACCTGGTTTTGTCCCGTCCTCCTTCCTCTCTTTTTCTTTTTGTTTCGGGTTTTTCTTTTTCCTAGGGGTTTTCTGAGGTTTCGACTGGGTCGTGAAAATTACTCGAGTGAGGAACAACGAGGAGTTTAAGGAAGAGCTGGGTGCTTTATAGTTAAACGGCCTACGAATCTGATAGCCCACTATTTTACTGTATTCATCACCTACCAAACAACAAGGATTATTGCTCCTATCATGATATACTTGATAAAATGACTAGTGAACGGTCGCTAATCCTAGTAAAAGTTCACACCACATTTCATACTCATATTTTTTCCTCAATTAAAGAACACCTCTAAAAACCAAAGTCCTGGGCGATGGTGGTAACTGTTCCGATTATCTTCTCTACAGATCACACTGGGGCGAATTTAAGGCCCCCCCGATTAGATCATGTAAGACAAAATTTACTAATGTGAGTTGTTGAAATGCAGAATTGCAATTGAAATGCATACCCTTTTTAAAACCATATTATTGGCCTTAAAAACTAGCGTGAAACATCAGTCTTGGTAAAAATATAATAATTTATTCGCCACTTTCTAAACTATACCTACCTACCTTCTTTCCAACATCACGAAAAGCAGCTCAGAACAAGAAACTCGATTAGGTATCACAAAACCATGTGTAGTTTGAATCTGCTGTTCTTCAGCGTGAACATTGGTTTTTAATTCCACTGTTGGATTCGAGTTTTCACATTTATTCTATTCAAATTTGTACAGAAGAAACCTATATCGTTCAATTTGAAATTTTGAGATATCTCAAAATATTATGCTTGTTTGAAAATTTCAAAATTCATTTTGTTATAAGTAATATTATAAAATTCATTTTGTAATAATATTATGAACGTGTAAATGTACTGATAACCTGATTTCATGGCTTTAAACATAATATGTAATGCCAAATAAATTTATAAAAAAGAAAAATTTAAACAAAAATTCATTTTGATGTACCTATTTACTTACTTATGTTGTTGGGAGTGACACGAGTAATCACATACATAAATAAAACTAAACTGCCTTATTGAACCAAGTTTTAAAAATTCTGGATGAAATCGACTTCTAAAGGACCTAATGTCGACTTAGTTCATTTCTTGTGCTCTAATATGGGTTTTTATCCTCACTTTTGAATCTTGGGCCATGTAATTTAGTTTGGCACATTTTACTACAATAAAACCTGTGAAGGGACGTGGACGTGTGAAGGACGTGAAGCGACCTATAACAACGGTGAGGTTACTTGAATGAACACCTATCGATTTATTGCAGCGATCATACGAGAAGGGAATGATACAGGTTGCCGCCCAAGAACGAAAGCAAAAAGGCGTAATTATTACTTGGAGCACTTTAGAATCCCCTGAGGATGACAACCAAAGATAACGAAACGGCCTTGGCATTCAGGCTCCAGCGCTATGCGTCCCTTTGCTACGCCCCACCGGAGGGACACCCATGGAGGGAAATAAGGAAGATTCAGTTCGCGATTTTCGTCTTGAAAAATGACTAACAGCGTAAAAATAAGGTGGGGTGTTTTCAGGGACTTGTTTGTTTGTGAGAGAGGTAACACGAGTCTCTTGGAAGGTTGTGAATACATTAGTTGCAGAAAAGTTGAAGGTTCCGCGGTTTTACGCTGAATGTCTGCAATACGCAGTAGTTCCGTCAGGCAATAAATAGGTGAGGGTTGTCAATCCTAACATGCAATATTCGTATCCCAGTATTCACATCAGCTACTAGGATTTCCTCTAATAATTTTCAAACTTGATTTAATAAGATTTTTTTTTCTCTCTATTCCCTCGAAAAAATGACCGGTAGTTTCACGGAAATCGTTCGAATTGCTCATCACGTTTGTTGATTCTTCGTATTTAGAATCACGCATCAATTCGATCGGAATCATCTCAGCAGATGCGGCCTGTTACAGCAAATAACTTTCCATTCGAAAGCCTTCGAAGATGTTATGACCGTGATAAATGCACAGGGTTGAGCCTCAGCGAGGGCGGGGCATTGTTGGCATTTGCATTTTAAATACGCCCAGACCTTCTCATTACAAGAAACTCCGAAGAGATGTGCAGATCGGATCAGGCCGCGAAATTGCTGCGCTTGCGCGAGTCGGTATTCAAACTAAAACCGCTTGCCGCCCAGGAACGCCCATCAGACTGAGTGGATACCAGTTACGCATCTGGAAGCGATTAGTGGAGTTTTCATTACAACGTAGTTGCATCGTGATTCCTAATGACTGGATAAGACTCCTCTCCTTGTTAACCAACTTGTTACGACCTCCCTCAGTTTTCTGGACAACACAACACAAAACTTGGATTTCTTTTTTTTACTCCGAGTCAAAAATCTGTTCAGTTGTGCACTGCGTCGCCGGCAATTCGGCATTTATGTTGTGTGGAGGGTGTTTTTGAATTCACTCATTTACCAAATGTTATGAATATATAGTTATAATAAAATTGTTTTACCTATATTAATCAAATGTATCAATGTGTAAGAAAATAGAATTTTATGGGCACAAAACATTAGCTTTGCTTTCGGCTCCATGGCCCTTTCTACAGTCCTTTTCCAGTACCCTTTAGTTCCTGTATGGACTACAGAGCCCCTTTTCTGGACAATATCTCTTTCCAGTTCCTGTATGGACCACAGAGTCCCTTTCCTGGACAATATCTCTTTCCTGGAGCCTATTGTTCCTGTATGGACTAAAGAGTCCTTTTCCTGGACAATATCTCTTTCTTGGACCCTATAGTTCCTGTATGGACTACAGAGTACCTTTCCTGGACAATATCTCTTTCCAGGATCCTTTAGTTCCTGTATGGATATAGAGTCCCTTTTCTGGATAATATCTCTTTCCTGAAGCCTATAGTTCCTGTATGGACTACAGAACCCCTTTCCAGTACCCTTTAGTTCCTGTATGGACCACAGTCCCTTTCCTGGACAATATCTCTTTCCAGGATCCTTTAGTTCCTGTATGGACCACAGAGTCCCTTTCCTGGATAATATCTCTTTCCTGGAGCTTATAGTTCCTGTATGGACTACAGAGTCCCTTTCTTGGACCCTATAGTTCCTGTATGGACCACAGAGTCTTTTTCCTGGATAATAATATTATCTCTTTCCTGAAGATTAAAGAGATATTATCCCTTTCCTGGAGCCTATAGTTCCTGTATGGACTACAGAACCCCTTTCCTGGAGCCTATTGTTCCTGTATGGACTAGAGTCCCTTTCCCGGACAATATGTCGAATCCGAAGCTTTTTGTTTAATATCCATAAAATGTTTTGTCAATCTCTATGGCCGTGACGTCAGAAACTGTGTCTTGGTTGTTGTTGAACGTTAATTTTGAGTTTTACACCTTGAAATTCGGAGAAGAGTTTTCTTTGGACCTCGAAAAAACACACAAATACATTGTCATGTATTGTGATGTACTTACCTAGATTATTAAGAAAATTGCAATTTCATGTTATTGGCGTCGGTAATTCAAAATTGGCTGATGCTACATAGTTGAGGCATATATACCGAGAACACACACACAGGTACCTACTCGTACTGGCTTCATCTTTACAAGCGGGTGAGAGTCATTATGTAAATTCCAGTCGTTCTCACAGAGGTAACGAGATTTTTATGGCTCCCTCATGATGTCATTACCGAGAATATCTCTTCGCCGATGGACTTGGAGATTCTCATTGTCCGCTAAAAGACGTACAGTTATGCGGACCAAGTTGTGAAATGATCGTGCGTGGCTTCATGCTTCGCAGTAACGTCAGTTGGTACTTCAGGTAGTAAAAGTGCGGTTTTGTTTCAACATGCAATCAATAGACAGTTCCGAAGTCACGCTCCCTCCGTCATCCAATAAGTCGTTATTGTATTCTGAATAGGGTGTGGCTGATCATAGAATTTTACATTTATTAATCATTTTGGTATTTTCGTAAATTTCAACAGAGGGCTTAAATCGGTGTATGTGATCGATACAAATATTTCACCTCATTCAGACTGTACGTTATTAGAGATGCTGATGAATGAAACATCGAACAAGGTCTCACCCCTTATTCTCCTGATTACCAATTTTTCCAGCAAAGAATTTGTTTCGCTACTAAAATACCTAACTCCAATTTGATTCAAATAAAATGTTTGAGGCTTAAAAAAAAACTCACATCATAAATTCAAAATTTTAACAATTTTAATGATCTTTGCATCTTCTTACTGTAGAAGTCATTTTTTGTGTAGACGTGGAAAACCTTTTTGGGGATGAGCGAATCAATATTGAATATTAAATGTTAAAACATTCACTGTCGACTGGAGAGGTTCTTCCTCCGTTTTATGTATCAAGCTTCTGTATGTGGGTCAATCAAGGTAAGAGTATTTCATCAAGATATTTACCCCGAACTCTTCTTAATGACCTCCCAAGTTGTTGTCTTTTAGTAATTGAGATTGGTTCACTCGGACATGTCGGTGATGCTCAAACCCAAGAATAGGTAACTAATGAACATCTTCGTAACAAGTCCTTCAAGAATGGAGCGTCACGTGCAAGAAAAATCCCTCTTCGCCCCTCACAGTAACAGGTCCCACTTACTGCCTTTGGAAAAGTAGTTCAAACCATAATTTACGACTCTGGTCCATTGAGGTTCCACGTATCCTCTCGAGACCTCCGTCCCACATAATTTAATAGCTTAGTGCTGGGGATACCGTCAGGGTACTAAAAACATCCAATTGCTTCTGCACGAAGTTGAATTTACCGTCGCATTGATTAACCAGTGAGTGAAAGCGATTTCTTGTTCGTAGGAGGGCTGTTGTAAATAGAATGATTTTGTTCTATTGAAGGAAAGTCAAAAATCAGAATACAAACTTCTAAGTTATCAAGAGTGATAGTTCAGGCAAATCTTAGAATCACGTAATTCCTTCAAGTTTTTCTCCATCGTTGCTTTAATTTCTCTATAATACCTTGGCTCCTACCACCCGTTACTTTAACGCCCATCCCATAGCCCCCTTCATTCCAAGCAGCCAATCGGAAGCAATTTCACTTGGTGTCGACCAATACCATTTGACCATTAACTTTTGAGATCCTTCATAAGTTCACCCCCTTGTAATGCACTTTCTGTACTCATTTGTTACTGACGATGGTTTAATAACACAGTGTTTCAATTACTTTTGTCTTTTTCCGTTTTAACATGGATTTACACGATTTCGTCATTGCATTTGGCCCTATAGGTACCCAATTAGCGTTTTCCCTCGATATTACGACAATTTGTGTTATTTATCAACAGTCAGTATCACTTCACTTGTACCCTTTCAATCCAACACTGTGCCTCCGAACACCCAGTGAACTGGGCAGTATTTCGCAGACGATTTAACCTGTTACGACCTATTTAGCCTGTTCGACGCTTCAGCCGTGGGAGAATATTAATAAACGATCTGTTCCCTTTCTTTTTGTTCGCAGAAGAATGGGTGACTAGGAAGAAGGTGGAAGTAGTGACGAAGAGACAAATTGCCACCAGAGTACAAAGGGAGGTTCTGCTCGAGGACGGGAAGGTCGTTCAAGACACCGGCCCCAAAGTCACGACCACCACCACTGAGGACACCCAGAAGAATGAGTCCGAAAACACCGAGGTCAGTTGAACAATCATTTTCCTCGTTTTTTGTGTGTAGATATTTAATTGATTATTTGAAATACCGTTTGTTTGGTGCGATTGATGCTCTAAACAGTCCTCCCCCCTCCTCACTGTCATTGAAATGATTACATTTCGTTTCAAATCAAATAATACGCCATATATCGGTATATCTATATATCGGTATATAGGTCTATGGCCCCATCTCCTTGACTCTTGATAATCCTCTTAATAGCCGTTAATAAACTCTTAAGAACCCACCGCCGTCCTTAACTACTCCTAAATTTCCCCAGTAAAATCAGAATCACAAATCGCAAATTGTACAAATGAAAGCAACAAAGCAGACATTTTAATTTTCCTACTATTTTTTCGGAAATTCAAATCTAAATTCGCTTTTTCAAATCGGAAATTGAGATATTATTTCGATGACACCGTTGTCGAAATTTCACGTATTCATTATTCAATTCTTCCGTTAAATGTGATGGAAATGAACAGTTAGCGTAAACGTGGATTGTTGATGTACCTACTGACGTAATTCTTACTTGTTTTCAGAGTTGAAAAAAATCCAGTCATGCAGCATGGCTATAAGAGCAAATTTTTGAAGAAATACTAACAAATTTTGTCTCCTTTGGAATCGAACCAGTTAGTCAAATTACTCGACGTTTGGAGGGCCAGAACTCGACCTGACGTCATAGTTTGGGGCGTTAGAGTTGATTTTCAACCGGAAAGGAGGGAGATGAGCGAAATCCACCATATAGCAAACCTCTTGCGCTCAATTTATTCAGAAGTATTTGTATTTTCACTTGATCTTAAACTGACTTGATGTTTGTAGGTGTCATTATACGTCACGATGGCACGTATACTCTACTCGTGAACCTCGATCAGTGGGATCTCATCACAGTTAAACTTGTCAATATTCTGATAGTACTCAGTTTGAACTGCCAAGACCTATGGCCTCATGATGCCAATGACACAAGACGCAGTTAGTTACAACCTGCAATGAAATTTCAACGTAACTCAACGAAACCAATAAATTACCCATTCAGACTTCAATCTATTGCTATTAACGCTAACTGCCGCAAAGAGTTTATTTTGAAGTTTTGGTTATGTATAGATATTTTTTATATTGTCCACTTTCTATTGTGCTGGATTGTATAGACGCTTACTTGTGCCAAAATCTCATGATCCACGGTATGCATCGTATGAGATACATCTTGTTATTCACTTCTCGACCAGTTCGACTCATGATCGAATTGCTCGCTGGAAAGTGAGTAAGGTGCCAAGCGCTAAACCGGCATTGCGTTTCAGTGTTGCGGGTTTCAACATAAACAGTACTCGAAGGCGCCAGTTGCTTTATTCCGGACTTTGCACCTGTATTTGGAGTTATTAGTATTTTTTGGAGTTTTGTGGAGAAAAGTATTGAATTTCAATAACTGGAATTTAACTGCACATTTTAGACGCATTCAATCAAAATGATCATGAATTGATGTGGAGCATTACTTCATTTGTACTGGTGGGTGTTATTATTATTAACCCTACACCAAGTTACATTGAGTTCCTTATAATATTTTTTTTGGCATTGAAAATTTCAACACAGCAGGAATGTAAGAATCAAGTCATGACAACATTACTATCGATATTCAAACCCTAATAAATTTCATTGTTCAAACTAAAACTCGATATCTATAGGTAATTTATAGGTAGGGATACATAATATAATATATATTATATAGGGATTGAGTCATAAATAATATTGCTGTGATGTGATCGAAATTTCACAATATTTGGTTGGAAAACCAAAAATTAAATACTTCTAGCAGTTATGAGAACATTCCCACGTGGTTACGCCGAGCGTAACCAAATCAGAAAATACAGCAGCTTGTGATCAAAACGGGTTCGTATGGGCGGGCATTGGGGCAACCTGTTGGATTTCTCTCCTACGACTTTAATTGGTTGCCGATTTCAAGATCACGATTCCCGCACTAGAAGTTCCCTATAGTTTCTCCAACGACCTTTAACGCGAGCGTTTCGGGACATTGTCTTTGGGTTGCAAATAGATCGTTTGTTTTCTTCTTTTTCGATCTTGCAATCGGTTTTCGTGGAGCGGAGATAAATGACGCAAGATCGATATTGGAACATACATGTACCTATGTGGCTGTGGCGCGTCCATGACAAAGATTTGGATACATCGCAATATATTTAGTTTTCTATCAAAAATCTCATGCCCATTCCATTTCAATGATATTTCTGACTCTCACGTGCCTGTATTGACCTTATTAATTACATATTATGAGAAAATCCGCCAATTTTATTTTGAAGATTGATACCGTGTTGTTCCTCTTTTCAGAAGCAAGTTTGATTAGACATCAACACGGTGTGGAGAGTTTATAAATGTCAAAATGGAGAAAAACTGGAAAACTCATCGTAGACGTTAAGATCGAATGTCATCCCCACAATGAACAACTAACCCCACTGACAGGATCGTATTGAGGAATTCTACAGAACTTTTGTTGTTCTCTATATTTTTACTGTGTTTTTATTAATCTTCTTTCGTGCAATAATCAATTATTGTATTCTCTCATTTACTGATTAGTAGGAGTGATAGGTACTTTTGCTTCATAAACGCAAATTAAAATCAGTTTCTTTCTAAGTATTCCAGTAAAATTAGTCATGAAAAATACCTCGAAGTGGCCTGGGGAAAGCTGGAAAACCTAAATAAAGCCTTAATATATCTAAAACCTTAATATAGTAAATATAGCCTTGAAAACGATCTATTACTGGTTTTTACTCCTCTAGGGGTTGACGTCGAAATATTCGGACTTTAGTCAGTTTTGTGCTTATATCTCCTGATCAACGTAACCAAGCGAAAACCTTACATACAGGCAAATTGAAGAACATTCAATTCTGCATCGATTGACACACCAAACTTTAAAATTGAACCAATTTATAGGGTAGTAAAACGAAACTTTTTCCCACTTTGGCTAAAACGTACCATTTGACGACTTTCTGGTCCTATCAAAACACTCTTGGAATCAAAGTTGTAGAGAACTCTTGGAACGTCAAGTTCAAAAACGCCGTAATTTTAAAATTTGACTTATTCCAAAAACAGTCATTCTGGAATATCCTACATCTTGCTTCCTGACCATTATTTCTTGTATTAAAGTCGATTTATAAGCTCTATATTAACCTTGGTTTTCAAGACTATCTTGAGGGTTTAGAACGATTTCCAGCTTTCACTCCGAAGTCCTTTCCTTATTTTACTGGACTGAATGCAGTTTATTCGTTCATGTTTGTATAACTTGAAAACCTGGTCATTGACTTGCTACATGTGTCGTATCTTCTTAGACTTGAAAATCTCGAGAAGGTATTAGAGTGTTGAGATTAGTGTGCTGATTGAGTATTGATGCATTTATCAGAACCTATTTTTGCTCATGGTAGTATGTAACTGTATTTAAAATCGGCGGAGCTAATGGGTATTAATTGATTCACAATTTATTATTGGCTCTGTTTGTGGTTGAAGGACTTGGAACCGTAGTGTTCAATCCCTCAAGTGGAGATGCATACTCAACATTTTTTCATTGAGCGATTACTCAATAGCCTGCTGCTGATGAGCTTCACTCGTCACTCTTTCATCTTGAAACGACTGGTTTCACCTTGAGTTAGCTGTGAATCCTAGTAATGAATATCACATTAATCTGAATTATTCTGCTTTTCGGAGTGCTTATAGGAAGTAACACTTTTCTCCCATAAGAGTGGGACTTGGTGGCCCATAATTAGAACCGTAATTAGTCAGGCTGATATTGTGGTAAATTAGAGGTTGGAACTCTAAAAACCATCTTTTGGCATTCATAATTACTGTTTTATGTCCGTAGCATAATCAATGACCAACAATTATTTTGCAAAGGGTGGTTAATTCAACGATTAATGAGCGCTTTCCATTTGCAGCACCATGATCTCGGCGACGGCTCAACTGAGAACTGGGTGGCTTCAGGAGACCCGGGCGTTGTTACGGAGATACGAGAGAAAAAGGTGACGACGAGGGAGCAGACCAACGAAACCCTGGAGACTGAAGACATCAAGCACCTCGGCGACATTTCTGATGAGGTGAGTTTCTCCATATTGTAGGCCAGCAACTGAAGACTTGTACTCGTGGTTAATTTGAAACCGATGTAGCGATTGAATAACAAGGATTTCCTTCAAGGAAACCAGCAGCTTACCTTCTTAATCTTGAATAATCCATTCAACAGGTTTCATCTATAGACTTTTTAAGTCAGCTGATGAAAAAAAAAGGACACCGATAGAAGGGAGGAGGGAGCTTTCACTAGAGTCTTTTGACTGGAAAATCGCCGAAACGAATCGAGCAGGCTATCAAACAATTGATTGTGAACAAGGGAAGGAAAACAAAGAGGTTTTTTTCACTATTCTCAGCTTCAAAGAGCTCGCTAGTGAAAAGTAGAAAATGATGGAACGAGGGTTGGGGTTTTGAGCGAAGAACTGACCAGGAAAGCGTAAGATTCTGTAGATCTGTAGAGGTTTTTTGTGTCATTATGAGCATCAGGAATGATCTGAAGGTTTTGGAGACTCTCAACTCGGATAAAGTTTGATTTACTAGTCACGTGGTTATCTGATTGAGATCAGAGTTTAGTTTTTCACACGCGATGAAACAGTTTGGAGTACTTAGTTGTCATTTAGGATCTAGTGGCATGTTGTTATGCCTTCTGTATGTTTGGTATGCGACCAACGACAATATCGTTCGCCTAGATGTGATACCTCCTAAGTGAAACAATTCACTTTTCAGGATAAAACATCGAACGTTTTTGGTAGCCTCACTTTTATTGCCTTAAAAAACCAAATTATTCTTATTATCGACAGTTTTCCAAATCTCAGGCGGATATGATTTCGAAATAGAACCAAGAATCATTACAGGAACTTCTATTCATTTATTAGAAATAAAGGAAACCCCTAAAAAAGCTTACGTATTCGATTTTGAATCGTGGGTGTTGGCTTGTTAACACTGAAGACCACATCCGGTCCAAAATTTATGTAAGATTTGGCAGGAGTAAGTTTCTAATGTTCATTTACCACGTTGAAACGACCCATCTAAACAAACTTGATACTGTACAAATTGACTATACTTAGTAGTTTTAGCTGTAACTCATCGCTAGATTCATTTTCCTAATTATCACTAAATATTTAATACTCGTAATTTGACTAGTAGGTAGTATTCTTTAGGACAAATAAGTGATAATACGAGGAAACACTTTCCACCTTCCAATATCCCCACAACTTCGATCACCACATAACTAGTGGAGCTGCAAAAGCTTTTAGAGACTTGAGGGATTTTTCCACAGTTACGAGATCTCATTAGATCGACGCGGCCAGTTTTTCTGAATCCAACGGTTCCAAAAACCGAAAAACGGTTTTTGTCCCTTACGAGGTTTCATTCGAAATCTGACTGTTTAGCTAAGGATTTTAGGGAGCAGAACTAGGATAATTCTTTTAGGTGCCTACTAAAATTACTAAAACGATCTCTCTTTCCAAGATTTGTAATCACCTCCTGTCCCACATTTGACTAGACTAGACGTCTAACGAGAACTCGATATTTATGCTCCCCTGGTACGATATCGTACTATTTTATAATACGTGTGACCCGCTGAAGTGGGCGTGAGCACAATCAAAAGTTAAAAACCATCATTTACAACGGTCGACCGGGCGGATAACACAACATCATCGGTGTCGAAATGTGGGGCGAGCGTCATGAGGAAGTAACGCGAAATGTGCGGTCGTGCCACTTGCATCATGCCCGAGTGTCTCCTGAACGTGATGTACGGGCGGCCAAACTATTAATTTGTTCTCACTCCATCGAGTTTATTCTCCTTCCACCGGTAAAATTGACACAAATATCACATGTGACACGAATATGTGTCATGGTGCTACCTGAGCCTTCTTCACGCTGGGTACCTACTACTCACTTCGTAATTCCTTCACGATTTAATGGTATTTAAAAAAAAACTCGGCCCAAGGGGAAGCTGAACCCCCTTCACCTTTCATTTTGAGCCTTACGGCTAAATTTCTATGAGCTAAACACTAAGCTAAGCGTCAAGTTGAAGACCTAGACAAAGACATGCCAAATTACACCTTCATAGTGTGAATAGCATAGAAATTAGCTTTAGGAGTCACTAAGCTGATCTCGGCCCTATTCTGCCTGAAGTGTACCAAAGTCCTAAGGAAGCTAAATACCAAATTACAGCTTCATACAGTGAATAGCATAGAAATTAGCTCTAGGGGCCACTCAGCTGATCCGAGGCGTGGGCAGCGTCCAGTTAAAGGCCTAAGGAGGCTACATGCCAAATTACAGCTTCATACTGTGAATAGCATAGAAATTCCCATTAGAAGCCACTCAGCTGATCCCGGCCCTACGCTGCTTTAAGCGTAAGTCCTAAGGAGGCTACATGCCAAATTACAGCTTCATAGTGTCAATAGCACAGAAATTAGCTTTTAGAGCCACGCGGCTGATCCGGGGCTTGGGCATCGTCAGGTTAAAGTCCTAAGAACACATGGCGAAGAGGATATGAAAATAAGTGGGGGAGCTCAGTGGAATTTGATTTCAAAGTCAAATTGACCCGATGGTTCAAGATCTGGATAATGTCCAGGGAAAGGCTCGTTAAGCTCATCAGAATTGAAACGAGGAATGGTGAGCTTATACGAGAGTGCGAGCGCTGTGATGTCCTAGAAACTTTCGTTTTCCGATTGTCTGAAACACGAAGAGGAGCGAAGATTGTACCTACTGCTGCTGAATACTAACAGCCATATTAAAGAGCCAAGATCGGCTATCCTACTCGTATTCTGCCTTCTAGAATTGTGTAGAGGTGAACTTTTGAAATGAGTGATGAAGGACTAGTAACTACTGTTTAGCTTGCCTATTGCCTAACCATTCTAGGAAAGAACGTCCTAAGTGAGTCATAGCAGGCTGTAAGGGTTGAACTACCCACTGGTAATGTTTAATGGTTTAATGTTTAATTCCGACATGAGATGTTTGACATATACTACCCAGTCCTATGTCAAACATCTCATGTCGGAATTATCTTAAACATTAAATAAAATGTCATTTGGTCGATAATTGTGATATTCATTAGTTCTCAAGATTGGCTACGAAGTGACAAAGTAGGGGGAAGTATTTGAGAGATCACAGCGAAAAGAGTTATATGGAATTATATGGTTGGCACGGATAAAATATTCATTTTATTAAAAAATCGAAAAATGTACTTGGGACGTTCTTACTAAGAGTTGCAGTATTTTTGATGAATGGGAGTGAGAGTGAATTTTCTTGTCTTGTCGAATCCTTCGGGATAAATCGGAGTTACTTAACTAAAATCTGGTCACTGGACTAGTCTTGGTCGATTTTAATTCCAAAGTAACGCCCCACCTTTACGAAGCAGATCTGACATGATCACAACCTCTCGCCTAAGCACATTTTAAGTCCAATTCTCGTTGCATAAATTCTCTCGTATCCCTGAAACACCACAAGACTCCGCCTGTCTCGCGAAATATTCCTAGCGTCCAGAAAACGTTACGATAACCTCAAAAGTGACTGACCCGTGGGTCACAAACAATGGAAACAATCGGAATATTTTCAACTTGCTCAGCCAACGAAATCTCGATAAAAACCCCAACTTTTTAATCCACGTCGCGCATACAATAGAGTTTTGCGCAACGGCCTGAGAAGGTAGAAAAAAAGTAATAAAAGGTAGGAAAAACGGGGCACGTTCTATTCCGTAGAACTATATCAGATTTTTCGTCTATCCTTTCACGATCAGAGCCCCCTCAAGGCGGAACAGATTTTGCTTACCCTTGTAAGTTACGGAGGGTTTGGGTTTGAGAAAAACAGTCAAGGGGATTATGCAATGTAACCTCGACCTGGGTGTTCTGCGGTCAGTATCCCATCATCGGTTTGATCTGATTCGAAGTATCGATGGGTTCCCGTGGGCGAAAGGAATTGATTTTAGGACTTTCTTCGTGATTCGATGGTATTTTATTCTTCCATTTTGGGACTGTGTTCGAAATATTCGTGTGGTCTGTAATCCCTGATACTTTGTGTAGCCACGTGAATAAGGAAATACTAGATCATCAATACTGGAAATACTGCTTTCATCAATATTACTTTTCCGGTCATGTAGACGTTCTAAACTGCCGTGCTAAGATAAAGTCCCCTATCGACCATTTTGGTGTTTTTGGAGTTGGGCAAATGGCTGCGTAGATCTCGACGTAGCGCGTCTTTTCTGCCAAGGTAGAATTTCCTATCTCCATAAGAAAGGTTCGAAAAAAGACTTTATCTTATCTCCAGTTTGATGATCTGGGCCCCCTTCCTCACTTAACTGCATTTTTCTCGACATGAAAAAATGGAGATAGGTGGTTTTAACTTAGGGCGGCAGTACTGTACACTGCCACCTTCGCAAAGATGCGCCGCCGAAGAGCCATTTCATGCACCAAAACATGATCAATTTGATCGAAATCAACGTTTATCGGCATTTCTTGTCATTTTCGAATAGAATATTGGCCGAGTTAAAAAGCCGTTCCATGCAAAATGAATAGGCCTGCTTGAATTAAATTTCACTGTTTTTGAAAATTGTCTTCGTTGTCAAATCGAACATTGGTTGTGACGAAGGCCTGTTTGGATCAAATATCAGTCTTTTGAACTTTTTTTCTTTTCTTTGAGAAATAGTGATTTTATGACGTAAGGCTGGGTTTAGTCGAAAAACACCAAAAAACCAAATTCATCGAGAAAACGATAAAAAGTTGACTTCATATCGACTCGAGGTGTTTATTTGAGTTCGAATGGACCTTCAAGAAGAGCAATTGTCGACTCAAACACATCGTGGAAACGAAAAAAAGTAGACTTCATATCGACTCGAGGTGTTTATTTGAGTTCGAATGGACCTTCAAGAAGAGCAATTGTCGACTCAAACACATCGTGGAAACGAAAAAAAGTAGACTTCATATCGACTCGAGGTGTTTATTTGAGTTCGAATGGACCTTCAAGAAGAGCAATTGTCGACTCAAACACATCGTGGAAACGAAAAAAAGTAGACTTCATATCGACTCGAGGTGTTTATTTGAGTTCGAATGGACCTTCAAGAAGAGCAATTGTCGACTCAAACATATCGTGAAAACGAAAAAAAGTTGACTTCATATCGACTCGAGGTGTTTATTTGAGTTCGAATGGACGTTCAAGAAGAGCAATTGTCGACTCAAACACATCGTGGAAACGAAAAAAAGTAGACTTCATATCGACTCGAGGTGTTTATTTGAGTTCGAATGGACGTTCAAGAAGAGCAATTGTCGACTCAAACACATCGTAGAAACGAAAAAAAGTAGACTTCATATCGACTCGAGGTGTTTATTTGAGTTCGAATGGACCTTCAAGAAGAGCAATTGTCGACTCAAACACATCGTGGAAACGAAAAAAAGTAGACTTCATATCGACTCGAGGTGTTTGAGTTCGAATGGACCTTCAAGAAGAGCAATTGTCGACTCAAACACATCGTGGAAACGAAAAAAAGTAGACTTCATATCGACTCGAGGTGTTTATTTGAGTTCGAATGGACCTTCAAGAAGAGCAATTGTCGACTCAAACACATCGTGAAAACGAAAAAAAGTAGACTTCATATCGACTCGAGGTGTTTATTTGAGTTCGAATGGACCTTCAAGAAGAGCAATTGTCGACTCAAACACATCGTGGAAACGAAAAAAAGTAGACTTCATATCGACTCGAGGTGTTTATTTGAGTTCGAATGGACCTTCAAGAAGAGCAATTGTCGACTCAAACATATCGTGAAAACGAAAAAAAGTTGACTTCATATCGACTCGAGGTGTTTATTTGAGTTCGAATGGACCTTCAAGAAGAGCAATTGTCGACTCAAACACATCGTGAAAACGAAAAAAGTAGACTTCATATCGACTCGAGGTGTTTATTTGAGTTCGAATGGACGTTCAAGAAGAGCAATTGTCGACTCAAACACATCGTGGAAACGAAAAAAAGTAGACTTCATATCGAATCGAGGTGTTTGTTTGAGTTCGAATGGACGTTCAAGAAGAGCAATTGTCGACTCAAACACATCGTGGAAACGAAAAAAAGTAGACTTCATATCGACTCGAGGTGTTTATTTGAGTTCGAATGGACCTTCAAGAAGAGCAATTGTCGACTCAAACACATCGTGGAAACGAAAAAAAGTAGACTTCATATCGACTCGAGGTGTTTATTTGAGTTCGAATGGACCTTCAAGAAGAGCAATTGTCGACTCAAACACATCGTGAAAACGAAAAAAAAGTTGACTTCATATCGACTCGACGTGTTTATTTGAGTTCGAATGGACCTTCAAGAAGAGCAATTGTCGACTCAAACACATCGTGAAAACGGAAAAAAGTAGACTTCATATCGACTCGAGGTGTTTATTTGAGTTCGAATGGACCTTCAAGAAGAGCAATTGTCGACTCAAACACATCGTGAAAACGAAAAAAAGTAGACTTCATATCGACTCAAGGTGTTTATTTGAGTTCGAATGGACGTTCAAGAAGAGCAATTGTCGACTCAAACAGATCGTGGAAACGAAAAAAAGTAGACTTCATATCGACTCGAGGTGTTTATTTGAGTTCGAATGGACCTTCAAGAAGAGCAATTGACGACTCAAACACATCGTGGAAACGAAAAAAAGTAGACTTCATATCGACTCGAGGTGTTTATTTGAGTTCGAATGGACCTTCAAGAAGAGCAATTGTCGACTCAAACACATCGTGAAAACGAAAAAAAGTTGACTTCATATCGACTCGAGGTGTTTATTTGAGTTCGAATGGACCTTCAAGAAGAGCAATTGTCGACTCAAACACATCGTGGAAACGAAAAAAAGTAGACTTCATATCGACACGAGGTGTTTATTTGAATTCGAATGGACGTTCAAGAAGAGCAATTGTCGACTCAAACACATCGTGAAAACGAAAAAAAGTAGACTTCATATCGACTCGAGGTGTTTATTTGAGTTCGAATGGACCTTCAAGAAGAGCAATTGTCGACTCAAACACATCGTGGAAACGAAAAAAAGTAGACTTCATATCGACACGAGGTGTTTATTTGAGTTCGAATGGACCTTCAAGAAGAGCAATTGTCGACTCAAACACATTGTGGAAACGAAAAAAAGTAGACTTCATATCGACTCGAGGTGTTTATTTGAGTTCGAATGGACCTTCAAGAAGAGCAATTGTCGACTCAAACACATCGTGGAAACGAAAAAAAGTAGACTTCATATCGACACGAGGTGTTTATTTGAGTTCGAATGGACCTTCAAGAAGAGCAATTGTCGACTCAAACACATCGTGAAAACGAAAAAAAGTAGACTTCATATCGACTCGAGGTGTTTATTTGAGTTCGAATGGACCTTCAAGAAGAGCAATTGTCGACTCAAACACATCGTGAAAACGAAAAAAAGTTGACTTCATATCGACTCGAGGTGTTTATTTGATTTCGAATGGACCTTCAAGAAGAGCAATTGTCGACTCAAACACATCGTGGAAACGAAAAAAAGTAGACTTCATATCGACACGAGGTGTTTATTTGAGTTCGAATGGACCTTCAAGAAGAGCAATTGTCGACTAAACACATCGCGAAAACGAAAAAAAGTAGACTTCATATCGACTCGAGGTGTTTATTTGAGTTCGAATGGACCTTCAAGAAGAGCAATTGTCGACTCAAACACATCGTGAAAACGAAAAAAAGTTGACTTCATATCGACTCGAGGTGTTTATTTGAGTTCGAATGGACCTTCAAGAAGAGCTATTGTCGACTCAAACACATCGTGGAAACGAAAAAAAGTAGACTTCATATCGACACGAGGTGTTTATTTGAGTTCGAATGGACCTTCAAGAAGAGCAATTGTCGACTCAAACACATCGTGAAAACGAAAAAAAGTAGACTTCATATCGACACGAGGTGTTTATTTGAGTTCGAATGGACCTCCAAGAAGAGCAATTGCCGACTCAAACACATTGTGAAAACGAAAAAATCGGCCGTATTGGTTGGGAAAGTTGTGAATCTCCTTAAAGACTATTTTTCCAGGAGTTTTCGTGAACGACCATCGATTCTAGGAAAGAAGGAAAATTAGACTATTTTCACATTTAAAGTCTATACTCCACCCATATTGCAAGCAAGTTAAATACCGGTGCGGGGACCTACCTAAATGCTTGCGTACGAGTCTGCAACACATTGGGACATTTTATGTCTTTAAAGAAGGCATTGTGCCTTTGAATTATAGTTTAAATGATGAAGCTTGCATTCGTGTTGACAATATAAATTATTGAGAATGATCACCTGTGTGTAAACAATTATTTAAACAATCACGCTCATACCGCAGCTTGTCGGCCACGCACTCCGCAGTGGTTAACGTAATATGGTTAGGTAAATCGAGAGCTATCCAACGAGTGTTGAACGATGATAACTGGCGAAGATTAAGTTCCGTAGCAACGAATCGGTTGTAAGCGAAAATCATCAGAAATTTTCGTGACGATTTCGTGTGACGCTTTTTGTGTAACGTTTTTGACATTTTCTTTACTTTTATGTCTTTACTCTGGCACATAAATCGAAAAACGTTACACAAAAGCGTTAAACGAAATCGCCACGAAAATTTCTGATGATTTTCGCTTACAACCGATTCGTTGCTACGGAACTTTATCTTCGCCTTTTATCATCGTACAAAAATCGTTCACCACTTGTTGGATAGCTCTCGATTTACCTAACCATATTACGTTAACCACTGCGGAGTGCGTGGCCGACAAGCTGCGGTATGAGCGTGATTGTTTAAATTGTTTACACACAGGTGATCATTCTCAATAATTTATATTGTCTATACGAATGCAAGCTTCATAATTTACGATGAACCCTTCAATCAAGTATAACAACTACGCTACTGGGGTTGGTGATGTAGCATTGTTCGAAGGTTCTTGAATCACTTCTTTAAAGACATAAAATGTCCCGATGTGTTGCAGACTCGTATGCAAGCATTTAATTCTCGACTGTATCAACAACAGGATGGCGTTGACATTCTTTTGACATTTTCATGTCTTTGCTTTGGCACATAAACTGAAACGGGAAAAATTTGTTTCCTTGATTCACCCTTTCCCTCAGATCACGTCAGAACACAAGCGACAGGCGGGGCCACTACGTCAGACGCACCTATGACGCACGAGCGTATGACGTCAGACGACTGGCCGGAGGCCAACTAGTACGTCAGCGCCTATGACGCACGAGCGTATGACGTCAGACGGCTGGCCGGAGGCCAACTAGTACGTCAGAGCCTATGACGCACGAGCGTATGACGTCAGACGGCTGGCTGGAGGCCAACTAGTACGTCACAGCCTATGCCGTAAGAGCCTATGACGTCAGAGGGCTGGCTGGCTAGGTGATCGGGTTTTAATAAGCCTCTGGAATTCCGCGCCTTCATTTACATCTTCACGTTGAAAATCCTTCATCTTGTATGTGCCAGAGTAAAGACATAAAATGTCAAAACAAAATCATAACTCTCGAACATTAGACTCGAATACTAGTCGAGTTGAAAAGCCATTTCATGCGAAACAAATAGGCCTGTTTGGATCATTAATACTGTTTATCAGTATTTTTGAAAATTTTCGTCGTTTAATCGAATATTGGTTGTTTCGAAGACCCATTCCATGCAAAATGAACAGGCCTGTTTGAATCACAGACACTGTTTTTTGAAAATTTTCGTCGTTTTTTAATCGAATATTGGTTGTGTCGACGAGACATTCCATGCTATCTGACTCAAATTTAATTTTGAATCAACTCATCTTGAATCGTTCTTCAGTTTAAAAGACAGATAGTCGACATAGAAAATTATCGACAATAACAACCAGATTTTGAGGTGGATGAACTTTGGAGGGCTCCAACTGTTCAACTCCCTTCCCCATAAATTCCCCGTTCTCACAGCCTGTGGCGAACAATCGCGTTCGCAAAACCTTGACGTGGACTACAGTTTTAGTGGGGCGTCCATAAGACTTTTATGGGTTTCCATAGTGTTGCAGAGGATTCCGCATTGAACGGGTTCTGAAAGGAATTCGAATCCGTTCATAGGAGGAGGGAGGACCCTTCGATAAGTTGAGGTTCGAACCGTTTGTGTTCATCATGTATTTACAGGTGAAATATGTAGAGCCGTATATCGTGTGACGAGAGGTAGAATTTATATCGTTCGGAAGCCATTGTCAAGCCTTGTTCGCTCGCTAGCGACCATATCAATACTTCAACATTGAGGTCTCCTGTGTATTGTGAGCTCCTATTTACTAAGAGTTGTTGGATGAAACTGATTTCGATAAAATGTCGTCTCTCTCTAGACCCTACTCCAACAAGAGCCTATCTTGACATCATTATTGTATTCTCCGTTCAGACACAATTGTGATGACCCGTAGTCGAAAGAGTTTGACAGAAACCGACTCGTATTCTACGTGTTTCCGAACGGTGTTTTCAAAGCGTGGGAGCGGATCTATTTTTTACTTCTCCTTTTCTTGGATACCTCCGATGATGCATGTGACGGGATCTGATAAGGGACCATTCATTCCGCAAGTCTCGATCAGGGAGTGTCGCAACGAGATTTCCAAATCCCGAAGTAGCCGAAGAATTACACTTCTTCGTCTGTAGGCGAACGTTTGTGAGCAATACATGATGATTTCGAACCCAAATGACCTAAATGAGTCAGGTTTCAGGAGAACCACAAACTTGAAACGAAGATAACGAGATGTGTGATCCGCTCGAGAGAAAAAAATCTCTTAAACATTAGTGAAATAAACTACACAAATTTGTTGTAACAGCAGGGTGAACCGAAGACCAAACATCACAGCCAATCTGTATTTTGCATTAGATTTTTTGAATTTAATTTATTTTGAATTATTATTAGTTAAATCCCTTTCTTGGCGTGATTCAGAACTAATGGGTCCTAGAGAAGCATCGTTTCAGAATGTCATTAACAGTAAGTTCCTTCTGGATTCTTCTCACCTCAAAATGTAACCCCACGCGTCCTCTCAGTGGCTGTCAAGTAGACATTCAATGCGAACTACAGTAATTTTTGGGGCGGAGTTCGTTCATTGAATGAATGAATGAATAAGTTTATTTCCGTAGATTCACAAATTTACAAATATACATCCATATGAGATCTTCAATTTTCCAAGCATAAAATAAAATTTATTTATTTATTTAATAATGTCTTCAAGTATGTACAATTATACAATACAAATAAATTTTCTTCTTGATTATTCTATCGGAAATACCCCATAACCATAGGAGAATCCTGTGCGGTTATCGGGGAGTTGCTGGAATTGATTCTAATACCTAAAATATCTAAAAATAAATATCTAGATGAGTTTGATACCTACTATTTGAGCAGAGTGACTTAATTGAAAACAGGGTCAGTTCACATATATGCTAGAAACGATTCTCTTACAGTAATCAGAACCTTTGACAATCAACCAAGTAAAAATTTTTCGTTTGAACAAGGATCGGGATACATTTGCGGGTGATTTCATGTCGTCAGGGAGTGATCGAATTATGTAAGGCATGCTGAAATAAAAATGTCTAGATGTACACCATAAACGAGTTTTTGGAGCAGGGATTACAGCTTGAGAAGTGGGACGAGTGCAATAGGCGTTGTTTCTAGGGTACATAGAAAGATTGAAATTTCATTCACTCCCATTTGCGTCTTGATTATTCACTGTAAGGCTGCAGGGTGGGGTTTTTCTTTAAGGAAAGAACACGCACCGTATACTCATAAAATAACATAACCTTCCTGTTAAGAGTTCTTCAAAACCCGTCAAAAACTTGATCAGCATTGGTGGGACGTAGAGGGGCATCACGTGTTTGTCCAGGCTTCTGGAACTGACAATGTTTCCCTTCTATCACAATATGCTACCTAAACTTCAAGATGTACTGGCTCATTGGGAGAAAATCTCATCTGCCTATACATAACAAAATGCCACTGTATGAGCGAATGATTAAACCAATTTGGGCTTACGGCTGCTCGTTATGGGGTTATACTAAGAGGAGCAACTTGAAAATATTCTCAGGAGCAAAGTACTGCCCCCTAGTATGTTCGAATGGATGATCTCCATCGCGACCTTTAATTAGAGATGCTGAATGAAGTTGTTAGAAGTCGAGCAACAGACGAAGTAGGAAGGCTTCGAGTACGGAGGCTGAAAAGGACCAAATTCCTGAACCTTGTTACATTTCACTAATGTGATTGATGAGTTTTAGTCTCTATGAACCACAATACGTTGAAATTAACTAAAAGAGTGAAGTTACTAGATGTAACATTAAAATGATTGAAAAAAAATATATATGCTGCTGAAGGGGGGGGGGGATGTTGTAGATTGTCTGTTGAATCAGCTCCGGCTTGCTGTTGGACCGGGCAGTGTTGTTGAGAGCAGTGAGTTGTACAACTTTCGAAATATACAAAACATATTCCTAACCCGGTTGTGTTAGTCATCAGCTGTTATTCGTGTTCAGGATCAAGTTATTCAGAAAGGGGTATTTTAAGCTCTGCAGAACCGCGACTTAACCGACTCAAAACTCGTATCTTGCAACGCCTATCAACCTGCTCATCGACCGGCGATTCATTCTCTCCGAGCTTTGAAAATCCGAAGGATTCCCGTCCTGAAGCCGCCCACCCCGCGGCAAGCAGGACCTGTTGTGCCGTCCGGAGTGGGGGCCCTTGCACCAGGAGTCCCTCAGCTTCTCATTCGCTGTTGCGACTCGCTCCAAGTTGCTCGCGTCCGTTGTCCGGTTTCCATAGTGGTGTGCTTCACTTCACCTCTTTGTCCTGTCAGAAAAGTGTGTTGAACTAACCGAACCGCCGATTTAACAAGGATCTCTCTCCAAGGTACGTCACAGTCTTGTTTACATCCGGAGGTCAACAATCTCCTACTCATCTACTTGTAAAAATAGTGCAAATAACCTTCGAGAAGGATCCAATTTTGGAGCCTCAGGCGACAAGGATTGCAGATGACACTCCATTCTGGAAGTATTAATCGTACGTCTTGTTGCCATTTGGTTCTGTTAATCGTACGTCTTGTTCCAACTTGAACCTGAGCCGTCAACAGTAAGTGCTTGAGGTCAAAAGATGTTGATGCAAGGAAGATTGTTTGGGAATTCCTTATGCCCCATAGTTTTCTAGTTGCACACTGTTTTGTACCTCCTGGTTGCATAAGATACACATGTTTTATAACGTGGAACGTAACAATTTGGCATCTAACGGATGACACTGTGGCAATCTAAATGATTAATTGCATGTACGAGTAAAAACTCCACCTTACGATTCCATTACGTTATTTGGCGTCGTGAAAACGTGTCCATTTCCAAAATTTCCACACGTAACTGACATTGAGCGCCTCGTGCCATCAAACTCGTCACTATTCCATCACCGGTTTTGAAAGCCCAGTGGTAAAAGTGCAGTGAACTGAGCTGAGAACATCCCTATAAAAAACCATTGATACCGTGACGGTGGTCAGCAATGAAGTCGTGAGGCGTCCTTTCTTCCGTTTGTTTTCTCTGGTGATGAAACTACAAAATGGAAAAGAAATTCGGAGGGAAATCGTGACAGCTCGAGTCAGTACGCACGTCCCGTTGTGTCTCCATTATGAGAGCTGGATGCAATCCAAAACATGAATCACAGAACAAAATGTACGCACAATCTTATCATTTTGTGCTCATGGCTTGAATTTGTGACGTCTAAATCGCATACCATCCTTAATACTTCCAGCAGTCTCTCGTCATTCCTTTCCTTGCTAAATTATTGGTCAAATCGGTCGCCTCCTTCTCCTCTCACATGTTTTGACATGAATTACCCTCACAGCCGGAAGTAATTCCCTTTTGGAATATTCAGTTGGAACATTCGCTTGATCTTACCTTGGATCAGAGTCACTAGTGACATCAGGCTCTTTCTTGAGTCTTAACATTCACATTTATCTAGTTCGACTAAGCTTGTGTAAACCGAATTGCTTTCAGGTGATCATTGACTAATTCAATTCAAGTACAATTATTGAATTACAAACACATAACAGCCAATCTCAATTCAAAATTGGAACCAGTAGGAATCCTGGTCTTCAGAATGATCTTTTGTGAAAAGGGCGTCACATCATACGTATCAAAACTTGATATGCAAGAAATGCCCTGTTTCGAGACATTGGTGACAAATTGAGGATTGTAATGAACGGTGATTCATACGAACATCCTCTATTCCAAATGAATAACGAACCTTATGAAAAGAGCCACAAATAAATCTTTGAAGTTCGTATATCCGAACATCAGAGGAAATATCGATGCTCCATTTGAGTCTTGATTCTATCACTGTCAGGACTATTCCAAACCTGTACTCGTAACGAATGACGTGACCCGACACCAAACATATCTGGTGTCGAAAGAAAATATTGTACACTTAATCATGCCGATAAGTATCACATGTCATTGCTCAACGTAACGCCCTACCTTGCAACCCGCCCACCAATAGCACGAATTTCCAAGTTTCACGTTTGTCTCTGGCATCTCGTAGTTGTTGGCACAATGACATAACGTTGACGCAAATTCCTCTGGAGTCATACAAATGAACTGTTCAAAAACGGGAACTGAAAACGAGAAAATTCCCCTGTGAAAATTAAACAAATAGTAATTATGCAGAAATCTTGAAAGTAGGTACTGATTAAGTACGTTGTTGTAAACAAGTTACAGTTCATTATAGTTTTGTGTGGTGTTTCTCAATCGAAATATCACTAACGGCTGTGGTGGACATTAGAGAAGGTTTCGTGTAAATGACCAACTCCTCGGAGCAATTGACGAGCGCAATCAGCCTGAGTCCACCTTGAGGCCTCCAAACTGTTTCCAAACCGTTTGGTCTGAGCAAAATGGAAACGCGGTCACGTTCCAGCGATAAACTCCGAAAGTGGAGCTCTCTGTGTAGATCTGTATGGAAATGTGCTCTTTACGTCGTACTTCGAGGTGCAGGGGCGCGCTCTGAATTCCTGTCCTTCGCTCGTCTCAGTCTACCGCCATTTGTCTTGCTGCCCGCAAATGAAGTGTTCAATTATTGCGTGATGAATGACAGCATCAAAGAGTTTCTCGTAGCTTTACTGACTGGTTCTATACGTTAGACAATCTAACTTGGATCCTTGGATCATTTCATAGACTCCTAGTTAGCTAGAAGCGAGTAAGAAGTGAAAATGCTCTACGTCTTCATAATTCAACCAGGAAACTGACCACTGAGTTTAATAGCATTCCCAGGACTGTCTGACGTATAATTATTCGTTTGAGCACTTCATTGGTAATCTGGCATCAATGAAGCCACATTTAAGCATGAAATAATTAACTGATCTATTCAGGTAATTATTCTTACCCAACATACTCAGATCATTTCCTTCCACCCATTTGGCACACTACTGTCCAATACGTCCATTTCTGCTAACTGCATTATTTTAAAGCATCACAATATCATGACATTGTGTAGAATAATATTTGGTTGCCCAATGTTGATTACTGTCAAATTTGAAATTAGGCCAAAGTTTCGTAAAACATGCAGCATGGCTATACGAGCGAATGTTCGAAGAAATAACCGGTTTTACGTAAGAGGTCTCCATATTACTGGTTTTATAACAAATGTTTTCTTCTTTTTGCCGAGTAACACCTCAGTTTATAGAATTTTCAACGCTGAACACGACGGTGAAGTCAGAATAGCGATATCTCATTCCGTTATCACATTAGAGCAGATTAACCATGAAGAACATCACAAGTATCAACCACATTTCTTCATCTTCAAAGTGCAGTTTGGAAACGGACTAAGATATCGCAATTCGGATTTCACCATCGTCTTCAGCGTCAAAAAACCTTTGAAATGAGGTATCACTAAGTGATACCTGGAATGAAACAGTCTGACAAGTCTTGTCAGACTGTTTCATTTTGGCAATTTATGGGTAATCCCCCCCCCCCCCCACTGCCCAAACCCTTCTCAGCTTGTAGATTTTTCAACGCTGAACACGATATCTCATTCCGTTAACAGATTAGGGTAGTACAAACATGAAGAACATTTTAGTTGAATTGTTCAGATCAAAACCCAACATTGAATCGTAGGTCGGTTGCAAAACCTAAAACCCCTAAAATAACATCTTATTTCTGGTTGTAGATCGTTCAAGTTTCTTATTCATGTTGCTGCTGTTTTCTAAGGATGAGTCAGCAACTCGACAGTCAATTTTGCCGGCTTTGCAGAAGCATTTAAAAACCTTTAAAATGTGAGGGGTCACTTGTCAGACTGTTTCATTTTGGGAATTTATGGGTAATGTTTCCCCCTTAAACTCAACTAAAGCCTCCCTTAGAATGGCCCGATTCTGCCCATCTACGAACTTAGCCTTTCGATTGCCAGGACGGATTTTTTGTGCAAATTTTAAATTTTTATCTCAATTCTATCGAGAGTTATTGACGGGAGGTACACATACATAAATACATACATAAATATACATATAACATTGGTGTCTTTTGGCAGTGGATTCAGGATGGTCTGAAACGGAGTTTGGTATGAAAATGTTTCGAAAACAATAGCTACATTTTCTTCAAAAATCCGCTAACAAGCCGAGTTTTAAAATGGGCAGTGTGGAAATGATGAGTTTTTAATATTAAAAAAGAGCCAAGAACAGGAGATTTTTGGTGACTCCGCTGGACGATCCATCGAATTTGTCTAGATACTTGACATATTTAGGGCCTACTCACGGGACGTTTACTACAAAGTTGTACCTACTGGTATTTAGCTATTGATGGCTTTTAGCGGTGGAACATTTGGCGCGTTCTGTAGGCAGGCAATTTCTATTTTGAGGCGAAATATACGTATGCGTTACTACGTGAGAGCCCTAAGGTTTCTATTAGGGTTGTTTGGATGTAGAAAGTAACTGACCGACTGGCCTTTTGACTGAGCGTTGACGTCCCCCTTGAGGAATGCACTTCAACTTCATCTTGGCGCCGCTCACAGCTTCTCTCGATAATTTCCATCGGGCTCACGATTGTTGACCTACCGCAAGCTGAATAATCCAACGCTTCGTTATTCAGCACCCAACTCGATTGAACGCTTTGAAAAGTATGAAAACATAAAATTAGTTGAGACATGAGTAGTGCACGTGCTGCTATTCCCTAAATCAACAGAAAACCGTATTTTTTTAAAAAAGAATTTCTTAATCTTTAATGATTTCAAGGTTTGAACGAAAATCTTTCTCTCTCAAGGTTCTTTCTCTGAAGGTACGCCACCGACGAGAATGCCCTTTCGCGTTCTACACTTTTTTCACGAATTTCAAGGCTGGCCAGTTTATTATTGGTCCAATCGATGCGATCTTGAATTTTTCTGGCAAAAAAACTTTTAAATTTGCTATCTAGCTCATTACATTTTTAAAAACCCGTGAAATTCATAGGTTTTTTAAAATTTTAGATCCAACTTTTTTGTACCATTAGTGGAGTACTCACAATGTAAATGAAATGAAAAATTCCAATGAAACTGAAACTGAAAAGTCTGAGTAAACTGAAATCAAACTTGAAGGCCTTGTGGTACTCGTCATTCTTCATTATTTTCTCCCCTATCTCTTTTTCTGAGTCTTTGTCTTAGACTTCGTCTAATCTGTTGTAGTGCAGCTATGGAAACTGATACGTGTTATTCGAATGCCTAAACGATCTTAATTCTGATACGCGGTATTGGATCCCTTGACGAGTGGTCTGATACGAGGTATTAGAAAACTGGCTATTTCTCCCATGAGCAATTTTTTTAGAGACTTAGCGACAGCACCATTCGATCGGGGGTTAAAAAATACTGTAGTGTCCATTAAAAACAGATTTGGCCAAAATTGATGATACGCGTCATTAGAATGAGGATATCGAAATGTGTTTTCAGTCCATATCTCGATCTGCCACTGAACGTGAAGCACGTCCAAAGTACTGTCATTTACGCAACTACAAAAAGAAAAAGACCCCCCCCCCCCCCCCATCCACCCTCCTTACTTAAATATTGCATAACTAAGAAAACTCAGCTTCAATTGTTTTTTGTTTTTTCTTTCTGAGTTTGCTCTTGACCGTTTCCTTCGTGATGAAATAATCCCAAACCGATGACGCCTTCTCTTCCCCAACAGTCGTCGTCCGAAATTTCTTCTGCTTCAAATTCAACTCATATCACAAAATAAACTTGAAAAAACTAAACCAATAATAAACTAAAAAAATAAAAAAAGTAATCGTGAGATTCACAGGATTTAAAGTCTGCAGTCCACAGGAAAAAAAGGAATGAGTGCGCAGGCGCACGGAACTCCACCAAGGTCAAGTTTTGTGATTCAAATTTTCTTCCGTGGAGAAAAACTGGGTACCAATTGACTTTCAGGTTCTCAGTATGTTGTTAGGGATTGTGTGGGGAGACAAGGCAAAAAAATTTATTGACATTGACTATTTTTTGGTTTAAAAAAATTTCGGGATTTGCCGTTTTTTGCGGGGTTGACATTGAATCGCTTTGGGGCAATGCATTCCTTAAGTGGAAGGGAACAGGGATTTGGTAATGAAAGGCATCTCAGCACTACTATGGTGTGTGCTTTGTACTTGAGGCTCACCTCATTTCTCTTGTCTGTCGAGTTTTCTTGCAAGTAATTGTATTGTGACAACCCTCCATTCAAAGTTACCAGGATTTTTACCAGCAGGCTTTCAAATATTAACGTTTGGACGCTCCCAGTAGACGTATTTCCCAATCATGAACGCATGACGAACATTTCTATTATTTATCTGGATCGTCCTGTGAAGATAAGACCCTTTCAAATTGAAAGTCACGGATTGGCGTCCCACATTCCCAAGTTCGGTGCGTGATTCCGCAAGAAGCCGCCAAAGAGTATCATTGTCAAGACTCGCCACTCCGAGACACGGAGTTGCGAAAAGGAAAACACAGACTGTCCATATAGGAGCAGAATTCTTTTTGCGGTCTCGGAGAGAGTTAATGATATTGTCCTTCGCAGTTATCTGTGTCATGCTTATCAAAACATTCGTGTCTTGCGGTTTTTAATGCGCTATATTGGCGACATTCTAGGGTGCCGAAAGTGTGCTATATAGACTAGATTTTAAAATTTGAACCAAAACCTTCTTAAACAGGGACTAGATAAAGTACTAGACAAAGTTTTCAAAATGATCTTATTATTATTATGATCTTATGATATAGGGGTTCCTCTTGAAGAATCCAGTCCTACCTACGGATATTTTAGCTTCAGATTCAATACAGGTTCTGCTGTGGCTTATACTAGATAATTTTCTTTCTAAATTCCAGTTTTATGAACATGTTAATAACAAATAAACATCGAAATCCTATTAACTTTGAATAAGTACATCAAATTGTTGATAAACCTAGGATGTGTATTCAAAATTTAAGAAGCGTGTTTTGAACTAGGTATTTGCGTGTTACTAGCCGTTCACCATGCGAGTCCTCCATACCTACTTGATTTAAGAGTAAGCTCATACATAGTTAATCGGCCTTAATTGTTATTTTGACCAAATAAATCGGAGTTCTTTAAAGGTATAAAACAGTTTTCTTAATTTCGTTATGAGGGATACCAACTTATTACTTGATAAGATCAAATCTTAGGGTCAAAACAAAGTATGGTAGGTTCCTAATCCATACTGAAATGCATACTGATTTGCCGATATCTTTCCATGAACACCCAAAAAAGACATTAAGCACTTCTATAGCAGTTTGACTACCTCTTCGTAGTTGTGTATGGTCTATAAGAATGGTTGGAACTTGAGCTTTGCTGGTTCATGCTGGACGACCGAACTTGTCAAATTTCGTGCTTCATTTTTGAGTTATTGAAGTGGATTTTCATCTTCGTTTGTAGTAAAATCCAATACCGCAGCGATTGTATCGTAAATATTGAAGGAATATTGGTTCATTGTTCGTCGAAGGCGAATAGAAGTTATGGCTCAGCTCGGTATCCCGTTTCCATCCGCCTTCAGCAATATATCTTGTTAATGAGGTTCGCGCAGAGTAACTCGATACACGATCGGGATATCATCCGCGTCAAAAGCCGCTTGTCTCTCAACCAGGACTGAAAACACCTCGCCCTTCCCCTCTTCGCTCATTCGCACTGACTGACTTCGCCACCCAGAGGTGAATGCCTCCTTCTGAACCAGCTCTTCTTCCAACTTCTTTCAGCCTGACACTCACCTTCTCGAACGACCTGTTGATGTTCGAAGTAGCGGTTTTCGACCCGAATGTTGTTACAAAAAAGTATCAAGGATGTGGTCGATAGGTTTGCCCTCCCTGTGAAATTCCGACACCTTGAAAACAATTAGCGTTACACCCTTCGTTGATCACGTGGTGTATAGTTGAGTAGTTTAGGACGTTCTATTCATTTGATTCGTTCGGTGATTAATTTTCGTTTAGCTCAATACACAGTTGGAGGAAACCTCTCCTATCATATACCAGCTCAACAAACCTTCCCACCTCCCATAAGTCTTTCTTTATTCCAAAAATCTGTCCAACTTGTTAACCTCACTCAAAGACGTTGAAATAATTTTTTTTTAAATCATCAGATTATGAACACCATGGCTGATTTCCTTAGAGATGAATCAGTTCATGCCCATAGATCCAAGTATTCATCCGTTAATGTGTCCGTTTAAGTCTGTACGTCAATCCAAATTCCTGAGGCACTTCGAGTTTTCTGTTCCATGTTGTCTGGAGATCATTTCCTAATATTTTGGTAAACATATATTGAGTTTGTCTTCCTCTAAAACTAAAAAATAAAGTAGAACGATGTAGCTCGTATGAGGACGCAAATAAAACAAGGAAGTCCCACCAGTGATCCAATAGAGTGTGATCCGCTCGTAGTTGCGGAGAAAATTGTGCGTTAATATGCCTGAAAAATGGAGTAAAATGCCGCCAACCGCATATTTTTATATCAATAAGTTCTCGAGACATGATTTGTTAAAGGTTTTTTCTCCTTCAAACTCAAATTTCTCCACTTTAATCCATTTAATTTTAACTTTCGACCACATTTTTGGAATTCACGTTTAATTTGCTATAAGAGTAGTACTATGAATACTATAACAGCAGCTCAAACATGGACGACAATGAAAAAAATTAAAATTCTGAAAATCTTGAGAACGTTAATAACACTCCCAAAATGAATCCAGAAAACTGGCAAATATCATGAAAACTTCTTCATTCGATTAGCTTTTCAACGATATAATCATCTTTGAGATTATCTTGTTCCTTCAATCAAAAACTCAACTTTAAATGCCAAAAAAGTTAGGCGACTTGATTTTGTCGTCAGAGGGAGAAGTGACCCTGAACAGTAAATAAATCTCAGTTAAAAATTAGCGCATTATTAATTTGTGGTTAAACAACAACATTACGCTATGCATTATTACAATTTTTTAAAATATTTCTAGCCCTCTGGTCAAACTCCCTCTTTCAAAGTGCCTAACTTTTTTTTCCATTTAAACTTGAATTTTCGATCAAAGGAACAAGATAATCTTTGATAAGTAACAAGATAATACCGTTGAATAAAGCTTATTGAATGATGAAGTTTTCATGGCATGGCCAGCTTCGAGGTTTTTTTGGAGATTTTCAGAATTTAAATTTTTTTCAAATTCGTCTATGATTTGAGCTGCAGTTATGGTATTCTCAAGAATTACATTAATCTTAAATATAGCCAATTTAACTATGATTCCGAAAATGTGGTAAAAATTTGAAATTGAATGGAATACAGTGGAGATATTGGAGTTTGAAGGAAAAAACAGGGGTTTTCTGAAAAAAATAAAAAATCAGAAAATCATACCTATCTCGAGAAGGGATTGAGATAAAAACATGCAGTTGGCGGCATTTTACTTGAATTTGTATGCAGATTTACGCAAAAATGTCTTTGCAACTATGAGCGAATCACACTGAATTGGTTTTCTCTGTGCGCGTCCAGCTTTGATTTTTTACTGTGAATTTCATACGAAGTCAACAAGAACTTAGGTTAAAATCACTGTAAAAAAATCGAAGCCGATAGCGCCAACTTGGGAGAGTTCTAGCGCCTGCCTCCTACTTGATTCCTTGCTTCATTTTTACGGTCTACGAGCTACCTTTTTTCCACCTTCAACAACCAACAGGTGGCGCCCACAGTAGGTGTGTATCTTAAGCATCAACCCTCCGGTGATCTACCAACTCCTTATAAAAACCACACAATACGATTTAGAATCAAGATACGGGTTTCAGTATTAGCTACCAAACAGACTGTATACGGTTAAGGAAAGTTCTGCGATGCCTCGAAGCTGATATCCAGTTGGCAGATCGTGAGTTAGTAAGATGAATAATATAAGCCTCGCTTTCCGAGCTGACAGGGGAAACTCGACGGAATTAACGGAGTGGGCCGATCTTGATGAAAAACCTTGACAAACCTTTTGGAAAGTTGTTCGAGTGGGTTTGCGAATCCGAGTTACTCAGTTGTTTCCGCCAACCCCTTTTTTATCACCTTGACTTCAAATAATGATCAATTGACACTAAAAGTGGTTGTGAGGTTCTGCTATAGTCCAGTGGTCGTGCTGTTCTACATCCTACAAACATCAATTTTAGACTGGAAACCCACAGTGACACCTTGTTAATGATTTCAGTTCATAGGACCTCAGTTCGTTACCTGGCAACGAAAACTCCTGAATTAATAAACAAAATCAGAATAATAAATTTACCAGGGTTCGCTTACCGTTTTATCGCTCCCCAGACCACTAGCTGTTGGTAATATAGCAGCATAGTTCGCTTGCCACAAAATTTAGCTCGAGTAGGTGAAGTTTCTATTCATGTGTACACACACCACACTACCCTACAAACTGGCATTAGTTGATTAGTTGATCCTTGACGCTCTAATTCATCCTTTTGTCGAAGTAGTCCAGCAGGCTTTTTCAAAAAAACGGGGTGAGCTGGGTTCAAATCCAAAGTGAATGAAAATGTGTGTCTGGGGGGGGGGGGGGGGGGGCACGAAATTGTCGCACTTTTCCCAGTTTATTGAGTATAAATTGAAAAGTACACGTAAAACAGAAAATGCCACCAAATACCGTAAGAGCATTTCGTAAGAGCATCAAATACCGCGTTGGATGGCGTTTCAAACATTGAAATCGTTCCAGCCGTTTAGCCGCAATCTAAGATAGGCGCTTATTGACCACCTTCGCTAAAAACTTACAACCCTTAACTTGTAACGCCTGTAAATCAAGAATGACTGCTCTGACAGAAAAATGTCATAGAACCAAAGTTGTAGGAAATCTGATTTTGTAAAATTGGCTCTCTCCAGTGCTGAGATATGGACTATAAACGAGAAAAGGCCCTCCAAATTTCCGCTTAAAAGAACGTTTAATGGCTCCGCGACATGAAAAAATGTCAGCCGTTATTTAGAAATTGAAACACACGTCACCCGGTAAATTTATTTCGAACCAGCTACCGTCCACTTTCTAAAAAAACGACAATAACTAAAGAGGAGAAGAAAAAAATCGCCGACGGACGTTCAAGTCAAGGTTTTCTCAGGAGAAATGATACGAAAGTGAGACTGAGGCCGTCGGCACCCCATGAGCCCATTTACCCACTGACAACAGCCTACGCGCACGGAGTTCTTCGTTTTCTGATTTCACCTAATTACTGACGATGTATGAGCTCGGTGTAATACCCCATTTCGTAACCAGGAGTCGTACACAATCGAGAAAGTGTTATTAAACTTGTCAAATAATGGAAAAAGACGTTAAAAAGAAACTGTTCCTGTTCCTCTGTTTCATCATTTAGAAGTCCCTTAACGAGGAGCTACACCCGAAAATGTATATTTTGAACAAAATCAAATATTAAGTGTCTTGACTTGAAGTAGGTACCTATTGACATTGATAGGAACAAAATAATAAATTCAAGACTCGTGCCTCACTCGAATGTTCAATGTGTTTCTCGGCCATCATTTCAGCAAAACTAAGGGCTGGTTTTTCAATGCTCGACTAGGTACATCTATAGACCGACTAAAGGCTGGCTTAGTTAAATCTCTGACTAGCACCCTCATACCCGTTTATCAATGCAATATAACTGCTCAGTTATCCCTAACCGCCGACTATCATTAGCCGAGCTTCGGGGCTCGGTTACGTATAACTGCTCAGTTATCAAGTCAACCATCTTGAATGTTGTGATTGTGCAGTCGCCTCTATTCCAAGTTGATTATTTCTGTAACTTATTTTCCGTATTATTTTCGTTAATAGTAATAAAGACACGAAATCCTCAGATTGATAAACAGTATGTGTGACTCCAATCCATTTTAACCACTGACTTACTTCAACCAGTGGTTAGTTTGTCAGATTTGACTGAGCATTGAAAAACCGGCCCTAAGCGTAATCTCCTGATAGGAGGAAGTAATATGAGCTCAAATTCGATGGCACTACGTCGAATTGATTGCCTGAATAATAGGTCCATTCCCGAAAAAATATTGATTATTTTTGTGGTATACTTGATAAGTAAGGACCTTATAGTGGGGTTAGAGAGATGAAATTTCTGGAGGAGATGATTGATAAATGTCACTATTTAAAGCGACGCTTAGCCCAATTTTCGAATTTTTGCGGTTTTGGCAGAGGATAGTTTTAAAGTTTCGTGGTTTTGGCGGCGTTATCATTATCATCTAACTTTCAGTAGAACCCAAACACGATGGGTCTAATGGAATTGCTCAAATATTTGGTCCACCCTCAAGTACTACTCAAATCCTTCTTAGTCTAGCCTCCTTGCATGTATTTAAAACGTTAATTTTTAAATCAATCAATCAGTCAGTCAGTTTATTCACAATATTGCCTGGTAAATTAGTAAATAAAACGTACCTAATTAAATATCGTAAGACAAATTTTTTCATTATTTAAACACCAAACGGGCTGAGTTTCAACATAGTAGAAGAAAATTTCATCGTAAGCTGTAAAATATGAAATAGTACAGCGTTTTGAATGAGCCTTGAAATGTTCTAGGCATAATGTAGCTTCTGCACACTGCTGGTGTACAATTATTACCAATTCACCATGAATCGATGATGTAGTTCACTTGAGTTGTAACTGAAGGCACAAGGAGGGTACTGAATTTATGGTAGAGTTAATGGAGTAGACTTGAGGCTACTCCATTAACTCTACCATAAATCTCCATTGTTCACAAACACGGATTTGGTATAGTGTTCAGTTTTATACAACCTAAATTCTCAAGGATTACGAATTTGAGGTAAAATCACGTTGTATTTTGGGAGGTTACGATACAAATCCGCTCCGTTTCGGATAATCTTCGCTCGAAGTCGCTGAGTTGGGTTTCAATTTTCACGCTCATTCACCCGTCAAATCGTTTTCTCCAGTTCCGTCATCTCATTGATGTGCGAGCAGACAAAACATGGGATTCAAAAAAACGCTACACACGGCCTAGGAAAGTACGGAGGAGAGAAGGGTAGTTATCGGGTAACCTTGAAACGACGGGGGAGGTTTCCATATCGGTTGTCCCTTCCGACATACGATCTGATCTCATAACAGATTACAGAACACATCTTCCTTTCGCAGAAAGAGTCGATCACCAGCGATACCCATCATACGCTACATTCTCCGTTATGCAACGAGGCAACTCCCTTTTCGAGTTTGGCCCTTTCCCGGTTGCGTTTTGTGGTTTTCTTTTCTGTCGAATCGAGAGTCCTGACCTCAAAACGCCATTCGAGTTGGATATCTTGGATTTTAAAACCTCTACTTTTGATCGTGGAAGCGAACTAGCAGATCAGATAGACCGCCCTGTCAAATCAACCAGTTCTCTCAGCTATCTCCTGATATTGATTCTAAGCTAACCCGTCTGTTACTCTTAATGAATTTATCAAATCACTCATTCAGTCAGACTTGTAATGTTATGTTGGGAATAAAAGTTATTCAGCTGCCTCACAATCTCCTTCTAACCTGAGAACATTTTTAGCAGGATTATTACAACTTCAGTTGTTTAGAATCAGGACTGTCCAAAACAGAATTGATTTCCTACTTTTGAAACTCGAATTCCCGAAAAAATGTTATACCAAGATGCGGTTCAGAAAACACTGCCGAAAGACTCCAAAAATCATATGTATCTCACAGGAGCGTAGCGTGGCTTTGGGCATTGGGGTACCGCATTCAATTCAACACACACACACACACACTTCCTTACTCTCTCGCCCTAAAAATGAAAAAGGGAAGCAGTTCTTAGCAAGCTGTTTGTTCAAAGGAATTGTATGATAATATTATCGTCTCTGAAGATCCCACATGGACTAACTCCTAGACTTTTCTGCAATTTTGTTCTACAGTAACTGTTCATCTCATTACAACCTAGTATGGAGACCCAAGAATAGTAGAACAGAATTGCAGAAAATTCTATAGCAAGACTGGGCACACGTTTTTTGTGACGATATTATTTATTTCCTCAAATTATTTTGTTAGATATAGGTAATTCATAAAATTCCCTTGCAAACAGCCAGTATCCAGGACTTGCCCACGGGGAGGCGACTGCAGTCAAGTCCCCCCAGTCCGCCCCTACGTGGCGAACTGGCTATTCTGTAAAAGTAGGAGGAAATAGCAAGGAAAGCAAGTAAACCAAAATGAAAAACACTTGGAACATACATACTCGTCTAAAATAATTGTAGATGAGTATATTATGGTCCACATAATTATTATTATTATTTTATTTTATTTTTTTTTTCAGCGTTTATTGAAAAAGTAAGCACAATGTAAAATACAATATGAACGAAATTTGACAAAAACCAAAAATAAAAAATACTGTGTGAAACACATATCCCCTACATAAACTTAACGCTACAACCACCGATGAGCAAAGCTAGTGCTGGTGATTGGAGTTAGTTCCTTAACGAACACCCGTGAACACATGAGTGATATGAAGCTAAAGCATATGATACATGCTAGAGTAACATCACTTCCCACCTACCCACTCTGATTTACAAAAGAAAAAACCTTCTTCTATGTTTTTCCTATTAAGATTTACAAAAGAAAAATTTCTTCAGCTCATTCTTAAATATTGCAATCGATGTACTTCCTTTTACATCCTCGGGTAATTCATTAAAAATTAAAATACCATTATACCTATGCGACCGCTGAGCAAAAGAAGTATTTTTAAACACAACCTGTAAAGTTTATGTTCTTCCTGATCGAGTTGAGAGCGAAGTACCTGAATGAAGACCCTCTTTCCATTCTTTTAATATTTGAATAAGTGAAGTTCTGTCTATCAATTGGTCCAAGGGAAGTACTTCAAATACTTCGAATAAATGTTTAGTTGGGAAATATACACTGTACAAGATATGAGCAAAAAAAAAAAAAAAATACACAAGCGAGTCGTGTGGAACCCTTGTGAAGGTACGCAAAAATGGGGAAAATAATTGAAATAATCACTAGAGACGACTAGAAATCTATTCGAAAATTGGATCATTTTTTCGAGGAACTTATCGATAACGAGATCATTGAACTTTGAAGAGGCGGGTGCAGATTTAAGTTTTGCTACCCGAGATCTCTAAATAGATATCAAAGAGACTTGAAAAAACTAATGTAAACTGTATTGTTATAAATGTAAGGAACATTACAATTTTGTTGGTTGTTTCATTGACTATATTAGGTCTGTAGACCTAATTAACATGGAACATGAGTGTGGGTTCCAAACCATTGAATGTTCCATATGCAACAGATTAGTTAACAAAACGTTTATATAAATGAATAATAACGAGGATATGTATGTAAATAACTAAATACCTAACGTAAAAACGAATTAGTCCTCGGGAAGAAGATCACGCCGTTGGTTTAGTGGAGGTGGGGTGTTGTTGGCGATGTCAACTAGCAGCGTGTTAGTTAGAGTGATTACACATTACACATGGAAGTGTGCAGGGTCGCATACGCCTTGCGAAGGATTTCATTGACTTCCAGTTGAGTTACGGACGTACCATGGGGTTCTGGAGCGTTTGCAAACGTTTTATGTGTGTATTCGCAAGGGAGCCCCAAATTCCGCACGAATACATCCAGATGGGACGTATCAAAGTTAGGTACATGAGACGGTTTGTGGCCAAGCTCAGTGGAGAATTCGTGTGCAGAAGCCTTTTGAGTTGTCGTACTCTGTATTTTATTTTTCCAACAAGTTGGTTTACATGTTCTCTTCACAGAAGTTTCTTGTCTAAGATAAGTCCTAGATGAATCCTCAACAGGCATAGGTTCGTAGGGTTGGGTCGACTGACTCGCAGGGTGAAGTTAACTATACCTAACTGATTCATTAGGATTCATGAAAACTCTCCATTTGCGGCACCAGCTTTCTACCTGAGAGACATGGAGACATTTTATATGAAACCATTTTTTTCTTCGTAAATTCGCTCTTATAGCGATGATTTTTTTCATATTTTGAGCATCGTTCAGTCATCTGCACTTTTAAAATTACTACTCACATTCCTACGAGGTACATCCACGTCCTTTAAACGTACCTAGGTGAGAAAGAAAATGTTGATAACCGCTCATTAATGATCCATATAATATAATCTACCATTTTCAATTTTGAGGAGTCCAAACGAGCGATTCCCTCCATTTCGTGTATCTTCCGTATTTCAACTCTTTACGGAAATATCCGTCAGTGAACAACCACACCGTAGGAACACACAGTGGTCTTTAAAGGTCACATTCCTCCTTGATGCGCGACTCATTTGGGAGGCATTCATTCGGAAAGCATTCATCGGGAAGGTATCCGCAACTTCTTCTGGAAGGGGTCCGACCGTTAGCTTGCCACTTGTCCGCTCGAGCGACCCAACCCGCTGATCGCTCAGATTAATATACGAGCGATCTTCTCTTTTTTTTTTTAAACTCGCCCAAAACCTGTGGACCCCAATATTCACGAAAGAGGAAGTAATTCGAATTGATCGTTTACAATCCGTACAGTGTAGTCGACCACCCGGCAAACGTCATAATATCGTACTAACAATCGTGTACGTATAAATGCGTCTGAGATCTTCGTGAGAATCAAGTTTTACCGTTGTTTTTATTTGGACATTCGAGATCCTCAGAGAGATATCAACGAATCCTCTTACCAAGAACCTTCCTCTTCCAGTCATCTCCCAAAATTAATCGGTGGCAAATACTCGTTATCAGGTGACCTGTTTTCTAAGGTTCATTCTCTGACGCAGGCGTGAAAACATGCCACTAACGACTTCCAGTTTGTGTCCTGTAATCCCAAACGTTCCATTTGGAATTGTCAAGGAGTTATTTACTCTGTTCAAACCGGTTTCATTCGTATGGTGTACCATCTTGGGCCTAAACGACGGTCTTTTCCTGTTCCTGTTGTTTGAATACTAAAAATCAGGTTGAAATACGGGCAGTAGTACAAAAGAAGGGGATGTACAAGAGACGCCATTTTATTGGGCACAAGAATTAGCAGTTGGTTTAATCAACTTGTCGAAGGTACAATTTTGTACAGTATTTAATAGAGTTTACAGGTCAAGAAAACACTCCTTAATTAAAATGTATTACGAAGCCCATCAGTTTCCCCAACTGTGAATATGAAAGATTAACAGTACAATTCATTCGTCGAAAAAACTCACCTACAGGGGAAATTTTCTCCGGCGGCGCTATTGAAGACATTAAATACAATTTCATTTCCACCTGCATCATACAACTACGGAGAAGCCAGTGAGAAAGAACAGTACTACCACATGTTTGAGAAGGCGAAAGTCAGAACATATTAACATAAAAGAGATCCAACACCACCACCAGTAGGTTACGATCCGTTCCGCGAAGGTTAATCTCCTGCTGGGATGCCTGAGGCGATAGGTGCGATTGTCACGATAGAAACGAAGAAGAAAATACGTGGGGGACGACGGTGACTGAGTGTTGTTATCTACGTGATTCCTTCCACGGGTCCGCCCAAAATCCCATTTCAGCCGGACGGACACCTCCGGTTGTTAATAACAATCACGCGTCGTTATCCGCGGTTAACGCCTGCTCTTCGCCTCTGAATTCACGTGAAAACTCGGGGCGACGAACATGTAACTAGTTCTTCAAAGCTCTCAATACACGCGTTGACAGAGATTGGAGCCTTCACATAACGGCAGGCTGTAGGGGAGTTCACTTAACATGAAGAAGGCTCCTGAACTCCTCCGGGTCAAAAGTACTCAGGGCTCCTGAATCAGAAATCAGATCAGTCCAATTTCTTCAATGACGAAGCCTTTCAAACAAAATAAGTCTGTGGTCCCTTAAATTGAAGCGTTGATTGCAAGTGTTTTGAAGATCTCTTGTCTTCATTTATGGAATTTTTTCTTTGGGAATAGAATTTCTGCGGACTACACAGTATGTATATCGTGAGATCCAATAGGGGCCTTCGAAGCAATGTTGCCATCTGTTCCAAAACGAGTCTGTTAGTGCTGCTACTCTAGTTCTGCTTACCATGAGTGGGATTGCCAAAAAGGAGCAGAAACCTCACGTAGCTGGCGAATATTGAAGACCTTTACACGATCACATACCACCTGCGTAGGGCACCTGCATAATCTTGAATATTGATTTTTGTTTCTTAAACAGTTTATTGATATGTGAGCTTGACAGGCTGACACATGCTGTAGTTTACTGGTTTCATCGGTAGAAACTCGAACAACGGAATTCGAAACTTACCCATGAAATATTTCATACTTTCTGGGAAACAAGCAGTGTATTTCGTATTCCTTGTACCCCTTGTTCCTTGCAATCCAGTCAGTAAATTGCTAATTCCTCAGTATTTGAATCTCCTTTAAAGGGCGCGATCATTGTCCTCGATATATTATGCAAGAGCGTGTAATAGCGAAGGATAATTGCATGAAGTAAGCATTCATTTGACATCTATTTCTGGCTTACCAGACGTATGTTGATGAATTATTGATCATCTCACCGAAAGGACTACTCATTGCATCACCTTCTCCATTATTAGCAATATTATGGGGCAATAATCCTTCGGTCTTCCGCTGCACTTTCCCATCAAAGAACTTGATGTCCTTGAGTTTTTCTTATTCTTTTAAAATATTCCGACGATTTGAAATGTCTTCATTTCACAGCATACAAGAGGCCTGAGGCTTTACTTGATGTCCGGAGTTATTTGTTATTCCAACTGCTTAGACTCGGTCTGATTTCGAAATCCTGGCGCCTCTTTGTATGTTGACAGACGATACCGAAAGTGGAAGATGAAACTATTTTAAATCGTATCTCATGCGACGGGATCTTCTCATGATGAAGAGACTTGATGCAAGGACGCGCTGGTCACGACTTCGTCTCCCTTCTCGAGGTAAAAAATGAGATTCTGGGCGCTATCAAAAGTGCGTTGAGATTTTTTAGGTCAGGACCGTTACTCAATCCACAGTCCACTCTACATAACAGTTGCAATATGTGCCATCTACTCGCTCAAAGTGTTTCAAATTTGGTCAGCTCACACGTACGCAACCTCCACATGGTGTTTATGCGTGTCCTCATAAACCTTGACGGACTATATCAAACCACGAATAAACCTCGAAATAATGAGGAGTGTTTGAGACGTTCTATTGAGAAAACATTCCTCTTATTTCTGATTGATTCCATGATTTGGTCCTCACGTCTGACGTTTGTTCCGTTTCACAGCTTGTGGACAGAGAAGTTTTGATTATTGGTTGCTGAGGGGGGGGGGGGGGGTCAAGCTGTTCAACAGCCTACCTCTTGGGATTAGATTGGCAGTTACCGTTGCATCGTTGAAGAGCACATTAAAAAAACATATCATTCCAAAATGAAATTATGTACTCCATCTAACAAGGTGTTTGGTATGTAAGATATGTACTTATGTATTGGACGTTTTCTCGTCCTCCGGAAAAATTGCGAGAATAACATACGCCCTTATTCTAGACACCCATTCAAATATTGATTACCACTACCTACTGCAATCTGTAATTATTATTAATTACAAATTGCACAATCCGATCGTTATTGTTGTATACTTGACATGCCCCAAAGACCCAGTGGCCTAAAACGTTGTGGCAACAAACGGCGGTACTTGAGTGTGTGAAGAAAAATGTCTTTCCGAGTCAAGTGCCGCCGCCTTGAAAAACTTGACCCAACGACGGCCCATTGTTTAAGACTGTGGATCCCAAAAGTGTACCGGTCATGTGGATGTCAATCTTCTTTGACCCGCGTCTTTTAGTTGCCCCAGTTTCGTATGAGGACCTCAATATGCTGTGTCGTGGTTGGTACCCTTCATCGAGGACCCTCAATCGATAATGATATCGATTCAATGATTGCCACGAGCACGATTAGCCATGCAGTTCCCATGGATTACACTCTTAATCGGCCCTTATCAAACGGAATAAGTACCTACATGGTTCATAATTGTGTTATTCGTAGTTGTCTGTCCTCGTATTACCATTATTAATTTATTTACTCCCGGTAATTTATGAGGTTTCATACTTGGAGTATCCTATTATTAATTACATACAAATCCATATACAAATGAACAAGAAAAAGAGCGATTGGGAACCTACAGCAGGTGTCGATGTATTGAAATATTTCTTAACAAAATCATCTCAATAGCCAACAATTTCAAGGTATAAGAAAATCACGTTAAACGCCCTCTCCATAACGCATGCGAACAGCGATGGATTCCCCACGGTCTATTCGACCTCCCAATACCGTGTTTGCAAAGAACTTCTGGCCTTCTGGATGGAGTCCTTCTGCCATGAGATCTTCAGTATTGTGTGAGGTATCATGGTACCCGCACCTCTTCGGTTGACGCTACAAAGATCGACATTATAAAGCGATACATTACCGACAGACCTACTCACTAAATTTTCCTTTCATCACACCTCTTAATAATGGTCATTTTTCGCCCTCTCAATAGCAAAAACTCTTCTATGTATAGCGACGATATTTTTCAGGTTTCCTCAGTGAGAAATTCCTGGTCTTCATTGAGAAATTTCTGTATATGTTCGTCACTAAATTTCATGACCAAATTTCTTCTGGGCAGATCGTAACCATCGAAACGATTCTACTGTAATGAGCGAATATAATAAATCCATTCTAACGTCACTTCAGAACGACACCAAAATCACAATTCGCTCCCATTTAAAATGAACTGGAACGGCGATGAAACGTCCGATGCAATATCTGCCTATTCATCTCGACGGGAAAAAGAGTAGTAGAAAGAAGGAAAGTACTCGCTTTATAAGTCGTCATCGGGACTTTCATCGGTACCGACCTGGTCACGACGCGGGAGATTCCACTTTCCTTATTGTTTATAATAATCACCAAGTCCGTAGGCCTGTTACATCTCAGCCTACCTGTTTGACCAGGATCGTCTGAAATATTCCTAATTGGTGGAACATGGGGACCTGCTGAGCTTTGTTTTTCTGTCACAGGCAACACAAGAAAGAGGCAGTGGTTTCGAAAGGGGCTTGACCACATGAAGCCTGCATCATTTCGAGATTTTGCAGCAGTCGGTACCGACTGTGGGAGTTTCGAAGAAGTGAAATGAACGAGTGAACTGAAAATGGATTTCACCACATACCTATTATTTGAAGGGCCTTTTGTGAAATATTTCAGCTTGGGAGGATTCAATGCACGCTTGTCATTGAAAAAATTTCGTCGCTTAAGAGGCAACAACAGCTGTCTTACGTTTCACAAAAACAATCAGTTTTTTTTTAACTCGAGCTTTTTTTAAAATCTGAGGATTTTGTTAAAATGCAAAAGTTGGAAACAGTCGGAAATTATCTGGTAGTATGTACTAGGGAATAGAATTTCTTGACACAACGGTTTATTATCTTCTTTGTGCAGATCAACCATTTGTCTTGTGATGGTTTACTGTGCCCCTGTTCTCGATCTTTTTGTTCGACCGCTCTGGGGACATACGGTTCTGTGGAAGCACAGACCGGATATCCCTCTGGGTGGGCATATTGCATAACTCCCCTTGAATAGGGGCACTCAGCAGCCATACATTACAGTCTAGATCACTAAATGATTGATTATAATGTATGATGAATTATAATATTATAATAAATTATAGAAATAATTATTATCAAGTTGTGTAAATATTATTATTAGGTAATAATCAATTCGATATTTGAGAACCATGTGCTATTCGAATCAGCTGGGCCAGTATGGACATAGACCCGATAGGCTGCCGCTTGATTCACCCTCATGTTGACGACTTTCGATCTGCTCCAAATTTAAGCCCTCATTGTGAACGAACGGCTGGTCGTACAAACCTCCGAATGGGTAATGAAAAGCAAGAATATTTGAAAAAATTGTCAATTTCCACTAAATTACGAATACACTTTTAGGCCGGTTTTGGTGGTTAAACCATCATCATTGTTCTTTTACTGATGATGATTTAATCAACGAAAGCGTTCCAAGTGTATTCGTATTCTAGTGGAAAAAGACTATTTATTTTCGTTCTTGATTTAGTTCGTTTGCGGATGTGTCTTGAAAAATTATTGAGATTAAACTATATTTACACGTCTACAAAAAACGGCACCGTTCAATTGGAATTTTTCGAGATATTACGTTCTCAAAATTTCAAAATTCATTTTCCATTGACTTAGTGTTATGAAAAGTTTCAAGGATCATCGTGGGGTTGGTTGGAATCCAGAAACCAAATTTAGTAATTTTGCACAACGCTGACTGGGCAAGTGGTGCGGACGGGTGGACGAACGAATTTTGGTTTACTATCTTTGATAATGAACCATTGTAATCGACCAAAGAAATACAATTTATAACCCCCCTCAAAATTTGCTGGTTTATAATTTTTTTATTCGATTTTCTGATTCTACGCAGTTATCTCAATGTGGGGGAGGGGGGTAATTTTTTTCTTGGGCGATTCCAATGATTCTGTATCGAAGATAATAAACCAGAATGTATCAGTTGAAGATGATAAGGCTTCGACCAAAGGGATCAATGGAACAGGTTCGCGCATATTTGAAACCAGACACTGATACTGACCAAACAATACTGACAACCAGATACTGACGAAACTAATGTAGAATGGGCCACTATATACGTACATATCCCTATATCCCTTGACTTATAAACTTCTTGCATTTTTACACTCCAAGGCTCCGAATGGAATGATCTCAAGTCAATACGAGCCCAAATTCTCAATTGGGCCAAATTTGAATCGAGTCTTTCGGTGAGAACGGTGTTGTTTCACTTCACTAACATTATACCCATTCCATTCTATAAGATTCACTCAATGATGCTACTCATACGTTGAGGGTTTTCTAATTCCTGTTCATTTCTCCTACTCATTATAATCCGGATTTGGCTGTATCTAAACCGGATCCTCTCCATGAATCATTGTGGAATATCACCATCGTTAAGGTTACGAAGAATTCTACACAACCTCGATGTTTAAAGTATGTCGACTGGGATTTATGACTGTCCCGAGTCCTGAGTTTAAAAACACATTTCGCCCAATATCTCCGTATTTACATCCACTACCGGGCCCGCAAGTCCCACAATTCCGCGGAAGTCGCCTTATACGGCCGGGAGATCTCGAAGGGATAAACGAAATCTAGAAAAGGAACTTTCGAAGCGGTACACTGCAATCAGACTTTCAAGGGTCATAACTGGATCAAACATGATCGAAATCACTCAGTAAACAATGAAGCCTTTCTCTTCTGCAATGATGTTGACAACTCCCACTTACCAATTGTGGTTATAGGGAGATTCCACGTCAAGCAAAATATGTAAATATTATATAAAATAAATTCAACAATGGACCACCAAGAGATAGAATATTACAGCAATTGCCTCACCTGCTTCGCTCTTGGGTTTATGATTAGCTCCAGCAACTTGGAAAACCCCAGATGTGGTGTCCATTCCGTTACAGCCAACTTGGACAGAACTTGGAGTCAGGACTCGGATATCTACTGGGTTGTCGAAATAGACTTGAAACTCAACTGCTGCTTTCCACCCACTAGTTTAGGATTGTAGAGGTTTGCCTCGTTTGCCCACCGAATTGGCGTACAAGAACCTCCACTAAGTGTGATTATTGTGTCAATTCTGGGCTTCAGGAGTTTTTTCAGCTCTGTAAGGAATCACAGGTCTGTGTAAAATCTCCCTAATAGGCATCCACTAGTCAACAGACCCATACGCCTGAGTATCTAACATGTTAAAATATTGATCAATATTAACGTGAGTTTCGCCGAATTACCACTCACCTGTGTTTGTTCTGAGTAATTTGTTGGTAAACATCGTACCTGCTGAGAACTGCGCCTTCAAGGGAAAACACCCTCCTCGGTTTCGACTAGTCGTAAAAAAAAAATCTTGCCCAAAGAAGGGCCTGGTTGTCCGGGTTAACGTGTACCCCCGACCTCCATAACGGCGGTGGAAAGCTGGCGATCGCCCCCACCTGCTCAGGAATCCGGAGATCCAGACGCCTCAGGATCCCTGCAAGAACGAGGGGAACCCGGTCCTCAGGGTCCCGCTCCTGGCAATGACATTTCCGAGCGAAAACCCCCCCACTGACCATCTTTTATTTCGCCGTTCGACCTGTTCACTACCGCTGGGTATTCAACATTTCGATAGAAAGTTCCTTTATTATTGTGCCACGTGGGGTTCGGTTATCAATTTGGAAAGTGAGAGTTTCAGCTTATGTTCCGGAATGACCGCATCAGGGGAAAATGTGAAGTAATGATGAGGAAAAGAACGAGGGCACTATGGGCCGGTGACTATGGGCCGGTGATTGACCAAAGTATCTGCTCAACTTCTGACTTGGGATCGCTTGATTGCATCATGAATGTAAACAAAGCCAAGCTCAATACGCCCTGCACATTGAAGCTCCAATGCTCCTTGAGGATTGACTGGTGATTAGTTCTTCTAATTAGTATTACTTGACACAAGCTTGAAATCATTACTGCTGCCTAGAGCTGAGGTTTTGGTACATTTTTATTTATTAATTATTGAATTTCCAAAAATACAAATTACAATGTTGGAGATTTGGTGTTTAACACCACTACTATGTTGGTCATAACAGCAATCATTACAGATATATACAGAGTCGTACAATCAATGTCGTGGAGATTAATATTCCATATGATTCGAAGCTTGCGTTGGAGGATGAGGGAGTTCAAAGCCTTGGGAGGTATTCAGATTGCTAAATATATCGCGCCAAGTAACACATGGAAACAACATGTGGTGGACATACATACACAGAATCGTTAGAGTAGTTAGAAAAACAGTACATTTATAATTCAAGATAAATTTAGGTACTATGCAAGTTAAAAATGACTTGAGAGGAAAAATTATTAAGTAGGACAATGTCAATTATATGCATATAAAATATGTACAAGGATTATAGTTATAAATGGGAAAATTTAATGACCCCATCTGACCAACTAACTGCTTGGTGGCCAAATTTGATGTGAACTTTGCCTCTGCTCACTCCACTTGAGGTTTCAATACCATCATACAAACTGATTGATTATGTATTGTTGTATTGACGTTGTTGTATTTTTGGACAACGTAGAAATGCCTCGCATTCGAAACGGCCACTGCTAATGACTCAGCGTTCAATTTCGTTACGCCAACTCAACTTGCACAAAACTCGTGTGCCAATTGGCAGTCGTGGATTACGGTCTCACGAAACCCAGTAGCTGAAAATCGCGAGCACCTCCTCAAGTGGAACGATTAGATGCCTTTGATCCGGTCCCCTTTACTCAACTCTCGAAAAGTGTGATTGGGCATCGAGTTAAATAACGACACCTGCTTAAGTAGATGATCATTAGAGGGAAACCGCCGTTCAAGGGGTGGTCTCGTTGCGTAAAAACTGATAGAGGCTAGGTTTGCGGTCGGCGGGCTCGACAAAATGGTCCCCTCAATTTATAAACGGAGTGTAACCTCATGGATTATCTAACTGATTTGGTGGGCTCTGGATCTTCTTCTACACTTACCAGTGACGTCATTTCTACAAAACCCCTCTTGCCAGAAAATGAAGTTACAATCTGCCCACATCCTGAGCCATTGTCACTTTGTTTCACGCCACTACCTCGCTGAACTACTCTGCATTTTTATCTGCAGATTGACTTGACCTGATTTGCATCTTCTTTCCAATCATCTTAAACTTTTTTTTGACGTATTACTAACTCAATGATTCTACAGTTGTGCAAAACATAATTATACAGTAACTTAATTAATTAATATGGTACATTAGTTGTCCCCAATCAGTTAACTAGAAGTTCTTACAACATACAATTATAAATAACAAATATGTAGACATATAATTTAACATTTAAGAAAGGTAAGTGTGTGAATATTCACTCATTGATCTCTCAGGTTAGTGTAGGGAATCTTGTGGTCTCTTTCGTTTCAATCTTCTTGCTGTATCATTCTTCGGTTCAGAGACGCGTACGTTTCTTTGATGACGGTGCTTACTTGAGGGATGTCGAGGTCAGTATGCAGTCTCGAGTTGCGCACATACCAGGGAGCCCTCATAATCATTCGCAAAACCCGGTTTTGAGCCACTTGTATTTCGTTTATATGGGATGCTGCAGCACAGCCCCACAGCCCACGTGAGTAACTCCAGATTGGTACAACATGCAAAATCAATCATCAATCATTAATTGGATGATTATTGGATGCTACTATCACAATAGGAGGATGCACTAACATTTGCGATATATTCGAGCAAAACCTCTTCATTATAAAACCAAAGCTTACAAATCATTTCCTTAATAAATCAATAATTATTCATCCCCCCCCCCCCCCCCTCGAACGAAACTTCTGGCTACGTTACTGCCTCCTGGGGTAACTCAATGTTTAGTAGTTTCGCCCGAAAAAATGAAACAGAAGTCAGATTCGTTCTTTTGGCGCCAGTATTTTCAAATGACAAGCAGACCGTTAACGGATTGTCCTCTCACTTTCGCACTTCTGGCACTCAGTTTCACATACACCTCACAGATTCAAAACGGGGATTTCAAGTTTTCTTAATTTTCATCATTTGAGTAATTTCTCCTTTCGCTCGTAGGTGTCAAAAGTCCTAACAAACCTGAATCAACAAAAAATGTGAAGATCATCAAATTTGCAGTTTCGTCCTTTTGGCTCAGGAGGAGTAACATCCTCGCCCTGGCACCGAGCCATCGATACGATATTGCACGAAGTATCTGCAGACTGAATACTTTGTTGTTCAAATCATTCTATTTGTCTCTTGAACTTCCGAAGGTTCAATCAAAAGCTTTGACCCACCTTGGCGGTTTTCCAATCGATTCTTCATTGTCTTTTACTGCCCCTAACCGCAAAGCAGCCTTGATCGGTCGCGGTTAACTGAAACAGGAGACTATTACGGTCTATTGTGGGTAAAATATCATAGAAACACCATTCATCATTTTCCAACACAATTGCGGTTTTATAACTTTTATTCGCCCGTTCCGGGTTTCGTAATTCGTTTCCGCTACAGACTTTGTGTATTCAAAATTGTCCCCTGGTTTTACACGGTTTCCAGAGAAAACTGTGAAATAAGAATACCGCTGTCGGTTTCGACCGTGAACAACCAACATTTTTGGCTATTGACGAAATTTTTTTCTTCTTCTTATTAACGAGGATTGTAAAGGGACTTTCCAAGGCACACGTTGTTGGGTCTCGCAAGGTCGTCTGGTTCGCTTGACTAATTGTCTCGTTTGTTGACAACACAACGACAACCCTGAACAAATGAATGGGGAATCTACTGACAACACGGGTTTACATTATAACTACGTGTCTTGTTCCTACTTGGTACATGTTTACACCGGCTGCTGGGTTTTCCGCAATTAAAACGTGGATAAACTACCTTAGTTGAGCACACATTATGTTTGCTAAGGAAGAACTCCTTCGGGACATGTGCATGACTCCTGATTCAGGCTGCCTTCCCACTCCTGATTCAGGCTGCCTTCTGTTAGGACCTTTTTAGAAATAAATTTGTATGTACTTACTGAAATGTTATGAAAAAGGAATTTTTATTTTATGATTCTACTGCTATCGATAAATTATAAATTAATTAGGCTACGCTGTTCATATATTATATGAAGATACAAAGTACTTTCCGCTGGAAAAACAGCTACACTGTGTAATGAAGGAAGCAAAGTACATCCAAGGGAAAAACAACAATTGTTTTTCCCTTGGATGTACTTTGCTTCCTTCAAATTGTTTTGTGAACTTTTGAAATTGTCAATTATTCACAATTTCAAAAGTTTACAAAACAATTCACAATTTCAAATATTTATGGAAAATAAATATTGGCGGTTTAGGTTTTAGGGGAGAGAGGAACGAGAAGTCAGGGGGAAGAGTGATTAAACTCGTATATTGCTCGTGGGGGGGGGGGGGGGGGGCTTCCCCAACTTTCGGAAAACCAGGCCATTCTCTTTAGCCCTGGCCAATACTCTGATTTGCTGGTTTGCTCCTTTCGCTTTATTCATTCAAAAAATTACATATTAAATATTTGACAAAGTTTTTTAACGTCTACTAGTGCAAATGTAGTGTTAGAAACAGTGATTCTTTACAAATTATGCATTTTAAGTCAAATCGGTCCCTCATCAAAACTCCACTTGCAGAAACACTTCACAAAACAATTGTACAATATATTGCCTAGTGTCTCCATTTCACTTTGGCTAAATCCTTCCAAATCCAAGAGTCGGCACCAACCTGTCTCTGCAGGGTAGGTGTGTAAAAGTAAAGGGGATTTAAAAAATATTGAAGGGAAATTATTAAATTGATTGGGATATTTAATGGATCAAAATTGCACAAACTTTTTATTTAATTCTCATCTTCCACCATAGAAAGTGAAACCACGTCTGCCCAACCAGACCCCTCATGGCTAGCTAGCTCCCCCCCCCTCCCCCGATCCTGATGAATATGAGATCACTCTTATGGTCTTTCGTTTTATGGGCGTATTGCTCTTTATGATAAAATCCCAAAAAGTGGTTCAACAAGACAGAGAGTGAACATTTTCATTGTCCCAATGTCCATAATTTGTTAATAATTCCACTACATCTACGTCTGTGCAGTTCTTACTGAATTTCATATACTCGAACCTACTAAAAACGCTCAAATAATAACACGACTTTGGCATCAATGTTGAAATGACTCAGACTCCAATACTTTCTCTATCAGTATTCAGTATATTCCTGGTTGCTAACCTTCTGCTTGTTCTCTAAACTCACGATGAATAAATGAAGACAATCTACTTTGAGGGCTGAGGACGTTATGTAAGAATCCGCCTTCCCTTCATTGTAACACCTCATCACGATTGTAAATGTTTGACTGAATGTTTACGCCTATCTCGGACTCGGGCCGTGCGATGCTGGCAGAGCTATTGAGCCTGTCTGTAGAATGTGGAAGGAACTCAGTTCACATTCTAGTTACCATGGTCAATGTTACGTGAGGCCAAGATCAGAGGTAAATTGTTCTGTAGAGAGAAGACCACACAAACTTGTAATTACCCTGTTGAGGCATCGACCTCGCCGAAGGAATTCCTCTTGCCTTCCTGGACTTGAATGCTCAGTGATCAGACAAGAACTGACTGGTTTCAGTACAAGAAACGCTCCTTCAGCTAACTATAAAATCCCAAGTCTTGATAATCCTATAGGGCAGTTGGTTGTTCATAAATCTGTTATTAACTAGAGAGATCCTAGTACTTATCTCCAGGTCATAACTCCCAATATACAATTTCATATTGAAATTACTTCAACAAGCATGACATTGTCATGCTGTTTTACCAACCCTACATCACTGGAAATGATTCCATCACTGGGGTTGCTTGATGCTTTGTACTGAGAGTGCTCCTCTGCAGTATCCATTTACAGGTTTGTTCGTCATTTGATTCGGTTCTTATTCCTGCGCAAAATAAAGGTAATCTGTGAAAACAGGTTAATTTTCTGATATGATTTTTTTCATCTCTAGAAATACCCAAAGTTACTTCATAAATTCTATAATTCGACCTACCTTCATCTTCGGCTAGAAAATTTAAAAAGGCAAAATAGACTGGTCGTGAGATGGATGATCAATCTACGGAGAGAATCCCGGTCCATTTCATGATTCAGGAGTAACACTATTAGAATACCGCGTTATTTATAACATCACACCTACGGTTATGGCAGTACATCCTGTCGTGAACGCTAACGCCGTCTGAATCTGACTTGTTTGAGTTGTGCCAGTTGGTAGTGGTAACCGATCTTCGTCCTTTGTGAGGATAAAACAATAGATTCGCACAAAGCATTGAAGGTGAAGGACCTCCATAGGACTTTCCTTGTTCGAAGGGGTAGGGGGCAGATTATTCTTCATAATGTAACCGTAGCTTTCACTGGTGTCATTTTTAGCGATGGCCCAACAAAAGTCTTTTCAGTTCACCGTGAAAGTTATGAAAGTGACGTCATACTTACAGACCCCTCGAACTATTGTGTGTTTATGGGGAGCTTCCTTATGATGGAAGGTTGGGAGTGGGAGTAGTTATTATAAACCTTTGGCTCCCATCAAACCCTGTTGATATGGTTGAAAATGTGGGCATTTTGTTTCGATACAAATCCGTTTTAGTGCATTATGAAACCTCCATCAGCCCTTCACTTAACTCTCATGAACGCTCCCTCTAGTGCATGCATGCAGCCTCATACTACATACCTAAGTCAGTCGTACCTGTGGTCCTTACCAGTCATTCCTACTCGTGCAGAGGCTCGGTGGTGGCTGTGTAACTAACAGAAAAATCCCAATAAATTATTCATGTAAAATGACGAAACTATGAAAAGGTGGTAGTTATACAATAAACGACTGAGATGTGTTGGATATGTTATAAACTTAAGTGGAACTTGAAAATTCGCTCATTAATTCATACTGCAGGACCGGAACCTTCTTCTCTTCAACAGAGGAAATTTGACATCTACATCATAGATTTGTCAGTCCCTTCAGAATTTTCGCGAATTGATCAATACCTTTGTGGTGTTTGAATATGATTCGTGCAAGTCCTCAAAAATTGAGGTTTTCTGTCTTAGACCCGAGAAAATTGCTTGTTCATTTTTCTGTAAACAGATCCAAGATCTATTGTACCAAATATTTTACCAAAAAAAAAATCACTTTGAATTTCTCACTTACCATCTCATTTATTTTCAGAGCAGAATTGAGTGCTTAAATGTGTTATACATTATTTTATGTTGGCTAACGCTATTTGAATTATTGTTGCAGGTAAGAATCCGTTTCTCAAGAAATACACCTGACAGCGTGAGTTGTTCTGCATTTATTTTAGCATTTTTCTCTGCAATTTCAATGTTGTCTAATATATGTGAGAAATGTAGGGCGTTAATGATCGGATAGAGATCACTGCTACGTTTTGTAAAAATGTAACTACTCTGGATTGGGGTGAAATATGATACTTGAGAACACACAACTACTTGTTGTCATACAAATGTGATCTTTATCAAGAATTTGCTGACATTAAAGTATGTACCAAACGCAGCGTTCATTATTCATGAGGATGTAGGAATGAGCTAGTTAGTGAGGCCTTTCGTGTTTCGCCTGTTCATGGTCATGTTTGTTAATATCAACAAAATGATCTATCGGATCCTGCGTGCAGCTATAAATTGCAACTTCTTCTTTTCTACCAGTTTTCTTAACGATTCATTATACACAAGCCCGTTCTTTGAATAACACCTACCAGTAATTGCCTTCTGAAACTCTAGAATCGTGAGAGGCGACATTGAATATTATAATAGCGCTAGTTACTCGTTGGGAAAATTGAAAGTTACCATTTTGCATATGAACCAACTTAATTACATTATGCATTGGGGTAATGTGGTACCGGAGTATAAACTGCCCCACCTTACACTTGATGTGAGGTTTTAAAGCCAACCTGCGCGCTCCTTGGATAATTGCGGAGAAGGTCATGTCCTACATAACTATAGTTGCATTCTAGTTGTCTATTAATCATACCAGAAGCGTGTGGTTTTATTAGTCTCTCTGTGAACAAAAGCGAGTCAATCCAAACATTGTCTAACGGCCAACTCTGATCACTGCGGTGTAGTAGAATTATATTTTATAGTCAGCACTCGACAAGGTCGCATTGAAAAAATCCTAACTCTTATTTAAAACTTAATTTGTCCCTTACTGGGATAAAATATCTGATCATGGAAATGTTTGCCACTCACCTGATCCTGGGCCTATTCTGCTTAAAGTGTGAGGCCTAAGGAGGCTACAAACCAAATTACAGCTTCATAGAGTGAATAGCATAGAAATTAGCTTTAGTAGCCACTCAGCTAATCGGGGGCCAGGGCAGCGTCAAGTTTAAGTCCTAATGAGGCTACCTACCAAATTAGAGCTTCATAGAATGCATTTCATAGAAATTAGCTTTAGTAGCCACTCAGCTGATCTGAGGCCTGGGCAGCCTCAAGTTAAAGTCCTAAGGAGGCAAATACCAAACTACTTTGAGGCCTATTCTGCATAACGTGTAAGTCCTAAGGAGGCTGCATACTAAATTACAGCTTCATAGAATGAATAGGTATCATAGAAATCAGCTTTAGGAGCCACTCAGCTGCTCTGAGGCCGGGGCAGCCTCAAGTTAAAGTCCTAAGGAGGCTACATACCAAACTCCCATTGATTTGACTATAGATTTTGAGTAGATGAAGTGAGTGGTCATCAACACTTTCGGAAAGTACAAAAGTTGGCAGTTTTCTATTTGCCTGATTCCTCACAATCTATTCTAACAATCAGCATTGCCCAATCGCAAATATATCATTTGCATAATAAATGGCACAAGAAAGTTGCCTACCCTGGGTCTCTTGCTTTAGGCCCCTTGTTCGCGGAAGCGCTATCGTTTGACACAGATCCCTGAAGTGCCCCAAGGAGATATTATTTTGCACTCACAGCAATGTCGCACGATTTGAATCGCCCCCTCGTCAGCCCAATCGCACGCTCGAATATGAAACAACCGATGTTTAAGAGACTGTGGGGGAGTCTGGCGTGCCAAGACCGGCTAATAAAGCTCTGTTCGGAGCCGCACCTTCGCCCGATGTAGATAGTAATAAGGTGAATTCAGTTGTTGCCCGTATTAGGGCGACAAGTTCCCCTTGACGGTGCATACATAACCTTTCCCGGCTCTACTATTCATTATATTCCTGGGGAAAGGCGCGGGAGTCGACAAAGTGTCGAACGAGCAGATGATTCATTGTTACAACGGTAGCGGATAATAGCTACCGACGATTTATCGTTATTCATTAGCTCTTTATTTATCTCATAATACCTCCACGGTAGCATGTAAAGAAAACTAGGTTTCCAGTCTTGATTCTACCACTGATTTGGAGGTATTTACACCCAGATCCGAGAAAAGATAATTTTATCCAATTAGGATTCAACGTGACAATTATGTCAATTCTGACATTTAAAAAAATTTAATTTCTAAAACCGACTCGTTTGTCCCTTTTTTGATCACAAAAACTTTTCTGATTAAGGTGTCAGTCTATCTTTTCGATTTTTGATGATGTTCAAGGGCCCATCTTTAGACTGATCCGCGCGAGGTTTAATTGGATTGTTTTTCCTCTACCTCTATTCATTAAATTTCCCATTAATTCCTCTGGTAACGGTTATTTGGTATAAAGCGTATTACGTCAGCTATCTGCGCACTACTCTCCAAGTCCAGCAAGGTTCATTGGCCTAGGGCTTTTGTAATGTTAATGGATCCCTCCCGATTGTAAAATAACTGTAAAGGATATCGAAGCACAGACCTCGAGAGCGGAAGTCGTTCCCAACCAGTCACGACCCTTTTTCCTCCCGTGCCCTTAAACCCACGCAGAAGAGATGAGACCAATCATTCAGTATCCACTTGTCATCCTAAAAACATCGGCGCGTCAGGTGATTTGTCAAGTTGCTCAATCTCGATAGCATTTTCGTCCATCACACGAAACGGCTTCTGCAATCGCGTCATGACACGCCTGATCCAGTTTATGCAACTCTACAGGGATTCGCCTGGAACATAAATTGAAATTCAAATTTTGATATGGGGAAACAGATTGTGTTCGTCCCGAACCCAAAATCCTGTGTAATGTGATGCGGAAGCGTTCGTATCATGCAAATTTTATTTCAACGCTCTGCGATGAACCAAAACGATTTTAAACCCGTGTAAAATGCAGTTTCACGAAACCACCTCAGGCCTCCTAATGGAAAGCAGTGATTCACTTGAAATTCGCCGGCGATGTTATCGACCACCCGCTCACCTCAGGTTGAACTGTCACTGAGGGCAAGTGAAAGTGTTCAAGTCTGGTCGGTTCCAGGATATTATGTTACTCGAACGTATCTAATCGGCATCGCGGTTACTTCAGAAGGACAACAGAACCGGCCAATTCACGAACTGCTATTCCACGCTAATAGGTAGAAAATTATTCCACTAATGGATCGATCCATTGTGCTCCCTTTTCAGAAGTAGAGATCCAACGTTTGCGGTTTGAGCTTATTTGGTTCACTGTTTGTATATAAGTGGTTTGGGATTACCCTAAACATCATATTTCAGTTGAGTGGCGAACTATTCATCATTACATCCCAAATATAGGCTAACGCCCTAAAAAATGACTTGAACGCCTCGAACGTCCATTCTTACAGATCACTCCGCTCCAAATGTTCTGGGTAGTTTGGAACCGGTCCCCAACTGCCTGTTCATCGTACGAACGTACTCCTTTCTGATTCGCATAAACAAATTCACCTACAAATCAGGTACATTCACTAGGGTGATGCTTCAAAATCAATTTGGGATTTTATAAATGGGCATCCTGTCGTTTTGTCAATGTTTAAGCGTAAATAAGCATTCCACAAAAACTAAAAGATTCTTGCACTGCACGTATTTTCATTTTATAAATACTAGGGTACTGAGATGTTGGAAGCAGTAATTGTTAAGAAGTTGGACCATCAATGGGGCCACACATCTTACTGTCTAAGCGATTCAAGAAATTCCGGCCACAGATAGATTCGCAGAAATTTGAGCCTGCCACTACTGATCCTCTAGGTAGTCATATCCTAATAGATTTACAAAAAAATTTCAACCTAGAGGTGATGATGAAGAACTGCTGAATATCGTTTTTTGGAGGGAGGGAGCAGCTGCCGGTGTTCATAGAGCTAGGCGAATGACTAGTGAAATTGAATCAGTCGTTTCAGAAAGTCCAATAAAATCGATTTTCGTTTTTTGATCGATTCTGCATCCTTTTAGGTAGAGCTACACATTGCAAGTTTTTTGAAAATTGCTCACTTATACATACATTTCTTCCATGCCACATAAAAACTTGGGTTTTGTGGACTAGTCGGGTTTCTGAATCGACTGATTCAATTGTGGTCGTATTTGTACTAATATGGGGACATCACCTGTCATTCTGTCCCCTGCAGTCACTTTGGTAGTCAGGATGGACGGTAAGGAAGTGCTAGCGGACCTATCCGCCAACGCCTTCCTCGGATAGTCGAAGGGCCTAGGCCGTGGCTAAGGTCACCGACCTGAGGAATGCAACCTGATAATTACCACCTTGTTTGCTCGGGTGGTTGTCTGTATGGGCAGTAGTGAGGGATGGTTGGAGGGGGGAGGGGACAGCGATTGTTTTAGCTCGAACAATCATTATCCGGCCAGGGCAAGGAGGTATTGGCTAGTGAAGCCATAGGCTTTTGCCTCTTTGATCCTGGGTCACGTATTGTTGCTCCGATCACTCGTATAAATCGCCTTTCAAGCGCACCCAACTTCGAGTTTTCGAATTCTTCGCACATTGTGTGATCTTATCATCAACATGAAACCTCACAACTCTCTTTGATCCATGGTGATTGCCAAATGGTTGGATGCTTCGTACAAGTCGGTACGAGTATATTAGGATAGTCATGTCTAACAATTACAGGCTCTTTCAACAGAAATTCTCACTTTGCCGTTCGTGCTTGCTTCACCAACCCATTTGCGGAGTTCAAAACCTTTCATGACTGATTTGTGTGTTTATTCAAGTACCTAGTGAATGACTGCACTGGTTGAAGGCGTATTGGCTCGTAAGTGCCTTTCAACTGTGCTGTTTTTCAAATGAAGCTGTTAACATCACGAGACAGCACCGTCTACACTTACGAGCACATGCCTCGTACAATCCGTAATCGTACAATCTCATTACGAACTCATCAACATCGGAAAGACCGACGACGTCTCGTTTACCCGCAATGTGAATATGAACCCTATTAAAATCCCCTGACACACAGTCTTGACTCGTGGAAGTTCTAAGAGTCGGCGAACCTGTTCGAAGTTAACCGGGCGAGTCGGTCAGATCCGCTAAATGATTTCCACATCACCGGCTTCACCCTGGGATGCAGTTCGCCGAGGATAAATATCGCTGTATTAGCTCAGCAGGGGAGCGAAGCTGAGTTATGAGGTCAGCTTTGAACGTCAGCGAGGTCAAGTTTCCCTTTTTTTTCTGTAAATCTTTTTCAATTAAATGGTACTTTTCAGGTGTAGTAACGCCTTTGAAAGGTCATTAGATCGGCTTTTGATACTCTGACGTTACCGTCAATGTCACGCTACGTTAATCATTATCGCGCAACTTCATCTAAATTATCCGATTTCTTATACTATTTGGAAGCCCCATCAAGCGGAGCTACAATTCGACGAGTTCCTTTAGGCCTTGACGTTTAGACCGTCCTAACGATCATGCGCACTTTTTGGTTCATTTTCACCTTCCAGTCTCTTCGCTTTGTAATCAACTTACCGTCCTTTCTCCGATCTGAAAAGCTAACTTGGATCGTGAGCTGCGACGTTTTGATTGTTTCCGTTGCAAGAAGCGCACAAACAAGCCTGGAGCTGTCGTCAAAATTAAGTGTTGACTCGAAAACCTGGGACAATAAATCCGAGAGAAGGCGTTGTATCTGTCAGGAGACCAAGGGCGTCGCTGTAAGTAATTCATGATGACTAACTGAGCCATTGTGTTTCTGTTGAGAAACACGCCCTAAACAAACGGACTTCCTTAATCAGCGGGGGTCAATTCGATATGCGACACCGTTACAACGAAATTTGGAACAAACAAATTACGGGCATTTGTCATAAATTAGGTGCCATCTATAGGAAAGGCTGAAGGACATTCGAGATACTTCTTGTGCCACTTGAGTAACTGGCGATGATGATTGAGATCATTCAGACCTTGGATACCACTCAACAGATCCAGCTCAGCCTTTGATACCACTGAATAGATCCAGAATGCACTGAGGCAACACTCAATTCGACGACGTTAATGCACAGTAGGGATGGATTGTGCACTTCACTAACCGCTGTGCACACCACTTTTGCTTCCCACTTAACGATACAATGTGTTCAAAGTGTCAAATGAGGTGTTGATACAGATCTGCTCTTGAATTAGCTGATTAAACCGGCGTTTTCTATTTTCTCTTAAAAACAAGTAAATGAGCTTGAGTTCTGGTTGGATGTGCCTGTTGAGCATCGACTTCGTTCCAATCAATGTGGCAGATGGTGAGAACAGAAAACTAGGTCAGACTAGTTTCCTTGGGTGATTCCGTCTTTTCCACCAGTTTGCCAGTGGAACACAGGAAGTGAAAGCCCCTCCACGCGTATTTACATAACCTTAGGGAATACGATGAAACTTGTGAGAAATATTTACTTTATCTGTGCATCGATTAGTCACCTGGATCAGCTACGCCGTCTGGATTCGCTCGACTGCGAATTTCTTTTAAACAAGTTGAATCATGAAACTTCCAACTCTTCTTGACCAAATTATCTGCAATCAGAGGTAGATGAGTACGCCCTTATCGTTTGTTGTTGTTGTTTACGTACTGCTCTATCGGTATCAAAATTTTGCCTCCAACTCCAGTGAACTGCGTCCAAATTATTTTTCTCGTTTTCTCGATGGTTTTCTCGTGCCTTGTGATGGCTCCCGGTGTCATACAAATGCGGTGATTAACGGAATGCTAACTCATTTTCGGAAAACATTCAGTTATCTCGTTTTTCCCCTGTAGTCTTCAATTTTAATTTTTTTATTGAAGTTTTTGGAGAAAGGATTTAAAAATGCGGTGTATTCCTTCACAGGAGTTCTTCGGAGCAAATATTCGATGAATTGCTGTGAACCTCCAATTAGCGAATGGTAGGGAAGTTGAGAAAAGTTATAAAAATCTTGTAGTAACATAAATATCCTGTATTTATGGGTTGAGAGGTGCACCTAAAACAACTCACTTTTCATGCGCTTTCAGGGACGCCACATTGGTACAGCTCCTAATATTCTCCGTATTGTTTCTTAGTTTACGTTTATTTACGCCCTTGACATGAGTAACCGCCACACAATATAACGCGGATACTCCTAAAAATACTATGGAATTCCTATCGCGTTTAAAAACGATGACCGTAAGTGGAGATCTGACGTTTGAAAGGGCTTCACTACGAAAGTTATGTTGAAAGTAAGTGCGGCTCCCGAACTATTAACCTTCAGGTGGTCTTGACTGTACTTTTCCCATCAACCGTAATGAAGAAACCTCTTCGTCCGTCAGCCTTCCTCCACAACTGCCTTGTGCCTTTCACGTCCGTGTCAGACTGGAACAAAAAATTATTTTGACGAGCAGCCACGCTTCGCCGAACCGTCAATAACCGTCGAAACCGATTGAACTCGAGCCAAATGCAGGCATGTACGTAGCACCCCCTTTATGATTGCAGGAAACTATAAAAATAATGCATTTATGTTCTACAATTTCGCCTCTCTAGTTGATTCGGTAATCATCTTTGAACTGTGTACTCGTTGAAAAACGGAGAAAGCCAACATTGGGTTTGCTAAGGTCGTTCAACTCTTTGGGTTTTAAAAGGCCAATAAACATCGGGGGAGTCGTATTTCTTCGGACAGTTTGACAGTTATTGGGGTGCACCCAGTGGCTGCGTTGAACGTAACATCTCAGATTACATCGTCGGCTAAGTCAGGGCTCGAACAAAAGAGGGGGGATAAAATCCTGGGGTCACAGAAGCCATAAGGTGAAAAACGGATTTTCTTGTCCATTTCGACGTGATTTTCCGTACGATAAATACCCTAGTGGTACACTCGTTGTTCCAAAGCTTGTTGGTACAAAAAAATAAAAAATAAAATGAAATCTGAATATTTCATTCTAATTTTTGATTTGTATTTTTCTTAGGTAGGTCAAAAATTTGAATAATCCAAAATCCTTCGTAACCTTAATCCAACTATCACTAACTACCGCTAAAAAATAGGTACCTACTTGTATTGATGGTGTATTGATACTTGAAGGTATCTATGTATTCTCTCGTCATGTTGAGTGTTTGAATACTCCCAATTATATCTCAAATTTCTCTCCCCTTAAAGTGTGATAATGAGAATAAATAAGAACAAAGGGGGCGAAGGGGAGAGAGAGAGTTATTTTTTGAGAAAGAAAATAAAAGACATACCCATGATCTTGAAAGTCTCCCTTTTATCGAATTTCCGAAGAAAAGGAACCTATTGTTCTCGGTCAAAAATTTTTTCTTAAATTGGGTACAATTTGCGACCACAATCTTTTCGGTATCTTTGATGTTGAGCGCAAGAGATGCAAAATGTTGGACTCAATCTGATGTCCCAAGGTACAACAATGCCAAAGCAAAGGTTTAATAAACACTGAAAAGGTTTTATGTAGTGAACCTTGTGAGAAGTAAGTAGGAACGGTAACAATAGGGAATGTCAGTGATTTTTTTATATGTTTTTCCTGAGAAGAACTTCAGAACAATTAAGACAGTGGTAGACATTTTTTTGAGGAAGTACTCATTTTTCTGGAGGTTTGAAGTTGTATTGAGCGGGAAGAGGGAAGCAATGTACGTCATCTGCCTCCCAGGCCAATCAGAGAGCACTACTTAGACCGGCTCTGTAAACCGCTCTCTGACTGGCGGTGCATGAAAGCCACCCCTGCCCGCTTCTATCAGTCGCTGTATCAACTGTCCGACCACGTTGAGCGGGAAAAGTTCGATCTGGTAGTTGATCAAAAATTTTCTCGTTTTACACGTAAAATTCTTTGATGGTCAAAAATCGAAAATTGGTGACTCACATACATGTCTTGTGAGTCACCAATTTTCGATTTTTGACCATGAAAGATTTATTCTCTGACACACCGGCGTTCCCTATTGCAAACATTTGTTTTTCAGAATTGACACTTCTGACCCCCCCCCCCCCCCCCTCCCCCTTTCGTTCTGTTAGATGTTAGATATTTCTGGTGGTCTGTTACTTTGGAAGAAGACAATAATGACACTGTTTTCGTGTCGCTTATTCCACGTCTTGTGTGTGTGGATTCTGTTCCTCCTTGTGTCCTCGCAAGTATTCTTTATTACCAAAGCGTGAATAGCGGCAAACTGTTAGGGCACTCTCATTCCGCCCCTTGCAATTTGACAAGGCAATCTTCAAGCCCCATCGTCCCTTCAAAACCTGCCTTCACACCGTATTTTTTTTTCCTTTTTCATCGTTACAGTTTTCCGCGTGATACCGCTCAGCCGTCGCGACAGTTAACTTTTTGGCTCTGCTCAAGAAAACGTGCTCTTTCCCCTTTGTTTAGGAAGTGACCGAATGAAAGAGGTTGACCTATCTTTTAGGAGGGAACTCACGATGGCAGACCTTCCATGCTTCACGCTCAGTCCCATTCCTTCCATGTGGGAAACAGTTACTTCACAACAACGGTCTCCGAGGATGCACTACCTACCTGTGTTACTAGTACAATAACTCAATCACCGCCGAGGGAAGTAAAAGTAAAACTGTGATTGGTCTACCTACTTTTCAGGATTCGTGTAAGGATGAAGTGGTTCCTTCAGCTCATCCTTCTTCTTTTTCCCGTTGTCTCTCCCCCTTCATCTATCTCGATTCGATCCCATCACGTTCCCACAAAATGTTTTCGCTGTCATTCTTCTCGATTGATAGGATACTATTAGAGCCGTCATAAATAAATCCGTATCGCTTCTAGAAATACTTGCCAGACGTCAGTTTTTTTACAAGTCCGATTCACAGGGTGTCGATCTCACGAAGATAACTCGTATCGTTCACGCCAGACTTGGGAAGGTGGTTCACAACATTGATTTGGCGCAATTTCCACATCATAATATATTATATTACCGATAAATTCCTTCGATTTATATTGTAGGCAAGTATACCTTTTTTCGATTAGACGCTTCTTTAAGCGAGAATTACATACTTTCTCCTATAACATTTATAGTTTAAGTCTTATGTGATAAGATTTAAACTTGAAATTGAAGGAACTTATCGGGTTGAAATTTGGTATATTTTTAAAGCGGGAAAACCGGGTAAATTGCGTGAATTGTTCAACCTGCCTTTGCTGCCAACCCTGTTACATTATTTGGTACGGTTCCTGGTCATTTTCGTCCTACTCATTTTATTAAGATTCAGTGTAAATAATTATTTCAGCTGATTAGCCACTTGGTTGATCTTCTTCACATGGTTGCAGATTTTTCATTTCCATCGTGAGTTTCTGGGTTCATTTCAAGGGCTTGTAATAGCTGAGGCACCTTGAACTGCAACTTTACTGCTCAATAATTGTACAAATTGTACTCAATTGAGTACCAATACAGTAAACGAAAATTTCGTTTCAAACTGGACGATTGCACCTGAAAACTCAAGGCGTCCATCGAGTTTCTAGTCGAGTCCACAAGCGGTTTTATTCTTCATTCGAAGTCCCTCTTCCTTTCCTTGTAAATTACGAGTTGAGGCTTAAAGAGGTTAGCGATTCATCTAGTTCTAACACGTGGTCGTCCTCCACTTCTTCAATTCACTGTCACTGTGATATTGGACCTGCACTCCTAATAGGGACTGGTCAGGTTCACGTCTTGCCATCTGTGGTTCACGTTCTGCAGTCGTTCTCAGCAGCTGGAAGTCCTCACGTACACAATAAGTAATGAGGCTGTTATCACTTCCGTCCAAACAACATTGACGATTTCCTTTCGTTTCGTTAATCGATAACGCCTTAACCGTTGAATACGAAGGAGCGAAACGTCGCATTTACGATTATCTTACTCCACTAACTAATAGGCCGAGCCGTGGTCAATATACTAGCTTCAAACACCAGATAGAAGACACCACTTGTAAACACGTTTACACAGGAATATCTGGATTTGAGAGGACTGGATCATTAAATTCTCCTATGGAAACCAAGAAAAACTAAGTATAAATGATAAGTTCGACTGCTTTGTAAATTCTAGATGCCAATAACAAGTTAATGATCTTTACGGACGTCTTGAAGTCTGGAACTTCTGTAGGAGCAGGTTCCTTAATGTCACCCGCAACTACACAGAGAATTTCAAGTTATCTAAAACCTCCACCTGCAATGCAGAAGTAAAAGCCACTCAAAGGGCGATTGAACACATCGTTCAGTTGTACAGTGTACTTAATTTGCTCAGACTCACTCAGTACAATTCAACTCCTCAAAACGATTGTCCAAAGAGCTATTGATTGCCAGACTATTGGGACTCCTCAAAATTTGCGAAGACGACAGCAAAATTATAATATTTGTCTGGGTGAAAGCTCTTGCGGGTTTGTCAACGAATGAAGGGGTGGATATACAAGCAAAATAGGCTTCAAAAACTGCATTGCAGTTGAGTACAATTAAGTATAACAACTACGCTACTGGGGTAGGTGATGTAGCATTCATTGTTCGAAGGTTCTCGAATCACTTCTTTAAAAAAAATCACTTCTTAAAATGTCCCAATGTGTTGCAGACTCGTATGCAAGCATTTAATTCTCGACTGTATCAACAACAGGATGGCGTTGACATTCTTTTGACATTTTCATGTCTTTGCTTTGGCACATAAACTGAAACGGGAAAAATTTGTTTCCTTGATTCACCCTTTCCCTCAGATCACGTCAGAACACAAGCGACAGGCGGGCCACTACGTCAGAGCCTATGACGCACGAGCGTATGACGTCAGAGGGCTGGCCGGAGGCCAACTATTACGTCAGAGCCTATGACGCACGAGCGTATGACGTCAGACGGCTAGCAGGAGGCCAACTAGTACGTCACAGCCTATGACGTCAGAGGGCTGGCTGGCTAGGTGATCGGGTTTTAATAAGTTTCTACGACTGTCACTCTGAATTGAACGTAATGGAGTCGTTTTTGTCTGTTACAGGTAAGGATTTGCAAGCTCAACACGGTACAGCGCCAAGCGTACCTACTAGTATGTCCTGAGCCAGTAAAGGTCAACCTTGTATTTCTAGAGGTTACTAAGTATTTCTAAAGGTTACTAAGTATTTCTAGAGGTTACTAAGGTTACTAAGTCTTATCATAGTAGGTAGAAATCAAAATTCTACGAAATTCGTAATGTAGGCTTGTACACCTTAGCGAACATTGAAAACCAATTCAAGCTCAGGGGTTCAGTTCCTATTCATACTCGGGAGCTCCTGTAGCAAATAAGCTACTCATGTAAATTATTAGGTTCGAAAATGTCTGGGTTTATTTTCTCCGTACGAACTAGATGGAAATTGGTGCTACAGGAGTGACGAAGAGGTTTAAAAAAAATTATATCGATTCCTATTTTGTGGGAGAAAAAAAATTGGAAAATTCTGACGAAAGTAGTTGCTTGCTTTTCTGATATCCACTCGAAAATGATTTCCAATTCAATCAAAAGATGTATTAAATACAAATTTTTATACTTATTGTAATTAAACTATCAAACGGCTGAGGAAGGTTGTGTGATGACGGCTACCAGTAAAATCCTCTGAAGAATAAGATGAAAATTGGATTTTTAACTTGAAAACCCCCTGGAGGTGGTCATAGATTCTAGGGTTTGTATACTGTTCCTAGTGGTGTCAATACGGTCAGAACTACTAGAGAAGTTTTATAAAGCATGGTACTATCAGATTTCTGGCAGGTTTGCATGGCATACGAGGGACCACGATTCAGATAGTTGTTGTACTAGACGTGCAGTTAATGACTTGAGACGTTTGGCGTCTATAAATTTATAATGCAGGTCGAGTTATCGAACCAAAATCGTGATTGATCTTCTTCGCAATTGGATCAAAACGGCTCGATGGGGTCAGTAGCAATCATTTTTCTCCGTCACTCGAATCATCTTCCAGTCTCGACTAATCATTCGCTCATCTGTGTCTCATGATTTCGTGATCAATGTCCCGTGAATGAAGGCAGTCGTGAACCTAATTCCGAAAGAAATCCCCCCCCCCCCCCGCTCCATCTTCTGCACCGGTGAACTGGGACGCGGCCTTCTGTTTTTTTTTCGAAAATAGTTCACTCGACCATAAGTTCCATTTCGTGAAAGCATCTGGCCCTAGCATCTACAGTCTACTAGGGATGAAACGATGAAACAGATCCTTATTCCGACATGATGAATTGGTGCATTCAAGCCTAAAATGCTGCCTTTCTAACAACCTAGACGATAAATCTTTACGTAGTTGTTTCCAAACTAAATCTCTGATTGAACGTGGTAAAGTATCATATTACACAGGGAAGACAGGTGTATTTTGAGGAAATACAAACCTTTTTTCCCCTTATATAGGGGTTTTCCTTATAACCAGGTATCTACTAGTTAAATTCCTTATGTAGAGGTTCTCGATGGTGAATGTTATTTTCGGTAATTATATTCTAATTACTAAAAAATAATTCTAAATAATTAATAGTAAAGGAAGTGTGATGTAATCTTATGGTTTGTAATTTCCATCTAAGACGTACTCTTTTTTTCCCTCTGTTACGTCATGCTACACGAATTTATAATCTTTATAAAGATACCTTAAGGTTTGGATATGTGAAAATGTGAGTTGAAGTAGCCTCGTCCTCGAGGTCGTTTGTGTTAGGAGTTGGGTAAACTTTGACGATGTTCTTGGGGAGGACTGTCGTGAATCGTGAATTAACATGCGGGAAGAGTTTGAGGATTCTCCACTTGAAATTAAATCGTGATGCCCAACGAGCGTGCGAACCCGAATAAAATCTGCGGGATGATTCAGAGGCCTTGTTGCATTTTGGTACTAACCCCAAAGCCATTTTCGTCCTTGAATTGAAACGGAATTATTGGTGGACTTGTAGGAAGAGTATGATGTTGTCTGGAGCCTCAATACATCAAGTAATTGGGCTGCTGTAGAGGGAATGGAACAATTGCGATACCCAATGACAAGGTAGTTGTTGGGACTTTCAATGATTTTGCAAGGATTTTCGGTGGTTGAATAATTCGGAAACGAGCTGTCGCATGAGGTCTAACTGTGTAGCGTTATGTAAGGGCATGTGGGTCAGCACTCTACCGGCCTTGGTCTGCATTATCTGTTCAACCGCTGCAAGGCCGAAGCGACTGTCGAAGAGCACCAATCCCACTCATAATACCGTCATCATGCAGGAAATCGGGAGTACGGAACGGGTCCAGGGAGACAACCATTATCGTCTGTACCGGTGCACGATCTCGACCGCGAAAACATCCCTAACCGTCCGTTATAAAGTCATTCACTAGGAAATAAGGCTGGAAATCGCCGCAGGTGCCAATGCTGCCGAGCCTTGAAAAGGATTGAGTCAAAAGACGTGCAGAACTGCATTCCACATCTTATTATATAAAAAGTAGGGAAAGAGCCCAACAGCTTGTTTTGCGCCTTTTCTGAACAGTTTGTGAACTCCTCCGAGGTCTGTTCCCATAACATTTTTTCCCCTCAAGCGAGGTTTTTTTAAACTTTAAAATCAGTTTTCTAAAGCGAAAGTTAGCTCGAGAACTAGGCAGGCCAGTTAATCATAGGCCATCAATGTCAATTCATTCATCTTGGAGACCATTTTGATTAACAGTTTGCATTAAAGGTGTTCGAAGGCCTTCGTCCTGAAATAAATAAATGACACAGAAACCCTACATTAATATTTGGTTTGTTGTTCCTATTAAATGTGAACCGAACCTCAATCTGAAATCTGTCCATCCGTCCATGCCACGGTGACAGACGTGAACCTTAAGGAAGCTGACGATAGAAATTCAAATCAGGCTGGTTTCTGATTTCGTTGGTGTGATTCCCTATCTATAGAACGGATCATTTTTGTGCTGCCGTTTATAACTGTTCGGACTTGATTTCACAGCTAACGTGCCTGCAGCACTGAAGTGTACTACTACAGAACTACACGCGTTTGCAAAATAAAATTTGCAATAAAACACCAATTTGGATGCATGTTTTGATATTGAGAGTGTATGTAGTTTTAGGCTTGTTAGGCACAATGAAACTGGTCTTACAAGAACTGAGTACATGAAACAGGATTATTTTCTGTCCCTGATGTTTTCCCTTTTTGGGATTCCCATGTACAAATAGCTCCTTTCAGGACCCCACTTTTATCAAATACCTAACCAATAAAGTCACTCGAAACGACCATGATTTACCATGATTCCAGGATGATGGTGATGTAATATCCGAATATTGTTCTGGTCTATCTTAGTCTAGAGGTATTAAAGAATCAAACAATTGGAAGTACTATGGTCTCGTTCTAACATTTTGTTTCTCAGATTTGATGGAGTTGAAGGAGCAAGTAGTTCGATCCTACGTTTTGGGTATTGCGCCCACTCGTAACAAGCCCATGGAAATCTCAGATGTTAAATATACATCATGCCTTATATCCCTCGGTCCTTCGGAGTTTCGACACTTTACTCCGGCTAGGAATTATTATGCAGTTTCGTTCCAAATGATCACCTTGACATTCTGTTCCGGCCCCAGGGCGAGCAAACCTGCTTCGACGTCTAGCCCCTCTGTGCGTGAAGTTGTGCAATGAATCCCCCATCTCGCTAATGAACTATAGAGAGAGAGACCCAATGATGAATAATAGCTCTACCTAGTTCTAACCAGTAAATGGGCCATGCGACCATAACGGATGTGATCGCCCAAGCTGGTTACGAGTTGAGAGGCTCCGTTCCAGCAGATTGGCCAAGTCTTGCACTGGGGGAGTGGCTAAGGCCCAAGCAAGCCCTCGGGTGGTGTCTGGTTTGTTCGGAACCCTCTATCTCGCCTCTTGCAATGGGTTCATCTTTTTATCTTATTTTTTATACACGGGAAAGTCCGCAGACTTGCGTCAGAAACGGCCTTTTCCTTTTAAAATAAGTAGTTCCCAGTCACTCGTACCTCAGGCTATAAAACATACGTGCATTATCTTCTTATAAAAGTCTTTCATCTACATCATGATGCAATTTCAGAATTGCTGTTTGAAGTTCCACAAAGTCCTTGATTTCTTCAATTACCTTGCACGGTTATTTGAAAGAAAATATTGTAGATGCCTGGCTAATAACGTTTCACATTTCATCATCCAATAGCCCATAAATTGCGAGTCATTTGAACCAGCAAATAGCAATACCTAATACAACTTTCTTTTTAGTTGATTACCGCAATTTTGGCGACGACATATTTTGTAGACGGCTTTTAACTAACTCAACGTTTTCTATTACCAAGACATTGATTAACCCTTTTCCACAAATGTAATGGTCCCAAGAAAGGGGGTTTCTAACGGCTCCCTCACATCACCGATATAATAACCTACAATGTACCTATGACGGTGATGTGAGAGAGCCGTTAGAAATTCCCTAAGATAATTATATGTCATATACTTAGCCCAAATTTTTTTTTTTTTCCTTTAAAACATTCTTTATTACACCAAGTTTACAACTTATTAGCAATTTAATTTTGATCTTATTTACTACGTGTAGCAATCGAAACAAGATACAGAACTTGTTAATTGTTGAGTCAGATAACTGTTGAACTATTCATTACTTCACATTCACTGTGTTATTTCGTGAGGCTTCCTTCTTTTCAATCTTCTCAGTAGGTCACATACATCCAGCAAATGGACAGCTTCGATGTTGACATGACCCCTTAGTCGCTCTTGGTGGGCGATGGCAATTTTCTTGATAGTTTCATCGATAGATTCCACCTCTAGATCATGGTGAAGTCTATCATTCTGAATGTACCAGGGTGCATTAACTATGCTCCTGAGCACACTGTTTTGAAAGAGCTGAATAATTTTCCGATTGCTCTGAGCTGTGCAGCCCCACAGCTGCGCTCCATAAGTCCATACTGGTTTTAGGACTTGGTTGTACAGGGTTAGTTTATTTTGCACAGACAGTTTTGATCGCCTGCCCATTAACCACGACATTTTTCTGAGTTTAAGAGTCAGTTCGGTTTTTTTCTTCTTTACGTGCGATTTCCATCGCAGCTTCGCATCTAATGTCATCCCAAGATATGTCGCTTCGTTGGCGTAAGGGATGACTTTGCCATTGAGGTAAGCGGGCAAGTAGCTGATTTTGCGGTTCGTGAAATTAACATGGACCGACTTTGCCTCATTCATCCGTATTCTCCATTTAGCAGTCCATTTTTGGATTTGTGTAATAGATTGGTTGAGCTTGCTCATAGAAGCGTCAATGCTCTCCCCCACAGCTAACACTGCGGTATCATCTGCAAAAGTGGCGGTTGTATTACTACTGATTTCAGGTAGGTCACTGGTGTAGAGTAGGTACAGGTAGCCCAAAATGTGAGGAGTATTTCTAATGATTCTGCATCGAGATACCTACTTCAAGTGATTGTGGTCTTCTGAATTGGATATTGAGTCAGAAAAACATTTCGAAAATAGTTTTTATTGATTTATAACGTTTACACCACAATAACGATCTTCATCAATCTTTATAACTGTTATAAAATGAAAAGTTAAGTACATTAAAACAAACAGTTCACATTAAATTATAAAGTTAGGTACATCAAAATATAACAGTTTACATTTAATTATAAAGTTACATCAAAATATAATAGTTTACCCTAAATTATAATAAAATCATCTGATGCTACGAGTACCTACATTAAAATATAATAGTTTACATTAAAATATAATAGTATGCATTGAATCATAAAGTTACATTAAAATATAATAGTTAACATTGAATTATAAAGTTACATTAATATAATATATTAATGTAAACTATTATGTTATAATATTTTACATCAAAATAAGATTAACCGTTCTTAGTGACGGGATTGAACTCGTTTAAATTAACTAGTTTGTATGAAGAGACCAAAAAATCCGCTCCTGCGCAGACATGCGTGAAACCGATCCAGCGTTTTGCGCTTATCTCAGGAATCTCGATAATTGAGCGATTACCACTTATATAAGCCCGGCCTCAGATTCCGATTCAGAGCGTTCAAATTATCCTTGGCCCAAATGACCGCATGGGGTTGGAAAAAAAAGTCCTAAAATTATTTAATATTTTTTTCCGCCCATCTTATCGATGGTGGACAATTAAGGCGGAGGCCCACTCGTTTGCATAGTTGTACAGCGTGATTATCTCGAAGAGAAGTATATACATTAACTCTACAGAGAAATGCAACCGGCACTAAACTAGTCCGTGGCCTATTTTGGCAATCGTATTTTCAGTGTTGAATTATTTCTACTGAAATACATTTTGTAGTTACAGTTTGCTAATTAGTATTGATCTTTCAGAAAGTGATCCAAACGAACGACGTGAAGTCAGATTTGGGCTGGCAGTGCCACGTTTGAGTTGAACCTTTCGATACCAAATTCAGGGGCCTATTGCACAACGGACTAGTAATATTAGTAAATTTTACAAGTCTACAAGTTCTAATATTACTAGTACTAATATATCGTGTTGCACAATGTTTCACTAGTCACTAATAATACTAGAAGAATTTTACAAGTTTACAAGTTCGAAAATATTAGTCGGCTGTCCGCCACACGGTTGGCATGGACAGTTAACAGTTGAAAACACTGTGGTTTACTAAGCGTAAGGTTACATATCCACATTCCGTTGTTTTGGTTCGTTTATTGTTGTCAAATTCAATCATCGTGATGCCGTGTAAACGCGACGAAAAAAGAAAGCTTAAAGTTTGTATCCTTAATAGGATAAAATTAAAGAAGGCGGTGTTGTTCGGCGCTTTCTCTTCTCAGCTTACGAAAACTGAGAAAAATAAAGCTTGGCAAGAGGTCTATGAATATGCAGCATCGATCCTCGCTGTTCCTTTGGGGAAAGACGGCAGTTACATGCGAGATGTTTGGTGGCCAAACGCGAGGAAGTCGACAATGGTAAGTCCCTTCATTTTCATATCCTCTTTTATCGAACAAGGTGGGCAATAAAGAAATCAAGCCGGTTCTCAGTTCTTCCTAGCATGTTTTTACCAACTGCTACTGACTGTACTGACCTACTCGAAAAATCATTTCAATAATTATTATTGAATTTAAAGACGGTAGTGAAATGATTTTTCGAGTAGGTAATCATCAGTCAGTAGCAGTTGGTAAAAACATGCTAGGTAAAAATAAATTATTATTATTATCAATATACCTACAATTTCCGAGCGAAGTGAGATTTCGAGTAAATACATTAAATTTATAAATATGAAAATCCTTATTGTATTTCCAAGACAAATTCAACCTTTTCCGGATCAATTTGAACTTGCAGCTATTTGTTTAGAAAATTTAACTATAGTGATGGGTAAGTACCAGAAAAACAAAAACCAGGCTCATGACCTAATGAGCGAGTTCTCGTAAAAACGCTTTTCTCTCAATGTTTTTCTCTATGAAAAAATGGTTGTTCGGCGTATCCCTCAATAATAAAGAAAAAGTTGAATTAGTATTTTAATATCCCAAATTTTGCCACCAAAAATAATTTTTTCGTGTTATTTTATTAGGTATACCTAATACTGTTTGACATACTCGTACATATTTATGTTTGTGTTTGAAGCTTATGTCACTCCTTTGTTTTTTGTTTTGACAGGAGAAGTTAGACAACGCCAAGAAGACTGGAACAGGCGGGATTCCTGAAGGAAAATTCACAGAAGTAGATGAGGTGGTTCACGACATCATCGGACATGATTCCCCATGCGTGAAGGGACTCACTGGAGTCACTGAGTCTTCGGAAATCGCTACCAATACGTTGGAAGAAGCAGATGAATTTGTGGAGACTATTTCGGGCATGAATGACCCCGCCAATGTCATTTGTGAAGAAGAGGTATCTCTTCCCTATACCCACAGCAGCCCAACAGCACCCTCAACAAGCAGCAGCAGCCGCAAGTTGAATGAGTCTGCACGTTCTGGAAAGAAGGCACCAGAAGAAAAGAAGTCCATTGACGAAAATAAGGCGGAACTTCAATTGGAGTTATTGAAATTGCAAATTTATAAAACAAAGTTAGAGGCAAGGAAACTGGAACTTGGCATTGGTCGCAGTGATTTCACTCATGATATCCCGGTCGACGCTGTACCTTTTGAAATTGAAGGCGAATAAGTGCCGTTCCACAGGAAAAAAAAAAGATAATTATAATTTACTATTAGTTTAACTATCATTCCTAACAGTAGAATCATAATAATTATGACTCTACTATTAGGAATGATAGTTAAACTAATAGTAAATTATAATTATCTTTAATTCGTGATACAATTTTAAATAAGAAGTCAGCTCTTCAAGTCTTCATATAGCTTTACTTTTGTACAGTTTTTTTTTCTAAAAATACAAAACTTTCAAATAAAAAATATTTTTATTTAACCTTGAGCCATTTGTCGCATAATTTCCATCTGCCTCGTTCTTGCTGTCTGCTGTTCATTTTCTTCTTCCTCTGGGAGCTGTTGTTGGGGGCCATCACTCAATAAATTAAGTTGATCCCAATCCACATGGTTTTCATCTTCTCTAGCAATGTTACACAATGCAGCACTACACTTGACAATGTTAGCTGCGAATATGGGGCTCACGCTTAGATGGTTCAAACAAGGGAATTTTTCTTTTAAAATGCCAAGTCCACATTCTACTATTCTTCTCGTACTTTTGTGTCGGACGTTGTAAATTCTCTCAGACTCATCCCGAGGATCATTTCGAAGGGGTGGCATCAGCCATGTTCTAAGTCCGTACGCTGAATCTCCAAGTATCACATAATTTGGAAACATTCCTTGTTCCATTTGCTCGTAAAGGCGGCTATTTCGGAGCACACGGCTGTCATGAACACTGCCTGGCCATTTCGTATTAACATACAAAAACTGGCCATGAGAACCACAAACAAACATGCAGTTTAATGAATGATTCCCATGACGGTCGACGAAAGCAGCTTCATGACGTGAAGGAGCATCTATGTTGATCAGTGAACCATCAACTACTCCAATTACCAGAGGGAAACGAGCAATACGATAGAAGTTTGCCGCCTCTTGTTCAATATCTTGAGGCCATGTTACCACGCGGGGAAACACTCGAACGCAGACTGCAGCCACAAATCGTTTAACAACTCTGTGTACCGTGGATTTGTGCACTCCGTGCATGTCAGAAATAGCATGGTATTGTCCACCACTTCCTAACCAGTGTAGAGCGATAAGTACCTGCTGGTTCACACTCAGAGCACAACTGTTTCTTGTTCGGTGAGCGAGAAGGGACCCCAGTTCCACTACAAGCCATTCAACTTTGTTGGCAGACATTCTAAACCTCTCGTTGAATTCAAAATTACTGGGAAAAGTACAGTTTACTCTCGGTCTGTAAACTTTACGGCGACGGTGTTGAGCAAGTGGTGCATCATCTTCAAAAACACCCAAGTCAAACAGCATATCATCCAACATGTTAATCAAAACACGAAATAACACTTTTTCACTAGGAAAAAAACACTTGTAAAAAATTTTACCACACTTCTTACTCTTGTAGAAACATTATTAGCGTCCACTACTATTTTGCTCAACGCTAATATTTTGTAGATGATTGTGCAACAGTTACTAATAATACTAGTGTAAAACCACTAATATATTAGTTACCTGCACTAATATTATTAGTACTGGTAAATTCCGGTTGTGCAACACAAATTACAAGTTATTAGTACGTTTACTAATAATATTAGTTACAAGTCCGTTGTGCAACAGGGCCCTGCACGATTTTCATGTTATCTCTCACGTAACTTTGACGTTCAGTATGCTGATTTCAGTATCAACGAGCGTTGTTCGTCTTTGCAGCATTATTTTTCTTTGTTTCTTTCAAAACGCTCTGAAAAATCCGGAACCACAGAGCAATACTAACCTCGGTGATTAAAAATCAATTAATAACAACCACGAGAAACGAACGTAACCTGTATAACAGTCACGAAGCAGGGATTTTTCTCGAGCTGAATGTATAGGAAGGACGATTTTTCGCTGACTAACCCGAGGGGTAAGTCACTCGGCTGAGTCGCGTACAGTATGTATATTACAAGGTAATAAAGATATTAGAAGTAATACAGATATTATGAGTAAGTAATACAAGTAATATAAGGATATTACAAACATTATGAGGGGATACAAGTTATTACAAGTAATACGCGGAATATAAGGTATTACAAAAAATATACGATATTACAAATATATATTATTATATTATAATTATTATATCTATAATATATTATCTATAATATAGACATATTATAAGGAGTGAATGAATGAATAATGTTTATTCTATGAAAATGCAAATAAATGAATACATCTGGTAGGTATAGTAACAGAAAAATAAAGTTAGAAAAAAATTAATTTGTACCATAGGTTCACTTTGAATAACTTCGCGTACTTTCTACTGCCAAGACAGAGTTTTGTGGAATTTTGAACTTTTTATCTCAATCCTATCAAGAGTTATCGTCTGGAATGACAGTGAACTTAGGATGTTCTGGAACGGATTTTGGCATAAAATTATTTAGGAACTTAAAGTTATAAATTTTGGACCGAGAACAATAGCTACCTCTTCTTAAAAAATTCGCTAAAACGCCATGTTTTGTAGACTTCGCGGAGAACTACCCAGAGAGAGCTATACCAAACGAAGAGCTATTGCCATGTCCTAAAACGTAGAGGTCATTATTATCTGTGTAGATAATCAGATAGTCTACAGTTTCTGTGCTTGGAGGTTTGGTCCTTTTCTTCGTGGTGGCTCTTCACATTCTTAGAGGCTTATCAAATCTGATACTACTCGAAATGAAGAGACTTGTACGGGGATTATTCACGATTGGCGTCAGGAGAAGATCCGAATATGAAGGTCGTTTCTGTCGGTTAGCGACCGGTCCCGATGAGAAAACCTGTTGCCAAAGGGCAGGGCGGGGTCGGGTTCAAGCCCGGAGTCGTGAACTTTCTCAAGTGCACGACTCGAGGCGCGGTTTGAAGTGGCGATGCAGAATTGCAGGCGCATCAGGGGGTCGTCTCAGAGGCACCCAGCACGACAAAGGCCTCGGCATCCTTCGAGAGTGTAGACGAGGAAGAGCATTCTGAACGGATCTGCATCTCGAATATTAAATAGAGTTGGGTTTGTGCCGAGGGGTTCGAGGTCCGGGGCATCCGGCTCCGGACAGTCCGAACGGCATCAGTGCACCAGGCGTGGGAGGTAACTGAACCTCTGCAACGAGAAATCGTTGGGGGGCATTCAATTCATTCTGTTCACTTACAGTCAAATTCTGTTAGAACTCCATTTTAGCGAATTTTCGAAGAAAATATAGTTTTTATTCTCGGTCCAAAATTTTTAAAACTAGAATTACCGGCAAATTTGCATATATGTTTATAAATATAGATATTATCTATATTATATGTTTATGTATATGTCACTCTCACTGTATGACTTACTCTCGATAGAATTGAGATAAAAAGTTCAAATTTGCACAAAAAATCCGTCTTAGCAATCAAAAGGCTATGTTCGTAGATGGGCAGAATCGGGGGGCTTTTGGGGAGTTGGGGGGGGGGGGGATTACCCATAAATTCCCAAAATGAGACAGTCTGATGAAGAAACGTGGTTGATACTTGAGATGTTCTTCATGGACATCAAGTCCTTCAATGGAGACATTTTACATAAAACCAGTTATTTCTTCAAAAATTCGATCTTATAGCCATGACTGGATTTTTGTTCTTATCAATACGAATTGAATTTTGTCGAAAACTTTTTTATTTTTTATTCGGTGATGTACCTACCTATTGCATAATTCATAATGTAATAAGAAGGAAACGACAAGGAAAAGTCTATCAACGTCCTCTTAGCAAACATTATAACGGCCCCAAATGTTTTATTGACCGGTGTTTTCCTGAGGTAAGACGGCCTTGTCTTCCTGTAGTCGGAACTCTATAAAACAAACATCGTTAAAAATGAATCGAAAGTTTAATGAGGAGTCGTTTTCTTTATAGTTTCATTCGTAGGGAACTCTACTCGACGAACGTTCAACGGCCGAAGGATGTTACGGCGGGCTGCCGATGGGAGTTCGCCGATGGTAATTGACGTGGGCTCGCGTTGCGTGCGGCCTCGAGATGAACCAGTTATCGTAGGAAGTGGGCCAGTCGAGTAAAATGTGGGAAAAAAACATGATCTGATCGGACACTTTTTATGGTAATAAAGGTCAGTTTTTATTACCGGGCCTATAAACAATTTTACTCGAAAGTTCAGGGTTGACAGCGAGTCAGTATTGTCACTATTTGAAACTCGTCTTACTTACTGAGGGAACAAAAATCCCATAATTAAGACTTTTGAGAGAAAATCCTATATCAGCAGCAATTCCAACCACTTCAAGGGGGAAATATTTGACGTTTCAGGCTGCGTTAAAGGGTGAATTAAGAAAAATCCACAGTCATGCATCTTGGCTATAAGAACAAATTTTTGAAGAAATAACTGGTTCTATGTAAAATGTCTCCATTTTACTGGGTTTATGACAGTTTTTGTTTCTTTTTTTTTGCCGAGTAACACCTTAGTGTGTTGATTTTCCAACGCTGAACATGATAGTGAAGTCAGAATGACGATATCTCATTCCTTTATCAGATTATGGCAGATGGAGAACATCTCAAGGAACCACCACGTTTCTTCATCTTTAAAGTGCTCCAGTTTGAGAACGGAATAAAATATCGCAATTCTGGCGTCATACTACTTCTTAAAATCTTTAATAAAAGCATTTTTTGCTGATTTTGATTTTAAATATTCTTCCCATTTACTTACATACCTACTTATTATTCTAAAAATAAATACAATAAACACATATGTCACAGTTTTTATTACATATAAATCCGGGCCCTAGTTATAACTAACTTTTCCTCTCACTCACCGAGGGCTAAGTATCTAAGTGTAATGTCGTATTTCAGATAACGTAAGGGCACTTTGCTCGCTACTACTACCCATTTCTGGTGCCGGAATAAGAAACTGCCGTGTGGTTTTTCAGTACCACCGACGAGTTAGTTACATGTGGGGCTCCTGAGACTCAAGGTCCAACCGATGCGGGGCCCAGGGTCAACATGCTATTCATCTCCGCGTTGCCACTAACCGGAAACCTTGTTAATCTGCCTGATTAAAGGTAGTTATCGAAATATTAGGTAGTTAACACGCCTTAATTTATCACCACTAAACGAAAGATATCCGCATAATTTTTCCAATTCAAGCAGATCCTCGTGTTTACTGAATGGCGGGGTTTCCGATCAAGATATTGTCTTAAAAAATGCAGTCTTGCAGTATGGCTATAAGAGTTAATGTTCGAAGAAATAACTGGTTTTATGTCAAATTTCTCCATTTTACTGGTTTGATAACATATTTTTCAACACTGAACACGATGGTGCAATCAGGAGTGCGACATCTCATCCCAATAATTGCAATATGTTATTCCGTTCTTAAACTGGAGCACTTTGAAGATGAAGAAACGTGGTTGTTAGATAAATGGGGTAGATAAACCGTGAAGAACATTTCAAGTAACAACCACGTTTCTTCATCTTCAAAGTGCTCCAGTTTAAGAACGGAATAACATATCGCTATTCTGGATTCAGCGTATGAAAAACCCTTCGAAATGAGGTGTCATTTGTCACTGTTTAATTTTTGGAATTTATTGATAACTTTTCCCAACAACTCTACAACCCTTAGCGTGGCCCGATTTCGCCCATCTACGAACTTAAGTTAGCCTAATTAGCCTTTCGATTGCCAAGAGAGATTTTTGTGCAAACTTAAACTTTTTATCTCAATTCTAGCGAGAGTTATCGTCTGGACTAATGGAAATGTAATGTGTATGCGGAGAGGTCAGTTAAGTTGAGATGCTTTCGTCACATCTGGTCCTTCCAGACCATCCTGAATTCACGGTCAAAAGACACCAAAAATCGTATGCATGTTAAATATGGTCTGGAACGGATTTTGATATACATTTTTTTCGGAAATTCGAGTTTTAAAAATTTTGGACCGAAAATTTGCCAACACAATCTTGAGGAAATCGTGTCAAGCATTCAAATATTAAAAATTAAATACATAACTTGAATACAAACTTAGAAAATTTATTTTTTATTTTTTTTTAAACATATTTTTCGCTAACCCTGTTCCAGACACATCCATGCATTCAGTATATTCGTGACCAGTGGTGACGAAAGCATCGCGTTTTACACTGACCTCTCCACATGCACCTACTCACGATTACCGGTTTTGTCTCTCATTCATCCGCTGGTGAAACTCCAGAGCCAACTCATAATCTGAACCTGGTTATCGATTCGTCCCAACGATCACTTCCACTACGATTCCACTGCCTGTCAACGGCAAAACCGCACAATATGACCCATCAATATCTTCAACCGCTTTCGGAAATAGATCATAAATATTCTCTCGGTCTTTTATTATGCATTGCGTAACGAGCGCATGGGAAAGTATTTCGGCGTGAGCTCCGCTTTGGGTGATGTCATACTCGAGTTACTTTCTTTGAGCGTGAACTCAAATTCGATACACCACCTGTTTCATTACAGCCGGAGGTTTTTCGAATGCAATACAACCGAAAACGTAGAATATAATGGTATTCGAGAACATGAGATGTTCCACGTCTGTTTCGAATCAGCGTTATAACATTCTTGGTCCACTACAACTTCTGCATGGGCGAAACTTCATGAGTGAAAGTACATGATGAATTGACCCAATGTTGAAAGTTATGAGCGTTGAAGCGTTATGGCTTCCGGTTCTGTTAACTTTGTATGTTGAGCCAAAAAGAAATTAGCTCCTGGAGACAGCTAATTGGGATGTTTCTCGAACAGGTCGTTGTTACCCACTAGTCCCAGTGATGCTCCATTTCGAATTACTCCATTTTTGGGTTGAAAAGGAAAGAAATTAGCTCCTGGAGACACTCAGCTGATTGGAATCGCCCCTGAACTCGTCATTGTTACCTGCCTACTAGTCCTACTGATTGATGCTCCAATTCGAATTTCACCATTTTAGGTTCAAAATAGCCAAGCTTAGCCAAGTTTGATGTCGTCTTCGTACCAGTTAATAGCGCTAGTTTGTCTTACTATCTTAAAAAAATCCGAATAGTTTGGGTATCAGGTGGGAAGACAGATTGTAGATGTGTATCTTATTTTTGCACAGCTCTCTAGGGTGAACTATCTCGTTGCTACATCCGTTCATTATTTTGTTTCTTCTCATTTTTTTCGCGAAGGAAAGTGAAATGAAAGGTTTGTGAAGATTCGAAAGGCCACAAACCGGTCAGCGGTGTCAGTGAACTTCTGTTCACAAAGCCGCTCCGCCAGAGTCACGCTGCACAAATTAGATGGTAGAACGGCAGGATCTAAATTAACGTGACATCTAATGGAACTTCCTCGCTACTTCGAAACGACCCCGAAGCGAAGGATTTGACTTTTTACGAAGTTACCTTTCAATGGGCTTTTGCAATTATTGTGACTTCCACACCGATCTGTTGGAGTTGAAAAGTTTCACAGGTACCTAACATTATACTCGCAATAGAAATAAATGATTGGACCTTTCATAAAACCATCTAAAAACCAGTCTTCGACAGCCTCAGCAAAGCCACTTTTCACAGAAATCTTGTAAGGAGCTCTGCATAATATTTAGGATTTATGTTAACTGAAAGCTGATGTACGGCCATGTACATTTCGTATTCTACAGTTGAAAATTTAAAACATGAAAACGTCTTGACACAGCTGTATGATTTACCTAATAGAGATTTCTGTACTTTCTTCATTATTGTTTCCCTTTTAGTTTATCATCTTCAATAACACACTGGACAGATATCGACCAGGGAAAAATCTTAACCTTTTCAAAATTGGCGGCCGTCGCCCTTTGCTTATTTAAAATTGTTCTGGCATTTTGAAATTCAGGTTGTGTTCTCGGATTTTTTGTCCTGGCATTTTGAAATTCGGGTTGTGTTCTCGGACTGATTTTTTTTTTTTTTTTTTTTTTTTAAATTCGATTCTCTGAATCAACGTACTATCTTGAAACGTAAACCAACAAATTTTGAGGGGGGTTAACAAATTTTTTTCTGTGGTCGATTCCAATGGTTATCGAATATAATAAACCAAATCGGCGATTATCGATTTTTGAAAGCCCATTAATCAATGAAATCGATTTCAGACCGTCTATTTAGCAATCGATTTCAAAAACCATTTTTGAGTACCGATTTGACAATCCCTACTGATGAACAAGCTGAACAGCTGATTCACTCAAGCTATGTTATGTTGAGTGCCTTGTTTTGAGATGCTTTTCGTGTAAGTACGAGTATACGGAGGTATTTGGAATATTGGTAGGTACCAGTAAATATCTGTAATATAAGATTGTATATTATATAATTTACTATTGGAAATTAGGTTTGGTAATTGTATACAATATATGGCGCCACCTCCAATCGTTTTGATACTAACATATAATGTAGTGGAAAGGTATAGAAATATAAAGAGGTAGTATTTGAATGCCGGAAACATGTTTGAGCCTGTGAAAGTACCATAGATTAGTTGGACATGTAGATCAAGTGGACGGGGTTGCGGAATAAAAACATCCCCCAAACAACTGATTAGTACCATATAGATTAGTACCATGCCGGAATCGAACCCGGGCCTTCTGAGTGACAGCCAGATAACCTAACCACTAAACCAGATACAGAATACAGAACGTTTATTAACATAAGTTATGTACAATACAAGTATTGGGACATAGATTTATTACATCAACACCGGCCTAAGGCCTTATTTGACTTAAGATAATTGATTACATCGCATTTTTAAAACATCAGAGGTTATAATTAATATGTACAATTAAGGGTTATGCCGTAGGAAAAGGGGAAAACCCACAGGTCAGGATGCATTACTTAACCTAGGAACTTAACTAATAATATTTACAATATATACAGTTGTTGGTAATGTCCAACTAATCTATATGGTACTAATCAGTTGTTTGGGGGATGTTTTTATTCCGCAACCCCGTCCACTTGATCTACATGTCCAACTAATCTATGGTACTTTCACGGGCTCAAACATGTTTCCGGCATTCAAATACTACCTCTTTATATTTCTATACCTTTCCACTACATTATATGTTAGTATCAAAACGGTTGGAGGTGGCGCCATATATTGTATACAATTGCCTTAGGTTTCTTCGATGAAGACCTCTAGGTACATTAGCGCTTCTATCGGAGCATCCGAGAACTATTATTTGAAGTCTCTTTGTATGAGGATGCGATTTCTCTGTTTTGGCTCCTTCAGAACAATATATTATTTGATGAACTGTATATATTTTATACAATATGTTACATCCGTTACTGTGATATAGAGAGTGACAAATGATCCAAAACGTGATGTTATACCTAATGGCACTGGATTTAACATGTTGTTAAATTGGTAGGTATTACTGTTATGATCTGAAAGAGGGTTTCATACCTCTCCCCATTCGCTCTGTTACACTCAACCAGTTTGTGTGTATCTCCGAATAAAACTCCCTCTGCTCTAAAACTCTCTCGTTATTTCGAACAGTTATGGGACTCACAATGATGTTGTACACAGAACACTGATATAAACTCAGGGCCAATCTATAAAGAAAATAATAAACGGCCGTGGACGAATTTTCTCCGTTTTTTCATTCATTTTACCGCAGTAGTGTTAGTTTGTCTGTCGTCTATAGTCCAAATCGGGTGATCAAAAAAACCAAAGTAATGAAGACCAAGTCTACTCTCCGAGTAACTGACGAAAATCCCGTCATCATCCTCCGTCACCTCATCACAGAACCAAGAACGGTCTCCCTCGTAGACAATTGTCTTGTTTTTCCCATTAAAACCCGAGTTTCGTTACGTGCCCTGCTGACAGTTTCTTGCGGTCCCTAACAGGACATTGAAGGTGGAGGAAGGAGGTGCTTCTGTTACCTCTGTAAGCAACTCACAGCTTGTACCGTTGTCGGGTGTTGTTTTTGTCTTTATTTTCTTATAGAGGTAGGTGGAAGTCGTTATGGAATCATGAGTACTGGAATTAGACGAGGAAGGTAACGTCACCTCGGCCTTCAAGGTGATGAGCTATTACAGTCAGACGCCTCATACTTTCACGGTTCGAAAGTGCTGTCATCTAATTATTAAAAGCCGTTTCCGTAGCGTCACGTTTCAGTTTTTCCTTCACTCGTAAAAATGTAAAATATATCGGCTTTAGACTTTCACTGCTAAGTTATGTCATGATGAATTACTTCGCAGAATAAGTAATCTTTGCAAGTCTTATAAGGTACAACCAGTATCACGGTAATTCTCTGTAATTTTATGATTTTCACGGTGAATCGAGGAATCAAAGACGTAGTTACCAGTAATTTATTGTCTAGAAAGAGGTACCTAAGCTATATTGATCGTCACTTTACAATACCACTAATTTACTCACTATTATTTATTCGAAGTTACGGCGTTTGATATTTATAATAATATTATAGATATAAATGAGGCTTCTTATACACTTATAATAACAGTTATTACTCAAGGCGGAAACCGACTTTCCAATAATGAGAGTAGTTGTACGTGAGAAAAATAGCTAGAATAGCCAAAATGGAAAACCACTTACAAATACTGTACCCGTTTCCCCTTGACTCCATGGCGAGACGTTTTTATTACCTAAATTTCCGTTTTTGTTTCTAAAATTTTCTTGGGTTTAGATAGTGGGTTAAATCTTTCAAATGGCACTGGGTCATGTAATAAAGAAGGTCTGTTCAAAATTTCAAGTCGATTGGTCCTGTTACCCAGGCTGTAGACTTGTCAAAGTGGACAATATTAGCCTAATGTTTCACTTTTTTGTTCCTAAAATTTTCTTGGGTTGAGATAACTTTTGAAAGGCCCTATCTCATGCTGGAATGAAGCTCTGTGCAAAATTCAAAGTCAATCAGTGAAAGTGGAGAGGCTGTAGCTTTGTCTGTCTGAACAAGAAGGAGAACAAGGTATGGGCGAAAAACAGGGTATTTGAAGTTATTTAACTCATCTCCCTTTAGACCTAGCCATATGAAACTATCAGGGCTTTCTGTTATCCACAGCCAGAACATCCATACTAAATTTGAAGTTGATCGGTCAAATAGTTGCCGAGATAAGGATACCTGGAATACGCGTTTCGTGACATCCGGTAAACATGCACTCGAATTGCTTGCTTGGCGGTGAGGAACGCCACAAATCATCGAACCGCTTTTGAAGTACAGGCATCGATCTTGTGTGAAATTAGATTTTGGTGGGAGGCAAAAGTACTTGCACAAGCTTGATCCCACTCGAGGAAAAAAGGACCTCGTATGGATTGAACTACGGTTTTGTGGTTCGTGGTTTTTTTTTTTTTTTTTTTTTTTAAATAGGTAAAATAGTAAACTTTATTGTCAACAGGGACATTATAGTTGCGCTAAACATTATTATAGTAAGCGGGTGGCTTAATTGACATGGTGCATGTACTAGGTACAGCCCAATGGCTGCCCTATACCAGACATATAGGTTCGTGGTAAGATTGGTTTTCTAACTGCGGATCTAAGTTAAAGGTGTCACTCTCAGTTCCGTTTCTGAATACGGATACCTCCAAGTTGTGCCTCCATAGCAACCAATAAAATGTGTTAAATAACCAACTGCAGTCGTTATATTGTTCCTAACGTATAACCATACAGGAAATCCCGATAACTAACAGTTTTTTGTCTTTTGTTTCAGGTATGCATTATTGAATTACTCCTTCTGAACTGAACAGTGAAAATGGAGCAGTTGCGGTAAAATATAATCAAAAATCATATGTGTGTTCTATGTAGGTTTGACATTGACATGAAATATAGGAGGTGCTTTGAAATTGAGTGAGCGTTTATTGGGTTGTATTAGGTGCATACGTATTAGTCGATGTGTATGACTTATCGTTACGATAAAATACGGCAAGTCGTTACATTAAATGCCTAAATTATACACATTGTAGAGATCTCAGTACCTTGGCAGATGGCGGACATCTTCACTCAAAGCTCGATTTGTGAACGAAACCATAAATTCCATTAACCTTCGAGTCAAATGACTTGTTGCCAATATTTGGAATTCAAACACTGAGAGATAAATATTTGAAATAATTGGCCCAAATCTGTACTCTACAGTGTGGGGGGGGGGGGAGGTCATTACGGTGACTCTAGGCTCTGAAAGAGCTCCGGTTAGGCTGCATGTTTGAGAGGTGATAGAGTAGAGCTTCATCTACGACAAACCAAAATTTTAGCCCAATTCCAGCCCTTTTAGGACCTACTGTCCCTTTTCGCTATTCAACATAATGAAAAGTAACTAATCCGTCTGAACTTGAGATAAAAGGATCACTGGACGTCTTAATGATCTCGTTCTCTCACATAATCTTTCTGGATTCGTGAGTATTGTTGAAAACGTACTGTTGAGTTTCCATCTACCGAAGCAATTCGCGTTGTGGATTTTACTGTTAGTCGTGAGTTCCCAGGCTGTCGGACATCGCGCTCTGCTGGCTGTTGTTCACTTTAGTTGGAAGTTTTCGTGTGAAGACAAATTAGGTTAACAAGCCTGCTCCATCTAAACAGCCTATTGTTATCTACGTACCACCTGCTCGATAATATTCCGCTTCAACATTTCGGAAACTTGATTTTGTATAGTAAATTGTGCTGAACTTTTACCCCGTGTGGGCGTGATGAAATCAGGTAACAAAATCGACCTAAATGTCATGACCGGCTGTAGTCCCCCGCCTGCTTATTTCGTTGTGCAAGGCTTTCATCACGTTTCCGCCGTCCTTGGGTACTCATGTTCAAATCTTGTAGATAAGAGAGTTGAACTATCCCTATCAAAGTCGGGCTCGAAAAAAGGTCAGTGCGAGACAATCGACGAATTTGTATTTTTACAGGAGGTGATTTAGTGAGGAAGAATGAGTGGAAATACTAACTGTCCTCTAGATAAGTGTATTCGCAATCGGATTATGTTCCCTCAAGTACCGAATAATAACCTTCTAATTGAGGAAGCTTGGTCAAAAGCCCATTGGATAAGCCATCAAGTTCCGCTAAGTGCATTTGCAGACTCAAGACACCATTTAAACTGTTAAAAATGCCCTCGCGATTCAATGGTATCTTATCATTTTACCTCCAAACGAGCCTTCGCTTTAGTATTGAAAGCCTTGATTTAGTCTTAAGAGTTAAACTTTGGTGGTTCATCTGGTTTTTTCTTGACTGGAGGATGGAATGAAAAAAACCCGATTTTAGAAGTTGATTGAAGAATGCTGTTTCTAAGGACGAGGCTTAAACCATACAATTGTGACACTTGAATAACGCCTGCGAATTCTTCTACCACAGTCATTTCTCGTGCGTTCCACTGGGCGATTAGACGATAGATAATATCTTTATTATAACCCATTTCCATCTCTAATTGAACCATTCCAAACCAAATTCAATTTTAACATGAATAATGTTTTTGCGGTGGCCTACCAGAGTTGAAAAGCGTAACGAAGTTTAAGTCACGAAATTATGTCACGAAGATTTTTAATGATTTTCACGTACAACCGAGCCGTTTCTAGGGAAATGAAACTTCTTTAGTTTTCAACGGACAAAAATCGTTCTCCATTCGTTGGAAAGCCTTTAATTTATGCATAAATTATATACTGCCAAAACCGCTGTAAATATCGAAGAAGCTGAGATACAGCCCTGAGTAAATAAAACTGTAAACAACATTCTAATAAATTTTCCGCACATTTCTTAATATTTTCCATACAGACAAAGAAAAGGGATAAGGAAAAGGGGAAACGGGACGCAAAAACATTATTCATGTTTTGCATAGCAAATACCTCGTTCTATACAAAGTATACAAGAGAAAAGGTCCAGGGGGGCTTGCCCCCCTGGCGAGGCGCGAAGCGCCGAGTTTTCCAAACGAAATCAAACCTTTCGAAACCAAATTCAACCTTTTTGAAGTCAAATTTAACGTTTTTAAAATGAAATTCAACCTTTCCTGAACCCAATTCTTCCAAACTTCTTCCAAACCATATTCAACCTTTTCCAAACCAAATTACACCTATTTCAAGTCAAATTTAACTTTGTTCTAGTCTAATTTCACCTTTTCCATTTCAAAGTCAACCTTCCCCGAATTCAGCAAAATTTTAAATTTTTATAAACAGAATTGTGTACTTTATTTACTAACTATTCATTACCTGCACTATTGTGGTTCTGTCCAGGTACTAGCTATGCCTGCTATCATTTGTTTCATTACAGTTTAACATTTTTCTTTTCCGAACCTTTAATTGAGCATCACTTTTGCGTTTGAAAATTCTTCGTATTATACAGAGCCTGTTTCGTTGCTCAATTAATGCCTTCTGATTAATCTAGAGCACAACATCTGATGTCATATGAATTATCGGGTGTAGGTATCATTCAAAACTCATGGGACCACTTGTGTCAAATTGACTTTGGGTTGGAAAAGGTGGAAGGAGGAAAGGTTTCGTTCGACTTAGATAAGGTTGAATTGGACTTGGAAAAGGTTGAATTGGAAAACACAAGTGGATTTTGAATTGGGAAAGGTTGAATCAGACAAAAAAAAGTTGAATTGGAGTTGGAAAGGTTGAATTTGACTTGAGAAAGGTTTAGTTTGACTTTGAATTAAGGTTGAATTTGATATTATGCTTGACTGACTGCCCTCATTGTCAGTATTAATTGCGTACCAACCTGTCATGGTGAAGAAAAGAAGGCCATATCGAAAGATATACACGATATCTGTAGACAGGTAATAACTTGAATAGATTTGAGAATACAACGTCTCATGTATCAGCCTGGTATTGCGAATGATTGGAGTGTTTTCAAATTGTTATAGAAACTGAATTTACCGAGTGTTTCTTCTTAGTGCTCGTGGTTTTCATGATCAACGCCTTTATTGTTACGTATGCCCTCGTTGGAACTCGTATCTCAATGTGGAGGTCTTTGGGTTCAGTTTTGTTTTCAAATCTCAACACCTGATATTGTTGATGAGGTGTTGTACCACTCGGGACAATAAGAGTGAATCCTATTGTGACGTAAGGGCCTGGCTTTGGTTAATACTCGTAACACACCTTCGGGTATACCATGACCGATCTCGTTAACTCGATCGCCACCTTGTAACCTTTTCAAGTGACTTGCGTTAACGTCGTCGCGGATGTTCCATTATGTAAACCGTCTTCTAATCGGACGGTGAGATCGCTAATCGTGACATTTCTGTTGTCCCCAGTTGACCCCACCTGAATGAAATGGAAAGGGATTTTTTTTCTAACTTGAACTCGTCAAAAAAAAAGTCAAAAGAGGTTGTTGGCCCGTAACCTCCATGGTTTTGACGGTATTGATACCGTTCCTCCCCAATCTTTAATAAAGTCATGTCAAGCTCGTGGCGTGACTTGAAGAAAATCAGGATGTGATCCTGATGTAAAAGCCAAACCGTGACTCGACCAGCCCACTGAGATCAGTAGCTAACTTGCTGTTGCTACATAATAAAATCGTAAATTACCATCGATTAAAAGGAAAACCTTCCTTATGGACGAATCCAAGTCAATCGCAGAGGAATTTGGTTCTACCGAAAAACTTCTATAAGGGATCTTTTTCTCGGTATTCTCACCGTGTTACATGCTGCAATAAGCCACTTTGTTGAACATGTCATAATATATTATATTATCAAGGTATCTACATTCCACGTGTATTTTTATTGTAGTCCTGTCTATCTAGGCATTAAAAGGGGTGTTTGCCCACAAAATATCTCATTTTTTGTTTCTAAGTCTTAATTGGTGTAAGTAATAAGTAAGAGCGTTGAATCGTTGTCTGTTGAAATACTTGATATTAGCCTATTTACTTTTTTGAGAGGAAAAACAAAAATTGTCGGTATGTACCTAAATATCAATGACCTCGTGGTGCTTCCTGAACGCAAAATTGCAAGCTCTACAACTTTCACACCATGACTTTTTTTGACCGTTTTGGTGTAGGTACAATGTTTCAATGTGCAGAAAATGGATTTTTCGAAAATAGTCCTTTTTAACGAGCGATTGCTCCAAGACGCCCGAACCGATTTAGATGTTCCAAAATGTCATTCGACGCAGAATTTATTGCACTTTAATTCAGGACCTCATAAGTATTTCTGTGGGAGGCTTCCTCAACGAGTTATAAGCGAAAAACAGAAAAATGTTCCAGAATTTTGAGGTTTTTAGGCCCCCATAAGCTCTCCCGATAAAAATGTTGTTGGATTCGCTTAGTTTCCCACTATTGGGGTGCCAAGACACCAATTAAAATTTAGAAAGATTTTGAGATTTTTTTGTGGTGACCGAAGTCTAGATCGACTGGACTATTGGGGAAGGTAGTGCTTATGGTACCTATATGTGCAGGAGTCTGCTTTGGCTGGCAAACCCAAAATCAATAATTGATCAATTATTGTGGTTCGAATGTGGATAACACAGGTATGTCATGTAATTGGCTCATTAGAGTAATGTACCTATTAGTGCCATCCAAACACCAGTCTGAGTCCGACATCTTTCCTACTGGTTTTTTCTAGAAAATTGAGGGTTAATGCGGGGAGTTACAAGCAATTTTGTTGCAGCAACAGTGCAGCGGTTTCTTCTGTTCTCCAGTGATTTTTTTTTTTCTTCGGATGAAAAATTGAGATACCGTTAACGGTAACCCTGACCACATTATTGCGACGATCTTTGATGGAATTATAAGGAAAGGGCATAAACCCAGGAGCACAGAGAACGACGGATCTTCCAAGAACAGAACGAATCCAATGTTGCGTGGTGCCCTCCCCTGACCGCAATGAGGCAGGACGAATTAACCCCATGTAATCCACCATTGCGTGTCTGGCACACCAACGTTCTTCTTCTTCCCGAAAGGGATTTTAGCATGGAAAGAAAACTTGGGGTCGCGGGTGGTTGGACCAGAGGAACTGCGCCAGAGGCGATTGAACTCTCGTTTGAAAACACCCAGTGAGTGAGGGTTAACCTTCGGGCTACAGCGCTGTTAAGTGGTTTCAGCTGATAGTTCAAGATTTGGGCGGAGTAGAAACAAAGTGCAGAATGAATTGGAAAAATGTCAGATGAAAAGATTAGGGTGAGATTATGAAATCACGAGAACGAAAGTTTTCCTTTGCCTGTTGGCCTATATTCAAAACTGAGTTGTTTCAGTGGAGTTTTTCAGAACCCATGATGATTTCTAAGGTGTTAAGATACTCAATAAAGCCTTTGGGGTGATCCTTAAAATTCATGACGTATCTGGCGGTGATCCTGAAGTCCTTTACATTGTCCAATATGAGAGACAGGGGCCTTTCCATCGAAACCGCGACCCAACCATTTACAAACGACCAGGTGTTTTCAATCAATTAAAACCAATCCCATCCAAACAAAAATCCATATTAGTAAATCCCCAAAGTCCCGCAACTTCCCTGGCGTCAGTTGAAAGAGGACCTCATTCGTCTTTATCTCATCCCCCATATTTGGATGCAAATTTGCAAAAATCCAAAAATTCTAATACAAACAACTTTGGTGTGCAAATTATGTTGTTAGTTTTATTATTAGTAATTACAAACTTTCATCTCTGATTTCTGGTCACGAGGTCATAAGTTGTATATTCGCCAGTCGACTGATTCAGATTCTTCGGTCCATTTCACACTCTGCGGCCCGTGACCCGAAAGATGAGCTAACGCGGAGGCGACGAACCGAAACGACATTACAACTCCTCGGAGTAGGTACGTGGGAGGACCTTGGTGAATCATTGGAGGTTTAGGGCGAAAGTTTACACGGCTCGTTAGGAAGAGAGCAGTTTTGTAACAACGGAGAAAACGGCGGAGACCCTTGCGGAACTGGAGACATCGTTGATTGCCAGATAACTATACACACAAAAAAGCGTGAAGGAGGATGAAGGAATTAGAAGATTGATTCAATTTGATTCCGGACAAACCCCCCCCCCCACCCTAAAAAAACAGCTAATGATGCCGATAAAATTGAGATTTCGCCTTTTATTAATAACATACTGAGAGCAATCTCTCGACGGCCTGATGATGATGTCCTGACATCGAAAGCGCTCGACTGGTGATGGACCACTAGTGATTATGGATCCCTCCGGAATGTATCGTGGAGTTGGTGGAAAAACTATCCAAGTCAATTTTTTTTGAAAAATCAAATATATATTTGATTGGGAAAAGCTATACATCGAACTGCTTAATTTCCCAGGTACCTAATCCAGTTTTCGGTAACGCTTTCGTTCACGTGAAGTAAAGTCAGGTAAAACAACATTGAAAGTCTGTAGCTGAGAGAAGTGAAGGTGTTTCCCGACACTCGTTTTTTTCGGAGTAGGTTAATTAGATCTTGCACTGCTCAGAACTAACAATACCTTTCAAACTTACCTCACCGTCTTCTAAGTCTCGTGATAGTCACAATGCAGGTGAAGCTATCCATTATGTCTTGGCTCGTTACCTTCATAATTATTTCGCAGTGCGTTCTCGCTTACCCCCACAAATTCGACGTGAATCTGTCTAATACTCCCGCATGTGATATTCCTGTGGGGCTTGATACCAATTAGCCAAAATGTAAAGTTCTGAATTTGTAGCTGTCGATAGAATGGGGTTTTCGCATGAGAAATGTAAAATTGAAAAAAAAAACGTTCTGGATATAACATCAGATTCTGATTGATTCGAAACTTGGACATAAAATGGCGCGCGGATGTGACGTCACCCACCCTCGTCCATCTCGCAAGTTTCAGGAATAGTGGCTGGGGTGCGGTGGTAGCATTGATTTACCGACCAATCAGATGCTTCAGCGGTTCTGACGTCAACGCGCGCTTATTATGAACATGATTATGATTGTCTAACAATTAAAAATGAGGGTAAACTAATTTTGACGAATGGTTCCCATTTTCACGTTTTGCTCATCATGCGCAGACCCCATTAAATTATGAATTGTGAACGCATACAGCTTCGTGAAATGACGAAACCGAGTCCCCGCACTCCTTGAGAAAACTCCTCATGTATGAATAATACATGCCAGCTGTCGTCCGCGTCCTCAATAATAAAATTTGTGGTTATTTTCAAGTTTTATATCTCACTAAAACAATAGGAAATCGTCGAGGGTTCGCGCACTAAGAGGCAGCTTTAGGATCTAAGATTCGGGTGCGGCAGACTGAGTCAGCGACCTAAGACCCAACATGGGACTCTCTATGCAAATCCGATTGGTGTGTCCTGATGATTCCTCATCAACCCTCAATCACGAATTAGTCCTCGAATAATGAAAAGTAGAAAGTTCTAACTGATCTGCCTCGTCTCTGAAACGTACTAAAGGAGATTCTGTATTGTGTTCAAGTGGTTGGTTATATGACGGTACCCTTGTGACATCGTCTCGGGTACTGCTCCTTTGGATTCTTTGGAACTCGAGGGACCAGTTCCTTGACTTTTCAACGCCTCCTGCAACCTCCGAGTCAAGGTTCTGTAACGGTGATTTAATTGAATATCATTCTAATCAACCACCTGTCCTTCACCCATCCATTTCCACCCCTACATTCTAATTCATCAGAATCCTCCAGAACTCTCTTGAGCCAAACCTTTTTAAAGGACAATACAAGCTTCCTGGTTGTGTATCAAGTATTTGTTCTCATCCCTCAAACCCGATAACCATAAATAGTATCAAGAAGGTCAGCAGGGAATTCGCGGCGGTTGTTTTGTTTATCTGACAACTTTCCAAGGTACTTCTGAATCGAAGGATACAGTTAACGCAAACGACCAATTTGTTTCTATTACAAAATACCCTGAGGCTCCCATGGAATTTGTGAATTTTTCTTTAGTACCTGCAGCAATTTACCGTATCAAACACAAATTTGATGGTACATCTTTTACATACTATAGTTCCCCCAAGAATCGTGCTTGGTTTGTAATTTTAACCAAGTTGAAATTAATAGAATCACATAACAATCATGGACTTCAATTTAATTCAATTATATTCATTTGGCACCATCAAAATTATACAAAAGAAAAAGTATGAAGAAACATTCTACCCACGAAGGGTTCAAAATACATGTAAATATAAAAAGTATTAAATACTTTTATTTAAAACATTTTTTAAAATGTATAAATTTTAATAAATTAATGCCCACTGGAAAATGAGTGCTAAACGTACTTGTGCTATCCGGGGAAGTCTCAAAGTTAGTCACAGCAAAACAACAAATGTGTGATAAAGAAAAAGAGAAGAGACTTCGTCCAAACAAAATGATCAAACAACCAAAGAGTTAAAAGCGACGAAAATAATAAGTCAGAAACTACAAACTTTCCTTGAAATTAGAATTTAAATTAGAATTTTATTTATATTTATTAAAAACAAACATTTTAATATCATAATCCACTAGAAATCGTACAGCAGCACCATAAGCACTTCTCCTGTAAAACTAGGCTTTAGCCTTGCGCAGTAGAATACAATCGAGCCAGCAAAGAGTCGATATGAGGCTTGTAATCCTTTTTTTGCCGAGTAACACCTCAATTAATAGATTTTTCAACGCTGAACACGATGGTGAAGTCAGAATTGCGATATCACATTCCGTTATCAGATTAGAGTCATGCAGACTGTGGATTTTGTCTGTTTTCTTTTCGTTCAGTTTCCATTGAAAGCTTACCGGTATGATGAAAACTCTTAGAACTACCTATTTCATCTCTTACAGACCACTAGAGTAGTTAACTCAGCCGAACTAATGAAGTTTGCAAGAAAATTGTACGTCTCACTATGATTTTAAACTCTTAAATGTCAATAAGCTCTTCAATCCTCAATTTGCTATCTTGTTTGAAGTTGATTATAACCTCTACCTCTTCAGTAGTGTTGAAGTGATCAATCCTGTTATGGAAACTTACGGGCAGACTAGAGCGGGGAAAGGCTTGCAGCCGTGCAGTGGCCTCATGAATGTCAAGGTTACCGCCAGCAAGGTCGTCCCATTTTACCTTTGTCGTTCTCCTTTTTATCGAATCTGAAACAGCTGTGGCGGGAAGTGCTCGCATCGAGTACCTCTTCATTCGTTTCGGAGTGCGTGCCGAAACGGATGGCATATACCCTGCATCCACCGACAATAATAAGGTACTGAACGAATCGCTTTGGTCGCGCTTGCGTTGGAATTCACACGGAAAATTATACGGCGAACGACCACAACGCCGAGCTTTAAAATGTCACCGGGTGTAGACTACACTACTAAGTGTTACTAAGTGTTACTTGTTGGTGGCGCAGGATTGTTAGTACGAATGTCCCACTATTGTTAGTGTTGGACTGGATTCCTGTTTCATCAATGAAGTCTCTGGTCTTTTGAACATTCCGAAATTCGTAATTTTGATTAGTGATTCTGAAACGTTGGAGAACCGTCATTAATATGCTTTGGTTATTTCACAAATATTGCCTATTTGGCGTATTTTATAAATAAAAAACAGTGGCGGGTACAGCTAAAGTTCTTCACTAAGGTAAAAGTTTAGCTGTGCCCCCCCCCCCCCCCCCCACGGGGTTTATCGCGTCTCTGATGAGTACCATAATATATATGTACGCATTATAGATTAGTACTGTATATTGTAGATTAGTTAGACTTATCAAGTGGACTGGGTTGCGGAATAAAAACTTCCTTTAATCAACAAATAGTACCACATAGATTAGTTGGACATCAAAGTGTTTACTTTCTGCTCTATTACCCAGTCACCCATACAGTCTGATTCTGGCCATGAAACTAGATGCTCTTTACGACCAATCCTAATTCTACCAATTAATTGCGTATCTACTAATTAAAACGTTTTACGATCTTAATGTTATATTGAAATCCATTTTTGACAATCGTGTCTGAATCAATTCTCCCAAATTTTCCTTTTTAAGACAAGGAGCAGCTAAAGCTTGAGCTAGTGCCCCCACTTTCAGAAACATGTTTTTAATGATTGATAACCTAAATTTAAATAGGTACTTCGACTTTCTACTGTGTGGCAGCGGAGACTCTGAGGTTTCACAGTTCTGTCCCCCACTTTAAAAACTGGATTTCTCCCTGGCGTACAGGCATCGATCTTGTGTGGATTTAGGTGGGAGGCAAAAGTACTTGAGATGTTTCCATAATATACAAGTAGAAAAGATCCTTGCACAAGCTTGATCCCACTTGAGGAAAAAAGGACCTCGTGTGGGCTGAACTACGGTTATTGTGGTTCGTGGTAAGAGTGGTTTTCTCAAGTGCAGATCTAAGATCCAGTTACAAGCTGTAGGTACTTAGTTAAAGGTCACTGTCAGTTCATTTTCCGAATACGGGACCTTCAAGTACCAATAACTTTTATTTAATAACCAATTGCAATCGTTTTGTTAGTTTCAACACCCTGCAGGAAATTCCATCATACCTAACAGTTTTTTGTCTTTCATTTCAGGTATGCATTATTGAGTTACTCATCCTGAACTGAAGAGTGAAACTAGAGCGGTTGCGGTAAAATATAATTAAATTATAAATATGATAAATTTTATCAAACACCATAAAGTTTATGATATAGCATTTAATGATAAGTGGGTCTGACATGAAATACAGGAAGAGCATTGAAATTGAGTGTATATTATACTGTATTATATACACTCGGTATCTTTCGATATTCTCAACGTGTTTGCTTGGCTGGGCGGAACGCTACCTAGATAAAACTCCTCCCATTGATGTACTACTTCCTCCCACGGTCCCCATCACGCATTCCCACCTTCTCCCTCTCTTGAAAAAGCTACAAATCAGATTTGAAAATACCTCAGCTGCACGACCTTCATTGAAACCCCATTCATTATGCAAATACCGCACATACTCGGTTTGTTATCGCGTTCTCGGTGGTGTGGGTAGCGATTGGATTGTACTTCCAATCCGAGAAGAGATACTCGTATAATCGACAACTTCCCAATCCACGCTTGAGAGTCGTTCATATTCTACCAAGATATCCAAGCCATCGTAATGAAAATTCGACAATTCCCATAGGGATCATTCGTTCGTACTGTGTCTTGTCCAGTGCCTAAGATTCCCTCACATAGTGAACGGTTTTAGACGCCACGCTCTCGTGCCAGTTGCACTCTCCACCCTAAAGTCGTTAAGCCGTAGAAATTGGGTCACGAAGTCTTCAGTCACCAGGCTAATCACTTCTCGATGTTTCGAGAAGAAATTGAATAAAATTGGAAGATATTCCTACTTGAATGGGGAGCGGGCACGCCCTGCGCATTAGTAGGTACAGTAAAGGCGGTGACGTAAGAGACCTCGAAGTAGGGAAAACCTTGTTGGGCGCTAAAGAGAAAGGTGGAGGAAGATGGAGAGAAGACAAAAGGGAAGACAAGAGAGAAATATGAGATATGAGGCCATCCGTAATCGACTGTTTACCGAGTTTCTCACAACAGTTACGCAAAATGATAATGCCCTAAACCCTGATGAAGTTACATAAAAAGCTCTCAGTTAAAATACCTCTTTAGTGTAGCCCCTGACCCTGTTTTCTTTGTTTAAACTGAATGGATTGTGGTCATATAAATCATAAACTTTCCCTCGCTGCGCCCCTAATTGCCCTTGCAGTACACACTTTTTGGAAACGTAATGTACCTACCAGATAGATATCTATCCTAGATTAGAAATCATTATGATGTGGGAACAGTGTTTCCTTCCTGTTCATGAATCTATGTTGTTTTCCACAAGATTCAGGGAACCCTCCATATATGGATAATAATACGCCAGTACACTGGCTTCAAGTCACCACCGAATTGGCGACGGGTAGAAAAATCACCAATTCAAGATTATTCAAACCATTAAGATGATAAAATACCGGTAATAACGTAGAAAACTCGGCAAAATATGATTTTAAATTTCGATAGTGTGAAAATGAACGGGTGAAAAAGACTCGTCGGAAAAACCGAAACTCGACTCAGAAACGGCGAAAAAACGTGGATACGAGTATTATCAAATCGAGGTGTTTATTTGAGATCAAATACACCTTTGAGAAGGGAAATTGTACGTCAAGTACGCCGAAAAACTCGGAAAAAAGTTGATTTCTAAGTTGATTCGGTGTTTATTTGAGATCAAATGAACCTTCGAAGATAGCAATTGTCGACTAAAATACGTCGAAAAATTTTGATTTCAGATTGAATCGAGGTGTTTATTTCAGATCAAATGGGCCTTCGAGAAGAGAAATTGTCGACTCAAATACGTCAGAAAACTCAGAAATACGTAGAAAAACTCAAAGAAAGTTGACTTCAAATCGAATCGAGATGTTAATTTGAAATCGATTGGACCTTCAAGAAGAGCAATTGTCGACGCAAAACAGTTATATTTTGTAATATTTTCATGGCAACATTCATTGGGTTGAATGCGACTGTTTATGGTTGACATAGAAAGTGGTACGCGGAGTTCTCCCACGGGCTCGAAACCGGTCTTGTCTTTGAGAAAGGATTTGGCAACAACTCGAACATTAACCGCCCCGCTAATAGATTTCCAATGCTCCGCATTCCACAAATTTTATCACGATTTCGAAACGAATTTACTCCTTCGTTGTGGTTTATTCTCTATCAATCATGCGTTTACTTTCTTTTCATTTCTTGGTCTCCTTAGTTCGAATTTAAAAAGTGGTGAATATTCATACTCGTCCAAACAGCGGCTTGTCACCCGACTGAATAACTTTGTTGTTGTGTTGTCTGCTAGGACGGTATTGGGTACCAAAAAGATACTAGTTCACCGATTCCCAAAGCATAGTCACAAAAATTGAATAACCTCTCACCTAACTCACGTTTTTATACCGTGAAGCTGACATAATAAAGAACTCAACGGCACTCTACAACCAAGGGAAGCCAACGCATCTAATCCGAACTCGAGGCCACATAGGTGTACAAGGAAATGTCGTAGCAGACGAGAAAACGAGGGATGCTTCATACCACACCCAGATTTGAAAGTGAAGTTTGCACAAGTTCTTACATGCGATTGGGAAAAGTTCCATACCAATCATCCAGCGGGACAACGCTATATCTCCATGTTTCCTCACCTATCAAAAAAGAGTTAGTTAAGTCAACCCATCCAACCGCAATCACTCATTTTCTCGAATTTATGATGAGATTAAGAACTGGGCACGACGCTACGCAAGTCTTCAAATATCATTTTACCTATTCAAATATCATTTTACCTATTCAAATGGCATTTTACCTATTCAAATATCATTTGATTGATGACAATGTGATGCTTGCAACTATGAAGAGGAGTCCATGAAACACACATTTCTCAATGCCCCTACACACGACAACAAGAGAATATAATATATTATTAATAATATTATTTGCTATCGATCATACTAATGATAAGTCGTAACTCTATTCAACCTGAGCACATTATGGACCGGTGAAAATTGGACAGCCTTCCTTCAGAGCATCAACCATAAAGTGTGACTAAGACAATAATCTTATTTCAGGCCACCTCTGTTATACATAATTTACCCAATTTAGGCATAATTTACATTCTTCATTTTACAATTATCATAATTTACATTCTTCATTTTACAATTATCTAGAAAATCCAGTCATGCAGCATGGGTATAAGAGCGAATTTTCTAATTGAAAGTCGAAATAATTGGTATTATGTTTAATGTCTCGTTTTTACTAGTTTTACAACAAACTGAATTGTTTGCCGATTAATACCTCAGTTTATAGATTTTTCAACGCTGAATACGATGGTGAAGTCAGAATGGCGATATCTCATTCCGTTTTCAGATTAGAACAGACTAACCGTGAAGAACATCTGAACCACGTTTCCTCAAAGTGCTCTAGTTTTAGAACGGAATAAGATATCGTAATTCTGATTCCACCGTCGTGTTCAGCGTAAAAACACCTTTAAATGAGGTGCCACTTGTCAGACTGTTCCATTTTGGGAATTTTTAGGCCATTTTCCATCCTAAACTCCCCCCTCTCCATTTAAAGTGACACGAGTTTGCTCATCGACGAATGAAATGACATTAGCCTTTTGATTGAAATGACAGATTTTTTGTGCGAATTTGAACTTTTTATCTCAAATCTATCTGGATGATTTTTGGTGTCTTTTGGTAGTAAATGCAGGATGGTCTAAAACGGATTTCGGTATGAAAAGTAGTCGGCAATTCGAGTTTTAAAATTTTTGGATATAGAACAATAATTATTACTTCCTTCTCGCTAAAAGATACGAGTAATGTGAACTCCTGTGGCACTTCGCATATAATGGGCACCCATGTTTCGCTCAGGTGGTGCAGCTCTCTTATGCCCAACACCGATACGGTATAGAAATTTAAGATAAGGCACGGGTTTTTTGTGTCCCGCTCGAAAGCCAGACGTATTCAGTTCCGTCTCCGTCCTCGGATAGTGAAATTCCGAGAGAAAACCAAACCGCCGGAGGGGCCCTTAGAATGCCAATTCTTCGACTTGGACTCTCACAATTTGACAGGCAGAATGGTTTCGAGAATGGTTCTCGAAAGATGCGCTCCGAATTTTAATTCGACCGTTCAGCCGCAGTCTGATCACGTAAATCCTTCTACAACCGTGTACGCCGATCGCATTGTACTTTCTACTTATGAATGGGTTATGGAGAAGGAACTCTTCAATTGGTAGCTAGTAACATTCTAAATTGGAGACCACTTGAGTTGAACGGACGAAGAGTACATTTTTCTTTTAAACCACTCTCAGTATATTCAGGACTATTGTTGTTTCACATCCCCATTGATTATTTCCAGAATTATGTTCTTTTATGATGTCGTTTGTTCATTAAACACCCTTTGAAAATTATTATATTTCTGGATTTCATCAGAATACTCCATCGTACAATGTATTCAACTATGTATGTACCTACATAGTTGTAATGGATTTCCGTCCGGTTTTCGACCGTATTATCTATATGGTGTGAGATATTTGGTTTCGAGGTTCGGTCAATGAGAACAATTTTTGGTTCCGACGTTTCGGCCGTTTATTCAGCCATCTTCAGGGAATTCTGTCGTACGGAATCAGGACATGGAGGTGATGCCCGGTTCATGAACAGCGCACAACTTGTGTAAATTCTTGTGTAAATTAGTAAATAATTCATCATCCAACTTCCCATCTCAATGCTTCTCCACACTCAAATATTTTTAAGGAAAATTGGAGTCGAATTGAGCGCAGAACAACAATAATTAACTTTCATATACACTCGGGGACCTTGTGGCAGGTTATGGTAGGTAATCATCACCGTGGAGTGATACGATAAATGAACAACAGTTAAGGTTTAAAAAACGTGCAATAAACTGCCTGAATACGTTATCTGAATCAGTATCCCCTGGGGTGTGTCCAACGTGGTGATGCGTGTCGAACAGGCGATAAACCGACGGGATAACCGCGCGTGCGGAGCGAAGGCGATTGGTTTGGTTATACCATGTGCGTAAAAGTCCTCTCATTCATTCAGGCTCCAGCCTCTCTCACTTTGAGAGAATTAAGACGAGTGAGGCACATATTTAAGAAATACGGAGCTCGCCGAACAGGTTGATTTCTCCTAGGTGGAATGCCTACCATCGCATTAGACCCAGAATTCCTCTCGCGTGGGTCATATGTTTGCGTTCTGTAGTGAATAATTTTACTCGTAGCCTACTTGAGACAACCGCAAAACTCCACCTTCAGAGGTACAAAGTCATCTTATATATAAAAATAAAGAGAACCCCCTTAATTGACCGTTTCTTGTCCGATGAATGTCGTAACGGCTTATCTGATGTAAATACTGGTTTGTTCGAAGAGTAATCAGTTAGTTCCGTGTTCTTAGACATTAGAATCCTCCTGTTTCATTCGGGAACCGACGATCCTTCGGTAGCTTGTTCACGTCAAATCAGCTTGAAACTTTACACCAGTAATTCTACGAAACCAATTTTATCGATCGTCATTGGTGTTTTACAATCATGTTATATTTTGGATTGTCTTAGTTGTTATCAACACGACTGTAAATCGCATTCCGGTTTGGTTACCGGAGGGACAACTCAATGAAAACTTGAAGCTCTGTAGCTGTTACCAACAGTTTATACAGGCTATATTTGTGTAGGAGTAACGTAAGAGTTATTATACAGGAACAAAAATTATGTAATTTCGCCGTTTAAGTGGCAACACGACCTATCTCAATTTTCAGCGGTTTTGAGTTATTTACAAATTTATTTAGATACCCTAAAAAAAATGAATTTTCGCGCCAGACAGGCAAATCAAATTATTAGGCTAATCAAATCAAATTATTCTGCAGGATAGATGAATAGGCATTATCAACACCGACCTCAGAAGTCGAGTAGGAACCGAAAATCGTCGAAATGTGGAGTAATCTTGGATGAGCGAGCGGGCTTTATTCTCACCGCCTGCAGACAATGCCAATAATTTCAAACACGTAATAATTTCGTCCTCATCAAACCTCGCCTTGATAATCTTGATGGAGTCATAGTTCTACCTGGGCCCCGTTCAGAAAAACTAACATTAAACAAATACAGGGACCTGTAATGCCAAGCGTACAAGTACAAGCCTTTATAAAACATTGATACACAATTTTACTGTACAATTGTACAGGCAAAACTTCAATATAACCTTCCTTTGAAAGTTATCTTCGTCGTTATGGTTAGTCGGTCATCCTTCGTTTTGAGTTCAAGTTTAATAATAAATTATGAACTAGATAGAAGGCGATGCGGGAAAACAGTTGTTTGGAGATTTCTTGGACAAATTGACTAAAAAGATAATGCGTGGAAGGAGATTCACGAGAGAGCAGCCGCTTTGGACTACCTCCAGAGATGGGACCGTAGGTATTCATATTCATTATTAGGTACAAATAAAATTCATAATTTGGAAAATATGATTACGAATACAGATATAAATACGAATGCACCCATAAATGGCAAAATTATAAAATTCACAAAAAAAAAAGATAAGAATTGTCGGAAAATTCACAAAAAGATATGATTATGGCTTCATTTGTTGGTACCTATTCATATTCATACTTTCCAAATTATCAATTTTAATCGTGTTCATATTTCATAAATTTTATGAAAACGACTGGGTCTAAAACTGAATAAAACGGGGTCTAAAACAAAATTATTTCGGCACTAATCGTGATTGCGGCACACTTGTTATCTTTTAACAGCAGGATAAATCAATTTTATATTGTACTTTTGTACTTAAAATTGTACTTTTGTCAAAACTTTGACTAACAGCTGTAAAACAGGCGAAATTCACCCGTAGAATTCTTAAAATTACACGGGACTTACAAATCTACAATTTTAGCTTCGATGAACGCTTGTAAGTACTTCTTATCATTGAAACTTGTTACAAAAATACCTATCCCTGTAGATTGTGAATTGTAGTTATAGGAACAAGGTTATAATTTAGATCGAAAGTTGTTTATTCCCAAAGTTTTTCTGACTCGATCGTCTATGGACCTGAACGTCCCAAGTAGATCGTTTCGGGTCGTGATCCTTTTCTTCGGGCCAATAGTAAACAAACGAGAAACCGATCGACTATGAAACGCCTCGTTTAGCGAACAGCGGGTTATCGATGGTAATTTCCAAGTGATTTTGGTTTTTTTCTCCAAGATTACAATAAATTATTACCTGCCCACCATAATGCTTGAACAAACGGATTGCGGTAGCGGTTCTTCGTTCTGAGCCAAAAAGGAAGTTAATCGCCGTTTTTCTGGTTTCAATAATTTTCATCGTCTGGCTAACAACGCTTTGGTTTGGCACTGTTGTTGAGTTTGCTATTCAACATTATTACGTCGTCTTTTCCACTTATCATTCCTTGATGTTTGAAGAAAATCGAAGATTTTAATCGGTTTCTTAGCGTCTCGTTGAATAGATCTGACTAGATCATTGTGAAATGCACTTAACTGCATGATCAACGTTCTCGAATTCAAGCATTAAGAAGAGACGGCGGTTTGTAAACTTCTTTTTTTTTTTTTTTTTTTTTTTTTTTTTGGGGGCTTTGATAGGCTTATGCCTTTGGTCACGTAGACCTCGAAGTGGGTCTATTGTGACATTGTGCCCCTGTTCCTACACTACAACATTGGTAGTGAGGAGACGGTTTACAGCCTCCTCCCGGATGAAGTGGAGCAGGCTGTTGTCATCGATTTTTGCAACCTCGGAGGGACTGAGGATGCCCTTACCAAGGTGCTTAAATCTTTTGTATGCAAGCGCTGGACAGTTACAGAGTATGTGTTCCGCTGTCTCTGGCTCGCAGTCGCAGAGTCGACAGTCATCTGTCCTGCATATTCCCATCTTTTTGAGGTGGTATTTGACTGGACAGTGGCCAGTTAGGAGGCCTGTAACGGCCTTTATGTCCTTCCGGCTGAGGGAAAGGAGAGCCCTGGCTTTCCTTCTGGAAAAGCATACGAACTGCTTGGCTTGTCTCATTTTTGGAGCGCCTTGCCAATGCTTTGTTCTCTGCTTGTCAACCCACTTCCCCACTTCTCGGGCTATGAAGCTCTCTGTAATGCCGAGGAAAGGTTCTGGTCCAGTGGGGTTTGACATGGATGCCTGTTTGGCGAGGCGATCCGCCTCTTCGTTGCCTTCTATACCCTCATGACCCGGCACCCACAGCAGCGTCAATTTGTTGCCATGGGCAGCCATCTTGAGGGAGTTTAGGCAGCTCCAGGTGAGCTTTGATTTTATGGAAAAGGCCGAGATGGCCTTTAATGCTGCCTGGCTGTCTGATAGAATATAGATCTTTGCGCCCTTTAGTCTTTTCCTGGCGATCTCCTGGGCACAAATATCTATTGCATGGGTTTCTGCTTGAAAGATGGTGGCCAAGGCCCCAAGGGGCTTAGACAGGCTAAATCTGGGGCCTTTTATCCCCAGGCCTGCTTTTTCATCCATCACTGACCCATCTGTGAACCACAGCAGTGATCCTGGCTCTAATTGAGGCATGCCTCCTTTCCAGAAATCACGATCTTTTATTATTACTCTGAATGGAAGATCAAAATTCATCCTCTCTGGCATTTTGTCAGAGATTGATGAAACCACTGGGTCTACCTTAACAAAGTCAAGGATGGACGCATGGCTATTTTTCCTGGCAGGATGTTTTATTGCTCCTGCTTGCAGCATCCTCATGGCCCCCAGGTAGGCCACCCTCTGTATGTGTAGATGGAGGGGTTCGAGGTCAAGTAAAACCTCTAGTGCTGCAGTAGGGGCGGTTCTCATTGCCCCTGTTATTCCAAGGCAGGCCTGTCTTTGGAGTTTTGTAAGTTTCTCCATAGTCTTTGCCTGACAGGTTTTCTGCCACCATACCGTTGAGGCATAGGTGATCATGGGTCTGACAATGGCTTTATAAGCCCAGTTGGCCCTCATTGGTGCCAGTCCCCACGTCTTCCCAAGCATTTTGTGGCAGCTCCACATTGCTTTTGTGCCTCTTTTTAGGGTATAGTCTAGATGCTTGTTCCAGTCTAATTTCTGATCAAGCATGACTCCCAGGTATTTTACCTCCCCTGAGAGTGGAATGCTCTTACCTCGGAGTTTGGGAGCCGTAATATTGTATTTCCTTCTGTTGGTGAAGGCAACAATGGTGGTTTTGTCAGGGTTTACATTCAGATTCTCCTTACGACACCACCTTTCAATAATATTTAGAGCGTTCTGAAGTCGCTCTGATAGCGTACTATCGAACCTGCCCCTAATGATGATGCACAGATCATCCGCATAGGCAGTAATCTCATAGCCACACTGTTGCAGCATTGCTAGGAGTTCATCTGCTACCAATAACCACAGAAGGGGGGACATGACCCCTCCTTGAGGGCAACCTCTGTTGGCCATTACAGTGGTGCTCTCATTTCCTTGTGCAGTTGTGATAACACGGCTTACCAGCATAGCCTTCAACCAGTTAATGGTGGGGTTTGGGATGCCCCTCATTCTTGCTGCCCGCTCGATGGAGTCATGGTTGGTGTTATCAAAAGCACCTCCTATGTCCAGAAAGCAGCATAGGGCTATCTCTTTAGTTTCTAGCGCCCTTTCTATGAGGGAGACGACCTCTGATAGAGCTGTCTCCGTCGACTTACCCTTTTGATAGGCATGTTGTGCCTTTGATATGGGGTGGTCTTTGAGGTGATCATCTTTGATCATCTGGCCAATGATTTTCTCCATGACCTTTAGTAGAAAGGAGGTGAGACTGATGGGTCTCTGTGATTTTGGCAAGGACGAGGAACCTGCTTTTGGTATAAACACCACTCTCACCTCTCTCCATATTTTTGGGATATACCCCAGCGCATAACTTGCAATATAAGTCTTGGTGATGATGGGAGTTAGCATCTCCAGGCCCTGTTGTAGCAGTGCCGGGAAAATGCCGTCCACTCCTGGTGACTTATAAGGTTTGAAGGACTTTATTGCCCATTTCACCTTATTGGAAGTAAATATCTTTTTGGCTTGTCTGAGGACGCTAGGATATGGTAGGCGGATTGTGTTTTCTGCATCCTGAGCCAGGGCAACTTGGTCCCTTGTTGTGACTTTGGAGCCCGGGAAGTGTGTCTCCATTAGGAGTTCCAGGGTCTCCTTGGTGTCACTTGTGTAACTTCCATCCGCCTTTTGAAGAAGCCCTAATGGGCTTGGCCTGTCCTTGGAGAGGACTTTCTGTAGCTTGGAAATTGTAGAGACCTCCTCCAAGGTGCCACAGAAGTCCTTCCAGGATGACCGTTTGGCTCTTCTCACAGCTGTGGTGTAGGCAGTATGGTGAAGCCTATATGCCTCCCACTGACCATTTCTTTTGGCCCTGTTGAAGAGTCTCCTCGTTTGGATTCGGAGTTGTCTAAGCTCCTCATTCCACCATGGAGCATCTCGGTTGCTCCTTTTGGTTTTAAGCTGGCAACTTCCCTCGTATGCTTGGGTTATTGCAGCCTGCATCTGCCCTGCTATTATGTCTAGCTCTTGGGGCGTGCTGATATCTCCGTTCACTCCCTCTAGTTCATGGCCAAGGAGTTGTTTGTAGAGATTCCAAACTGTACTTTTTGGAGTACGGTATGTCTCTTCATGTTGCTGGTGAAATTCAAGATTGAAGATGACATACCTATGGTCAGACAAGGTAATTTCATCTGACACATGCCAGTTTGTGACCTTGTCACCAAGAAAAGGGCTAGATAGGGTGAGGTCAAGGACCTCTTCTCTAGTCCTAGTGACAAAAGTGGGTACATTCCCCCTATTTAGAACCGTCACCTGACATGAATATAGATAATCAAGTAATGACTCACCTCTTGGATTTATATTAGTGCTGCCCCACACTGTATGGTGAGCATTAGCGTCGCAGCCAATGATGAAGTGTAGGTTCCTTTCATGGCAGTGATCTATTAACCTTTTGATTTCAGCGGGGGGGCAGTCTTCTTCATCACCGGGGAAGTAGGCAGACGCTACCACTATCTTCCCGCGTCCCGCTGATGTTTGTCCTTCTACTGTCACTGCCACTAGGTCCCTGGAAATAAAGTTTGGCATTGCCATAAAAGGGGTATCTTTGCCAATAAGTATGGCTGTTCTGCAACGTTCTTCTGTTCTAGAGAAGATAAGCTTACCTGAGCTTGAGGGTATGCCTCTAATGGTGTTTCGTCCAGCCCAGGGTTCTTGAATCAGGGCAATGTTGAGCCTCCTCCTTGAGAAAGTATTACAGAGCACGGCCGAGGCCGCCTCTGCCCTATGTAGATTTACCTGGAGGAGGCTCAGCCCTGATGAGGAGGAAGTCATTTCCTCCTCTTGCCCCCTTTTGTCCTCTGGTATTGGGCAAGGGGGCGATTTGGTTTCTTTTTCCGCTCCTCAGAGTCATTCAGCTGAGGGCGGAGCTGCCTTGTGGGAGCTCCCCCCCGCTGCCGCTCCATCCTGTCCTGAGCAGGGGTGGAGGAGCCGCTCTGAGGGCGGAAAGAGGTGATAATCTTGATGGAGTCATAGTTCTACCTGGGCCCCGTTCAGAAAAACTAACATTAAACAAATACAGGGACCTGTAATGCCAAGCGTACAAGTACAAGCCTTTATAAAACATTGATACACAATTTTACTGTACAATTGTACAGGCAAAACTTCAATATAACCTTCCTTTGAAAGTTATCTTCGTCGTTATGGTTAGTCGGTCATCCTTCGTTTTGAGTTCAAGTTTAATAATAAATTATGAACTAGATAGAAGGCGATGCGGGAAAACAGTTGTTTGGAGATTTCTTGGACAAATTGACTAAAAAGATAATGCGTGGAAGGAGATTCACGAGAGAGCAGCCGCTTTGGACTACCTCCAGAGATGGGACCGTAGGTATTCATATTCATTATTAGGTACAAATAAAATTCATAATTTGGAAAATATGATTACGAATACAGATATAAATACGAATGCACCCATAAATGGCAAAATTATAAAATTCACAAAAAAAAAAGATAAGAATTGTCGGAAAATTCACAAAAAGATATGATTATGGCTTCATTTGTTGGTACCTATTCATATTCATACTTTCCAAATTATCAATTTTAATCGTGTTCATATTTCATAAATTTTATGAAAACGACTGGGTCTAAAACTGAATAAAACGGGGTCTAAAACAAAATTATTTCGGCACTAATCGTGATTGCGGCACACTTGTTATCTTTTAACAGCAGGATAAATCAATTTTATATTGTACTTTTGTACTTAAAATTGTACTTTTGTCAAAACTTTGACTAACAGCTGTAAAACAGGCGAAATTCACCCGTAGAATTCTTAAAATTACACGGGACTTACAAATCTACAATTTTAGCTTCGATGAACGCTTGTAAGTACTTCTTATCATTGAAACTTGTTACAAAAATACCTATCCCTGTAGATTGTGAATTGTAGTTATAGGAACAAGGTTATAATTTAGATCGAAAGTTGTTTATTCCCAAAGTTTTTCTGACTCGATCGTCTATGGACCTGAACGTCCCAAGTAGATCGTTTCGGGTCGTGATCCTTTTCTTCGGGCCAATAGTAAACAAACGAGAAACCGATCGACTATGAAACGCCTCGTTTAGCGAACAGCGGGTTATCGATGGTAATTTCCAAGTGATTTTGGTTTTTTTCTCCAAGATTACAATAAATTATTACCTGCCCACCATAATGCTTGAACAAACGGATTGCGGTAGCGGTTCTTCGTTCTGAGCCAAAAAGGAAGTTAATCGCCGTTTTTCTGGTTTCAATAATTTTCATCGTCTGGCTAACAACGCTTTGGTTTGGCACTGTTGTTGAGTTTGCTATTCAACATTATTACGTCGTCTTTTCCACTTATCATTCCTTGATGTTTGAAGAAAATCGAAGATTTTAATCGGTTTCTTAGCGTCTCGTTGAATAGATCTGACTAGATCATTGTGAAATGCACTTAACTGCATGATCAACGTTCTCGAATTCAAGCATTAAGAAGAGACGGCGGTTTGTAAACTTCTATACGACGTCCTAATAGGTAATCCAAATTGAGCACCATACAAATTTTGGAAAATAATTAATAACAATTGATCATTCAAATTCATTTGGAAAGTGTTATTTTGACTTGAAATGCGTTAATGTTTCTCTGTATTCGAACCATGATCTTCTCGGGTCGTAATATAACACCATAACTAGTAATAATAGTATCATAATCATTTAATAATTGGTAATTTTCTGTAAAATTTTCATCTGATTAGGAAATTTGTTCGCGGTCAACAAACTCAAGGCAGCGACGTAGTTCAACGTTTAAAACGTTCTCTGGATAAGGGCAGTCATTGGGCTGTACCTTAAAACATGTACCCAGTCAATTAGATTAAGTCTACAATATACAAAACTATAAAAACTGTAATATTGTAAAAATAATAAAGTTATATATTTATTAAAAAAAAAAAAAAAAAACGACGTACCTAGGTTTTTTTCCTATCTTGTGCAGGCGCCCACTACGAGTACTTAGGTAATACTGACTTATACGTTGGTACCCTCATGCAATAAGCCTTCAGCGACGCAAACGGGTCTCAAGAATATCTACTCGTAACTACTTATTAGAGGGTTCATTAATTGCCATGAGTGGGGGTTTCTCAACAATTCATTCTTACACCGGTGATGTAAGGGTTTGCGTTCGGGAATAGTTACGATAAGTCCTCCGGCAAATGTCCGGAATCCCTCCGGCTTATCGAGCAATCATTGTGAGACTGGAGTGTATGAATATAGTGTGTAGAAAAGGTGTTACTTAATGAAGGTTAGGTGTCCATTTGAACACTTTGTTAATCCTTCAATCTTATCAAAGACAATATTACATCATTTCTGTTGTAATTGATTAATTTGAACGAAACGAAACTTCTGTATAAGTTGAAAACAACGCTAAACTCACTGGTAGAATATTCACCCAAAAACACATGAAATGTTAAATATATAATTTAAATAAAATTAATTACAGCGGAAAATAGAAGTACCTATATCCCCCTTTACAGAACTTAAATCTTGGGAGCTCCAGCATGCTTAAGATGGGCATTTGAAAACAAAGGCAGTTGACACGGGAATTTTCGGTCTCGTCCATCAGTAGATTGTTTTCTAGTACAAACAACAAATTCATCATTATATCCGGGTTGTCGGCGTTACGCAATACAAAAACTGCATTCAGGTAAAAGTGCGTGAAAGGCTTGCACCGGCCCGGGAAGGCATCCCACTTGCCATCCGACCCGAGCTTCTCTGAAGACGTGACGAATTTCAGCAACTAGTTTAGATGAGAGAACGAAAGCGAAAAACTTGATCGGGAGAAAGGTAAAGCAAGTCCCGACGAAATATTCCCGAGCTTCGAAAGTTTCGCCAAAAGCAAACTCGAGATGAGCCTTCAGGTCCGGCGAAGGGGTCCGATTAAAATTTCACTTTCGTTTGAAGAAGAAGGAAAAAAAACGCCCTTGCGATCGATTCCGAATGGCGTACGTAACATAAAAACAAGGATGCAGGATAGTGTGATGACTTGTGTGGGGTAACTGTGTTCTACAAGGATGAAACCTTATTGGCAACCTTATGAAGAAACCTAATTATGTATGACATACACAGTGTAAAGGACATACACATAATGTAGCTACACACATAGTGTACCTCCTTTAATATTGTTGATTGAAGTATTTTAACGGCTGTTTTCTCTTGTTTCAGGTAATTTGAAAGGAAATACTACTCTTCGCGTATTCACGAGTACTGGTATTGTATAAAAGACAAAAAATATTGAAAAGGAAGGATGATTTCTCAAACTTCCAATATCTGCATGAAATCGAATGTAGTGAGCTATGCAGTACCCCAATATACAGGGTGTTTCATTTCACAGGCTAGAAATCGATTATAATCGCAAGAAATACTTTAGAAAAAGAAGAAAATTGTAAAAATTGCTTCCGTTCCCAATTTGTACGAGAAATTCAGTAAAAAACGAGGAATTTCGTATGTGTCAAAGCTGTGCCGATGTTGACGTGAAATTCATATATTTCAAGTGATTTCAGTGCAAAATTATGTAGTTGATACAATGAATCATGAAAGAATTGTTTCCTTTTCCAAGACTCGGCAGTGCGAGCCACTTTTTCAAAACCTCAAAATTCACTGTAGGAGACGACGTTGATCATAAACGATCATAAACGATGAGACGACGTTGATCAGTGAAAAAGGCGACTAAATCACTGATAACAATGATAAGAAAGGCGGGGAAGTTTTCGAGAAACGCTACACCGTGGATCAAAAGCACTACCCTATCATTTAGGTACTAGTGGTCGTGGAAAAAAAACAATTAATCATTTAATTATTTTCGTATCACGCTGTGAAATTCACGTTGATTGTGTAAAACACGTACCTTCTGGAGCTAGTTCTAGGATCATGTTATTTTGAAAGCAATATGAACGTATTACAACCGTACGATTACTTCAGATTCTCCTGGTATAACTGGGAATTCAAAGGGAAAATATTGAAATAACAAGTATAACTTACGTAACATAAGTTATTATATTTATTATATTATATTTATAACTCACTTGGTCGACTCCGATTCAAATCGTGTCAGTGTGGTTTTCATTGTTCTACAGTACACTTTTAGTTCATCTCTTATGGGTTCACTCACGATATTATACTTAATATAATTTTCTTGAAACCCCTTTGTAGATAGATAGATAGATAGATAGATTTTTTATTGCCATATAGATAAACATCCATTGCAAATTTCATTCACAGTATGTACAAAATAAACGAGTCTGGACCACATAAATAAATAAATAAAATATAGACTTCTGATTAGGCACTTAGAATTAATGTCCTCACTTCACTGGCTTCCCTTAAAAAATAAAATAACCTATTGGCCACCTTTACATCACAGGATGTGAGCAGTCTTCTGTATTGCTCTTCATATGAAAGAGGTAGAGCGAGCAGTGGTAGAAGGAACTTTAGGCGGGGGCTGCTTAACATGGGGCACTGAAGGACCAGATGCAAGGCAGAATCGCTTACACCCCAGTTACATATTGGACATGGTGCCGAGAGGAAGTCCATCCTGATACCCGCGACCAGGATCCTAGGGGCGTGCTTCGCAAACGCTCGCAGCTGGGCCAGAGGGCGAAGGATAGAGATTGGCCAATCTTGGGAGAGGTACTTCTGGGGCTGAAGGGCTGTTTCCTGAAAGACCGATCCGTAGTCTGGGCAGGCTCTTGAGGATGTTGCGTGCTCCAGGTCCATGTTTCGAGATACAAAAGGCAGAGTTGTCAGGAGGCTCCTCAAAGTGCTGCTTTCTGGCATTAGCTCAGCGTCATTAGACAGGGGGATCCCAAAAGTCCCTAAAGCGCTCTTGAGCTGTTTGACCCAGTTATACCTAGGATTGCAAGCTGGTAGTGTGGAGAGATTGAAGAGGCGCCTCATGCATAGCGCTGGCAAACGGTCGGGAGGCATGCTTAGCGTCTTTATCAGCCATTTCAAGGCGTCCCTTAGTACGAGGGTACTGATTGATAGTACTCCAGTCTCCGCGCGCACCACTGTGTTAGGAGTGCTCCGTGGGATCAGCAGGATGCGCTTGTAGAAGCCAACCTGAACCCGCTCCAAAGCATCCCCCCATCGAAGTGCCCATACAGCAGAGCCATACAGCAGCACAGATCTCACTAATGCGTCAAAAACTCCAGATCGTGCTGACCAGGAATTGACCCCAGCTCCGACCAGGATGCTCATTGCAGTAGCTGAAGCCAAGTTAGCCCGACTTATAAAATGATTGCATGCACCAGAGAACACAGCCGAACTGGAGAAGGGCACCCCAAGATACGTGTATGATGTAACCTGCTCCACCAACTCATTCCCAAACCGAACAGGCACTGCCAGGTTTTTAATCCCTCCACACCTCCTAAAGCACATCAACTTTGTCTTGCTTATGTTAACCGTGATACAATTTTCCTCACAGTATGCCTTCAGCACCTTCATTTTCTTGTTTACATCTATCACTGAGTCGCCCAAGATCACCATATCATCTGCGTATAACAACATCAGCATATCTTTATGGCCATTTATATCGAGTCCCACACAACATCTAGAACGAAAATAGTCCTCAATATCTGATAGATACAATGTGAAAAGGAGAGGGCTGCAGATTTCTCCTTGTAGAACTCCCTGCGTGAGGTCAATTGGGGATGACATTTTCCCGTTTACTCTTAGTTGGCAGCTAGCTTTTGAGTACAGGGATCGAAATATACGGATTATTTTTCCACTTATACCGTATGAGAAGAGCTTTTGCCAGAGAAGGCTGTGAGGAACGGAATCAAATGCCCGCTTGAAGTCAACAAAGACGGCATACACTGTTCTGCGGGGAAGTCGAAGGTGAATCTGAAGGATCGCAGTCAGGGAGAATACGTGGTCAATGCATCCTCTTCCAGCCCTGAAACCCGCCTGATTCTCAGGCAATATTCCTCTGCTCTCCGCCCAACAGACCAATCTTTCATTGATTATGGAAGTGAAGATTTTCAGGGAAATGCAGGCAAGTGCCAGACCACGGTAGTTAGAAGGATCGGTAGAATTACCTTTCTTAAGTAAAAGCGTGACCATCAGTTGAGACCATGATGCAGGTAGGACTTCGGAGGAGAGTATGCGATTATAAAGGCATGTCAAATACAGGAGCCAGTTTTGGGGTAAGGCCTTAAAAAAGTCGGCGCTAATTCCATCAATACCTGCAGCCTTACCCGATTTAGCCTTGGCGACCGCACCCATCACATCCATCAGTGATATTTCCCTGTCAACGATGGGGTCACCCACGTCTGTGTATGAAACTACGTCCGTAACGCGAGGAGGGTAAATGTTCTGGTAAAATTGTTCCCAGTCTGACAAAGGGATTGGGTTAGCCTTGAATGCGTGAGTGCGATAATGATTAATGGCACGCCAGAACTCTTTGGGATTCCCAACTCTGCTGAGGGCTGTTGTCAGATTTAACTTGTAGATTTTCTTCTTATAGTTGAGCAAGTTCTTGTAGGTCTTTTTGCAATTCAGGTAAGAAGACAGGATGGGTTCTGAAAAGTTGAAACCCCTTTGTAACCTACATTTTAATTACAACCCCTTTGTAATTAAAATGTAGGTCGTTAGCTTTTTTTTTTTTTTTTCCCAGCTATTCAAGCTATTTCAGCTATTCAAGTACCAAACTGTGTACAGGTAACTTACAAGCAGTCTCATTGGACTTGCGATTCTTTTATGGCCGTGATTTTGTATTCTCCATCTTAATTCCGAATTACCTCAACGAAAGTGAATCCGCCAATTAATGCTTTCGTTGCTCGAGATTACTCAATTTCTAATTCTACAGTCAAAAACCAGATTGGGAAAAGAGAAAAAAAATCTTCAAGGCCAAAGAAACAAAGTTGATAATGAATATTAGGTCGCGTTTGACGGCCGTTCAACCTTTTCAAATCGATCGGCGCTGAAACCCTCCCGTCGAACTGGTTGTAGCTTGCAAGCGGCATCCGATAGTCTTGGAAAAGCCACCTGAGAACGGGTTCTGAAATTGGATTCCTTTAATGAAATGAAGAGGGACTTGTCATTCCGCAAGTTCGCCTGGTTTTGTTGAAGTCAGTTACAGTGGGTTTGTGTGAAAAGACTTATTAAATGTCCAACTACTCAGGAGCGTTGATTTGGCTAGTAAGAAGTTGATCGAAAAAAAACCGAATTCGATACATATAAAACCTCTTTTGCTTTTTATGAGTGTCACCTAAAACCACCAAGTGAAGAAATCAAAGGAAAGAACGACGAAGGTTCGTGGGAGGAGGGGAAATGACCCTAGGTAGCGTGACAAAGGAAGGTTCAACGCTCGTTATACGACCGTGGACAAGTTTAGCGTCGGATCAAGCGGAAATAAGCCGGAACACACCATGGGAACTGCGATGTTTTTGATGCTGAAGGAGGAATTAATTGAACGCTTAGAGTTCATTGCTGCGTTGTAGATTTGTGCAAGTCCTTTCAGCTTACAGCAAGTAGGATAAGAACTACCTACTAAGTATAAGATGACTACCTCGGCAGTAGGATACTCATTATCATTACAAATTTCAAGTTTTACGTTAATGAGTTAAGCGTAGCTTTAGTTATTACGTCGATTTAAAATATCCACTTATCTACACCGTGAGATTAACTGAATGTAACGAGCATCATTTTGAGATATAAACGACCCTTCACATGGAGATTAATACACTCGTTTGCCATCGCGCTTATCCGTTTGTATTCCACCGCTCCTTTCATGGTAGAGGATTTCTTGCAATTTCAATCAAATGTACCGGCGAGTAATGCGGGCTTTCCACGAGGCTTCTTTAAAGATTGTGTGTAATGTAAATGTTAGTCTACTCCACTTCGAAATGTGCTCTATTTTATACCCAGAACTATGGTGAATATTGGAAAATTTAGCTCTACAATGACCTGAATCGTCTTCTTCATGTTCTTCTTCACTACCCCCAAATTCGAAATAAAAAAAACTTTGGTGGGCCGTTCTAGTAAAAATGCTATGCAATGAACTTGTAGATACTCCGCTTCGTGAAAACAATTTGAATTTTTTAATTATAGTTATTACATATTCGTTCTTGTAGTATCCATTATTAATTTCACTTGAAGGATACTTTCAATATTACCGGTTCCCTCGAAATCAGTTTGGAAAAGTTTTTGTTGGTAAAGGTTTTAGATACCTAGTAAAACTTCTGAGTCAAGCAGGGCGTTCAAAGTAATGGAACGGGCTCCTAAACGCCCCTCAGTTGAAAAAAACTCCTTTAGTACGTGATCCCTGTAGCAAGTACTTGAGCGAACTGACGCCGAAGGACGAAACCATCAAGTAACGTCCCTTATATGGTAACCCGTTTGCAACCTTAGTTGCACTAACGTCATGCCTACGGCACGAGCAAAAAGAGTAACGTGATTGATTCCTTATTGATGAACCTATAATGCCGGCTAGCAGATGTCGAGATTGAAGGTTGCGACACGAAGTAATAGATCGATTACGATTTAAGGTATTGTGAGGTTTCTCAACCGCCTAAATTCGTCGAATGAACGATATACCCGACCTACTTTTCATACTTTCACGTTTTACATTAACACCATGTCCACTCACTATATCGAAGATGTATTATGTAGGTACTCGGATATTTGATCAACGTGAAGATTCGAATTGAAAACGTGAAAAAAAGCCATTTCGATTCGAACTGGGTTAATCATTTGGGAGGGGAAGGACTTTGGTCTTTCAACTTGCCAAATTTTCACTGAAAACACGAACCCAAAACTCGAGTGTCTTCTTTAAACCAACAGCACAGAGAGTAGTTTACAGACGAATCTTCAAATAGAAGTGGAGATTTGACCTGATTCAAACAGGGTTTACGCTTTCCCCAGTCTTACAGCCCAAATGAAAGTACAGAGTAACGCTAATCTTATCAATTAGAGATCGTGTGACGGGAGCCGCAGATTGCTCCTCCATAAAACGGTTGATGGCGAGAGATCGATGTTTCCTCGGGGTTCCAGGAATAGGATGATAGGTACCTACCTACTTTGTTGGCCGACCTCAGCCGTCATTAGGGAATAATGCTACCGAACTCCCGAGCTCTATTCAGCATTTCGTCTGATTGAATTCGATTAATAGCTTAGCAGTGGTGTTATTGACGCCTGAATTAAAAAAAAAATCGTATTCAACTCTCGTGGTAATGAAGTGCCGACAGGTTCAGGTTGGAAAGGTCAAATCAAATGGACAATAGAAATTGTGATTCATTAAAAAATCTGGTGCCCACATTGAATTGTGATCAACCATGAAGTTTTCACTTCCGAGCGAGGTCGGTGCTATTCACATTGCGCTGAAGATGAGTAACCTGGTACATAACTCCAGGCCGTTGTTTCATTCACTATACAAGTATACCCTGGTCTGGAAAAAAACGTAATGCAGGACTACTGAGTCATTATCTTTTTTTTCGCAGGCCATAAGAAACGAATAAATTCCAAGTTCAGCTCGATTCTGGGCTTGAAGGTGTGAGGACAGTTATGACTTGTGTAGCCATAAAAGAACCATTACAAGAGAGTCCTTGACTACTTCGGTAACTACAAACATGTTTCTACAGAATACGAAATTTAGGAACTAGGTAGTGAGTTTTATCAGCAAAGTCTTGTTAATATTCTCGAGGAAAAGAGCTGTGCAATACGAAGCAGTACATTTCTGTACCCTAAAAGTTGACAGGCCACTTCGCTGTCACTTGATGAACACAACAGACTGACTAACTGCGCTATCAGCATTCTAATTCCCAAGTTATCATCCAGCTGTGTCAAAAAACTGGTGCTATTTAATGAAAGTGACAATAATTGTCACTTTCATTGAATTATTCAAGGTGAAATTTGTCCTCCCTGCAGCAATCACAAAATATTTAATATTTGTCCTATGCAGTTTGAGGGTGAATTGATATCAATACCATCGGACCAAGGCCAAACAATCACGGTTAAACGTGAAGCTGCATGTAAAAGGAATTGAAAAGAATATGTACCTACTTGAAGAAGTTGAAAGTCAGTAGCGAAAGCCGTTAAAGCAAAACTGATTAATGAGCTTAGCCGATCCCCGTTCTATCGTATTTATGGTAATGACGTTTCTTAACCTTTACATCGAACAAGGCGCCCGCGTTTGTGTAAAGTCAAGTTCACACCAACCTCGACTCTTGATACAATTCCGTCATAACAAAAGGCAGGTGTGGGTGGGCGTGGTGGGGCCTTTGCATATTCAAAGGGTTAAGATCTCAAACTGGAACGTACAAAGGGTGTTAAAAAAGGAGGTGATAAATAAAGAGCAAGCCGTTTATCGAAAGGTCATGGATATTGCTTGTTTACCGGACAGTTGTCGTTTAGTTTTGATGCACTCTTTTGTCAATAATTGTTGTGAGGACCTAGTTTCTGTGGTACCTCACTATTTAAACTTTTCCTTCCGATGAGGAAGGTACTAGCTGGATTTTTGGTTCAGTAGGTTTGGAGAAAAGTCTTGTTACACGTAGGAGAAGTTAAAGAGAAGGTGGTAAAAGGACCTGTGTTACCGAAGGTTGTTACTTCCGCACTCCAGATCGTAAAAAAAGAGGTGGTATATAACAAGTGTTATCAGATATATGGATATCTGCACACCTTGTTATAAACTAAAAGAGAGAGGATGCGCAATAAGTTGGCGGTCGTTACCAGATACGTGTATCTGTACACACCGTTCACTTAATTCGTATGAGAGGGAAGGCTGACCAATTTTAAAGAGAGCTCAATTTGATAAACTAGGCTAACTTTGAGGAAAGGTTTTTGGGTTGAATGAGAAGGCGTGAATATGAGTAAGGGCGTACCAAGAGCTTCTACCAGACTGTCATAGTTGCATACGGCAGGTCGATGTTATATAGGGAATGACTTACTTCTTCCCTTACAAAGGGAATGACCGTGTGAAGGGATAGTTGGGATAGTCTTGGGAAAAACCCGGACGGGGAGTTCTTGATTATTGGTAGATTTTTATTGTGGTAATTCTATATCGAATAAGGAGTTACGGTCTGACCTTCGAAGAGTCAACACGTGTTTGAATGTCGCTCATCTGAGTTCCGATTTTTAGATGGTTTGTTGAGTGTTTTTTCTCGCGATTTTTTGCAAGGCGATTCATGAGAAAGCTTTCCTTCTGACTCGCTCTTTTCTATGCGACTAAATTGATCAGTTTAGCTCACTGAGTGATACACACTTCACATTATTTGTTCAATCGCGTTCGTTATCGGTGGGTGGTGATCTCGGCTGGCGGTCCAGTTGGTGGAGTGGGGTCACGGAGAAGATCGTCCCCTCCCATATCAAGAGTGAGTCCCCACTTCTCTATCCTTCTGTTACCTATTTGTCAACAGTAGCGATTAATTAGTAGCGGCCAGCGGCTCGACGAGTCAGTCTGGGGTACATCACAGCACCGTGACGCTATTTCGGCGGGTGTTATCATTGATGCAACAGAATATCAACCGCTATTTACAGAGGTCGGAAAGTTCGGGAAGTCCGAACGGAACACCCCCGAAAACCGCACCTATAAAAAGGCCAAGAAGCTCCCCAGAAATAATTTCTGGTCGCGAAAAGAAGGCGAACGTCATGTCTGCATCCCAAACCTCGCGTTCGGATCAAGCGCTATTAGCTTCCATTAGCAAAATGATGGATGAAAAGTTGGCAAATCTCCCTACGAAAAAAGACTTCGAGGATCTGCACGCTGATATTCGCGGCCTACAGGAGGAAAACAAGCAGCTCAAAGACACGATAGGACGTTTGAGGGAGGCTGCCCTGGAAAGAGATCAGCGAATTGATTATCTAGAAGTACATGCTAGGCGAAATAATCTTTTATTAAGGGGGCTGAAATTCCAACAATCAGACAATCTGCGTGAAGTGGCAAAAAGATTTTTCACTGAAGTACTTGCTGCACCAGAGAATTTGGAGGTGGAGTCAGCTCGTATTGTCGGCAGCAGGGGTGTTGATGGGGGAACGCTTTTGGTGGGAATGATGTCCTCATCTGACAAGTGGTCAGTTTTAAACAAGGCAATTCGTTTGAATGGAACGGGCTTCGGAATATCTCAAGACTTCCCTCCGCGAATGAGAAAAAAAATATCAAAGCTCCTTAGAGTACGGGTGGAGTTGCGAAAACGCAGGGGTGACCTGGGGTGCCGCGTGAGAGCGGATAAACTGTTTGTCCAGGATCGCATTTATGTGTGGGATGACGTGACAGGTTTACGCGAACTCAGAGGGGAGTCGAAGGTTTCCCTCATCGCGGGTATTGATTTGACGGATCTACTGAAGAAACTGCAGGAGGAGCATGAAGAGGATCGCGGACAGTGACAAGAACCCGTCAGTCAGGAAGCTGGAGGGATTGCGTCGATATTATTTTAGTTGCACACGGGGAAATTCTTGTTTATAATACTCGGGTCTTGAAAATAAGGGAGAAAATGTGAATTTTTTTTATTTTTTTATTTTTTCATTTTGATTTTGTGAAATCTTCTTCTGTATTTATTTTAATAGTGGTGGAAGAAGATACATTTTTGTTTCAAAAATACTTTGAGAATCACACTGTCAATTGGGTAGGGGCAACAAAGTCTCACAGTTTTGGTAGAGCAATTGCTTTAAAGGGTGGTATAATGTTGGGGGTTGAGAAGGGTCGGTCGGTAACTCGGTGTTTGGGATGGTTCAGATGGGGCAAATCCGGGTGGTCGAGTTGAAAAGTTGCAGTAAACATAATAATATTATGTTTTAATATATGATTATATTATTTATTATAACAGTTATAATAAGTTATAACAGTTACAATTAGGTATATTATTGTTTATTGGTACAAACGCCTTTCAACTATTTTCGTGTTCGATGAGGTATCAATTATTTTACTCACATTTTTTCTACCTTTGTGATCGGGCTAATGATTTTTATTTTTACTTTTCCTCCTCTCGATAGAATTTTCGTTCATTTCTTTTTTCCTCTTTTTTTTTTAATCGTACAAGCCTGTAACTCCGGCGGACGGTAAAATGTTTACCATGCCGTATTGTTTTCGTTCAACGAGAAGAATGTAATAGTAATTTAAGAACTGAAATAAACTTATTTTCTTCTTCTTCTTCTTCTTCTATATCGAATAATTATATTTTTGTGGTTCCCCACAATTGTCAACACCCAAATTAATTTTACGAGTTATTCTCTGTACCATTTCTTTGGCTACTTGACTACCGGATAAATAATTTATTGGGTTTGTACTACTGGTATTATGACCAAAACCTTTGTTTTTATGACAGCCTGAATGTTGAGCTGACTGTATGTTCCAACATTCCCTCTCGCAAAATACCAACCTCTGATATGATTTTCGTATTAAATACAAATTATAGCAAATTTTGCTACTTCACTCTAAAAACTTAATCCCCTCGATCGGGCTTCCTACTGACTATCTCACTACAATAATCATAGAAAATTGTTTGTGTTGTCCCAGCCCCAAATAACAATCATGGAAATCACTGGTCACTATGTCAGCAACTTGGATGTCTCTTTGTCAAATTTGAAATAAACTTATCTAAGAAACTTTTTTTCAGTTTTTATGGAGTGAATTGAACGACGGCCACCGTTCAACATTGTAGGTTTTGATACAATGAGATGGTTCTACTGTCAACCGCCAACTTCCACGTTACCATTTACGATGTTTGTAGCTGTTTCTTCAAAGTGGTGTCTGTTGAGTAAATCCTTCTCGCTCTCTCAACCTCCTTTCTTCTTATTCGTTTTCGAAAGTTGGGAAAGAAGTTTCATTAGCTGGGTAGTAGGCAGGCGTTTCTCGGTTTTTCGTGGAATTGAATCCAATGATTGTGGCGTGTTTGCAATCGATACATGTAGTCACAATTTCACGAGGAGGTTTATGGATTTTTTTTCTATCCCTCAGAAGTGAGTTAGCGAAGAGTCGTTCCCTGGCGAGATTTTCACGTACCCAGTTCCCCGGCAAGAATCGTGAGTAAGACCCATCAGCACACCAACGAATGATCGTTCAACACTACCAACCAAGTGTTACCTATAGCGTGTTGTTTGGGGCAGTTCCTTCAAATCTCTACCCAAACCACTTGATGAGCACGAAGTATCAATTTCCTCTGCAACAAAGAAAGTGTTCAATGCCCATTGAATTCCCCACTTAACCATTCAAATTTCAGCCGACGCTTCACGTTCCAGAGCTACTTTGTTAAATTTGTTTCCTCGTATGCCTGTCTCTCCGTGAATTCTCGTCAACCGCAAAACTCCGCAATGCGCTATCAATTGACGTTTTTGTGCAAAAAGGTATGCAATATAATATATTACAGACTCTACTACTACTACAATATTATTGTAGTAATAGTAGAGTCCTAACCCTTCGGATCGGTTATTATTATTTTGAGAGTTTTTGACAAGAAAATCTCCACTCTTCAGAATCCATTTATTGAGGCAGAATTGGAATCCAACATAGTGACTATGTTAATACTCGGTTTTGTATTTCCAACTTAGGCAACATGGAGCAGACGTCATTGAAATGCGTCAGTTTGCTAGTAGCTTAAAATTATGCTTAGACAAGAATTATCAGCCCAAAACCTATGAAAATTCGTAACATGTCACTGAGACCGTAATAATTGTCCAGGGTACCTTAAAATCAACCTAACGACAGCATCAATGAATAGTTTCCGGATCAAATGTGGCAGTGAAAGTGGAATTGTCTTTTCTCCTTCATTGGGAAACTCAATGGCGAAGCTTTTTAAGATATTTTCATTACTCAGCCGATAAAGAGATTTTTGTGGATGGTCGAAGGCCTTTTGTGCTCTGTCACTTGACGCGGTCCTGCCAGCGAACTCGTAATTTCACTTTCACGGCAAATCGGTTTTATTTTCGCTTTTTTCAGATGATGTTTTCGTTTTTTAATACTCTCCCATTAATAACGAATAGAAACGTGAAGTTGCGTTCCCGCGTTGCAATAGATAGATAGTCCTTATGCATTCATAAAAATTGTGGAATTCCTCAACTGAATGTAATAATTATTACAATTATTGCATCTTAATTATTACTGAATTCACAGTGCACATTAATTCGTTCAGCTTGTTAGATAAGGTAGGATTGGAAAGAAAAACTCTGGGAATTCGTCAGCGGTTTATTATTTTCTCTATAGATTCTTTGTTTGATAGTTCAGTATCTTTGTAAGTCCTAAACGGAATTCACAATGTTACCGATATTTTTCTCTTTCTTTAATTCGTGTATTGCGTTCATCTCCGTTCATTGATTTAAGAACTCCGTTCATCCAAAATTACGAAGTGTACACTTTCTTTTCCTCTTCATTTTGGAATGTGGTCTTTCAAGTGCCTTGGAGTTTCACATTCTGCAAAGATAATGCTGGATAAGAGGGAGCATCGAATCAGTAAACTACCTACTTCATACAAATAGTAAACTACCTATTTAAATGTTAAACTCTTGCATAATGGGCGCAGCAGTGAAACTACGCATCCACACGCTAAACTGCGACAGCTGATTTTGTTATTCGGACCTACCGTAGTCGTACATTCTGATTTCACCTTCAAAATGTGTAGAGACTGATATTGAGTAGAACAAGTAATATCAAGAGTAAGAACAAGGTAATATCTATATGCCCGTCAAATGTACCAAAGTATTACCAATAAACCTGCGGAAATATGTGGCGTTCCTTCGTATCGGGTACCAGGGGAAAATACAACCAAAGACTGGTTGATATTACTACTTACCTGTTGATTGAAAAGAGTCAAATAACCTTGGTATGATACGAACCTTCGCATCATTTACGAACCTACCTCTTCCTAGATACGCGGAAACGTACGGAACAATGGAAATCCCTACCTACCTACCTAACTATTCATTGAAATAATGGGGCAGAGAATGTCCGAAAAATTCAGAATTTACCATTCTAGGCTCAAAAGGTTATCCAGAACGGATTTGGCGGGCGGCCATTGATGATTATCGACCATCCTAAACCATGCAGATTTTGTCGTATTTATCCATTACAGGAGGAACAATGAATAGTATGGACCCTAGTAGAAAACTAGTCTATCACATACTTTGTGCATACTCCTTTGGACGAAAAACGGCTCAAGTTCACAATCCAAATAGCACTTCACTTAACTCACGGTGGTTATCGAATTGCCCATACACTTCCCGATTACGATCGCGATTTTACCGATTTCGCGGACACCCCGAAAAGCGCATTCTAATCATTAAACACCTACGAAGATCGAAATAAGTTAAATCTCGATGAAAAACCACAATTAAAATCGAAGAAATCACAGACACGTAGGCACAGATACGGGAGCGGCGGAGCAACTGGGTTGAGACCACTGCGTACTTGAGACCACTGCCTACTTGATTGGCGGTCTTCGTCCCCGACTACTTTGAAAATCCTTCAGATGAATTATTGCCAATACATTTTTAAACCACAAATAAAATGTCATTTTCTATGGTTTTTTGCTTTATGGTTTATGGTTTTCTGTTTTCACAGAAGCCCTGCGTATTACTTATCAGTGATTACTGATAACAGAAACTTGATACTGATTAGCTTGTTTTCGAAATGCTATCAAGATATCCAATCAAGATTGCCAATACATTTTTAAACCATAAAAAAATTTCATTTTTTGCTATTTTAAATTTGCTATTCTGTTTTCACAGAAGCCCTGCCCACTTATCAGTGATTACTGATAACAGAAACTTGATACTGATTAGCTTGTTTTCGAAATTTTCGATATCTCACGTGTACCGACACTTCTCAGGCCGTTGTGATAGGTACCTAGAGTTACTAATTTTGAGGACAAACTACAAATTTTCGGTTTTGATGCCAGAGATGTTTTGTCAGTAGGTAGATATTCAAGCGTTGGTCTATTACGCATTATAATCACTAGATGTCTCAGGATTTGGGCTTTCACTGATCATTTAGCGTTAATCGTCGATGAACTGTTCCTCGGCGGCTTCGTTGTCGACTAATCAGCCAAACTGGACGAGATGCATCCGACGTTTGTAATCTTAACTCCGAAGTAAATCCTATACATTAACTATAAGTTTGCCAAAGAATAAGTTCAGAGCAGAAAAGAGCTAATTTACACAGAGTAAGCAACAAAGTTTAACGTTACCACTCCTTTAGCATCTGCATGACGAATTAGGATAAACGCAAATTCCGAGATCTGTTGGGAATGAGTACTACAATCAAGTACCGACTAATCACAAGAAAGTTACCTCCAAAATTGATATCATTGCTTTCCATCCTATTTCAAACTAATGATGAACGAAGTTTCTATTGATGGTAATTTCAGAAGTAGGCTACTGCTGTATTTGCCTGTCAAAGTGCATTCGGAGGTCCAAGGCGTCTTGTGCTCTACTAATAGACTTATCAGTGACCCTGTCCCGGTTCGAGGATCCCCGTTCCTCCACTTCCTGGAGTAGACTCCGTTGTAAAGCCGCTCGCGGGTCTATAGCCATATAATGGATGTCCACCAGTCTCAAGGGCACATCATAATAAACGTCTCTTACGAGTGCGGCCCTTTATTACTTCTTTACCACGGACATGAAAATCCGCCATAAAATGAAAATTCCTTGTGCTCGCGAGGTCGTCACTACGGAACTTTATGTGCAGGAATATACCATCGGAATTTTAATTGTGCAGTATATAATATATTATACTTATTACAATGGTACGTAGCTGTATCTCGTGTACTTGTTCACCAAACAGTTATTCTCACTGAACAAGTCGGTTGGTTAAAAATGGTATTATAATCCAGGATTGATGATTAGGCTATCCAATACCAAACAATTCCTACTTGGCAGGACGAAGCGATAAATTGGTATTCACCTATTACATACTTTTATTCGCAGCCCCGCTTACCGTCGTATTATAAAAGTACTACTGCGAAACCAAACAGCTCACTTGGCTGCAGCGACCATGAAGAAGTGATTATCAAGTGTTCCATATGCACTCCACAACCCCTCTAGCGGTCAGTTCGAATATTTTCGAGAACAAAGAGAAGGACGAGAAATGATTAGGCGGGTTTTCGAAGTCACGACCTGAGTGGATCCTAAGGATATGCACGACACTCATAGGATCATCTTCCTTACCCTCATTCTATCCGGCTCCCACACTATTCTGAACATTGCTCTACCGTTGCAATAGCGTAGTACATTCACAAGCCTTGAAATTCAACAACGAATATCATCAGAACGTAGATTCTGTTAAATATTAGATTCCTAACTCTTGGGTTCAATAGACCGGTGAATGTTGTATGAAAGAGAAATTGTACAAATCATTCAAAATGATTGTGAGACACGACATTGAATTACGTTAATATTATTTACCCTTTAGTGAGTTTCTCAATGTCATTTTGAACGAATTGAACGTACGGGAAATCATTTCAACTCTGAAGGAAATCATTTCTTTATTCTGAATCACTCTATCATCACTGCCAAATTACTTAGAATAGAATAGAATAGGCTCTATCATCACTGAGAATAGTTACTATTCTAAGTATCCCTCACAATTCGCAATGGTTTTATTGGGTAGGTTTTTATTTAATGTCACATCAGGGAGTATAATATTATGTTATGACCAATTTCCCGTCTGTTTGATCACTTTGAACTTCAATGACCATCATAATCCTTGGATGGTTTCCAATACCGTGAAAATGTGTGAAAGCTTTGAAGTCAAGATGTTCAAGTTTCATGCCATTTGATGAGGTTTATCGGAGGCCACAATTCGATTCATACGAACACCGGTCACATTCGAGTTACAAATTATGCGCTGTTTACTCAGAACCTCGCGAGAGTCAGCCAATCTCCACTTCCTGCCTCTTCGAACTCCTTGCTTTCATCATCACTCTGTTGGTATACGACCCGAACCCCTAAACACACATTGACTTCTGAAGTGCCTCCGCAGCGACGGTTTTCAAAATAACTGAGCGCCCAACAGATTTTGCCAGGGTGCGCAATATTATTCTGCGTATGGTTTGAAACGAGGCCGTGAGAAAACAACGAGAATGTTTACTATGCGAGTCTAGTGGGTTGAGCGATACAATTACTACACAATGGACAGATACCATCTCAGTAATAGCACGTTGTTTCAGATATCGTTTCTTAATTGTGATCTTAGTGGGTCTCTATGATGTTTTCTCGCTCAAAAGGGGTACGCTGAGACCTGGTACCCGTTCTTGAATTACGACATGCTTGAATAGGTATTGAGAAATTTTCTGGAGAACATTAAGAGCGCACGAGAGCCGACCAACGTTATTAGATGAGAAAGATCTCAAAGATATTATTTCTAAGTCTTGTTGAGAAATCAAACCTAAAGTTAGTGGAGAAACATTTATTTTGCATCTACAAGACGTGGAAAAAGTGGTTTCCACACCTTCAATATTTTAGGCCTGACAAGTCAGAACGTTAGAGACAACATAACATTGAGTGAGCCCCCAAAATTGGTCCAGACCGACATCACCAGCCCTAACCTCCATTTACTCACGATTCTTAAATGCCAAGAAAGTTAGTGATCTCATTTCTCAAAATTGCTCCAACATGATGCCTCATTCTATCGCCATACGTGATAATATTGCACCCGCGCTATCCTGAAAATTAGGTTTGGGGATTTATATAAACCTAAGCGCATCTGTATCGAAGGTGTTAATATCGAAGCTTCAAAAGGAAACCAGTAGAGGTGGCCTATTCTTCGTACATTGCTATTTGTTTAAACATGAGGTAGAGGAAATTGGTGCACTCATTCGTACACTTTGGCCTATTCTATATGTATGTGTTTAAATATATTTTGTAAAACTGCTAATGGAACAGATGAGTTCATGACACTCCGTTCACGAGTAGCTTATTTTTCTGTTTGTGCATCTATAGGTACTTGAGTTGCAATCAATTGTGGAAAAAGACAACATAGTGATGACTACACGTTTTAAACTGTAATTTTATTGCCCCGAAGTGTATTATTATCGTTTATAACACTACTCTCTCTCTCGTTTCCAGGCTTACAAGAAAGCCGTTGAGGGCGGAGGGAACGTAGAAAACTGGCTGGTTCGCTCTCCTGGGACGGAGGTGGCGAGGACTGGGCCGAGAGTCGTCGGTCACACGTCCATCAAGAGGAGGGTCACAGACACTGAGGACACCCTCAAGAAGAAGGCAGTCGACCAGAACGGAAAGGTTGTCATCAACACTTCGACAGTGAAGGAACATGAAGAGGTAATGATGAAAGTGGGTTGCAAACTAACACCTGCATTAAGGAATACGTTGGTAGACTAATACGTGGGTGGAAGGAATGGTAACTCTTTTTGATGAGAATACAACTAAGAAAGAACGATTAAAAAAAGGGGCGGTGGGCCAATAAAACTCAGCTGTGCCTTTTATGATGTCACAGTTTGTCTTGCAATGTTTGTCGTCATTTTCAAAATTTACTGTAACTATGGATTTACTGTAGCAATTCACACTTATCTTTGTTTCACTTCTAAAGTACAATTTTGATGTTTTTCAGGTGATTGATGATCCTGAATTGAATAACGACAAGGACAGCGACAGTTCCAAAGAGTTGAATTTCAAAAAAACGAAAGACCAACAATTCGTCGACTACGTTGTGGACGGTCAGCCCGCCGGGAGGGAGATGCGGTACGACGCAGAAGCCACGGAGGTCGTGAGGCACGGAGACGCAGACTGGGACAGTCTATCAGCTCGACTGCGACGAAACAGGAACAAATTCCTGAAGGAAATGGAAGAAGATAGGAAGGATGCACTCACGAGACGACCCCTGGATTTCAACCAAGAGGAAAGGACCAGGAAGGTGGAGACCTCCAAATGGCTGGACCACCACTTTGGAAGCGAATCGGCGTCGAGGTCGAGCAAGGAATCCGAAGACGAAGGGCCTCATACGAGTTTCATTAACGTCACGATGAAATCTTCTTCTAAAGATTCGAAACCGAGCAAAGTTTTCTTGTCCTCTCCAGACACTGACAAGTCATACTTCAAAGGGATCAGTGAGTGGAAGAGTGAAGAGAGACGTGTGAGCAAGTCTCCCAGGATCGAAGGCGGTGTTCAGGTGTTGCCTACAGGCCCGAACCATTCTTTCGACAGTTCACCCAGCCCTCCCTACACCAGCAGCCTGGGCAACGGCACCAAGTCACCGAGCCCAATACACAACGGCATTAACGGTCATAATGGGATCAACGGCCACGTGAACGGACACAAATCTCCTAGCCCGACCTACAACAGGTCTAAATCTCCTAGTCCACCCCTCAACGGTATCCCCAGGAAGTTCCCAAGCACGCAAAACTTGGAAAGGAGCAGTCCTGGCACCAGGGAAGAGAGGTATTATTCTATAATGAGAATGAAGATGTCAGGTATCCATGTAGAGTTGTACATCTCGCATTTCCCTCAATGAAAATGACTGCAAAAAAGTCACTAGGATAGTTGATTTGTTTCAAATATTGATTAGGAGTTATAGATTGTGTATGTAAACCCTAGTAACTTTTGATGGTTCATTTGCTTATATGTGAGGGACCTAGACACGATCCCTACGGATCCCTGTAACTCTCAGTTTATCACTTTCTTTCTGGTCTAATGACTCCTCCACATCACCTTAATACTAAATCTTTACTGCTTACACCCACCAAAATATTTCATTAACGCCTGGAAATTGACACATTTTTCTCCAAAAATACGAGAATTTGTTACTGACATTTTCAACAGAAACAGACGCTACGAGGAGAGTTTTAGTACTAATAAAGGCTTCCAGTGATCGTTTTGGTTGGAGAAATCCCCACTACCACTCAGTACTACCAAATATTTTTGTAAACTTTTCATGGCGCTAGAGATAAACAGTACTCTTACTTTCTGGATGAGCCTCGTACCTAAACATAAATTTGTTAGTATTCGTTCGAAAACAGTAGCTTGGTCCAATTACCCACCACTCTTGATTCTTGATCGATATTGGGTCCTTTCAAGTCAACATTGAGAAACCTCCCTATTCAAGGTATTCCAAACGTACCTATTGGAATGTTGTCCAATCAGGCTGTCCTGAGAGCCATCAGGCATGTATATTGATTGAAAGATTGGTTAAGGGGGTGTATTAGATTTTGCTCCCTCCGCTCCGCTTTCCACCGAAGAAATCACACTGTTTTGCCAGTATAAGAGCATGACCTGATCTGATGCATTTTACCATGGAATATGATGTGTATCACTGTGACAACACCTGAACACCTTTGGATTGAATCTTTGGATCAATCTAATCCTGTTCATCATCTGATTGATGGTTTTTGACTGCCAGGGAGTCCCCTTTGGTCCTAGCATTGAACCTCTCAACTGGCACTAGTGTCTCCTGGTATCTGCATCAAAAATCGTATCACTCCCAGTGGCGGATTCAAGGGAAGAGTCATGACAACCCCCCCCCCCCCACCACACCCTCGCCCGAGAGCCAAAAATCTGCAATATTACAGCAGATGTCTGGGCGTAGCCTCCTCCCGAATTTGGAGGGGTTGGTCAATGGGTCCATACTGCTCTGCGAAACAGAAACGCCTCATCTGTAAATCATAACATTGCGGAAATTTGCCTCAAAACTTTCTCAATGGAAACGTCTAATACGGCCTCTACAGTCATTCCAGTGAACTCATTTTTCCGTCAATATACTTCATAATAAGTCAATATTATTGACTTATTTACCTAAATGCAAATAAGTATAATTACAAAATCGATTTTCCAGTGAACTCATTTTTCCGTCAGTATACTTCATATTGACTTATTTACCTAAATGCAAATAAGTATAATTACAAAATCGATTTTCCCATTTAAGGAATCAATTCTTCGCAGTGGAGGCGATTTTTCAAATTTCATGCTCCATTGTTTGGGGGTTTTGTTAAGGAGAAATGCCTCTCCTTCTTTACTTTCACAAAAACAAATATTTGTTGATATAGTTTTTTGAAGGAGAAACACCTCAACGACGGGAAACCCGGAAGGGATTATTCACGCCTTCACACAATAATTAATTCCTACCTAGTTGTTTTGTTTAAAAAGACCTCAAGCCCAAACAGCCCAAATAAAAAAATATTGATTTGGCCATGTACATTAGGAGTTAGATAGAAATTCCGTTATTGTCAGTAGGTAACTCCCTGAACGCTCTATATGCAACAGAAAGAATTAACTTTGTCTGTGTAATTCAATCCCAATCAATGTCCATATAAGTTAGGTTATGAACGTCATGCCCCCTACCAATCAAAGTCTGGATCCGCTCCTGATCACTCATTTCACTCGTACAAATTTGAACTGTCCTCTTTTACTGTGGTAATTTCTCTCTGAACAATAAATAATAGTCCTCCGCCCATTCATTCAGGTTCGTCAAGACCTCGAATTTCATCAGACACGAACGAACGACGTCGCCGTTCGGACGAGCGTCTCCTGGTTACAACGGTCATTCGCGGAGCGGCTCGACTCCAACGAACGGACTGAGCAACGGGAAAGCGACGCCGACGAGGGACTACACGCTGCCGTCCATCTCGCCTCCTCCGAGGAGAAAGCACTATCGTCACCAAGAGGTGAGCATTGTCGAATATTTGTTTAGGAACGACGACTTTTGTGTTGAGCTTTCGCCTGTAAATTCGACTTCAAATTGCCAAATCTGCTGTTCAAGTCTGAGGGAAGATGCTTTTCTCAGACCACGTCTCAGGCATTAGCTTTCAGAAATGCGATGCTTTCATGATCACGCGTAACATTCTTTTGAAAACCCAGAGATTTCTGTAAAACCCGGCAGAAGTTCCTTCCTTATTATATAAGAAACCTACTTACTGTCTTATTATCGCTGATTATAGTGAATTTCTTAGAGATTTCTCTCGCTAAATATATAGAATAACATTGTTTGGTCTGACTCGTTTATTATTTCTATTAATTCTAGACCAACGCAAAATGCCTTAACAAGTATCTAAACCTGTTAATTCATATCAGATCGGGCGTTAGCAAAGGCGTGGTAAACATCCTCGTTTTGAGATGTGTTGCTCTTGCGTTGGTTTTGGAGAATTTGTAACAGCTAGTCTAGTCAATCATACCTGAGATGTTTTACAAGATGCCAAGTTACTTCTACAAGATACCAAGTTCCTTCAAACTTGGTACCTTCAAATACAGGGGCAATTCATTGGTAAGTAGGCACATAAAATATCAACATTCTAGCCCTGGAGGTGTCTCCCCCTGAATAGTTATACAACGATTCATAATACGAAATTCGGTATCTTTGTATAATTCCATAATCTCCAAACGTTAGTCCAAAATGTACCATAATTAAAAATGTATTTTAATATCACTGATATAATCAGCGAAAAATACCATTCACTATTCACGACGAATCAAATTAGTGATTCATTGAACATATTGAGCGATCGAAGTGCCCACAGTAAATACTCTTCAAATAACATATTATGTTAGATCAAAATTCTGACGATTAGGTTGGTAGGTACTATAAAAGCTCTAGGAAAACCTGAGGACTCATACCTCATAAGGAGGGCTTGCCTACTGACTTGTAAACGTATTGTAGCGTTGTTATTTTTGTTTGACAACGAAATGTAGAAAATTTCGAAAATAGACCTTTAGTGGTTATTTGAAGAGTATTTACTGTAGGCACTCACTCAATATGTTCAACGAATCACTAATTTGATTCGTCGTGAATAGTGTATGGTATTTTTCGTTGAGTATTTCGGCTTAAGTGATATTAAAATACATTTTTAATTTAAAAAAAAGAGAATGGAATTAGACGGGGCTCAAAATCGATGCCCCGATGTCCTTGAGCGTTGCCCCTTCGCACAATAGGACGCAGGGCATCGGACAGAAATGCGCTGCTGGTTCGTAAGTTCTTTCTTCAAGGCGCAGACAGTAAAGTTGTAGCTCTTGGACCAAATTCGCGCTCGATCATTCACGTTGCTTGTTACGTCTTACACAAGTTTACGTCTTCTGAATCCATTGTACTGAAGTCTAAGTTTGTAGATTCTCCCCAATCTTTTTGTACGTACTCATGTTTGCGTCTCCTCTCAGTCGATGAAAAATCCAAAATCACTCCAAAATAACAATATTCGCCAAAATTAGATCAAGCTCGAAGTCCACCAACCAAGTTTTTTAGCGATTTAATTCTTTCTATTCCATAACTCTATATTATAGAGGTTAGGGAATCACTGACAATAACTACATTTGTACCTAACTCCTACTCGTACATGGCCAAATCAATTTTTTGTGTGATTTGGGAGACGTCACTATCTTGAAAATACCCCCCCCCCCCCCTGAAACCACCACTACCACCAACTTTGAATTAGGTAGCTTAGATACTAACGAAAATGTGTCAACTCATTGGTCCTCGAAATGTTGGATAACAACTCACTCATCTAAAAATTCTCCACTCCCTTAACAATTTGAACTTTCGATAATATCGTTTGGAATACTCATAGAGCGATATTTTAATAGAAAAGCTCAAAGAAGCGTCTTGAGCTACTTGCTATTTAGCCACGGTCAGTGGCGGTTTCAGGGGAGTTCATATGATCATAACCCCCCCGTAAGCCGAAAATCGGGCAATAGCATAGCAGTTGTCTGGGCCTTATTGCCCAATGGCCGCTAACTTTTCCGCAGGATATCTAGATTTTCAAGAGAGTGACACCTCCCAAATTTCGAGGGGTTACCCATTAGGTCCATACAAAGCCTGAGTTCGAACATAAACGTCTTTGGCGCACAAGAAGTGTTTTGTCAAAAAACTTCAAAAAGCAAAATCGCTCAAAAACATTGATTTGGCCATATGCAACAGTGGCGTCCAGGGGGTCCGGACACATCCTCCCCCCCTCCACCGCTCCTCCAAAATATTAAGACATATTGAAGATATGGAAAAATCGTGAATTTTAAAATGAAAAATTAAGTTTTTTGATTATGAAAACTGTTGAAATTCGTTTAAAACCTCATGACCCCTCCGTAATCAAAGTCTGGATCCGCCCCTGGCTGAGGATACTGTATTCTGGCTGGGGCATCACTCAGGACATGAAAAAGTTTGTCAAGTCCTGCCTTACTTGTCTTAAATTCAGTAACAGCCAAATAAAGGCGCTTCTCAATAGTTAAGAGCTTCCTGTCAATCTGTGGTCTGGGGTAGCATTTCATTTATTGTTAATTCTATTGTATTTTAACATTTAAGTTCCTGAGTGAAGAAGGTGTCATTTTCTATATTGTGCTGTCTACTTTGTTTTTCTTCTTAATTTGTTAGAGTTTTAGTTGTATTACGATTACATTTATATTGCGTGTCCACTTGGTGGTCAAATAAGCGGTTATTTTTTTTCTCTCTAATTAATTTCGCAACATCGAACGAAAATTGGCACGTCGGCCCCTTTCGAATCGCCGCTCGTTATGTCACCTAATCATGCAACTTGTGTTTCTATAACCGACCTCATCTAATGGTCCCGGGGAAACAGGTTGATCTCAGCAAAACCCATCGACATTATTATCAAGTGGGAGCGGCCATCAATCCCAAGTAAAACTCCGAAGTAAAGTTTGCGCTCGGGGCGGTAAACAGCCGAGAACGATGAATATTTATGAGGAAAAGCCTCCGCTCTCGGGCCGACGGTTCTCCGTAAGAAAATAAACGCGAATAACGCGGTGGGATCTTTTTGTTGAGGGGAACTTGTTGATGCGTGTAAGCGGCGTATGTGCGGACTGTATTAAATGAATTCAAGTTATTGAACTGAGATATGCGAGCGGTCACGATCAATTTCCTCCTCAGTGGAGATTGTAGCGACGTACACTGGAATTGATCAAAAACTACTTGCGTAAATACACTTGAGATTTCCACTTCCGATATCTGCTCAATCCCAAACAAAGGAACAAAAGTAGGATTGATCGTACGTTGAATCCTTACACCAGGAGGTAGTTCATAAATTTACAAATATACCCTCATACACGAAATTATTTTCAGCGGACATCATTCAGTCAGCACTAACAAACTCTCTTCAGTTCTCGTCATTTTCAACGAGTTTTGGCGAATGAATAATCGTGATCTCACTATGGTTTCTTCCATATTCAAAATAATATATCATTTTATAATCATTCTGACGAATGATTGTAGTCAAGTCTCTGAATCTGAAGTCGTCTGTGATAATAAATTATACGATTGAAATGTGAAATTCATTGAAACAGTGTTTGTGTAAATTCATTTTGCACATCACAACGTTTTCGCGTGTATTTCTTGCAAATATCACATCGTCCTTGTTTCTGTGCATCGATTTGCCAATGTAATTCACCTAATGACACATTCCGTGGACGGGAGGCATCCTTACCACTATATGGATGAAACTGAATGAGATAACCATTTGGAAAGCAAGTGCACCACAGTTTCCCTCTCATGAATTGATGGCACTATGTCTACCGAAATAAGGAATCACGCTCTCATCTACAGACAGTTTTTCCTCGAGAATCGATAATTTTTGGAACCGTTCATTCAGTAGCGATATAAGAGGTGTCAGTTTTGCAAATTTATCATTAGGGGTGAGGTTATCATTATCTGCACAATGAATATACTGTGAACATACAGTAACCGTTCATGCCTAACGTTCCCATTTGGGAACATCATAGAAAATACGATTACATTTATGAGTGAGATAAATACTTTTGGTCAGTACCTCGTCAGCATTATCAGTTAACATCTAACCTACAGAGCAACCAAAAATAAATATCGTATATACAATACTCACCCTTTCTTGGACATCTTAATCTCAAAACCTTACTAAAAACATGAAACGTATTATAACCATATAACGGCTTCTGAAACGCAATTGAGGCAGCCCTGGATTAGGGTTAGAACGTACACAAGCCATCTTGGCTCAATGTTCACGCTTTCTGTCAAAAACTTCGAAATACCAAGATAAGGTCCATGTTCCCAAATGGGAACACCGGGAAAAAATGGGTTAACAAAATTGTTGAAATAATAAAAATAGTTGGAAAACAAAGCTATAACTTGAAGAACAATTATTGTTCCTCAAGTTATAGATTTTTTTTCCAACTTTTAGTAACAATCAACTTTAAAGTTATGTTAATTTCATGCTATTTTCTCCGTACTTCAGTACAATGGTAGGTGGTTGATTAACCATTAGCAGTCCTCCGTAGGTATTAATTATTATTAGTGTCACAGTGAATTAGCTTACAGGTTAGATTTTATTGAACACACAAGAAATGCCAAATAATATTATGTTGTATTCTTTTAGTGCTCGTCCTGATGTGGACTCGTTGAGGATCGTCCCTTTTTAACATCCAGCAGTAGTCACAAAGAGCAAATTTATCGTTTGCTATTTGTTGTTTTTTTTTCACGTAAAGAGCCCAATAATTCAAAACAAATATTACTGCAAAGTTTGATTTTGCTGTTGTCTGATTATTTTGAAATTGGGATCATGAATTTCCGGTCTTGTTCAATACTTCTCGTTTGAATTTAATTTTAACCAAAATATGATGTTTTAATTTCCTATTCTCGTCCCTTTTCATAGTGACACGATGAAATCACGCAAGCGCAGTGAATAAAGAAAACATGTTGTGAAAACGGGGACCGAAGAAAATGCCGGTTCGAAAAACGAAAGTGATTTCTGCATTTTCTCTGCCTGTGGCATTCGGGCAATGAAACCCAGAAAAAAAACACACCGCACTTCAGCTGTCTAATAATTGGGTTAAACGTCTTCAACACTATTATTGACACAGGTACTGAGATTACCACTTGTTAGATAATTAAGTGAGCTAATATTATTATTATTTTGTGCGATAGGTCGATGGACTATGTATACGTAAGTAATTACTTTTACTGGGAGTCCCACAAGACAACTTTCTATTGCCCTCGTTTCCGCCCTACAAAGAATGCGGAGGACGAGGAGTGGATTAAGCTTATTAATCCGAATGATGTGGAAATTCGACATTTCTGATATCAATTTAGCCTACCCACCTCCCTTCACACCACCTAATACTGGTGATTAGTTGTTGGGTAGAAGGCAGTCAACATGTTTACAAAGCTTCGTTCACGTTGTCATTGAATGCTAATTATTTTGTTGATAGCCCAAGGTACAGTAATGGAAATCGACGATTCCATTAAATACGCGACTCAATGCAAAATAGTTTTATACCGCGAAGACTTCCTGTTGGGTTAGAGCTACTGGTTCTGAGCGATTGGTTTCACATCGTTTTTTCTACTTGGGATTGAGCAAAAAAAGTCAATTATAACTTGTAGTGGCCAAATGATGGAAATGTTAATGTGCTGTGTGTCATTTACTGCATAGGAATCTGTTGCAGCAATGATTTCGTTCAACGTTCGAATCTTTTCGTTCCAAATTGATTTATTCATCATAAACATACAGATTTAAGGAGGTTAACACCAAATGAGAGGCGCAACAATATTTGATACGAATACGAATTTCATGAAAGCAATTCGTGAGCATTAAATAGGTTTTATTACCATAAAATATGACCTACTTCAGTTATTTCTGATTGATTGACTACAGACCTATAAATAATTGATTGATTGATGCTTTATTTATAAACCAAGAAACGTTATAGCCTATTGGCCCTCTCTTCCACCTTTCCTGGACATCACAAAATACTCGTACAATCGAGATATTCAAAGTATCAATCAGTCAGTTTATTCACAATATTGCCTGGTAGGTATCAAAGTAATAAAATCTCTCGCAAAAGTAACAAGTACGACCTTACAAACCATATGTCCTACAAAATCCATATAACAGAACCAAAATGCATCAATAAAAATTCGCGAGTCATGCAGCATGCTTATAAGATCAAATTTTCGAAGAAATAACGCTATTGACAGGATTTTTGACATTTTATGTCCTTACTCTGGCACATAACTCGAAAAACGTTACACAAAAAAAGCGTCACACAAAATCGTCACGAAAATTTCTGATGATTTTCGCTTACAACCGATTCATTGCTACGGAACTTTATTTTCGCCAGTTATCATCGTACAAAAATCGTTCACCACTCGTTGGATAGCTCTCGATTTACCTAACCATATTACGTTAACCACTGCGGAGTGCGTGGCCGACAAGCTGCGGTATGAGCGTGATTGTTTAAATAATTGTTTACACACAGGTGATCATTCTCAATCATTTATATTGTCAACACGAATGCAAGCTTCATATAAGTTTCTGCAAAGACATAAAATGTCCCAATGTGTTGCAGACTCGTATGCAAGCATTTAGTTTAATTTCGAAGGGCGACAACCGAGTGAGAGTTTTACCAATAGCCAAGTATAGAAACGATGTTATAGAAATTGCCGATGAGCAGTAGTTTTCTTTTTACCGAAGTGTTTTCCTCAATAAAAGATTTATTAGATGTCGATGGGCAGACTGACCAATTTGGGTGGACAAAAATCTGAAACTCGGAGATCCTTCAGGAAATTTCACGGTGATCATGAAAGTAGTGAGGAAGAAATGGGGGTTTCATATATCTGCCTCCCTCTGGCCCCTCTGACGTCATCACCACCTCCATCCGCTACCGCCCGATCATCTAGCCAGCCAGCCCTCTGACGTCATAGGCTCTTACGGCATAGGCTTTGACGTACTAGTTGCCTCCTGCCAGCCGTCTGACGTCATACGCTCGTACGTCATAGGCTCTGACGGACTGGTTGGCCTCCTGCCAGCCGTCTGACGTCATACGCTCGTACGTCATCGGCTCTGACGTAGTGGGCCGCCGGTCGCTTGTGTTCTGACGTGATCTGAATCAAGGGAACAAATTTTTTTTAGAAGAGCAGTAACTTTTTTTTTCTTCAAATTCGTCTATGTTTGAGCTACTGTTAGAAGGTACTTCTCAAGAATCAAAGTATTGATACTTCGAGGTGATATGTATCGAAGTTTCGATACTTCTTGAGAAGTATCGTTACTTAGCGAGCCTCATAATATACAATGAACATCAATGAGCCTCTTGTTACCCTATAGGGTCTTGTCGTACATGTACATGTATATTATTTTCACAGTGAATACCAGTATGACTGCTTGGTTATAAAATCATCTAAGGGAGAGTTCCCTCACACCAATCTTAACCTCCCTCCAAGACCAGAAGGTACTACGAGACCCTTGACCCTCTTCCACAATTACGTAGAATATCAACATAAATTACTTATTCACTCAGTAATTTTCAAGTTGTTGTTAACATTTTCGTGTGGCCAATACCAATTACCCTCTCACCACACAAGAAACATGTTGGCAATCAACAAGAATTGCAGGGAATAAATTAGAATATAAATGACGGATTATTAAAAGTTCCATGCAGCATAAATTATTGAGCGGATTTTCTACTCAACAATTCACAATGAATTGTTGAGTGACAATGATTGTCACTCAATACTTCATCAAACTTTAACAAATAGAAATTCAACGGTGATAAAACGTGGAATTGAGGCATCTGAATTACTTAATATTTTCAATACATAAATAATATTTATGTATTGAAAATATTAATAGTTTTTTCACTTACGAGTTACCACATCTAGGCCGATGATATTATCATCGGCCTAGATGTGGTAACTCGTAAGTGAAAAAACTCACTTTTCAAAAGGAATTTAATTGCGGATAAAATGTCGAACGTTTTTGATATCCTTGGTTATAAGAACTTGTGTTTGCTGATCGCTAAGTTTGAGATCAAATGTCAGCATTTGATTGAAAACCTGCATTAACTAGCAAATTTTGCTAGTTCGAACCTGTAAATTGCAATGTATTTTTTTCGACTTACGTGTTGTCACTTCTACTGTTTATTCTATTCGAGCGCAGATCTACAATCCAAATAATTTGGATTGTTGTTTTAATTATTATTGTTTTTCAATTGTTTTTATTGTTTTTTAACAATTATTGTTTTCATCATCGATAGCTTTCCCAATTTCAGAGTGATAGGACTTCGAAATAGAACCAACCATCTGAAGGAAGGAAGAAAATCAATTTTAAATCCTAGGTAATGGCTCTAAAAAATGCCAGACCTCAGCCCATCTGAAAAATTTGACAGGAGTGAGTTTCCATAGGATCAATCTTAATGCAAAGTGGCAAAATTGACCTAATCTTTGACTTGTACTGACTTACAGCAGTTTTAGCTTTACCATCACTAGTCCGTTTTTTGTGTTTAATAATCTGATTATCACTATTCTTCAGGACACATAAATTACACATAAAACATGTCCAATTACGAGGAAACCCTTGTTCGCTCTTCCTCTGCAGTGAAGTCACACAAGTCAACTAATTGGATCATGTTTGGAACATTCACGTAGCTACAAAAGCTTTTAGGGTTAAACACGTTTAGCACTAAACACTTAAGCTTTAACACGTTCGAAACTAAGTGGTTCGGTCGAGCCATTTCCCTCCACTGTCAGATGGAATAAAGGCTGATTTACACGAGTAGAGTAAACGGTAGAGTAGAGTGGTAGAGTAGAGTGTCCTACTTGCACTCTACTCGTGTAAATGTTTTCAGTAGAGTAGAGTTCACTCTACTGACTAGTAAACGGTAGAGTAGAGTACTCTACCACTGTGGTAGAGTGACTCTACTCTACCATCTCCCCCACCACCAGAAATTGGACTCTCCTGTTAACAGCATCCCTCATTACAGTGTCCTGACGTCGGATCAAAGGCGAAACAAGTTCCAGCAGCTGTTTGAAAGCCTGGGGAGGCATCCTCATTGCAAGAGTGTACTCCTGTGGGTCTTCAAACAAGAGTTCTTTCAGCAGAGTGGCTGATGCTCCGTGGGTTTCTCTCCGACCGATCCAATTCCTCACCCACTCCCTTTTTTTTCTCCTTTCCTCCTCCCTCAACATCTCTTCCAACTCATCCACCAACAAACCCGACACATTCAATAAACTTTTCCTCACTTTTCTAATGTTCCTGTTTCTGTTCGCCATTTTTCCTTTCAAAGACCAGATAACGACAGAATTGAGTTTAAAAAACAACCTCTACGCAGCTCTCGGCGACTCGCACTCTACTGACGTGTGAACGACCCAAGGTGAGGACGCGGTAGAGTCGAGTAGAAGGTAGAGTGGTCGGTAGAGTGGCGAGGACTCTACTCTACCGTTTACTCTACTCGTGTAAATCAGGCTTAACCACGCCAATGAAGCTCCCAGCGTGATGTTCGGAAATCTCTTTTTAGTTGACCCAACAACCACTAGGTAGCTCTCCGTTCTAAATTTTTGTTGCTGGCTGTCAGGTCTGTGAGCCATTTTTAGTGTTTTTCAGCGTGAACTAGCAGTGTTTATCCTTGCTTTCTCATATTATTTACAAGGTACTGTCCTTATTATTGCATAATACCTTCAATTTAAACGTCTAACCAGACCACAGTAGCGGGAAAATGTTGGTTTTGCTGGGATTCGAACGCAGTTCCTCAGAAGACCTTACGGGCATGCATAAGCTTGTGATTTGCCTCTGGCGGAGTGGCTCCATCGAACTTATGATCGAAAATGCTATGATTTGACCTTGTATTCATTTTGAAACATCATACCTAAATTAAGAATTTGACTCGGTAAAAATGCAAAACTAGAAGAAAAAAAAATGTCCGGCCATACCTGCGTGGTCAGCTGTGTTCTGTTGAGCTTGGCGGCTGGTTTTTCTGAGTCCAACGGTTCCAAAAACCGAAAATCGCATTTATATCACTTTCAAGGAATCACTTATAGGGCGACGATATGTTGGTACTTTCATGTTACTATGGAATTTTATTTAGTTTGGCCTCAAGGATTCTAATAGGGTTCTCGAGTGTTAAAACCACACACAGTTATTGGACTCATTGACATCGATATGCAGCTGTTCGTGGGAGATGTGAGGTACTGGCCAGAAGTATGTTCTCTTCGTCAGATTACCTATGAATGGAGCTCACTAGAAAAACTCCCAGTTGTTGGTGGAGGAGTGTATGGAGGCAGAAGGTCGGCACAAGGTCAAACCATTTAGCTTTCACAATGGTAACACAATTTGCCCACACCTTCTCCGAGTATAATAATGAGAGGAGGCTTCGAACCTTGAAGGAAGCCATTCCGATGCTGTTTTGCATAATCGATCGCACCTTATATTTAGTTTAAATGGGGACCGTTTTTTTCATTTTACTTTTTTTCCTCCGCGTTTATGATTGACGCGGTTTGATTTCGAGAGAAAAATCCAAAATCACCGAACAAAAATTAATTTTTTTTTTTTTTTTTTTTTTTAGTGCTGATTTGCGATCTCAAAAACCGACTCTGAGCGTTCTTGTTTGTTCGAGATAATCATTATCGCTGATCTTATCCGGCGTTTCGATCTACCGCTTGTCTAGTTCGTGGAGTTCAAGTGATTGAATAGGAAAAGAATCCGGCGTAAATGAATATCTCTAATGATTTGAATGGGCGGATAAACACCTGTTACAACCAATAAACCTTTCGTGCTGATATTAACAATGAAGGGTGATTTTAAAGTCTTGAAATGTGGGCGATGTTTTAATCGATTCGAGAGGGATTGAGGAGATTTGACTAAAGTGAATTTTACATGTTTCAACTGCGATGTTTGCATTTTGCGGTCTATTAGCCTCCCACAAATGCCCCCTCGTCTCGTTTTTTAATGACAAAATTTAGCCACATTACTAACGTCATAAGAACTTGCGGCAATACTAACAATGCGTAATTTTAACGCATGCATCAGGAATACTGATGGTTTATGATTTATTTGGTTTATTTATGGTTTTGGTTCATTTTGGTATACTGATGGTTTATGATTTATTTTGGTTGGTAAAATTGATAAAACAGTAGGAGTGCAATAATTAGGTAAACACGAATCATTAATAAAACCAATAAAAGCACTAAAACTCTGTTGTTCCTGAGTATCTGTGTAAGTGAAATCACAATATAACTACCTTTTCAAGTTTAAAACTACGAGTAGACTAGTTACAGTCTTTTTTATTATCTTGTGTAGGGATCAGTAAATGAAATTAAAATATACCTAATCATTTTCAAGTTTGAAACTAGACTAGTTACAGTATTTTTTCTCCAGATTACATATCATTAAATAAAAATCACATAATACTGGTAACCCATAAATTAATGGTTACTATATTAGAACCATTTTTTCTCGTTCGATACTAAAACCATCGTGTTCAATAAAAACGTTATAAAAAGAAATAAGTACATCAAAATAATCACGTATTTTATAAAACATCAATGAAGTGTCATGTCCAAACGTAACCGAAGTTTACCAACCATCTATTATTTCTAAATTTTGATTTATTTCGTTTGGTTGAAGCATAATGATATTAAAAGGTTCCAAACCTAATATTATATGCTTCACGGTGTTAGTTTGGGGCCTTTCTTCTTACTTTTCCGTCGGGGGTTTGTTGTAGAAGAAGTCACTGTACTAGCTTCAGGTTCATTGGCTACATTGAGAATAGCTTCATTTGAAGTAGCCTCTTCCAAAACGCTTTGAATTCCTTACATACAAATATGTAGGCTTCTATCTGCAAACTACGAATTGGTAGGCACTGTACTTGTACCAGCTTCAGGTTCATTGGCTGCATTGAGAATAGCTTCATTTGAAGTAGCGTCTTCCAAAACGCTTTGAATTCCTTACATAAAAATATGTAGGCTTCTATCTGCAAACTACGAATTGGTAGGCACTGTACTTGTACCAGCTTCAGGTTCATTGGCTGCATTGAGAATAGCTTCATTTGAAGTAGCGTCTTCCAAAACGCTTTGAATTCCTTACATAAAAATATGTAGGCTTCTATCTGCAAACTACGAATTGGTAGGTACCAACTTCATTGCTAAGTAACTCACTAACAGTGCGCCTTTTTTACGCATACAACTAACAGTGCGTGTTTATAACGCAGACAAACCGTTTTAACGCTGTAACTTTTACGAGAAAGAGTACTACTCACCAACAGACGCAGGCCCAGGTTCGGCAGCGATGGTAACTTGTTGACAACTGAAATCATAAAGCTAGTTGAACCTGGCATGCTGCAGCAGTGCCACTAGCAGCCGGACGGCGAACTTGAAGACGGCTCTGCGTAAGAATTACGCACTGTTAGCAATCTTGGGTTGAAAAAAATGTATTTCGTCAATTTGGAAGCCCCCTTCTTTTCTTATTAATATAGTGAATTTAGAAATTTCGAAACTTCCACTGCTGAGGTATCCTTCAGAAACTTGCCAACTCAAGTCCTGCAGGCTCTTAAGGATGTACCTACACGGATACTGTAAAACTGGTATACTTTCACATATCGGACTCGACACTGTACTCTACAAACATCTAACGCAATTGTCTTCTGCCCACTCGATCGGTTTCATAATCAGCAGTTTTGCTATCGCCAACATAATATGATATTATCAGTGTGAATCGCCCTTCCTCACTCTGAAAAAGTGCGCAGGGACCGCAGTTTTAGGGCTGCCGTCCGATATTTAGGGCTGCCGTCCGTTGGATCTCGAGTTTCTCTCGATTCGCGAATTACGGATGGACACGCGAGATGGGAAGCTGCGAGGACTCGGATGTGCTCCGGAGGCGAATCCCCACCACGTCGAAGCGAGCCCGCGAGGAAACGCCGACCTTGGGAGCATCAAACGGGCAAATCTATCAGCCGGGCAAATCTCCTCTTTAGACCGATTTCGTGTGTCGTGGCGTCAAACATGCCCTCCCTGTAACTTGTTATTAGTAGTTGAACCTTTACAGACGATTTTTAAGAAAATAAATCTTGTGGAAATCCCGCAGTAATTACTATTATAACAAGTAGTCATTTTCAAAGTGATTTCACTTATACAAAAAACCGCGACCGAGTGAACCTTCATTGTGGGCAGAAACCTTCGAAGAAGGAGTTTCCTTTGACAGATAACAACGTTCAAACAGTCTCAGTCCGCCGTCGCGTTCGTCAGTTCCGCGCGAGTTTGACCCAACTCTTCATTCGTGTGCTCCGTAAAACATTTATCCAGTGGGTGTTTGATAGTTAATCGCTCATCCGGCAACGTACAATTATAATCGTAAAACAATCGTGCCCTGTGCCGTCTTCGTCGAGTGAAACCTGAGTCATCCGATGTACAAGTTTCACAACGGATGGGTGAGTTCATCCTCTCTCTACCATTTATTCCTAATTCATTGCCGTTCTAACAGAATATTCCCAGCACGTAGAAGTTTAATGTTCCGTCCAGTCTTACAGGGATCCCTGGAAACGGCAATAAACCCTCTCGGAAGTCCTTTGCGAACCCAATTACGATCTCGAGAATCTAAAAGTTATGTCCATGTTATTCTTCAAAAGTGGCAATCGGAGGAAACCATAAATTTCTCGCCCACGCCAATCACCTCTGTTTAAATATGCTAGTTCGTCTCCACAATCCGCCTGTTATGAAGAAATTATAATTGACGTTGTCTATATGTCCAGAATAAGTTGAAATTTATTTGAGTCCAATTTGATTGAAACTTCACATCGTTTTGGTATCGTTTGGCTCAAAATGCTTTCGTTGAAAACTCGAATATAGAACGACAAAATCAAGATCGTTTCAATTTTGAAGCACCGTTGAGCAGTGCCTGTACAGTTGGAACTGTAAGTTTGTAGGTACTCCTTGTTAATACATCGTGAAGCTTCAATTCCTCCGTATTCCTCTTTTCATTCACAGCTCATGTGTTTTTTGCTGTTATTGTTAGTTTGCCCAGAATAAGTTGATATTCGACTTGAAGTCCAATTTGATTGAAACTTCATATCGTTTTGGTACGTCTGTATCAGTGCCTGTACAGTTATTTGTAAGTCCTTCGTGTAATGTAATATCATATGGAAGCGAATAAGCTCTGCTGTTCTCCCGGAAACTCCATAAAATAAACTCCACTATAAAATTTTGGTACTCTAGTCGTTACGGCATTATTATATTGATCGGATATATTATATCCACTGACTAGAGTACCACATGCATTGAATTAAAACCTTCAAGACCAGATTCCCAAAATATTGGTTTTTTGAGATGTTACAGTATTCCACGACGGGTGCGAAATGTCTTGCCCACGTCAATCACCTCCGTTCAAAAATGCTCGTTCGTCTTCACAAAGCAACTGTTAATAAGACATCATAAACCTGTATAAACTGTTGGTAACAGCTACAAAGCTTCAACGTAACCAAACCGGTATGCGATTTACATTTGTGTTGATAACAACCAAGACAATCCAAAATGTAACATGATTGTAAAACGCCAATAACGGTTGATAAAATTGGTCCAATTGAGTCCAATTTGATTGAAACCTTATATTGTTGGTTTATTATCTTCGATAATGAACCGTTGGAATCGACCAAAGAAAACATTTTTTTAACCCCCTTCAAAATTTGTTGGTTTACGTTTCAAGATATTTTGGTTAGTTAAGGAAATATCTGTTGTGTTAAAAACTGGTTCAAAAGTGCCTGTGCTGTTGGAACTAAGTTGTAAGCCCTCCATGTAATGGTAGTATCCTACACAAATCTGTGTCTGCAAAACTTCAAATTCTCCTTGTATTTAGCTCTGCTGTTCTCCCAGAAACTCCATAAGACAAACTCCACTATACATTTCTCGCCCATGCCAATCACCTTCGTTACAAATGCACGCTCGTCTCCACAATCCGCCTGTTATGAAGAAATTATAATTGACTCCGGAATAATTTGATACTCATTGGAGTCCAATTTGATCGAAACTTCATATCGTTTTGGTATTGTTTGGCTCCAAGTGCTGTTGTTAGAAACTAGAATACCGAAAGAAATAATCGAGCTCGTTTCTCTTTTGAAGTACCCTTACGTCTGTCAGTGCCTGTACAGTTGCTGGGTGCTGGCCCTTATCAAGTGAATTCTCTGTTCGAAAAAATGTGGGAGAAAACACGCTCTGCTGTTCTTCCAGAAACCTCTCACAAAATGACGAACAAAAATCGCATACTGTTCGTGACAGTTTTCCAAAGAAGTGTTTCGCATTTTACTGTGTTTCTCAATATAGAGAAATCGTCTTCTTTCAAAGACAAAACCGGCTTGTAAAAACGGTTAGAAGAAGATTCTCGGCGAGAACAAAACCTAAATGTAGAAAAAGAAACTCTGTTCTCATCTTCACCTGAAGAAACAGTTCGACCTTCACTGATAAAAATCTGAACTGCCTTTTAACGCAGAATACAAAGCTTCACACAATCAGCTTTTTTCCCTTCCCTGTTTTTCTTGATGTTTATTGTCTCGGACAATATACGCTATGATAAACTGAGTCTTTGTTTGTTTTCAAGTGCATTGTAGAGGTCGAAAGCGAGTTATCCATAGCGTTCAAACGGAAGTTGTAGGTTGGGATTATCCAAGAGAGTCTCAGGGTTTGAATTTATTAAACCGGGAGGGAGTGAAGAGATGAGGAGAGAAGGGAAAAAAAGATCGACATTGAATTCTATTTCACCGGCCCACGAATGTGATGAGGAGAAAAAAAACAACTCTCTTTCCCAGTGGCGATATCGTTATTTTGTATGAGTATTAACTATTGAAGGCACCACGTTACAGTCTTGCGTTTGGAGAGCTCGACTGCGCCAAGTACGTAGTATGGCAATGTTGTCATCCCCCCAGTGCCCCAAAAATAAAGGTCTCCCGATCGAAAGAAATGCCCCGAATTTCGAAAAAATAATTAGTAATATGACCTACAATAATATGACCTACTTACCTTAAGTTTGAAAAAGTGGAACTTGGTCATTTCCAACCGATTCGCTTCAAATTCGGCCTACAGAACCAGAAATTCATCTAGTTTTCAAGAGAGCAAAAAGAAAAAAAAATAGAAGCAAGTCTTTTTGTGAACTTTTGGGATTTTCTAAACTGAGGGTTAAGACCGGGGGTCCCAAATATGGCCTACGGATTCTAACTTTTTCATGGCTAGGGAAAATTAAATGTTGACTCATTCCAATATTGAAAAAATGTACTGAAATAAACTGGAAAAATACAAAGGAAGTAAGTAACTTTAGGGATTCACACAAAGAACATATCGGATACACCGGACGGGTATACGCTGCGTGGATCGATACGACCTCCAAAACCAGTAGCACCAAAGAAGAGGCTCCCTAATTTCGCAAGCTCGCTCATTTTGTTGTGTATTACATTTTTTTAATTAGCGCGAAACCTCGATCGTTCGCTTGAAAAAACAAAAATATCTCGACGAAACATCTCATTCACTAGCGACGACGCTGAGAGTTTGATGGATGATGATAAATGCGCTCGATTGTCGAAAGAGCCTTCAGTCGCTCGTGTCAGATCCAATCTCTGCCCTCACCAAAGTACAACGCCCTGAACCATTAAATAGAAGAGTGACTTACGGTCTTCGTTTTGTTCCATCGTTCCTTAGATGGCGGATTTTAACGGAAAATTGAATGACTTGGTCTTGTTACTTTGGAATAATGATGGGAACATCGCGTCGTAATGAGTTGTAATCTGGTGTAAAGACACGGCGGTCTTGATGTTAAATCTCAACTGCCAAAAGGCTAATTTATATTAGTCTACTCATGACCCTATGGTAATGATTCTAAGAATATTGTCCCCAATCATGTAACTGTCAAGAGCAACTCTTGATTAGATTAAGCATTTATTTACATCCTGGAGAATCACCTCGATCTTCTTGGTAATCCCTCGGTCTCACATGATCATCGCTCAACGTGGGAGGTTGAAATTATTCATTAAGATTCACGGCAATACAGGAAGAGCTCGTGATAGGGATTGCCACAGATCGGAATCTACTGCGATTATAATGATCTTCCTTCCAGATCACGTACCCACTTCGCCTCGAAGCTTTTCCAGAGCACAACCGATCCAAGTAATCCTACACTTCCGTCCCACTCGGTTTAAAATATGCGACAACTTGTACAACGATGTTGAGGAGGTGCGTTACTGTTGGTAGATCACGTGATTTAAAGAGCAATCAGTTGATCTCAAGGTTAAAGTGTCAATTCTCACATTGAAAACGCCTTAGTGATTCGATTTTGATTCCTTCGATACATTCACTGTAATACTCCGATCAGTACTAGCTCCGATATAATCATCTGTAATGGCTGCAGCCCACGGTCTTCTTGAATCACGAGTTCAATGGAACAATAAACATTCAAACCAGAATAGAATCACTCCATTGCCCCCAAACGGCCTTATATAATTATCTGAAATCATATTTTAATTGATGTTGGTCCCTTTGTCTGATCCTGACTAATTAGTGGTTTGGTCGCCGAAATGAAAAACAGGTTCTCTGTTCGACGATAAGTAGACCGCTGATGTTAGTTACAAAACTACACCATGAGCGACGACTCCAATCGAAATATACTTGCAGGGATTTGTTGGGACTTATCAAAATGTTGTGTAATGAGTAGAAACGAGACGTGTTTTTTTTTCAACCACTTTTATTGAATCAAAGTAGGTCAAAATATTACTTTATAATATACATTTATATATTATATAATGATATAGTTCGAAATTGCCTTCAAATTCACTTGCGCTTTCATACTTTCTTGATTTTTTTTTTACGAATTTCAATCGAAATTGTTGTACCATCGATCTATTTTTTGGGAAATCGAGCTTGATAACGTTGAACATGAAGAAGGGTCTTGAGCTGGGGCATTGCCCCCTGTGATCTCTTCCAACCTCCCAGATTTCCTGATCCGTCCTCCGGCGTCTCCCCGCCTTCTTCGCCTATTGAAAAAAAGGATCTTAAAACCCTCCCGACCACGACCTTCATGAATATTTGAATTTCCGAAGGGGATCGTGGGCCGGTCGTCCGTTCATCAAAATATACAATATAACCTCCTGGCCTGTTATTACCCCAATCCCCCGTCGAGAAAAGACGTGAAGAGCAGTCGAAGTCTTCAGTTTGACGCGAGGACGTGGAGTTTTATTGCTTGGACATCGATAGCTCTTCGAACGGTTCTCCGTTAGTTATGAGATCATCAAGTATAATCTGGTGCTTTTACATGATCCAACTGTCTTGTTGACAGCATTAAAATAAACGTCAGCATTTTCAATGTATACTACGACTGGTCTTTTAGGGACAACAACCAATCCATATTTACTTTCCGTGTTGAAATGGTAAATGTGATTTTTTTCTTTACGTAATGTACAGTAATGTATCGTCACCGTTCAGTAACACTGTTGTCTGATCATATCCATTTTTTTTCCGCAGAAAGATGACGACGTTTTGGAGGAGCCAGCTCCTGATTACTCGCCAACACCTGAACCCAAGTCGAGACACAACACACCTCCACCTGATGGAAAGAAAAAGGTACGTCCTGAACATTCGTTTCGGAACTGCAAACAACGAATGAATCCTGAAATTCACATATTTACCGAAATTTATGAATACATAAACATGTATTGAAATTCATTCATATTAATCTCATTTATCAAAATATCAGAAAATGGAATTTTATGGATATCAAATATTTGCTTCGCTTTTGGCCCTTTCCTGGACGTCAACGTCCCCACAAGACTACAGACCCCTTTTCGAGGACATACTGTCCTTTGTGGACGTAAACGTCCCTTTTCTGGGTCTACAGTCCCACAAGACTACGACCCCTTTTCGTGGGCTGTCCTTTTGTGGACGTAAACGTCCCTATTCTGGGTCTACAGTCCTACAAGAGTTTTTGAATCTCAAGCTCAAGATGGAGATCAGGTGCCACACTATTATTAGTATTCGAGTATCATCCTTCAGTATGGGTAGTTGAATAGGGTTGATTGAGCAGCCATCCTTGAATCTCCAACAAAAGTGCATTTCAACTCTTCGTCAATAGCCCCGCTGTAATAAGACGTATGACGTTACATCAGTATCCATTTCAATCCTTTTATTATTATTCTTACAGACTACTTGCGTTTTCACAATTCCAATTCGTAGCTCCCCAGCTTGATCCGTGGATATTAGAAGTATTCCCGTCGAAAGGTCAATAGCACCGAAAAGAAACAATGAGTCTTCTACCTCTTCCGTACGATGAGGCTGTCAATGTCTGATATCTTTTGACGCCTGTAGTTACCCCAAGTGCCCTCCAGGTTCAAGAAGACTGATGTCTCCCATGATTGCCTACTTGCAATCTAACAGACCTCCCGTCACTTCGAGATGGTCCAGACAGACCTTTGTTCTCCCCTCTTGTCAATCTCTTGTCTCAATGAACAGTAGAAAAAGCTATTAAATAGTTAATGTGTCGCTGGTAGGTATTCCTACGATTTTCAATGAAATAGAAAGTTGTACACCTTCGACAATGATGGTATTCGACCAGTGTTGTCTTCTAATCAAGTTACCAGTACTCTCATTCCTTCAATCGTTCATAGTTTCATCACTTCATTGCGTTGCTTCACTTTCAGAGCTGAGTCGTAGCAACAACCGCTAGAGTGCGGGATTGTAAGATGATTCCTAGCCCTATAGGGATGGGTATCGAAGTCAGAAGTACATATTGACGTATGTTATATTATAATAATATAAATCGATATTTTTGATAAAAAATATCGTGTTTTTTTTTGGTTACCTAATACCGATATCCCAATATATCAACATATTGGTAGCATCCAATAACAACCTCGTATCTCAATTTTCGCCCTTTTTCAAATTTCCTCAGAAAATTAAATAGAGTCTAGGGGCTTAAATGACAACCTATTTTTTGATCAAGTAGGCTGGAGTTGTGATAACCTCGTATCTTGTCAATTACTAAGGTACGAGGTACAATCACCACATTTCTCAAGGCATTGAGCTTGAAAATAATAGCATTAATAGCACTTTCGGCTTGAACCGGTTCTTTTATTTTGTAATATTATTCCCCGCTTTTGAGAACAATCTCTCACTGGGTACTGAAGTTGCTGATCGTGAGACTGTTCTCAGCAATGCTCTACACATGAGGAGTAATGTAAACCACCTTCAGATCTTTCCTTGGATCATGTGAAAGGTTCATGACAGGCACATCGAGATATCAGCTCATCATTGCTCGATGCGTTTTTCTTCGATTTGTGGTAGGCAACATCCGCTACTGGAGTATCAGTACCCGAACTACCACTGTCTTCAGGGGAGTGACTGAACTCATGAAATCATTTTCTGGTGTGATTGTACAGCGTACTGATAGCGATTGGGTACTTAAAGTGGATGTTTTTAAATCGCTGGTCCAGTAGAGTAGATGAAGCCAAGAGCCTATGAGACTAGGTAGAGAATTCTTAATCTCAAAGCCACACGCCATAAAGAATATCATCAGTGAGAAGCAGTTATTCGCTGGTTGCAAGGTTCCCACTCGAATTTCCTTCCATCAGTGACGCATCACATCAGTACGCGGCTGTAAAGAAAAATCAGCTAATATTTCCCTCCGGGCTAATATTTCAGCTAATATTTCCCTTGCTCTTTCATAAATTAACCAGCAGGTGCTCGATTTCCTCAATTCCCACCGTAACCGGTTTGAAAACAATTTCAACTCGCCGATTTCACCAACTAATCATAACATCGCACCACTCGCAGTCATAAATTTGGCGCCTTGTTGCCATCCGTCAATGTCACCGTTCGTTTCGAGGTCAAATGACCGCAAACCGGCGACTTCAGACTTGGAGGAAAATGAAACTGCAGGTTCCACTTGATGTTGCTTTACTTGTTTTCGAGCATCTAAAACGCCAAAGAACTGCACGTAGGTGGTTTTTAAACCCCTGTGTAATTATATGATTAATTCCACGGTCATCGTACAAATTATTCTGTTCCGAGTTGGGCGGATTAGTTTTCGAAACGAGCTCGTTACAAATTGACGCACCAACATGTTTATTATATGAAAGTGAATGTTTTCCTTCATTGAAGACTTCCGCTTTTGAAAAGCAGAAGTGAAACTGGTTGAAACGCTTATAATGCACGTTGTATTTGGATTGCATGTATATTAGGTTCGTTCCAGCCCAGCTCAGTGTATGAGTTTGTTTCTGATAATGAGTGACGGAAAGATCATTATCTGATCAATCCATGAAATAAGCCTCTGGAATGCGTAGATTAGCAGGACAGCGAAGAGGTTATACTTGGCTGTGCGAGGTTATCTATCAAGTACAGTTTACTGTTTAATTGTTCGAACTTTTCTCATATATCTTCGTCGATTTTCGTTATTAAATTTCATGTAATAAAATCCACCGTGGTTCAACATAATCGATATTATTTTACTTAGTAGGTACCAACTGTTACTTGCTTAAGGTCACACGTCCTCTTCAATTTCTGCGGGAAAATCTATGCAAGATGTCAAAATCTTCCAGAATCAAGGGGGTTAGAAAGAGCGGGTTGCCCTCCAGTTTGTTCTCTAGAATCGATTTTGATGAGGGCTAAACTGTGTTAATCGTGAAATGGACCGGGGGGGGGGGGGGGATCTGACTCTATCGACCTCAATAAAAACCATTCCATCCGATATTACCTAATTATTCACGCGAGGCTTCGCGGGTAGATTTGAGTGGTGCGATTATAGCGGGACGGTAGTAGGCCGCTGGCAATCAGAAGTGTAGGCGGTTTTGCCAACCTCGTGGGCGACCACATTGGCACCTTGTGCTCTACACGACTAGAAATTGCGGTCCATTGAACCTTTTATGACTCCTTCTCCGCCTCTTTTCTTACACGTTAGGACGACATGAACCAATTGTTCGATCGATGATTGAAATCAACTGGTACGAGTTATTTGGATGATTTCTTTTGTAATAGACATAATTGGGAGGAGTCAGCGAGATATTAATGACGCATAGACCGCGAAGCCAAACAGCTGGGTCAAGACGACAACTCACAAAAGATGAAGAACTTGGTTGCAGGAAGAGAAAGGTGACAAACAGTAACTGGGCCATGTGACTCGATTGCCCGAAGAGGAAACCCCAAACAGTCTCCAGAGATAGTCCTGGAGGAAAACCGAGTCTCTTTTGGCTCGATGGAGACAAAGCGAACCAGATCCAATTTCGCATTTGGAAGGCGGTCTCCCAGAGCAGGACACTTTTCTGCAACTGGCCTGAGCTGGCGCCATTCATTCAATCAGGCGAAGTTAGATCGGGATGATGCAATTTGGGTTCTTGATAATGGGGGATGGCCTCCAGCTGTCCTATTCTGCAAGCTTTTTTGGCAGTACAGATGGTCAGGGAATTCAATTTTTGAATCGCCCTTGTGTCATAAATTCGGTGGGTTGTTATTAGATTTTACAATTATTTTTTATTCGTTTATGTGTGTCAATACTAAGGCCAAAACTTCTAACAGTCGATTCTTCTTCGTTTAGTAGGATGGTTGAGCATTAATAGTCACATTGTGGCAGGAGAATAATTATTCCACGTATGGCGCCTCTTCCTAATCAGTCAGCTATGAGATTTCCCCTATCTTCGGACGGAAATATCCCACTCCTTCGAAAATGCTGTTCACTAAAACCGATAACGATCTTTTGTCAAGAGCCCACCTCGTATGGGAAATCATGTCGATAAGATTCGACGCTGGTCTCATTTTCTCAATGAATCAAGAGATGTGACCTCCCCCTTCGTTCCCATAGTGTTCACGAGTAGTTAACAATGCAAATTCAATTCATACTTCTTTTCGGAGCGGCAGAATATAATTCACCGCAAGACGCCTTTTGATGAGGGGCTTGGTTCGCGATATGGGTAACAACGAAAATGTGAGTGGGACGGAGGAACTTGATTGGGATGAACGTAACGGAGCCTCGTCCTCCCTCCTACGGATGCTCTCAAAAGGAAGCGTAAGGGTGCTGAATGACATTCCTGTAACAATCGAAATTCGACAATTGAAAAACCCTCTGAACTTATTCATCGAAATTTTACCTCCGAAACAAATACCGTGCCTGCATGACTACACTCGTAATCTACATATTATGTAAGATGGCTTCTTGTTCTCAGGGTTTCCACTTTACATATCCCACAATGACAACTGCAGTTTTCTTCTTTTTCCTTGTTTTTCTAAATTATATTTGGCATTTTTAGAAAAATTCAGCCAATTGTGCCACGTCTGTTCTCAGCCGGGATACTACTCTACAGAACTTTCCAATTCTGGAAACATGGGCCATCCAAGGTATTATCCCTGTTGCTAGCTGGTTTATCATGTATAAACGCATTCACTTCCAGCATAAATCCGACTCGGTTTGTTGACATGGCGGTTCCTAAGAGCAGTACAGGGCCCTTGAAGAATGTACAAATTGAGTTGCTCCTTGTTTTGCAAGTGCGTGCGCCATTTATGCGCTTTCACCCATACGGATATAACCATCTCGTACATTAGTTCTAGAATTTTCGAACCTATAGACTTGTTGTATTTGGTTGTAACAGGTATTGGCATTATTGTATTCAGCCACTTTGATATATTATTTATTATTTAACCGTTCGTTTCCGCGCCTGAGCTATGTGGGGTGATGCAGGGCAGCGTACTGGGGCCAACCTTTTTCGTATTTTACGATCTGCTCTACTTTGTCTTCGCTGGTCATTCTTGCTACGGATGCTGACTGGAGCAGCCTGATCACTGCTAAAAATGTAATTCAGGAATGGTGTCAGGCACTCTACTTGCTCCTCAATCTGTGGAGAACTCAGGGCCTGGCTTTTAACCTCAGGGGTTTCTTCGATATTCTGACTATTGATATTCTGTTTGATGGCAGGTCTTTGAAGGAGCATGTGGCCCATCTTTCTGCGCTCGTTGCGTCTTACAACTTAATGTTTCTCCTGTGTTTTTGCGTGCTTTAGGAGAAGGGATCATGCTATGGGGGTGCTCTGGATATAGACCCACGGTATTTAGGCTGCAGAAGAGAGCTTTGCGTATTGTGTGCCGCCAATCCTGCAGGAGATACTTCAACCTCACAATCCCGGCTTTGTTCGTCTTCTGCCGTCTGTCGTAGTCTGTCGTATATTCGCAAAAAAGCTGCACCTACTTCAGAGGTGCACGGATATTCATCACCATGCATCCCGCCATCGCAATGACTTGTGTCTTTTTGCTGTTCGTCTGTAACCCAATTTATCACAAATGTAAAGGCCTCTGACTGGTTACCTCAGAACTTCCATGTCCACGGAGGCTGAAAGCTGCCGCGTTCACGGGAAGGCTGCAATATGAAGCTTGAAATATAATCGGTAGAAGAATTCTTCTATCAAGTAGTCCCCCAGCTTTTTTTGTATTTATGCTGGTCTCTTCTTTTTAAATCGATTTGTGTGAAGATTGTTATATCACAATAAAAAATTGATTGGTTAATTGAAGACATAAGTGAAATGTTTGAGTCAATTGCTAAACATATAGAAGGTTCCCAAGACAAGTAGGCACCTACCAAGCGAAGATACCATCATCTTCGTGTTCCGATCTCCCGAGGCAGATCCTCTACAGTTCAAAGACACGGATGACTTCATACCTTCGGAAGTCGGTAGTTTACTTATCACCAGTCCGAATTGGTTGTCCCAAGGGGCAAAACTGATTACACGATCTAGAAGAGAAGTTTTAGATAATTATAGTTATCGAGGCCACCCGTTACCGCCTCGCCAAACTATGTCTGAAACCCTCATTTTTTTCCACACAGCCGCCAATCAATCAATTTTGACATTTTTCTACCGGTATATTTGATGGTTTTTCATTAAATGCTCGTACTTTCATGTTTACTTCAATATTAATCATCCCGTTTCGAGGCTCACCACGAATGTTTGTGTATAAGTTCGACTACTGAAAATAATATTGTAGTTTTTACTTGATCTCGCTTAAGAAGGAACTCAGCCAAACCCATTTTTCCAAACTTTTAAGGAAAGACAAAAAACCCTTTTATTCCAAAACTGCAACTAATTTCACACTAAAATTATTACTTTTAGCTTACCCTAGGGTCCTCAGAAGTCTCCAACCACGAATTAAAATGAGTTAGAGCTCCAAACGAAAAATCGTGTGGGTTATGTGATGTCAGCTTAAGGAATAGTGGGATCGGCGGTGTTATATCATGAGTTTTTTCTTCATCTAAAATTAAAATTTTCTTGTTGAAATTATTTGAAATTTCAGTCACCAACAGTCACAAATATTTACTTGACAGGATAATTAGGAACATTGAACATAATAAGATTTTGTGAATTTTAATAAGATGAGTGAACGTAATAAGATTTTGGCTCAGGTAGGGTTTAGCTGAACCAAAAGTCTTGGTAAAAGTAAGACCAAACTTGGTAAACTAGACTCAAAGTCGATTCCAATGTATAGGTCTTATTTGTATAAATCCTGCTAATTTGCAGTTCCTCCTCACAATAAGATAGAATCACAATAATTGTGATTAATTGTGAATTATTCGGACGACGCCACGTGTGATGTTTTGAATATAAAAGTGTCTTAACCCTAGATTAGGTACTAACCCTCTATAATCCCCCCTCGTTACTAAACATACGTCGAATCAACGTGCACATGACTAAACTCGGGTTTTATAATCATTTTAAGGCAAATATAAAGGAAATGATACTTCTCAAGAGTTTTAAAAACAATATTTATCAACAAATAAACTCTTTTGTTTAGAAATGCAGGTTATTACCTGGGAATAATTACGAAAGGGGGTGTAAAATATATCACTTTTCTAATACGTATTAAAACTTCTTCCTTCTAGGTCTCCCTGTCCTTGATTTGTTCCTTTCTTCATTTTAGTCTTGGGCTTTTACTGTGGGTGCTTTGTTTTCGAACCGCATGGTTGTGCTTGTGATGATGAAGGTTCGTATGATGAAAAAATCTGGAGAGGTTATCCTCATCAGAATTTTCTTCCATAGGTTCATAGTTGGGATCTGCACCAGAGTCATCGTCATACAGGAAATCTCGTGATAAAAGTTTTGGCATCTCCAAGATAATGGACTACCTATTAACGAAAACATGGTCTTCTTCTCCATCAGAAGGTGGTAGATCTTCAACAATCTCAATTTCTTCATCCGTCATGACTTTCCTCGTTCAATCCATTTCTACTTATAACAACTGAGAAACACCGGAGCAAAATTTGATTTAATCAAATGAACGAAAACGATAAAGAATAAATTACGAAAAGAGGGTTGAGGTATTTTTGTAGGTGTAGTTTGGTCCTTGGTGCTACCTTATAATAGTTTTTCGAAGGATGTGAAGTATGTGATTAGTTCTCAAAAGACAGAACACGATCCATATAAATTATTGAATATGGAATTAAGGAACAAAATAAGAGTAAAAAGAATAATTTATATGTTTACTTTTTGATATATTTTTCTATTCTACTCTGCTAGTCTTAACTTCATTTCGTCCACATTGTTGGTTAGGCTGTGTTCCGTTTTGAGTGACGTTATTTTATACTAAAATGTTGTATAAAATAACGTCACGTTGTATCATGGAATCCGCGCCACTTTGTTTTCCGAGTCTTTCCACGTCATTTTGAATGATACCGTGCCACAATCGAGCCAAAACTCAATTATTATACTCCAATGTTAATCTCCATAGTCGTCTTCTAGTCATGAGGTTCGCTATTATGTAATCAACCCATTCTTGCTCGCATCTTCTATATAATAACATGTAGCGGATGTAGGCGGCTTCGTAACGACGTAAATGACGTCGAGAACCACTTCGGTCGCCGAAACCGTGGGTGGACCTGCGCACTACCAGCTGGCTCCCGCAGTTTCAGAGAAGAATTTATTTTATTTTTTCTTCTCGGCGGAAAACGTTAAAAACATGGTAATGCCGCCGGTTTAAAGATGTTCTCTTCGAGTTGATGAAATGCCGTCGAGGTTTAACACGGTGTTTTCAATGAGACATAACACGGGAATAAGGAACTTGTGGCGTGACGTTGCAGCGATTTTTAACGTCCCACGCCCATAACCCTACACAACCTGGCGCTCCCTATGGATTCCTGATTCAACGCTGCCTCGCCAAGTCTTTTGTCGGTGGTTGTCTATCTTTTGTCTAGTCCTGCTCGTATCCTGCTCAATCCTAAACGTCCGCCTGACTTATTTGTGTTCTCTGAAGAGTCCTTCTGAGTTAGTTCTTAATAAGGGGTGAAATCACTACCCTCGTCAAGCTTCGGGTTTGAACTTCTCGAAAACCAATCGCAACACTAAATTTCCACTATTGCTTGATCGGTTAGCGAATTTTCGAAGAAAAGGAAGCCATTCTGCCCAGTTAACGAAAAACGACTCAACTCCAAAATTGTCGAAAATGGTATTTTTTACGTACCCCTCCTTAATTCAACCTCACCATTCTAATGGAGTCGAAATTTCAAAATTCGACCAGGAAGCGGTTGAAATTAATATGCGTGAAATCTAAATAAGTTTAATGTTGGGGGGAAACGCCTTAACTGCATGTTTGTTGAGTAGAAACACCCCAACGCTTCGTTTGAAACACCTTAACACTGAAAACTGAGTTGAGGAGTTCTATCTTACGTCATTGGCTTCAGATGATGGCTTGAGGTGTTTCAAATGGCACCTGGGAGGCGTTTTACGTATGTAATGATGAAAGCTTATTATACACTTATAACATGTGATTTCAGCATGTTGGTGACCAGTTGAGGTGTTTTTCATCAAAATCCTCCCAAAAACTCCACCTCTACTTGTGAAGGTAAAACGCCTTAACTCGATTTAAGGTGTTTTAAACAAACTATCGAAAAACCAGCCAGAAATACTCGATAACCGCCTCAAATACCGTAAATCGATAGGAAAAACTGTTATTTGAGGGATCCTTCACACCCTACTGAACATCAATCGATGTACTACCAAAAAAGGGGGTTGCGGGACAGTTTTGCAGTGAACGATTGTTTTGCAGTTGTTCTAGGTCCAAAAATTTAAAAACTCAAATTTTCGAAAGCATTTTATGCCCCCCTCCCCACGCCCTTAGAGCAGTCTGCCTAGGTACCCTCCCCGTCCCCCCCCCCCTCGAACCCTCTTCGCTCTTTACTATACTGGAACATATCATGTTCCAATATGAATTGCTTTTTTCGCATCTCTATCAACTTTTTTCGAATTTTTAGTCGTTTTCTAGTCGGAATCGAGTTCTGTGCAAGGCTTTTGTATACAGAACGTATACGTTCGAAGCGGTAGCCACACTAATTGTTGTACAAAAGTTAGACTGACCACGTCCTTGATATATACTCATCTATGACAGCTACGGCTGTTATGTCTTGGTTTGTTATGTAATTTTCTACTGCGAAAAACACCAGGAAAACATGATGATCCTCCTTCTCTTGTATTACGATTTTCTTGTACATCTCATACGCTTTTGAAAATGCCATCTGGCAGATGTGAGGTCGTATAATTGTGAGCGACCAACAGATGTTGGTTGAGAGATTGATATTCTTACCCCGTACGCCACCAGTGACCGCCAAGATCTCAGAACCGTTTCAAACCCTAAAAAGGATCACAAAAGCCCTTCGCTCGAAGTTGTACGCGCGCCTCAAATCTCTCGTCACAGTTGTGTTCGGTGCCTGAACCGATTTCGACACTGAGCGTGACAGACCGGCGACCTCGGGGCTTTTCAAACGGAGAATGGGAGTCGGAAGTCAGATGTCATTTGGAAAAAAAAAAGATAAAAAGTCGGCTTCCAAATAAGGTGAAATCGATTGCCGGGGATAATCAACGTGGATAATCAGGACAGGTACGCGCAGAATGAGGAGTCCAATTCCACTCACTTTTCCGGTTTCTTTCTATTTGTGTCCGCGGCCGCCACATGGTGTTTTATTCATCGTTTACCGTTACTCCGACTTTATGATCCGCCACAGAATCATTCAATGACTCATAATTTCTCTATTTCGAGCAGATTTCCAGCCCCACAGATGCAGGCGAAGCCTTGTCTTTCCGATTTGGCACTTTGTAGACCTACTTTTTATTTTTGATCTGTGAACCATGGGGTTGCTTCTCCCCCATTTTTGATATCACTAACAACAAGTCGATGTTAGATTCGATTCGTACACCCAATTGTACGTTGTGCACCATCGGCGCTTCGCTCGTCGCCAGATGATTTTATCTTGAGTAAATCGTACCACTTTAATTTGCGATTAAATTTAGGTGATTCTTCTCTTCTATTTTAGGGGAGAGTCAGCAACTCGCTCAGCGGTGGTCTCTTCTGTTTTCAACAAAATTCCGAGCCGACCTAGTAATAAATAAATTGTACAAAGTATGAAGGAAATAATTATAATTCGTTCATAATTTGTTTGTATTTATATCATTCATCCACGTCATCCAGGTCCAGTACCTCAGTTGTGGTGCTTTCTTGGATGTATCCAACAATGACCGCAGATAACGTTTCAGCTTCAATGCAGAGGTAATAGCAATAAAAAACGCCAGTGTGTCAGATAATAATTCTTTGATGGTCAAAAATGGAAAATTGGTGACTCACGAGACATGTAAAACGAACAATTTCAAACGAGAAAATTTTTGTTCAACTACCAAATCAAACTGGCGAAGAAATGGCTGGTCAAGAATGGCGAATTTGAACTTTTCCTGCTCAACGTGGTCGGACAGGATTATTTTTTATTTATTTTATTTTATTATTATTTATTTGGCATCAGACTTATCCATACAGCCATGTTACATAATATAATATATTTTATATTACAGTAATGTGATTTTAGCTACCCAGTTAACATGTAACCATGATTACATTAATAATTTATTATTATTGTGAATTATTGTGAAGGGTACTTAATATCGTAAAAATACTTCATTACACTCACATAGAGTTCGGGTCTAACTAATATGGCTTCAAATCTCTCCAGAAAAAGTACTTTCTCAAAATTTTGTTTTACCACTTTCTTACTTATTCTGAAGGTGAGTTCTTCTCAGGCGAAAAATTTTAAGAAATCACTATCATTCCCTATTGTTAAGGCGCTTGAACACGTAGTCGACTATGGGAGGACGAACTCTAGCATATATGAATGGTTTCTTTTTCGTAAAATTGTTTAAACAATACCTACGACAATACCTACCTCTTAAAATTTTAAACGTGGGTCAAAGATGGATGAAAATGTGCAATATTCACTTGGTTTCTCGTCTGTAAATTGGTTAAACAATACCTATTTGTTTATTAAAATTTGGATGATGAGCTGAAGTTTCATCTATCATTTCGTGAATTAGATTAGGGTGGTCTGCTCAAAGAAGATAATAACCCGTTGTCAAGAATTTGCAGAGTTTTAATTTATTATTAATCAATCGATTTTAGTCGTCTAAGCTACTCTTTGTTGTTCTCTTCTGAGGGTCGTGCTGCACTACAAACGTGGCAATCAATTTGTGATCCTAATGGTTTGAATCATAATCGCTAATAAATCTCAAGTATTATTTCTGACGTGGATGTTCCCTCGACTGTTACAGGTGTATCAGAGGACGAGGTTCGCCGCCGACATCCCGCCCCCCAGGAGCGGTCCCCCCAAACACGACAAACGGGGAGGTCTCGGCGAGTCCTTCAGGAAACTCGTCGGGAAGTTGGTGGGGGGTAAGAAAGGCGGCCAAGTTGACTCTGGCACTCAAACTCGGGATTCGAACATGAACGGAGTCACGACTCACAGGTACCATTTCGGCGAGGACCCCTTCAATTCGAGCCTTTACCCGCACTCACGCGATGAGTACCAGCCGCACTACAAGAGCCGCTCCAAGCACAAATCCTCCCACGAAGACTCAAGGTGAGTCCTCACTCAAATCCCCCTCCCCATTTCTCGCTTTTCTACTCAACCCTACTACCAGCTGACTACCAATCATTTACCATTTTCTGTAATTCTTTGTTCTTTCACTTGTAAGTTACGCTTTTTATTATAAATAATTTATTTGTATGAATAAACTTAAGGTCGAAAATACTGCGAGCTTGTTTCTTTCATCTGCTCTCCTGACCTTACTTCCTCCTACCAACTGACTCACGATACTTACGACGTCGAACGCACCTGTCAGAATAAGTAGTGACCAAACACTCAGAAAATCCTACCAAAACACAATACAGGGTGATCCGCTCTTAAATGGAAAAATAAAAAATTTTGCGTAAAAATAAATCAAAATTGAGTGAAATGCCACTAGCCGTGTATATGTATCACAATCCGTTCTTGTATCACAAAACGTAAACCAACAAATTTTGAGGGGGGGTTAAACTTTTTTTTTTCTTTGGTCGATTCCAATGGTTCATTATCGAAGATAATAAACCAAAAATTTTTAGGCGATTTAAAGTTATCTTGTCGTCAGAGGGAGTAGAGACCCTGTACAGTAAATAAGTCTAAGGTCCATAATTAGTGCATTACACCGCGTTTGAGTATGAAAGAAAAAAAAACATGGTTTTTCTGAAAAAAACATTTAAAAAATCATATCTCGAGAACGGGTTTACTCCATTTTTCATTTAGTTTTACGCAACAATTTTTTTTACATCTACGAGAGGATCACCCTGTATAACTTCCCCATGTGACACATTTATGTAAGTACTAATTTTGGCACAACACCAAACCTGCCCATCACATCATCGAATCGTCAAAAAACTCAAAATCCTCGCCAAAAGACACTACTCATTACATTTCCCTAAACGTACCAGTGCCTTCTAAATAACACCGGAAACGTACGACGAAACGAAACGACGTATTTCACCATATTTTCTACACCAAACCAAAATATTTCTAGTGTTAGTTTTAGAAAATACTATATTTACAATGTTTTTACACATGTTTTATTTCATCATCATCTTCATTTTCACATATCTTAAATTGGACAATTAGGCTAGGCATAAGTATTAGGATTTCCAGAGGAAAGTTTTGCTATAGTGTTGATTCTCTCCCCCTTTGTGTTTTTTGGGTCGCCTAACTTGAATTTAAAGTTTGCGAACCAGAATTTGGCCCGGAACTTTGTTTTTAGGATTCTTCTGACTAAATGTGGGCATTAATGACCAAGTTTTGGATTTTTTTCAGTTTTTGGCCTACATATCAACAAGGAAGTGGTTTTTTTCGACATAACCACTCAATACAAAATTAAAGTAGAGAACATTTCCTACACTTCTCATAAAAAAGAGGCCATATTTCCACATTTGGTGGAATTCACGTAAACTTCAAGTAGGTACCTATGCGTATTTACACTGATATGCGATGGGATAATGGACGTCAACGACAAACCCGCTCTACATCGTGATTGAGTTCACCTTCTCGCGTTCAGAAAACTAATGCACTGTAAATTCGAAGACAAATTAATATGAACTCGAACAAGCGTACTCCCCATCAAAGGCACTTGTTACTGAATAATAACTTTGTTGTAGGTTATAGGCTTTTTACAGAAATGGTTGGCCAAGAAAATATTTACGTGTACTCAAGGGCTTTTACAACTCGACCAATGGGGATCACATTACGTTCCATTACATATACTTACTTGGAATTCACAGTTTACGAGGAAATTGCCCTTGTTGTGATACTATGTATACTATGTGTACTATGTATACTTCAAGCATACCTACTTACGTAAGGAAATATGGCCTCTTTTACAAAAAATACTTTGTGTGATGAGAAATTTAGGAAATGTTGTCTACTTCAATTTTTTTTATGGACGGATTGGTCAAAAAACGCTTCCTTTTTGAGAAACAGGCCAAAAACTAAAAAACTCTGCAAATTCTTGACACAACGGTTTATTATCTTCCTTGTGCAGATCACCCTTCTGTCTATACCAGACTGTGTTGCAAATCGGCACCATACCATATTCTCACCGTACTCATACCATACCATACGAATTTCTTTCCTATCATACCATACTGTACTATACCAAATCATACATACAAAACTCTGAGATCCTTTAGGAAATTTCACGGTGAAAGTAGTGAGGAAAAAATGAGGGTTTCAGATATCTGCATCCCTCTGGCTCCTCTGACGTCATCACCACCTCCCTTCGCTACCACCCGATCACCTAGCCAGCCAGCCCTCTTACGTCATACGCTCGTGCGTCATAGGCTCTGACGTACTAGTTAGAATCCTGCCAGCCGTCTTACGTCATACGCTCGTGCGTCATAGGCTCTGACGCACTAGTTGGCCTTCTGCCAGCCGTCTTACGTCATACGCTCGTGCGTCATAGGCTCTGACGTACTAGTTGGCCTTCTGCCAGCCGTCTTACGTCATACGCTCGTGCGTCATAGGCTCTGACGCACTAGTTGGCCTTCTGCCAGCCGTCTTACGTCATACGCTCGTGCGTCATTGGCTCTGACGTAATGGCCCGCCGGTCCCTTGTGTTCTGACGTGATCTGAGGGAAAGGGTGAATCAAGGGAACAAATTTTTCCCGTTTCAGTTTATGTGCCAAAGCAAAGACATGAAAATGTCAAAAACTATGTAAACGAAAAAAATTGCATAATTGGGGAAGTAAATTAAACATAAAACACAAACGGTGGGTACAGCTTTCGTACAAGTACGCAACCACGAGGGACATTTTATGTCTTTGCGCCCCCTCCCATCAGAAACTTATATGAAGCTTACATTCGTGTTGACAATATAAATTATTGAGAATGATTACCTGTGTGTAAACAATTATTTAAACAATCACGCTCATACCGCAGCTTGTCGGCCACGCACTCCGCAGTGGTTAACGTAATATGGTTAGGTAAATCGAGAGCTATCCAACGAGTGATGAACGATTTTTATACGATCATAACTGGCGAAGATAAAGTTCCGTAGCAACGAATCGATTGTAAGCGAAAATCATCAGAAACCCGCGTTACCTTTCTCCGTTGCTTGTCCCGCGTTTCATTCCCGCGTTACATTTTCGAGTTTATGTAGCAAAGTAAAGACATAAAATGTCAAAAGAAGATTATAAGATGATTAAATCATCTATAAATTTTATAGGATGATTTATAATAATATTTATATTATAAGATTTATAATATGAGTGAGCAGTATAGTTTCCTAATATTATACATGGGGCAACATCAGGGGAGAGGTTTTTGTAGATCGACCCCACACCTTGGGTGAACTCGAGGAGCGAAATAGCGGTGATTTCCTCCCGAGTTCGCCGCTATACCCGTGGAGTGTATAGTACCTACTTACGTATTCTACGTTGATAAATTCGAGATATGAGATTTTCAAATTTTCAAAATTCGTTTTGAACCCCTTCCCCTTGACCTAGGGTTATGAAAAGTTTCGAGGATCATTGTGGGGCTGGTCCAAACCCAGAAACCAAATTTCGTAATTTTAGCTCAACGTTAACTGGGCAAAGTGGCGCGTACGGCGGACGGACGGATTTTTTTTAATTCGATTTTCTGAATCTACGTATCTTGAAACGTAAACCAACAAATTTTGAGGGGGGGTTAAAAAAAATTTTTCTTTGGGCGATTCCAATGGTTCATTATCGAAGATAATAAACCAAAATCCCAAAATTTGGTCAAATTTTTTATCGCAAATTTCAAATTCGTGCTCAGCAACCAAAAGACATGAAACTTTCTTCTGGGTTCCAATTTTGTTGCTAACATGCCTAGGCTACATATATTTCGTAGATTTGGTTTATCTGGTATACTATCTTAATGCGTAGTATTTTAAACTCCGTCACACATGAAGTTTCCTACTCAGCAGTTGATTTATTGAAATTCTGAAATGTACTCGTAGTAGAAATCACATTTGAACATTAGAGTAGCAAGCACGCCACTTCTGTAGTATGTAGATGTGCAAAGCTTAACGTACATGATCATTAAGATCATTCCAACACCATTTTAGATTTGATAAAAACACCACCCCGTACAGCTTGTGTAAGTTACTCGTATTTCTATACAAGAATCCCGTAAACGCCGCTTGAATGTTGTATTCATGTGAGCGGCTGCTGTCAGATTTTCGGCACTCAGGTACGTAACTTAAGTGTAAACGCAACATTGACTACATATGTTATCAGACTAACGTGAATTGTACGAAACAGTTATACGACTGTACTTTGACTTCAAGGATACGACCAATGACCGCCCTGTACCAATATCGTGTTAAGGCCTATTTACGCACGACTTACTATTACAATCGCTTTTCTTTTCTCTTTACTAAGTAAAGTCTTCAACTTCACTAATATTCTCCACGGAGGTGTTCAGTTTTACGCTAATTCTTCATTTCGTTCTTCCAAATGATTCTCAACATTTCAACTTCTTGTTTTGAATCTGCGTTTTGTCATACGAAACATTATTATTATTATATTATAATAATATTCAACGAGCGTTTTTAATATTTACTTACAACACATCACATTTATAGATAACAGTGGGACATTCACTTGTTCGACGCAAATACACATAAGGTGCCTGAGGGTAATATGGCCACCTTAACTGGGTGGGGAGGGGGGGTTCCCAAACGATAGTGCATCCAATAATGGTTCATGATCTAACACACTTTTCCTTCCAAACATCAATATTTACATTTCCCAAACGACTTTTGGTTGGTAATAGGGCCAAGAGGGAGGTAGTTAGTATGGCCACTCATCTTCCAAGAGGGTATTATGGCCAATCGTAGTGAACCCCTAACAGTGTTTATTTAATACCAATATTTTCGAATGATTAAAATGTGTTATTAATCAAAAACGTTTTATTGAAAGATTCTCTGAAAATTTAGCAACATTGTAAAAAATAGTAATTTGAAATGAAATTGCCTTTGACCAGGATTTAGTACTCGTAACATAGTACTCGTAACATAACAAACAGAAAGAAGAAATATTTTTTAAATTGAGCCTATGGGTCGGATGCATGGTCTAATACAGGTAATACGGTTATTTCTTGGTAATAGGCTATCGAGTAACAGCGACCGTTTGGTGATAGGTTGTGGAATTAGGTTATTTTGGTAATAGGTTACCGGCGATTCGAGAACCTATTACCAAAATACCCTAATACCATAACCTATTACCAGACATTTGCTGTTACTCGATACTCTATACCTACTCACTCAAATAACTTGTCAATAGTTGATGATCGCACACCTTTCACGCATTCGTTTTCCGTAACCTACTACCTATTATTACCTGGAATAGTCCCAGCCAACTTATTATCACGAAATCCCGAGTGGCCTTTCTCCCAAGTTCTCAAAACAGTTATTCCAGTTTTCTGGTAATAAGTCATCTGGTATTAGGTTACTGGACAGTATTAGGTTATTTGAAGCGGTTACGTTAAATATGGTTAAATACGTTACCAATGGTCAGGCTGCCGCATTCTTCGTGGACACATCCTCCAAAAGCTGCGCACATTCGCTTACTTCTATCGCTCAAGGAACTTCTTTGTTCCCCCCGAAAAATAGGTAAAAATGTGGTTAGGTATATATTTAATTCTGTATGTATTTATGTATGTATTTAAAATCGTCCAAAGTCAAGGTAGCACTGCAGGAACATGGTTACAGGATAATTACTGAGACAAAATTTTTTGTCGCCGCCTTCCCTTTTGAATTGTGTTTCAACTGTCGTGAAGAGAGAGTTCGAGGCGGTCTTGTGTCAGTAAATAACCTCGAAGTGTTAGGCAGGCGTTATAAGCTTATGTTCACCAAAACCGCCTGTCAGACATTGCCTCAGATAATGTTTTAACTGATATTATCTGTTAAATGTCAGTTCCTCACTAATGGGTGGAATGTCTGTTATTAACGACACTTCCAACCCCTAGGCGCGTCTGTTGAGAGTGATTTCTGCTGTAATCGATTTTCAATGTACACTATTCGCATTACTGGATCCGTTATAAATGATTTCCACTGTACTTGGTATCGTGTACCGGTCCATCGAAAACACACTGCTGGCATTATAATCTGAAAATTAAATCACAAAATCTACTAAATCCACTCTCATATCCGAAATGACCCTACGTCATCCGCCTGGTGGGAAGAACCTCCATGACGTAGCATACACGTCATCAGCACCGAATGTGTTAAAGCCCCACATTTCTGTACTTTAAGGTTCGAAAAGTTGCCTACTTCCACCCGGAGGATGGATTTTGTAAAAACCGTCCGATTGTTCAATTCAAAACCACCATTCAACATGGACAACACCGATACTCTCGTTAGCCAAAATAGTTCACGATGCCCTCCACAAAGTCAGTCTAATGTGGGCAGTTTCTACGTGGGACAATTTCTAGCCAATATGTCGCTTAGTATTCCGTCCCGCGTGAATTATAAACTTCCTTCGCGTTAAATAAAATCATTTGAAAGGAGACCAAATGGGTGCAGCCTCGTTCTCCGACGGTTTGAAGCGAAAATAAACAAAAACCCCAATCACGTGTCCTACGCTCTGAAACCGATGGAATCCCAGTGGGTGATTTAATTGCTTTATTTTTCATTTCCGAAAAACAAACAACGAGCTCGTTGTAGGAAATAAACCAAAACAAAGGGAGCGCCTTGTCTGGCCTGAGATTCCCAACTCTTCTCCAGTACAAAAAACTCATGAACTGTGCGTTTTTTGACGCTCATTAATTTCTCTTTTCAATGTTCATTAATTTTGCAACAATCCACGCCTAATCCCAACTCTGTAATAATTACAGAGTTGGGAGTAGGCGTAGATTTTTGCAAAATTAATGAACTCCGAATATGAGAATTATTCTCATAAAGATCAAACTTCACACAATCTTAAAAAAAAAAAAAACAAGATAAAAGTGGATTTTTGTTTGAGCCTTCTTTTTGTGTGTCGATTTTGACAGGCCTATGAAGGCTCCTTTAGGCAAGTCTTGGCTATTTCCACAATTCGGGACTGGGAAATGTATGATTTCCAAAGTCAATGATCATCAACGTTCTTTGTATTGATAGAAGGGATAGAAGGGAATCGTGAAATACACAGTCGCGTTTGTTATTAGAGAGATTAAAGTCTGCAATTTTTATAATTTTCTAATTCCTGATAGCGTGTTACGTACTCCTCCACAAAACTACATGATTTTCTCATTACTACGAGCGGTAAATCGGTTGTTCGGTTCAATTACCTACAGAATTGATGGAATTTGAGAGAGGTGGTAGAGAAGAGGAGGAGTTGAGACTGCGATGTACTAGGCGTGAAAATTGTAGGATAAATGAATGCTAACAGCACATTTTTGACGGATAAATGAATATCTGCACATTCCAGAATACTTCTCGGGGATGCGAAAGTCGTATTTTCGGTTTTTCTAGAATAGCTGATTGGTTGGCTCTCGTTGGAATTGTACTAACATATTTCCCGAACGTATCAATAGGTTTTCACTGAAACTAAACGCTACTGGACACATTTCATGTTGGAATGCATGATGTGTCATACGAGGTTTAATACACCAAGGCCCCTATATCGCGTTCCAATAAAATACGCGTTGGGAGCATCAATCACGACGGTCCGGTAAGAAACCATTTTCGTCTGTTTCCGCACATTCAGATTTTTACGCCGAATTACCCGTCATCAGAATCTAAATGCAGCATTTTCATGCTAATTCGACTCGCATATTGACACAGTCGCTCTGTTCCCAGGCAGTCGAATCACATTTCCATGAAATCCCTCATGCAGATGTACCGCCTAGCCCTAGAACCCATTAGACCCCGCCCCGATTTCCTAGGGCTACGAAAACATCCGTATTTTAAGCTGTTAGTCTCCCGTCATTTGAACAACGTACATTCTCAAGGTATGAGTCGTGTCTCAATGTGCTCCTTACCAGAGATGGGCGTATTCATATTCATAAATATGAATACGAATAAAATTCATAAATCAGAAAATATGAATACGAATACAGATATGAATATGAATACGAATAAAGCCATAATCACATCTTTTTGTACATTTTCCCAGAAATTCACATTTTTTGTGAATTTTGCTAAAATTTACTGTATTTTTGTGGATTCCACTCAATTTTTCCTATTTTACCAATAAGTTTACTTACTTAAATTCAAGTTTTTCCTCAAAAATTGGGAAGATGTGATTGTGGCTTTATTCGTATTCATATCTGCATTCGTATTCATATTCATATTTTCTGATTTTGAACTTTATTCGTATTCATATTTTTGATTATGAATACGCCCATCTCTGCTCCTTAGACACAAACAAACCATTAAATCGGAAAGAACCATTAATTTGAACTAAGCATTTGCCGTGAACTATTTATTTGGATACATTTTGGAATTTCAATAATTTCACTATAATATTTTGATTCAGGCATCAAATGATGCGATACTGATCGCACCATTCAATTCTTCGTAATTTCATAGGTTTCTCTACCGCGTCTTCTCACAACTCGACTTACAAAGGATTACCACCTTGAATAATCAGTAGATACTCGTTTATAAGATCTACTTATTATGTAAGTACCTGCAATTAAATTCTGATATAAATAAATAGAATAAATAAAGTACAAGTTCTGCAATTCGTTCTAGTTTCTGACGATATGATCGAGTTTATCTATCATTGAAAACCTCTTAGTGGCTCATTTTGATCTACTCGATAATAATGGGGCAAACGAGTTTGAAGAACTGAACCGGGAAATCCTACCTAATCATTACAATCCTGATTCGTTCCCAGCTTTCGAAGGACGCGGAAAACTTCTTTGGTATTACAAAACAGCAGTGTTGCACAATCCGCAACTGTATGGGACTAATCACGCTCGGTATTAATTTATGGTGGTTTTTAAAACCTCATTTGCTCACCTAATACGCGGACGATTAAACGGACACAGCCGTTTTCTTAAGGATTTTTTTCTCTCTTCTCCGTAAGCTCTTTAAAAAGTTCATTTTAAAAACAGATGATGGAACAGTCACGATTCGACGACGATCGCACATGACCAAGTTGGGAATGTCAAGATGAAGGAAGAAAAAAAAAACAGGCGCGAGGCCGCTTCCGCGGTGGCATTTCTACGGAACGCGAGGCTTATGGGTTGGTCACCAATTTTGCTGTGAACTTCGTGATAACCTTTACTTACTAATAGTAAGTTACTATGCTCCCTTTGTCGAACCCTCAACGAGAGTAGGAAACCATAGCCGTCCATAGCAGGATCCGTCTTGAGAGCAGTACGGCATTCATATCAGTACTCGCAGGTGACATCCATCCATTTTGTGCAGTGGGCGGTAGGTGCATACTCCTGAAACGTGATAAGTAGATGAAGCCATCAGCAAATTGAAAAATTCCTCTTTGACAGGTATCTCAGGAAGAGACGGCTAGATTGAACACTATAACTTCACCAAATATATTCGTACCTATCACAAAAATAGAGTGAGATTTTCATGCTCTTTGTTGAACTTGCAAAAGAAGAAACAGTAGTAAAACATGACAAATTGAAAATAAGGCAACTAGGTAATTTAGAATTGACTAAAATAGACTAGAAGGTGCAAGAACTTGATTGCAATGTTTTCTATAGTTTGGGGATGATTCACCTTGCCAGGGAGGGGGGGGGAGGTCCAAGTGCTCCACAATTGTAAAATTCTCGAAACTTCAAGTCAGTCGTTTTGCCTTGATCTCTGCTTTTTGGCTTACATAGACGATACATTCGTTTACATCTAGGTAATGATATTAAGTATGATTGAGTACTTCTTCAAGCGCGATCACTTCATGATTACATCTTATTTATCCAAGTTCGGTAAATGAGCCGCTCCTACGCCCTACAAAATATGAATAACATCAAGTTCGTTGTTAAGATACGTGTTGCACGTAATTGTAGTATTGGGTTCAATGAGGTCATTCAAACTTCTAGTTTGTTCCCTCTCGATCGTTCTTAAGTAGGTCCTTGAGTAATCCGATGTCCAACTTTCACGCTCTTTTCTCACACTTCCTATTCGTCTCCTGGATTATACGTATCTAGAGAACGACCATCCATCGTTCATATCCTCAAAGCACGTAGGGGTAAAAACACCGTGGGAGTCGTGGTTTTTTTTCGGTGGGGGTCCACAATCGGTTGGTGGGGAACGTACTTCCTCTTCGCAGTTTCCAATCCCACACGTCAATCTTTAAATTCAGTTCAGAAACTAATCATCAGTCTTGAATCCGCTCTGTTCGCCTCTGGATAGTCCTTATTGAGTTATTTCTCCATCCTGCACCTCACACCGTAAGTAAATGTATCAACGGTGATTTCTCCCTATATGAACACCTACACGAAACACACGACACCTTATGTCTTCCGCATTCGTCCAGTTTTTGATCACGAATAGATTCTCCAATTTCGAATCGGCCTTATCAGCTTTAGTTCAATAAAACTGCCTTTAGTGGACATCAACCTTGACGAAGACCATGGTCTCGACATGCACACCCCTCTGTAGTAGGTTTATATTCTTCTTTAATGAAAACTAGAAGAAAATTCCCCCTTACAATTTGTGGGTTTAAAGATACGTATAATCGGAAAATCGGTGTTTAAGTCATTTTTCAAACGACCTTGATCTTGATTCAGACAATTTTTCAACACCAGCCGGAGCGTTGTGCAACCTGCCGTTCGCTCAAAGGTGGAGCCGATAAAAATTGTCAACATGAGTGTGAATCAATCATGTTCATGTTGTACATGAAGTAATCATGTTCATAAAAAGCGCGCGTTGACGTCTGAACCGCTGCAGCATCTGATTGGTCTGTAAATCAATGCTACCACTGCAACGACACAAAAAACTGTCAGCTGCTGTCGCCACCCTTCGTGAAACTTGTGAGATGACCAAGGGGGCCAACGGTGGGTGACGTCACAACCACGCGCCATTTCACGTCCAAGTTTCAAATCAATCAGATTTCAATTATGATTGAAATAACAGCGAATCGTTTTTTTTTTTTTTTTTTTTTTTTTTTTTTTTTTTCAATTTTTATTCCTCATGCGCATTCCCATTAGGTATATGAATATATAAAAACGGTGAATAAGTTACCATGTAACTGCCTTCACTCGGAGATGACATTCTGGTCACATTCTGGAACGAACACACAATACATCTCGTTACTTTATGGGACTCATCAAGGATTCGGAGCAGTGATCTAGACAGAAGGATAATAATAATAAGAGAAGTTGTAGGGAATCCACACTATTCATGTTATTTTTTGTAATTTATGTGACCTGGCCGTCGAGCGTTGTTATGAATGAATACTAACTTTACTTGAATGGATACTAAGTAACTTTATTTTACTCTGTCAAAATTATTTCACTATGCCCTCCAATGTGGTGATTTCCGACGTTTTGCAGCAGATTTGACACGAAAGGAAAACATTGCTACTGTCTGGTGTAAACCACTTTGTTCTAAGTCGGAAAACTCGGATCAGCAGTCAACTCGACTCAATCAGAGAAGGTAGTTCAAATCTAGACTGTTTGTGTACGACCTGAAGACAGTCAGTTGTTGTGGTGCTAATGACTCAATTTTTACTTCAATAAGAAACACATTTGCGCTCAAACTAACAACAAATTATAAGCCACAAACTGCACTTAAATCCCTGTCAGTTGAAACGTTGATACTCGTAGTTGTCGCCAAAACAAGAGGCATCTGATTTCTTAAAAAGGCGCAACCTGTTGATTGACCTCAAATGCAGAACGGTTAAATTATGTCCAAAATAACCCGATTTGACCGAATTGGATGACCTAACTACATTGAACAGAACATGACAGTACGCCATTACTCAATGGCAACCTCTTTATCCTGACTTCAGAATGAATTAGCCAACGAGTGTTTCGGAGTAATTCACTACAATATCCAACATATCCACCCACATGAGTGTTCTACTGCAGTGAGTACAAAACATGACGAAACTTGAATAACTAAAAATAGAATTTTTTTCGGATTCAAAGAACTTTTCTGATTCCGACGGCCGTTCCCAAGGTGATCATGAGTAGAATCGCATTCATTCTTGTCCAGTCATGTTGACACTCGAACCCGTTTGGATTCGAATCTGTCGAAAACTATAATCGTAAAACCTCCTTATTTACACGGTCGTTCTTTGGATGGAGCTCATAAATACCCTTCGGGAAGCTGTGCTTCTTTTTTGGCGAAGGATCATTCAAACTTGTCGGATTATTCACGGCGTAATAATCGTCCGAGACCGGGAGCACGTGGGCGCGCAGGATGGGTCCCAGCTGAACACCTGTGCCCCATAACCTGTTGTCGTGCGGATGGATATTATGTGATAGTGTCCAAGGCTCGTATATTCTATTATACTGGACACTTTCTTTAAGGTCCCTGCTTTTATACACGGGTAGGTCAGTTTGGGTGTCGATTCGAATATATTGTAGCTACTGGATTCTTACCTGAACATTTTTGTTGTCCTGATACACTGTTTTAAGACAGTCCTCATGATCTGGTAACTCAATCCTTGTAAGAAGCGGTGGAATTTCTCGATGTTTGAGTCATCAGCCGAAGACCTGGAAACCCACCTGCGTCATACGTCCAGGAAGACCAACGGGGGAATGGAGGCTGTTTCCAGAACGGAACCGAACGGAGGATAATTGTACGGTTCTGGATCGTCGAAGGAGATTAACATCTCCTTGGACGGGTATCGGCTATCGATTCCCAGATGGGCAAGGTCGCCGCTGGGTGCAGCCTCGGACAACAATGCACCTCTGCGCTTTTCAAGCACCTTCGAGACGAATGTTCACGCGAGAATAAACAAATTCTGAATAACCGATGCGCCTCCAGCCCCACTGGGTTGTAACCGGAATATCTTCTCTATGTGTTTCGCCACTTCATGGATAATCGCATAAAGCATCGCGTTGAGGGATATTACCTATTACCTGTTAAATTGAAATATAATTAACTGCTTGGGTGTGTATAGTGCAAGTTTGGTCCTCAACGCCTTTCAACGTCTATTGGAAGTGTATTTTATCCTAAAAAGGGGGGATGTAAAGATACATCAAACTGTCGATTCATATCGAATCAATACCTTTCGAAAGTATCAATTCATATCGTATCAATACATTTCAAATGTATCGAAAATTATCTAAGTATGTCGAAAACTATGTACATTTCATAGTACCAATAATTTTCATATTTTTTAAAACTAGAACTTTTCTTAATTTTCCCTGCTCTCTTGGACACATTAAATGAAATTTTCGACAGTCATGGAAGTGGGACGCAATGTTTACACAATCGTTACTAAAAAGTACCGATACTTATGAATAGTGGTACTATTCATACATCCCTACCCAGAACCAGAATGGAATGGATTTATGTACTGAGCCTTAAGACCTTTACAAGGTTGACGAGTAGTACACATTTCCAGTAGGTAGGAATATCAATCACTTCTGAATGTAGAAAAGTACAGTACAGAACTACTGTCAGCCCAAACCTTATGACGTTATATTCACTTATCGGCTACCTCATGATTTTTCTCACGCAGCATTCAGTACATAATAAGTCTGAGTCAAAAATCAAAATAGCATTGACCCCTCCCCCGAAATATTGTCAATTATTGTCCGTGATTTTCTAAACGCTCAATATGCAATAGAAAGAATTAAAATGCTAAAAAAAAGTAAGTAAAGTTAGGATATGAACCTCAGCCCCCCTCCCCCACAGAAATCAAGGTCTGGATCTGCCCCTGTTTTCACGCTCAAACGTCTGGACGAATACAATACATTCATATTGACGTAGAGTTCACTAAAGGTCATTTCAAAAATAGACGCGTAGGCGTTGAAAAAACTGCGACAATACTCGGTGAGTATAGAAACAAAACGCCTACTGAAGGATTTCGAGGTTTCGTTCTTCTGCGCTTGCGGTAACTGTTCTCCCACGTGTTTTTGCCATACGAAGAAATGGATGTATATACAACAAGGCCCTTTTGAATAACAAGATATCCCCGCGTGATAGTCGGGTGGATTCTCGTTGTTTATTTTATCGCGATACGGACGGGAGACTTGAAAATAGAAGCGGGTACTCCCACTCGATCACAGGTTTTTCTTTTCACTTCGCTCCTTCCCAATGACGGCCTTTCATATGTGCTTGAAGTTTTTTCACATCCCTTAACAGATACTCGGGATGTTGCCATTCATGTGCCTGAGGACGATTTGATGCTGATACAAACCAATTTGATATTTTTCGCACATTTCGAGCTTGAGAATCGTCTCGACACCTGTCGACATCTTTTAACCTCAATTCTGAACGTTTATTCAAATTGGTCTTCACTCGATTATCTTCTTCATAACCTGTTGGCAAATTTCCACCGTGGATTCATTTATTATTTAATTCCATGCAAGTACAAAATTAATAACAAACCTTCGTCAACCGCTTTCAATTTTAGATTATATTAGCTTAGATTATAATCGTAAAAGGCGATAATTTATAATCTTAGGAAAATTTCCATCCTCTACAATATAATCCTGTAGTTAATAGAAAATATAATCCTCTACATGGGCACGGACCGTGGTGGGGGATGATCAATTACTATCTAGATAACTTCGAGTTTCAGTCTAACTATAGACTGCTATAAAAGTTAATAACCGTTTTTACAAAATGAACAGGAACATAACCCAAACAACACGGAAAGACAACAAAAACCAAACAGAGTAAATAGTGCGACGATTCCATGACTAATTTATCCGGTAATAGTTTTCAGGATACATTTGACGGGCTTCCATTAATTCCTGTCTTAGTTCAACTCTTCTGTACCCTTCATGGGAAAAGTTTCTGGCGGCGGTCGATTTCATGTGAGGCACTGCCAACATATTTCCCACAGAAAAAGGCGTGCTCAAAGACACCACAACAATGCTGTCAAAACGGAACCACCCAAACTGATAATTTGCTCCAATTACACTGCTCAGTACAACTTGGAATTTGAATTGTCGCAGGAGTTTGACTACCTTTGACTTCCCAAATGTTCACCGTGATGACTCTGGTTAATGCATGAACAAACATGCGTAACAGTGGAAAGGGGGCGAGAGTGGTACCTGTGAACGTTAGAGCAGAAGACGTTGGTTGAACAGAATGATTCGAAAATAATTCAATCATTTGCCATAGAATAAATGATTTTTTCAAAATTTGAATAATACTCTTGTTTTTAATACTTACTCTGGTTTTCCTTAACATGGGTTTCCACGATTTCGTCGTGAGTGATTTAGTTCGTATTTGCCTTTGTAATGGACACAACCCTGCTCTGCCGTGTTTAATAAAAACGCCTCAAGTCCATTGTTTACGAAAATGGGTTTTTTACGGAACCCCCCTATTTTGGACGTTTTATAAATCGATTAATTTGCGAGTTTGTTTTCACCATTGAAGTCTTCGATATCTCACCAAAAAATGGGGATTTTATAATAAGTTGCAGTCAACTTACATTAAAGGTTTCAGTGAAAAACTTTGAGGCGAATTTCTGCAATGATTTGAATTTTGAGTTGAGGCTTTTTACCTTAACAGGGCGGTGCAACGCTCGGGTTATCCATCTAGTCGACTCTACGGCTGAGGGACGGCGCTCGTCGTTCATCCTTCCTTCAAGCCCGTTGGGTCATGCGGGTTTTGCATACCCAAAACATTAAAATCCACAGCTTCTGTTGTAATTTCTCTTTGAAGTCCTATAAAATGAAGTCCGGTACAAAGTCGTTCTGCTTTAATGTCAGTGCAATGTCACTGATCCTAGGGTAAACACCATGATCCAGAGCCACAAAATCAAAATTGAGTGAGAGTCTTGACCGTATGTCTTTCTTTTCCTCATCAAAATTTATCATTTCAACAATTTAAGAGATACTGCCATCAAAGCAGTGAAAATTTAATAAGTGGGAGGAAGAGTCTGTACAACAATTATCGAGACTCCAACACAATTTAAACCACCATAACTTTAGAAATAAAACGCAAAATGAACTTTCAATACTTGGTTTATCATGTGATGACGCAGCGTTTCTCGTTCATTGGTGGTTCTGTTGCATCCTGGGCTGAAAACACGAATTCCAATATACAATAAAGTACCACGTATTTCTGTACATCTCTTCTACAGTTCGTAGGTGATATGAATTGTACAATAGTGCATATTCCGACCGGAGGGGTAAAAAAATGAAACGATCGGCATGAAAACGCGAGGAAGTTGACGGTTTTCGAGTGGGCAAAGGTCCTTGAAGAGGCCTAATATAGAACTGGAGCGGGGGCTGTCCCCCCAGAACCAACCAATGCACAACAATACCTTAATCAGACACACTCGCTCACTACAATTCCACACTTCCACATCTGCAGCCGGAACGTCAAGTTTTTTCCATATTTCATCCGGTCAAGTCGTTCCTTGATGTAGCCTTCCAGT